>CM033473.1:169717767-170933882 GCA_019447015.1 Hymenochirus boettgeri | reverse complement strand
CTCCAGATGTTTATGATATACTGGTTACCTTAGATAATTTTCCTCTCTAGATGTTTATGATATACTGGTTACCTTAGATAATTTTCCTCTCCAGATGTTTATAATATACTGGTTACCTTAGATAATTTTCCTCTCCAGATGTTTATAATATACTGGTTACCTTAGATAATTTTCCTCTCTAGATGTTTATGATATACTGGTTACCTTAGATAATTTTCCTCTCCAGATGTGTATGATATACTGGTTACTATAGATCATTTTCCTCTCCAGATGTTTATGATATACTGGTTACTATAGATCATTTACCTCTCCAGATGTTTATGATATACAGCACTGATAACCATAGATAATTTGTATTTAGAATATATTCTTTTCCACGTATGACAATCATTCTAGTATTTTGTTGTTTGTAACCCTGCATTTTATTCTGTTCACTTGAATCCACTGTACAGTAATGATGGAGACAGATTGCATTTTTGTGTATGTGGCAGCATGCCTGATCTAGCCAGCCATGTCTGAAGTCACAGATTTATTTGAATCCTGGGGTTAAAGGCAGAATTGAAGTAAATCGCCTGAAAAAATGATTATGTTAGCCATGCTTTCTCACATGGTTTATCTTACCATCAGATTGCCCCTTTATACACCCCCGATCCTACCTACAGTGCCGTGCCCCATGGTTATTATTCCTATTCCCATTTGCACTAGGAGCCAGTGTCTGCCTACTGTACATATCACACAGGGATCCGGCTAAGATGCTTTCCATTCCCTGAGGCTTTTTCCTTGTTTGCTCACAATAAAGGGCCAAGGGAACAAAGTGGGACCAAGGGTGACTGCCGGTACCTGTGACAGTGTTGGGCATTACAATGCTGGTTCAAGGGTTAATGTGTTGGGGCCCCGCAGTTCACGTGTTGATCTGATCTATGCCGAGTCCCGGTCTCCATTCACCCCAGCACAGGGCAGGGCAGTGGAACATAATGGATGGGAATGATGGAGAGAGACTAACAGAACCCATGGGATTGGCTGGATGTGATGAGCCCAGTCCCCAGCACCAGCCGCGGGGGTCCCCATTCCCTCCCCCTCTCGCCAACAGCTCATCGGACTGCGGAGAGGCGAGAGATGATGAAAGACACGAACCCCATTCAGACTCAAGTGAGCGTTTTACTGAACCGCCCGCGTCAGCGTGCTCAGCCTCCCCTCCCACGCCACCTCAGCCCCCAATCTGCTGCCACACAGAGACTCCCGGGCTGGTGACTGGCACATGGAGCGGACAGAACACTGTAAGTTCCATGTAACAGAGGATCCCCCATTGTCAGATGGTATGAATGGGAATGGACCCTGACTGCACATCCCACTGACAGGACCCCCAACACCAGCAGTGACCGGGGCACCATGTAGAACCTGCCGGGCGGGGATCCGTCGCTGTGGGTACCACGGATGGGATCACGTGGTATGACCCTGGTCGGACACTGAGTGACCGGCCCTCTCTCCGGTTCCCCCAATTAAGCAGGATGAAGTCCTGTTCTACAGCCGCTTCTTTATCCTCCTTCCTGGGTGCTGATCGTGGTGATTATCATAGACCCCGACACTAGGAGATCCTCCAGCCCAACAGGGTCCCTCCTTCGCGACCCATTCTCCTTATTGGCACCGTAGGGTCGGACGTGCTGCCCTCACTAGACCCCAACCTCGACCCTCCCGCAGGCACAAGGGCTACTAAGCAGGGACACCTGGCTACCACTGGAACCCTGGGAAAACGACACTTTTGCCTGTATCTCGCCACAACCAACTTACAGCCCCCGTGCAGAAGGCAAGCTCCCCCGCCTGGCCAATACCTTCCGCCAGGTACCGCGGTTGCACTGGATAGTGGTGGAGGATTCGGCGCAGCCTACGGAACTGTGAGCCGCTTCTTGTCTGGGGCGGGAGTGAGAGCTTCCCACCTACACGTCCCAACCCCGCGCAGGTACAAACGGGCCGGGCTGCCCAGAGCCACGGAGCAGAGGAACGCGGGGTTGGCCTGGCTCAGACAGGGATATCACAGCCCGCGATCCCACCTACTGTCGGGGTGGTCTTCTTCGCGGACGATGTATACCACTTACAGCCTGGAGCTATTCGAGAGGTATTTCATGTACATGTTTATACATGGCAGGGGATACTGGGAGGGAGTTTCTCAAACATACAGCCAAAGTTCAACACTTCCATTTCAGCACCAAGGGAACGGACAGCGACACATTGTCAGTGCTAGAGGCCAGAGACATGGGCCTGATTTACCCCTTGTGCAGTGCCAAAAATAGTGGTTAAAATTGAATAGGTTAGTGCAAGTTTAACTCCATAATTGCACTGGCTGCACCAGTTTCACAAAAGACACCTGTGCGACTGGTGCAATCTATTAATAAAGGATTTGCATACTTTTAACTCCACAATTAAGACCAGCTAATGGCTCGTCTTAAAGTGGCGCTGGGGTAAAATCTTTTAAGATTTACCACCAGGTGCAAATCCAATATTAAATACCAGAAGCCACATTTGCCGGAGCAATTTTCACCTCTGGGTAAATGAGCCCATAGGGAGAGACAGACAGTCCACCAGTGTCTATAGATTGATATGAAGCCCTGGTGAGGATTTACAGTCAGTCCAACTATATTATTGGAAGGGGTGGGAATCTGCAATTGCCCTTGGGGTACAGTTCATGGTGTGATAAGAACATATACATTGTGCAATAATGGATGATTGACATCAATGTGTGGTGGGAAAGACCCAGGATCCATTTGTTTGGATCAGTTTATCAATCCATGATTTAAGGTGATAGAGTGACAATAGGTCTAGTTCAGATAGACATACAAATGGTGATGTGGTTGTTTTACTTTTCAGCTTGTCTATTTAATTTCAAGTAAATAGTATTTAAAGTGGAATAAGACATATCATCCATCCATCAGTCCTTTCACCCTACCCATGGCGCTGTGTAACTGTGATCTGAAGAAAGAAAGGGGTGAAAAAACAGGATGAAGAGGGAAAGAATCATTTCTGGCACCAAATGTCAGTCAAAAATCCTTAGACCTACCTCTTTTTATCAGTTTAACTTATGATACTAGATATATTCACACATTTAATGAAATCATTGCTATTTGATGTGAGGACAGACTATTACTAACCATTAATGCTTTACTCCCATAGCTGCCTTTACTGGGTCAAATAGCCAAGACATTAAGTTATTTAATGAGCAACAACCAAGTGTTCTACCTCAGTCCAAATAGCTGGATTGCATGTTGGCAGATATAATTGAAGTAACAAAACACAACATATTGCACAAGATACCACTGTAGATTTTCATAATGGAAGGAAGTGTGAAACATAAATATACTTTTCTCTAATATTTTAAATCTCTTTAACACATTTGTGGTGATTGTTAGAAGAGAGATTCAGTGATCTCTTAAGCTGAAGATACTTGGCATTGATTCATGGGTAATTTTCTCCTCATAACAAAATCCAACAATTTATATACACCTTAACATAGCTTGCATGGGCAACAGTCAATTTTATTGAAATGCTGGCTGAGGAATAGGCCCTATTACTATGGATCACTCTCTGTGGTTCCAAGACAACTGTTTCCGACTGAAATTGTGCAGATAAAGAATTTCAAGACCCATCCTCCTGTTACAGTGTCTGCTCTTTGTCAATAGCAGAAACCATACATTAGACAGTCTCCAAATCTAAGGTGTAAAAAGCTATGGAAGGAAAATATCCATGTAACTGTTGCTACAAACATTAAGACACTGACTAATGTTTGGATATTATTTTGCAATCTTCAAATACTGTTGATAATTACTGTTGATAACAGATTTACAATCATTTCTGTAGTATGCACTAAATGCTTCATTTTCTGTGGAGTTAACTGCCTTCTGCAGTTGAGAATAGAGAAGCTGTATTTCCAAGTACATGTATCGTACTATAATAATGCAATTTATCATAATGTACATTCAAATTCTCTGTACACGTTAACTTCATTTAAGCACCAATATTGATATACCAACTATCAAAAATCTAAACTTTATTAAAAATGTGCTATTTGAATCACTAATGATAGGCAATCTATTGATAAATTCAGTTTTGTTAATGTGTTATTACCTAAAAGTAATAACAAGTAGCAAATACACTTAAGGAAATGCCACTTTATTTCTTTACTTTTGCTCTTCTTTTTTATGAAGGACTGGTATAGGGAGAAAGTTCCTGTACATTATACAAATACAGACACCAGTTAATGAATTGTAAAAATATTACACAAATAATTAAATAAAAACTAAACAAGAAGCGCCATAATTCGGCAAAACATATAACAACTATACATTTATATATATATGTGTACGTTAACATTGTATGCGGAATGAGGTCCATGTCCCTCTATCTTTAGGGGAGGAGCTATTTTTGTAGTATTAACTACACCAGGTTACCAATTTGGCAAGTTTATTTGGCCTTTTGTAGTGTATGACCTAGACATGTAATTCTGTTCAACTTCACATTGGCTGTTAACTGAACACAAAAGGCGATGATTTTCCACAAGGTCAATAAAGCAAAGTAGGGGTATATACTAGTACATCCGTTTGCAGCTTATACTATACATTTCTGATTTGTGTTTGAATCTGCAAAGCTCAAAGTAGTGTCTTTCCCCAAATATTACTTTTCCTTTAACTATTAAAATTTGCAATTTCAATTCTCGTGTTCTTTGGTTTTTCCTTAAAAAGAAAAGGCAATATCCAGCATGCCACATTTGCATTGACAACTGCTCAGTGTCCCTGAAGGCTCAATGAATGCATAATTGCTGGGAGTTGCAGTTCATTGACTCTGGGACACCTTGGTGTATGTTTTGATACTTTCCTTTTTATTCCATATTTATGTCTACAATAGAATACCAGATAAACTGTAACTGGTAAAATAAAGAATTTAAATAAATGGACCCCCTGTAATTTGTAGAATTTATTGTTTAAGTTTCCATTTTATCTCTGTATTATATAACTAATTGTGTTGTTTATTGTTTTTTGTTCAGTTGGCTGTTGCTCAAATCTATTTTGAGCAAACTCTTCTTACACAATTATGATCTGTGGGCCTATTTCATTTAAAATTTCAATTTCATTTATCATCAGTCAGTTACAAGTAAAAAAGTATAACTCATTCTATAAAAGTACAAAGAAAAGGATAGAAATTCCTCATGTGTTAGTGTATGGTTTGTGTGGGATAGAGTACCAGATAGTAGTTACTGATCTATAGAGGAATGGTTTAAATGAACTGTCAAGAAATAAGGCATCAAGTGTAATTATTTGAATAGGATATAGCAAGTCATACATAGTAATAAGTAATAGAGTGTCCTTGCACTTTCATTTGAATGTTCTCCCCAACTGCCTGTATATAGTGTAGGCAGATAGCACAGCAGGATGGCTGATTCCTCACACAGAAAATGAAAGTCAGTCATGCTGAAAGCTCACTGTGATTTATTTGCTCATGGGCTTGCATCCAGACAGTATGTACAGATAAAACTAAAGCAATAACAAACTGCAAATGAATAATCTTCTCAAGTAAAGGCTTTCTAAAATATGCAAGTAGTTCACTCTGTATCAAAATATACAGTCTTATCAAGAACTACATCTAATGCTATTATCTAAAGAAGCCTCAGATGGACAAACAAATAGAAAGTCTAAAGACAGATAGAAGCATAAATAAATTAGCAGATGTACAGGCAGGTGAATGGACAGTGAATGCAAGCAGTTGTACTCTACCATATTTTTCCACTTGCAGTTAATTGAAGTTGCTAGATCTATTTAGTAATATTACACATGTTCTCAGAATTTACAATATTTTAATTTATAAGCTATGATTCCTAAGGAGAAGACAATGTTGCAGGAAATTCATATTTCTCATATGTTCTTTCTCTGGAATAAGATAAATACAACAGAAATTAATAAGAAAATAGGTGCATGCTGAAGACCTGATAACATGCTTTATTGTACACTAATACTCCCTAATACATGTTATAAACCTGGGAAGTATTTTATTTTCTTCATTTCTTCTTAAGAAATGTAGTGATCAGTGACTGAAAATTGAATTTCAGTTGTTATTCCTTTCCTTTCTGCATTGAAAATTTGTTTTCTGGTTCATTTGTACTGATGTTTAGCTCCATACATAGTCCTAATTGCTTGGGAAATGATGTCATTATGGTGAAGTTGTCTACTTGTCATTGCTGTCAATGAATAAATTGACACAAACCACAAAGATAACTGGAAATCGTATTTGCCATAAACATTAATTCTATAACTAGTTTGAACTTGCCATTCCTACAGACAATATTTCCTCCAGAAATAGAAATAATACAGAAAAGTAATAAAACTTGTATTACCTCCTAAGGCAAAAATACAAGTCTCAAAGGTAATCATATGCACTTCTATCTGATTGATCCTGAGAATCTTAAATTGTACATTAAAATTGTTGTTATGTCATAATTGTCTTAATAGAAGATCAGTCTCTTATAAAAATGAACTCATACCATTCCCCCTCTTTGTGCTTCACTGGGGTCTGTTTTATATTCTGACTGCTTTCTGTCTTATCACACTCAATTGAACTCTAATAGAACAGAGACCTGAGGAGTTGTGTTGATGAAGGAAGACAGAAATAAGAATTGGATTTAAGTGTTAAAACCTAGTTATCCTGAACAAGTTGGGGCCTGGGATCAGCTGTTCAATCAATCTTTTTCATGTATATGTTTGACCTTGGAGAACATTTTTCAGTGTTTCCAACCTCAGCAGGTTGTGCATTTCACTACCTATTTATCTGCCTAAATGTATATGAATGAAACATATTCCGAGTTCCAGTTATGAAATGGTGCTAATATTAAAAATAACTGTTTGTATATCCATTTGTCCAACTCAATTAATACAGGTGAAAACAAAGAATTCTTTCTAGTTCCTGGCGTAGCAAGTCAGGATATAATTAAAACAGACTCAACGGGGCTTATTATATAGTGGAAAAGTCATTCATTGTCAAATATTTCAATAGTTTTGGACAAAACAGCATTTATAAAAGGGGAAATTGACAGTTGTAAAACATCATTGCAAATCACCTAAATATTTTTCTCCATTGTCTGCACTTTGTAAGGGATCCTTGTAAAAAGCTATTAAGTGGCCAAAATGCATTTTTATCCTTTTCCACTCTTCTTGGAAAAATCAACTAAGGGCTAGGCCACACTAGCGCGTTTTTCGCACGTTTGTGCACGCGTTTCACGCTCGCGATTGCGCCCGAAATTTTCGCTAAAATGGAAATCGCGGGAACGCGAAAATTCCCTCGATCTCCGATGTGCATGCGATTGCGCGTCCGTTCGCGTTTTGGTAACGCATGCGTTCACCATTTTTGGTGCGTTAACGCAGCGATTCCATAACACGAAAAGGCGAAAATGCATGCGCAAAACGCGAATGCACAAGAAAAGCGCACACAATCGCGTGCGATAACGCTCGCGATTTTGTGCGCGATTCCTGTGCATTGCAGTGTGGCCTCAGCCTGAGAGTGTGAGCAGTATGCTCTGGTTTCACTTGACTTTTTGCAAAACTTAAACATTTTTTGAATTAAGGTAAAATGTTGCCCCTGCTCTTTATAAATATGGCAAAAAGGTATGGCTGTTGTCAGAAGAAAACAAACATAAAAAATATTGCTCCTTCATAATATGCCCCATAGTTGTTGAAATAACCTTTTAGAAAATATTTTACACTACTGGTACAGTATGCAATCAACAGGCCATGTTCATGGACTCAATGGAACACTGAATATTTTGTATTTTCTTTTATCGGTATTGTACACTGAAGATATTTTACGTTAAGATTTCCATATATAGGGGTATATGTTCACCCCAAAAATGCTAAATCTCATATGGGCATATTTTATTTCATTTGTAGTTGACATGGCATTTAAGCACTTTTAATAGAAGATACTTTTTAAAATGAGAGTACACAGCAAGCAGCCAGTAGGATCACAATACAACACTATCTATTTCTGATGAAGAAAGATATTGTAGTGCAATTCAGTGTCAAGGTGACACAAAGAAAAATAAATAGATCATGGAAGTTGATTTTAAACGTGCACTTCAGTTTGCTACTTGTCAGGACCAATTTTGACTTTATAGTTGCATTGCACAGTATACGCCTTCTAGAACACTATAAGAACTATAGGTTCATTCTGAAGTGTGAATTAGTGTTTGTTTCTTACTGCAGATATTGTGCTGCTAATTGAGTGGATATCTAGAAGAAATGAGATTCATATGAAGCTTTGTATTTCTTACTCATGAAAATAGCAAAATGCAAAAAAACTTATTTTCTTACACACCATAATGTCCTGCATTACAAATTATGGGCTAAAACAGTCAATCCCGGCAATTTTATTGAGTGCCAGGCCTCTGAATAAAAATCTATGTTCTTCTAGCTATTATTCAGAGCTGAAACATATATAATATATATACAGGGCGATGTAATAAAAGTTCTTATCGTCAAAAATAGTGCTAATTTTGCCTCAACCAATCAGATGTTATGTACCATTTGAAAGCTAAAATCTGATTGGTTTGGGCAAAATGAGCACTATTTTGCGATAAGAACTTTTATTACATCGTCCTGATAGTAAGACATATGGGTGGCTGCCAGACTCAGCCCTCACTAGAAAATGAGTCCTTTTAACTTATATGACCATTGATACGTGGTCCCCATGCCATTTTTCAGTTTCAATGCAATATGCCACACTTTTTTTGTTGCTATTAGCCTTTAAATATATTACTAAAAACAAAAATCTGTACAGTGATTTTTTCCAGTCTTGGATAACAAATATGCCCAATGAGATTTTCCTACCCATCAATCTGTTGTGAGTGTGTGTAAAGTAAACCAATACATTCATTATTTATACTGGTTCATTTCTTCTTTAGAGGTCAAATTCCTTCCCACACTACTGCATGGCTACACTCCATAAGATTATTGATGTCGGGATTAAATAAAGAGCACTCTGCTTGTGATTTACATTAGTGTAAGTCAGAGTTGGACTGCAAAATTACTCTAGTGGTTTGGGGATTACATCCCTCTGCACCCCTTTTAAGTTATTTGTAAAGAAATTTACAAATTTCTTGGAATCCCTTGTCAGTTTCACACAGTAAAAAGTCCATGAGGTGTTATGGTCAGTAAAAGGGGAAAGGAAAATAAGAAATGACCATTGTTTGTTGATTTAGTTGGTTTCATGACTATGTTGAAGATCTCAGGCATTGTGATATTGCATGTTTGTGCCTACCTAAACTTTATACATCGGTGGAAAATGCAGTCTGAGTATTTCAAACAAGACCATATGAAAGCCATTTTTTACCAGAATATCTGGATCTTAATGCTTGCAGCTTTGACGTAAGAACAAAATTAGACACAGGTAAAGAGACTTAAAATCCGCTGTTTACCAAGTGGTCATAGATTAAGAAAGGTTGTAATAGGAATAATGCATAGATAAATCAGAGGAAAATAATGTAAGTATATCTTTGGAAAAAGTTGGGGTTTTTCATGTTATAGACTATACATTGTACACTATATACTGTAAAACCTTATTTCCATGGGTGATCAGAAAGAGGCTGTAGACTATTCATCGCTTATTTGTTATGTTTGCGACTGTATGTTAAGGGGAGGGGGCATTAAAATATTTGCAAATTGTTTTTATGTGGGCCAACCACTTCACATTAGCAATTTTACTAGTACTGTATGTATAGTGATGCAGAAATCATACAAATTCATTGTATGATTTTTTAGGTACATCTTTCAAAGGACACTAAACTATACATACCAGAAATACCTGCAATGTTCTAATGCAGGCGCAATAAGATGAAACTGTTCTCTAAAGGATGCTTTGGTTATACACTCAACTTGTGTAATGTCTTAAAATACCCAACAGATGGCATGTTATCATTACTCGAAATTACCCAAGAAGTAGTTTCTCTCATCAAGCTCATTGGCTTGCTGAGAAATTGAGCTATAGACAAGACTCTTCCTAGTTGTACATTATTTAGTTTAGGTTAAACAGTTTAAAAAAAAAACTTCAAAATATTAAATTCTTGCTCTGTTTAATAATTGAGTGAATTATTTGCCAGTTTTAAATGTGAGAAAGGGGTGGATATATTGTAAGAGAAGGATGGCCGCAGAACACGTTTAAAATATACGCTAAGGTAGCAACTTTTTAAATACCAATGAAATAAAGCTTCTTTCATTCAGAGGAGCCATTTGAAGGTTATATTTGTACGGTCTATTATTCTTAGGGGTGGCATATTTCTTTAACTATTAAAGAATTTTCCTTGTTAAACATGGCTTTTAAAGTCAATTCACTATTACTGTCACACTTGACAGGCCATGTTATATCAACAAAAATATTTATTCAAAACAAACTGCCATGTACAGGAATATCAATCTGCTCTGCAGCACTTTACAAGTTCCAGAGAGGTTTTGTGATCCTACTTACACAGGTCACAGAAATCATATTTCACAAGTTAATATCTGAATTTACTGTATATTATGTAATATCTTTTGTCAAGGGATGTTGAGAGTCACTGTTTTAGTACAGAATAAGGTACGATTTACTTGAACACTAATATGATTGTCTTCCCAGAGATATGACCGGGATTTAGGATGATTTTATTAACCTTTAAGACGGGCTCTTCTTACTCTTCACTTTCTGGGCCGTTAAATGATGACTGTGACCATATAATTAAGATCACATTCATACATTACAATCCCGATCATAATTGTACCATCACCTATACAATACCATTGTTGTAGTTGGCTACCGCTGGTATTGTATGGGCAAACAGTGTTATTGTACAAACTTGGGCTAAATGTAAAGCTGCGGTACTTTACAACAACCCGTGGTTTGGATATACAGTAAATGTGTTTTCTAGGGATTAGTAAATAGCGTTTAGTTTTAAAGTTTCAATAATAGAATAATCTGCTTTTGCAACAATAATAACTATGCATCACATGTCAGGAAATTACGCTTGCTTTCTTCAACAGCACTACCCAGTATTCCAAGAAAACTTTCTTTTAACAGAGAGATGTGGTATGTGGGGGAGTGGTCTACGTGTGATTGAACTAATGAGCCAAGGAAAATTCACTGGCAGCTCACCTTTAGCCAAAGACTGTTGTTTAGGTGCTTCATTTTATGTAGTCATCCTCTGCTTCCTCTGACAGTCCCGACATCATCCACGCTCCCTTATACTATATGCACATGCGCATACAATGCATTGGAGTGGGATGTACTTGCCACAGGTCAGAGGAAGCAGGTAAGTTGCTGTGCCCGCTCTCGTTGGATAATTGAAGAACAAGAGGTAATACAAGGCTCTGTTGCCACTCATTCTTCAATTAAAGTGGAAAAAGGTAAGTATGATTTTTAAGTGGAGATACCCTTTAAGACAGTTGTTCCCAACTCTTTTTTTAAACAAAGTAGATTAGTCCTGGTGATCGCTCATTGGTAAAACCCAAGCTGACCATGTATGTCTTAAAGCAAAGCATGATCACTCGTGCCTATATCGGCCTGTACACTTTTACTTTTGAATTAAGATTACCAAACCCTATATCAGTCTGTGGATCTATCGGTCAGTTAGTTCTAAAGTCTTTCTCAAATATGTTTGGTGCCATTCATAAAATCTACAGTTAAATTTACAAAAAACACCAACATTTCTCTTGCTCAGAACAGTTTTAGAACTGTATTTGTGAGGAATTGTGAAAATCAGGGCAGCTTAAAACATCAGTAAACGGTAACTCTTAACAACTCTAGAGACAGAAGAGATTTATGGGATTGTGCTGGTACTCAACTGTTATTTATCCTGCTTTGTGGTAGGAAAAGCCTGAAGGCAACCAGAAAGAAACAAAATATATCTGCTCCGTTAAATAGGAATTAGGATCTAGAACAACGTTAAGAAATTTTAAGAAAAACAATAACCATTTTGTATCAAAGCAAATTGGTCTAGAATTACATTTGAAATTTACAAAGTGTTGATTTGATATATGACTTTATTAAAATGTTTAACTGCTGGTTAGAAAAACATCTACCTGTAACTATATCTGTTGTATTCAATTAGATCAACTGGACTTGAAGTTTAGTTCTTGGAGACGTGTCGCTAGTCTCCAACTGGCTTCCAAATTCAGAATGACTTTACAAGATCTTTGGCAATTATGTACCCTGGAAAATCCCAATTAGCATATCACAGCCAGTGTTAAGGTTGTGATTGGATAGTGGCTAAGAGGTGTTTAGGAACGCCCAGAGTAAGTGTCAAACAGCATTGTACATGGCAGACATGGGTGTCGAACCCCCCCCCACCTCTATTTAGGCTTGGTTTCTTTATTTTCACAAAATGGCCTCCTTAACACCTCTCTTGAACCAGTCACATTCCTTTGCCATATGTTAACATTACAATCTTCAAGTCCTTTATCCTTAAGATGCAGGTACACAGCTGAGTCCTGACCCGAGGAATTGGCTCTTCTGTGCTGGCCATGCGTTGATGCAGTTGGCCCAGCACAGAAGAGCCAATTCCTGATTAGACTTTGGAATGCTGCAGTTTATTTTCTAGGCAATGATTGGCACAAAGAACAGACTACCAGGAATAATACTAATTACATTGCTGCTTTGTGCTTCTAGTCTGTTCCTAGTAAAAGATAAATATAGTAAATATAGGTTCTTTCTGTGTTACCTCTGGTGGGATAGTGACTACTGTTCACTTTTAGAAAGAATCCATGTGTGGTACAAGTTCATTAACGCACTGCTATGTAGTTAGCGGGCCAACTATAACCAAAAGGCAGCATAGCAGTACCATTATTCCCCCCCAACCAGACATATTACTGGAAGAGTAATGGGCATTCAAACTCAGGATGCATAGCCACTACACAGTGAACCGCCGCTTCCCTGGCGGCTACCATCGTGGGCTGCCAATTAAATATCTTGCATGATCAGAGCATTAAGATTTTAGGGGGTGGCGTGAGCTTATGGTTTGTCTGTCAGAAAGTATCTTTATTATCTTGGTGGAAGGGAGGTACAGCAAGCACAGTAGTGGGGAGGAGGCCTTATGATGGAATGTGTCTTATGATGGAAGGGGGGGCTGTGTGTGGTGCGACTATGTTTTTGTAAAGGGGAATTTGCAGGCAGGCATGCCTTTAAATGGAGGGCGATTAAATGGGAGGGATAATAATGGATAATGGACCCCCTGCAATAAATTTAATAGGAAATTAGAAGTCACTTGGGAGTTCTGTGACCTTTATGAAATGTATATGGTCACTGAATTCCACTGTGACTTCTAATATCCTTTCAGTAGGGTAAGTTGTCCATTATATATTGACTCCAAGTAGGCAGTAATGGTTGTTACCTAATGAGAGTCCACAATTTGTTAGTTGCCAGCAAATACATTTTAAATGGTAAGAGGAAAAGCCATCCACAGAATGCTTAACTATTGTAGAGGAACTCTCTGATTTGTTAGCCAAATCTAATATGGGACACTAATTACTGTTTTCTTTCATTTCCAGCATGACTTTAGGTCTACCGTATAGTGATAATGCACAGAAGCTAGAAAAACATGATTTGATATTCATCAGTTTCTGTAAATTCAAATCAGTAGGCCACAAGGGAACATATTAGTATGCTAACTGCTGTAACACAATCTGGTTTATAGCACAGCAGAAACAGCATCGGCTTTACTAAGCATCGCCAGTTTCTTTTGGGATGAATAGAAGCAATCTGGTTTACACTGCTACTTTATATATGTCATCATGTGCCTAATGCCCCATACAATACAAGCCCTTTACATTCCATGTTGTTAGGAGTATTGCCATTCGCAGGTTTGCTTTAATGATCCTGTAAAGGAAAATTGATTTAAAACTGTAATCATTTCTGAACAATCACTATCGGAATCATTTCCTGTCATTTTCTGCCTTATCTGCATGAAATAAGTGCTGCTGGCTCTGCATTTTTAGGATTTAATAATCATCACCAGCGTCATAATGAATTGCACAGTTCCTAGAAACGTTTCACAAACAAGGGCTACTTTGTGATTTTAGTGTGTGGCTTTTAATACATTTCCACCTCTTCTTTTCTCATTGGCATTTAGCTAACCTGATGAGAATCTAATCTGCCACTCTATCTCCTTAGTAGGGAAAATGCTGTCACTAATTACCACCATTTTTATGGAGAATACACATTTCTAAGCAGCGGTAGGTATGTGCTTCCCCTGCTTGGAGAAAAAGAACTAAAGAAGCAACTTTCCCATCCTCCTGCTACTGACATGACTGTGAGGGGTCCTATATAACATGTTGGCATTATAGTTCTCAATTAAAGAGTCAGTATACCCTCTTCCACTTTAGCTGTTAATAAAATAATAATTATAAAAACATTCAGTTTTCACACTAAACTGTCAAAACATTAGCAAGCAAATGACACAAGTGGGAGCATGGTAGATATTCTTCCTTGCTCTGTATTTGTGCTTTTTAAGGGACAATACACTGGGAAATTTGTTCTTTTAAAGGACAATTATACTCACCTTCCCTCCGCTCCTCTACCTAAGACCACACTAAACGCACCAAATCACGCACGCAATTACAAGCGTTATCGCACAAGATTGCGTGCGCCATTCTTGTGCGTTTTTCGTTTGCGCATGCGATTTTGCTGTTTTCAGTTACCAAAACGGAAACGTATGTGCAATCACATGCGCATCGGAAATCGCAGGGATTTTTGCGTTCCTGTGATTTCCATTATAACCAAATCGCATGCACAACCGTGAGCTTAAAAACGCGTGCGCTAACGTGCAAAAAATGCGCAAGTGTGGCTAGCCCCAGTCAGTACTTTCTCACCAGGATGAGGACCTGAACCGCTAGGTCCTCACCCTGGGTTTGCTTAACTTGCACCACAAACTTACAGCTGCTCTGGTGAGCCCTGCCCCCTCCTACCTGTCGGCAACGAGGCCAATAAGACATACATCTGCAACAAGCGAGCCTTCCTATTGGCTTGTCGCACAAGTAGAGGAGGGGGAGGAGCCTACCGGAGCAGCGTATAAGTAAGTTTATGCTGCATTTAAGCGAACTCAGGGTGAGGACCTAGCGGTTGAGGTCCTCACCCGGGTAGAAAGTACTGACTAAGGAGAGGAGCGAGAAAGGTGAGTATAATTGTCCTTTAAATCAACCCATTACTGGAAATTCAAATTTTTCCCAACTGTCACCATTTTTGTGTTGATCTGTCCCCTTTTTCTTTAGATATCTAGTCTGAAACAGCTCGTTTCACCTGCCAATCAAGTGCCTTAGTATTATATATTATATTATGTATTCTGTTTGTATAATTTTGCTGTACTGGAATGGTGGCAGTTGGTACATGAAACTGTTGTGTGGGAAATTCCATCTCCTTATGGTGCTTCATAGGGATTACTGAGCTTGCTTGCCCTCACACATAGATAGTCTGGCAGGGGGTTGGGGCACTGAGAGAACTGAGCTTGAGCAAAACAAATACTAAACTGTCATGCAGAAACACAAACACATTAGAGTAAGTGCTGCTTACATATATTCATCATAGATTGAAATTAAGTATTTTTTCCGTGTATAATAAGATGTTCCTTTCTTAAAGCCTAGAATCTGCAGATTAAAAATGTGTTAATAAAAAAATCAAAGTATTTTAGTTATTCGGAAATAAAGCTATACTGTATAGTATAGTATTTGTGGTAATAAACATATGTCCATCTAGCCCAACCTACTCAGCAATACCCACATTTCCTGCCAAACAGTTGATCCAGAGGAAGGCAAAAAATAAACAGTATGCAGGTAATAATGTGTTTCAACTGCTCCTTTAGTAAATACATACAATAATATATTTATGTTTATCCCATATACTGAAAATATTTTTAAATAAAAATAACAATAATAATAACTTGAGTTATCTGTTGTATTCAGTTAATGAACTGAACTTAGTTTAGTTCTTGAAGACGTTTCTTGACGACTCATCTGACTGCTTTCAGAAGTGAAACATATTCAAGAACTAAACTTTTACTCCAGTTGATCTAACTATACAACAGATATACCATCACCTGAATGAATGAGAACCTTCACAAGCAATAACAGATGATCCCCTGGGACATATTTATGAATAAAGATATAATTACTTGAGGTATTGCAGTTATTATAATACCAATAGGGTAATGTTAGTTTGTTGCACTAATGTCACTGACATTTCTCAGTACCACACCTCTATGAATAGGACCCCTTTGTAACATAGACATAAAATTTAACATAAACATTATTGAGCTTCTTTAGTAGATTTTTATTTGCTGTGTAAAAGGTAACAGCCATTTAGTATGTGTGTCCTGAAATTCGACCTTCGAGGTTTAATAAATTGTACAAGTGGAATATCTTCTTCAAAAACACATACTATACATGATTTCTCGTGCACATTATACATTAATGCCAATTTTGCTACAAGAGAAGACTAGTAAAGAATAATATTGAGAAGATATGTAATAATGTAATCTCAATCAAAACATTTTAGCACTTTCATAATTAATTAAATAAATTTGTCACAAAATAAAGAGAGCCGCGCACTAGAGACATTGAGTATATTAGAATCACTGAGCATTATTTATTGGGAAATTTTCATCCCAGGAGCCATTCCACCCCTTAACACAGACCACAACCTAGAACATGCCCGTTAATACTTATGGGGGGAAAAACAGACTAAATATGTTGAACTTTGTAAACTGCTCCAAACATGAACTGTTTAAAATAATAACTGTACCACAGGGGATTTCAGATGTTTTTTAAAACTTGAAGTTTTGCAAATTAAAGTGGCTTCAGTAGGTCAGAGAATGAAAGACGCCCTTGCAACCACACGCGCTCTAGCCTTCTCCCAGAAAACCACTGTAGATGAAACAGGGAAGGGCCATCATAGTTTTGCTGAGGGGTCCAATGATTAGTTATGCCACTGACCTGCTTACTGTTCCTAATGATAAGTTCTGGCCCTGTTGAAAATAATTAATGTGTCCAAGCTTTTATAAACATTTATAAGGCAGCTTTAAAGGTTTATTTTACAATATCTGAACTTAAAGGGTATTTTATAATAAAATCGGGAATCACCTTCCACCACAATATTAGATTGTTAAAAAAAAAAGAGGCAGAACTATACTGCTCCTGCAGCACTGTGATCCAGCCCTCTGTTTACTATAACTTACAAACTGGGGCCGGACCAGCAGCTGCAGCTGTGATTGGTTAACGGCAATAAACACTGCAGGAGCGAAGGGCTGTAAGTATAGTTCAGATTCTTTTTTTTTAGGAATCTAATATAGTGGTTGGGGGTGGGAAAGGATGCCCTACATTATATATAAACATTTTACCTAGGTGAGGGACAGCAAGGGAGGGATCAGGAGAGAGGGAGGGATTGGGGAAAGGGCTCCCCTCACTGTCACTGTCCTCTCAGAGACAAGGAATAGGCAGAAACCCTCCATACAGGAAGACACCTCCTACTTCAGTTTCCTGGACTTTGGACAAGCACTGCAGGAGAACATAAGGGGCAGAGATGTAAGTAGATTATTTTGAACTACACAGTGGGGCCAGTAGTGGGTTACATAGTTTAGGAGTGGACATGCCCTTTAATATTTAAATATAAATTACCAGATAGAGAGAAAAACTTAAAAAAACCTGAAAACAAAGAACACATAAAACACCATAATTACTGGTACTGATACTAGTACTGGTGATCCATCAAATACTAGAATGCATTCATTGGCAGACCAAGTCTGCCCCATCAATTAATGAAGATTAGAGAACAACAATTTATATTGAAAGACTAAACGATGGAATTGATTTATTTATATCATACACTTACACTGGTACACACATGCAGATTTGATTGAAATCTACAGTGTAGGAAGCTGATAAAAATGGCTAGTCACATCTGCTTGCTGTTGGATTGGGGGTTTTTCATACACATATTTATTACACAGTTATTTAACCAGCTTTAACCATTATCACACAAAACCATGAATTAGATGTCATAGGGTCCTTTTTGTAAATGTGCAGTACGCAATTTAGTGATAATTAGACCATGGCCATGAATGTGCGGTCGTACATTTACACCGAATGTTTGTTAATTAATGAACGTTCGGTCATAGAATAACATGGGGTAGTAAAATACCGCAAAGGTATTCTGTGGGGATCGTAAACCTACTATTGGCGTTATCTGTAATTTATGATCTTTATCGTTAATTAACATAGCAAATGTAAATTACAATTTTAAAGCTATTGGAAATTAACGATCGGTTAACATTATTAAACCGATCATTAAATGTGAGGTATCGATAAAAAGCAATACTGCGCATTTACAAATAAGGCCCATAGTCACTTAGGCTATTGCACCTTTGACCTAAAAGGCATATTTAGAAATCCACGATTGAAATACTGATATAACAGGTTTAAATTGGCCCTAACGACACAGCTGTAAAGTAATGATCTACAGTAAATTGGTACTTGGTATAGCCACTTTCGCAAAGTTATAATCATGGATGTAAGATACAGCCACAGTGGTTATCAGTATTTTACATTGTGGTTGTATTAAATGGTATTATTGTCAATATTTTTAATATTATTCTTTGTCATACTGTAGTTGCAATTTAAAATGGGTCACTGCCTCTTTTCTCTTTGCCTATATCGATTGTGTATTTTGTGTAGAAAAGATAACAAACACAGTAACATCCCCCCCCTTCCTTTATACATCATATTGAAGCTAGTGACATCACTTAAGTAAAGGCAGATTTTGTTGTTTGCTTTAGCAAGAACAAAGTATCAGTTTGGTCATGATTAACACCTCTACGTATGTGTCAGAATATACAGTAGACTCATGACGAACCATCAGCTTCTACCATATTCTCTCTGTAAATAGATTATATTTTAGCATATCGTAGTTTGAAGACTAGTTACTGTCCAACCTTTTGTTCTGAATCCACTGTGAAATTAAAGGACAGTTATACATCCTCCTCCTCGCTCCTCTACTTATATGCACGCTCTCTACCAAGGGTGAGGACCTAAGTCCCTAAGTCCTCACCCCTTGGCCATTTCCACTTACGCTATTATACTTACACAGCGCTGCTCCGCTCCCACGTCTGCTTCCATGATGGGTCCAATAGGAAGACCCGCTCCTTGCAGAGTGTAAGTATAATAGCGTAAGTGGAAACAGCCCAGGGTGGACTTAGCGACTTAGGTCCTCACCCTTGGTAGAGAGCGTGCATATAAAGAGTAGTGAGGAGGAGATAAGTATAATTGTCCTTTAAAACTACTGACATTCTCCAGTGTCCATTACCTACCTTCTTGCTCTCTAGATATTTATGATATGCTGGTTACCATAGATAATTATCCTCGACAGATATTTATGATATACTGGTTACCATAGATAATTTTCCTCTCTAGATGTTTATGATATACTGGTTACCATAGATAATTTTCCTCTCCAGATGTTTATGATACACTGGTTACCATAGATGATTTTCCTCTCCAGATGTTTATGATATACTGGTTACCATAGATAATTTTCCTCTCTAGATGTTTATGATATACTGGTTACCATAGATAATTTTCCTCTCTAGATGTTTATGATATACTGGTTACCATAGATCATTTTCCTCTCCAAATATTTATGATATACTGGTTACCATAGATAATTTTCCTCTCCAGATGTTTATGATATACTGGTTACCATACATAATTTTCCTCTCCGATTTTTAGATATACTGGTTACCGTAGATAATTTTTTCCAGATTTTATGATATACTGGTTACCATAGATCTTTCCTCTCCAGATTTTATGATATAAGGTTACCTAGATATCATTTTCCTCTCCAGATATTTATGATATACTGGTTACCAATAGATCATTTTCCTCTCTAGAGTGTTTATGATTATCTGGTTACCATAGATAACTTTCCTCTCCAGATGTTTATGATATACTGGTTACCATAGATAATTTTCCTCTCCAGATGTTTATGATATACTGGTTACCATAGATAATTTTCCTCTCCAGATGTTTTATGATATACTGGTTACCTTAGATAATTTCCTCTCAGATATTATGATATCTGGTACCATAGATAATTTTCCTCTCAGATGTTTATGATATACTGGTTACCATAGATAATTTTCCTCTCCAGATCTTATATATACTGGTTACCATAGATGATTTCCTCTCCAGATGTTTATGATATACTGGTTACCTTAGATAATTTTCCTCTCCAATGTTTATGATATACTGGTTACCATAGATAATTTTCCTCTCCAGATGTTTATGATACACTGCTTACCATAGATAATTTTCCTCTCTAGATGTTTATGATATACTGGTTACCATAGATAATTTTCCTCTCCAGATGTTTATGATATACTGGTTACCATACATAATTTTCCTCTCCAGATGTTTATGATATACTGGTTACCGATATATTTTTTTCTCCAGATGTTTATGATATACGGTACCGTAGATAATTTTTTCTCCAGATGTTTATGATTACTGGTTACCATAGATAATTTTCCTCTCCAGATATTTATGATATACTGGTTACCATAGATCATTTTCCTCTCCAGATATTTATGATATACTGGTTACCATAGATCATTTTCCTCTCCAGATAATTATAATATACTGGTTACCATAGATAATTTTCCTCTCCAGATGTTTATGATATACTGGTTACCATAGATAATTTTCCTCTCCAGATATTTATGATATACTGGTTACCATAGACATTTTCCTCTCCAGATTTTATGATATACTGGTTACCATAGATCATTTTCCTCTCCAATAATTATATATACTGGTTACCATAGATAATTTTCCTCTCCAGATGTTTATGATACTGGTTACCTTAGATAACTTTCCTCTCCAGATATTTATGATATACTGGTTACCATAGATAATTTTCCTCTCCAGATGTTTTGATATCTGGTACCATAGATCATTTTCCTCTCCAGATATTTATGATATACTGGTTACCATAGATCATTTCCTCTCCAGATATTTATGATATACTGGTTACCATAGATCATTTTCCTCTCTAGATGTTTATGATATACTGGTTACCATAGATAACTTTCCTCTCCAGATGTTTATGATATACTGGTTACCATAGATATTTTCCTCTCCAGAGTTTATGATATACTGGTACCATAGATAATTTTCCTCTCCAGATATTTATGATATACTGGTTACCATAGATAATTTTCCTCTCCAGATGTTTATAATATACTGGTTACCATAGATAATTTTCCTCTCCAGATGTTTATAATATACTGGTTACCTTAGATATTTTCCTCTCCAGATGTGTATGATATACTGGTTACTATAGATCATTTTCCTCTCCAGATGTTTATGATATACTGGTTACTATGATCATTTACCTCTCCAGATGTTTATGATATACAGCACTGGTAACCATAGATAATTTGTATTAGAAATATTCTTTTCCACGTATGACAATCATTCTAGTATTTTGTTGTTTGTAACCCTGCATTTTATTCTGTTCACTTGAATCCACTGTACAGTAATGATGGAGACAGATTGCATTTTTGTTATGTGGCAGCTGCCTGACTAGCCGCCCATGTCTGAAGTCACAGATTTATTTGAATCCTGAGGTTAAAGGCAGAATTGAAGTAAATCGCCTGAAAAAATGATTATGTTCATTTTGAAAAGAAGAATGAATTGTTTTTCACTGTAAGGATCGCCCAGTACATATAAATTATGAATTCAAAAGTAATCAATTACAATACAGAATGTTCTGAACCCTGTTGAGAACTTGCATCATGTAATAAGCCCGTAGCTGAATAAAACAAAAAGGACTAGCAAACACTTGTTAAATATAAATAATTCCTGAAGTTTCTATCAAACATTTGCCTATCACAAATAAATTATGGAGCAATTGTATTGTTTTTAGAAGACCTCCCATGCTTATAAAAAACATTTTAAAAAATGCAGAACAGTTGGAAAATGATTGCAGAAATGCTATTTCTAACCGAAAAACACTTTGCCACCTCATCATAAATATAATCTGCCATACTTGTATACATGTTTTTCCTACAATAATCAGTATATTGCAGTATATATAATAGAGTGATCTAGTTAAATTATGATATTGCTACTTTATCGTGGTAGTAAATTACCTATCAGTATCATTAATTTATGTGCATGACGTTATTATATATACAAGTGTAGCATTAAATACCATTGCTTGGTTTTACTACTGTGTGTTATTGACAGCCACATTGTAGACGTAAATGACCTTTAATGATTGGTATTTTATGACCACAGGGTTATTTTAATGGCCGCGGTATAAAGAACCACCCATGGCATTAAAGGAATCAATATCAGAAACCTCGAATATTTTTTGATCCTTCATAAATACTGCCCAAAATGCTTTATAGCTCTACCGCTTCTTTTTGCAGGTCTGGATATCCACAGTTTTAAGGGCTCCTGAGATGTTTCTTCTTTTCTTTAGCCTTCCCTCTTGCTAGTGGGGATGTTCTCGGCTCTGTGTTGCAGGGTTCTGATGACACCCCAGCTGTGATCTAAAGGTGGTGGGGGAGTCAAACAAGCATATTTCCTTATTATCTAAACTTTTCGCGTGTGTACTTTGCTTTAAATGAAAAGGTGAAAATGTGACAGTTGGTATAAGTGAATTGCATGCTGGGAAATTTCCTCTCCCAGTGCTGTCTGATGTGATACTAGGCTGCTTTAAGTCATTCAGGTGGAACAAGGGAGCGTGGATACTAAGCCTGAGCAAAACAAGTGCTGGGTCGAAGGCTGACAGCAACATACAACACCAAGCGCTACTTCTATGTATTATATGTTATATTTTTTCAGTTTTACATTAGTTGCCAATTAAGTTTTGCTCTAAATTGTAGCACCAAAAATGTTATTTCATTATGCCATCTGATTTCCCAGGCCCCGCATAACCAGTGTAAAACTCGTGCAAACCCTATGCTACATCCGGTTGTGTGGAGTTTCCACTGATTAGGGTGATAGCACCACAGATTTTTAATCTCCCCCTACATCTCATCCATTCAGTATCTCAGGGCCATAGTCTATCCCAGATTTAGTTAACCACATTTCTGATCTAATGCAGTAAGTCTGCTGCTGTAGCTCATTTCTAAATTTTTTATATAAAAAGAGATTATTGTCCCTTTATAAAAAAAAAAACCCATCAATAAACCTTAACACTGTAATGTCAAGCACCCTGACAGATATTACAACATTTTTTAAAAACATTGAATTTTTATTGATATTACAACATAAAAGAGTATTTTGCATATCTCCGCCCCTTACTCTGGGGAACCTGGGAGTAAGAAATTACTTCTTGTTTCTTAGATTTTGTTGGCAATGCTATTCATATAGCATGAGACTGCAAGATGCCTTCTGTTATAAGAAGGTTTTCTCTTCTCTTTTTTATGCAACTTTTTCTATAACTGTAAAATGACAGTCAGTCCATTAGAAGGTAACTTCCAATTCTTAACTGCGACAGAAGCAGGAAATTTAATCCAAAACAAGCTAAGTAAAAAAAGGAATATGCTCCTCTGCTGGGTCACATGGCTAAGTTAGGAGTTGGCTGCTTATGAAAATAACTTGTCTAAAACATAGCAGCACTAGGTGGCATTATAACACAGAAAATTAAATTAAAATGCCCAATGGGGCAGAACACTCTGTCATGAAAAAAATTTATAAATATCACATCATTTTCCACTTTAAGCTCTGCAATGAAAAAAGGTTCTCTATGGTGCATTTTTCCTTTATATTTGCCGTAAAAACAATGGACATAGAATACTTTTCCTTAATTTTTGCTATAAAACAAGGTGGTAAATGCCACACTTTACTTTCATCCCCCTCTCTGCTAGAAACAAGATGATACTAAAAGCACATACCATATACATGTGCATTGCTGTACTGTGGAAGTTCTTTCCTGTGTGTGTACCAGCCCTTACAGGATCAAAAGCAATGGATCAACATCTTAGTTTTGCAATTTCTTAATATTTAAACAAATACAAAGTTAATGTGTATCCTTTCCTCTTCTGCAGTACATTACAATGTTCCACCCTTTATTCACTGTAGTAGGTTTTCTAAAAACTTCCCATTTTTCATTTTTACTAATCTAACATACGTAGTAAGAGTCATGTTCCTTTACATCAGCTTTTAAAGTCATTAAAATTTGAGTGATATACAGATCAGAACGAACCCAGGACTCTCAACAACACAATCACTGTGATGTACAGTATGGACTCAGGTTCTCAATAGATTGGTATATTTTAATGCAGGGTTTTTAAGCTTTTAGAACCTGGCATATAATCCACTGGATGTTGTTTGTATTTGTCAAGAGAAAAGTCCATTGGATTGTCTTTTATGGGAGAATAAGTTATTACTGAAATACACAACGAATTAAACAAACCCTTCCCATTTATATGAGGTGATTAGAAGGATAGTTTTCTTTGTGTTTCCACCTGATGCTAAACTTAAATCCCCAGAAACCTTACATGGTCTTACATGATCAGAAAATCGCTATATACCTGTCTATCTATACTTACGGTACTTAGCTACCCAGTAGCTGCTACATGCAGAATAGTTTTCCATTGACTTAAAAATGTTTCTTCAAAACAGTCTCAATTAAAATCCCTGAGTTAGTTTTCCATTTTCTATATGCTAATGTTTTTTTAAACAGTTTGCATTGCATCGCAATGGAAACAGCAGAAAAGGCCCTACAGTCAAGCCTCTGCATTGCTCAATTTGTATATTCATGAATACTGGAAAAGTCCTTCTTCTTTTTCCCGACAATGATTATATTGTTAAAGACATTTCATTGGGAACCTGTCAGCAACTTGTTTTATTTTGCTACAGTTCATATCCCAATTCAGAGCCTAGGCCATAACAATGAAACTACATTCTCTACACTCTTGCATCAGACAAACCTCAAGACTAGCAACATCAATAGCTCACCAGTAAATGTGTTACAGTATAGTGTACACAAAAAAAAATCATGCACAGTGAGAAGATTAATCATATGAAGACAGATTTAATAGTGCTCAATTGGTATGGAAATAATATATGTGCACAGAAGAAAGTCTTATTCCCTAGGAGGTGCACCAATTTGCCTGTATGGTATAACTGCATCAACCAATCAGATGTTATCAAATGTTTTCTGTAGCAGACCAGTAAAAGGAAGCATCTGTTGTTTCCTGCAAATTAACAGCACAGAGCAAAATGTGCACCTCTTATTAAATAAACCTGATACCATGTTCCTTGTCATTATCTATGTTGTATTCTCACTTCTTTATTGATTTGCCCTGATAAATGTATTTTGTCTTTTTCCCCCCCCCAAAACTGTACTTTTACATCATGCACACAGCTCATATCAGTCTAGTCTTGCCGGTCACGGGAAGTTTTTAGATAGGAAAAAGTACAAACAATAACCCTTATTAGGTCTTATTAAATCCAAATTCGCTTTAGTAAAAATGACATTATGGCAAGATCCCTGATAAACTGTGTTAGTACTTGGTCTTTTATTTCTAACTCTTTCTATTTCTTACATATCTAACTCACCTATTTTAAATTAAAAGCTAAAATGTAAACTAACAGCAGAAATTTTGCATTTTTTCCTATATCACTGATGCCTGGTTGCCCCATCCTGCTGGTCAAAACAAGATCAAACTGGCACATGTTCAGTGTTTCTACATGTGGTGTTCATACCAGCATAGGATGTATTTCCACCAATTGTCTTAAAAAAGGGAACTCTGCTCTGCAAAGCTTATTTTTGCCCACAGATCTATGTTTATGAATGTTTTGACTCAACATTGCCTCACAGTTAGAACTATCTGAACCCTTGATAGGCTGCTAAAACAGACAGGCCAGATTTAATGAGAGACACAATCGCTGGCCTCCCAGGCAATTTAATACAGTGGTTTTGGCTCTGGGTAAATAGCGAAGATCTGCTCCCCATTACCCCAATCAGTAAAAAAATTGTTGCAAATCTATATATTAAATAGGTTGTGCCAGCTGTGGGGTGTCTATTGCGATACTTGCTCAGTCAGAGCAACAAAGTAGTTAAAGTTTTATGGTGAACTATTAGCGTGACTCTAAATGACCTGACAGCGTAACACACAAGCTACAGTACCGGATAAAAATAATCCTGCACTTTTCAATGTGAAAGTCAAGTTTTATCAAATTAAACCTTAGGTCAAACAGAAACATTTTTTTTAAGTTTAGAAAGACAGATATTTATAATATCCTTTTATTTTTATCCAAAGAGATCATTAGGCCGGCCACACTAATCAAGCCTCGATTGCGACTTGGTGGCCGCTTGCGCTGTGATCCCTGTCATTTTCGGGGATCGTAGCACATGCAAATCCACCAAAAATGGTGACTGCATTTGCTCCGATCAACGATTGCAGAATGAATGGCCCCAGCACACCTACAAGGTTATTCAATAAAGTTTCTTATCGTTAAAAATGGTGCTAATTTTGCCCCAACCAATCAGATGTTAGCTTTCAAATGTTAAAAATATCTGATTGTTGGGGCAAAATTAGCACCATTTTAAATGCTGAGTGGCAATTACTATTGTGCTTTTTAACACGATTTGGTCGTGTTAAAAGGTCTGATGTGGCCTAGCCCTCACCTACTAATTAATTACCTCTAATGTATTAGAATATTTAAAATTGTGTGATCATATCATGACTTTATGAATATTAGTAGGAACTGTATTGTTTTGAATAGGAGTATAAAGATTAAATAAAAATGAACAAAAAAGTGTGCAATGTGAACCATTTTTCAGATCACATACACTTTAACTTTAGTGCATTGCCCCATAATTTACATGGAATCTCTGTGTTATTCCCAACTAAGTGCATTGTGCTTTCATTTCTAGGTTTTATTGTCCTTTAATATTCAACGCAGCAATCCATCATTGTAGGTTTACTGTTCTTTTGGTACTGTTGACATATCTGTCATTACCTATATTTATATCATAAGTAAGAAAAATATAACTAAATATGCTTCTACAGACATCATGCTTAAGGAATATAGTTATAAAAGTTATTAAAAATAACTAAGCTGAAAATGTGAATTGATATACATTAGGGATTCACCTCTTCACTGATCACCAGACAATTGGGAGAGCCCAAATGAAAGAAAGGCATTGCATTACTGATAGTTGCTGGGCTAATCATTTTCAAAGCAACATGGGAAACGTCAAAGGTAAGTATTTCCAAAAAATGAAAACTTATAAAGCAATGGCCCAGGGTGGTGGATGTGCTGTCCCATTTTCCCTTAAAGGGACATGTCCATTCTAATTCCTCCCCCCCCTATTCATCAAAAATGCTACACCCCTGTGCATTTTTTTTATATTTTGTTCTGTATGAGAGAGAGTTTAATGTGTGAATACCTGATAAAATCAAGAGGTGTCCATTATTTGGGTAAGAGAGGAAAAAGACAAGTACAAGCGATAATACTTAATAACTGCCCAAATTCCTGTAACAGATCAACCTTTGATTGCATAGTCATTGATTACCTTTTTAGGTTCTTTGTTATCTTCAAAACTAAATACTGCCCAAAATGCTTTATAGCTCTACCGCTTCTTTTTGCAGATACAAAGAACCTAAAAAGTTAATCAATGACATATGCAATCAACAGGTTGACTTGTACAGGAATTTTGGGCAGTATTTAATGTATCTATCGCTTGTACTTGTCTTTTTCCTCTCTCTACCCATATAATGGACACCCTCTTGATTTTTATCAGGTATTCACACATTAAACTCTCTCTCATACAGAACAAAGATATAAAAAAATGCACAGGGGTGTAGCATTTTTGATGAATAGGGGGGGAGAGAATTAGAATGGACATGCCCTTTAAGGGAAAATGGGACAGCAATCCACCACCCTGGGCCATTGCTTTATAAGTTTTCATTTTTTGGAAATACTTACCTTTGACGTTTCCCATGTTGCTTTGAAACTGATATAGCCCAGCAACTATCAGTAATGCAATGCCTTTCTTCATATTGGGCTCTCCCAATTGTCTGGTGATCAGTGAAGAGGTGAATCCCTAATGTAATATCAATTCACATTTTTCAGCTTAGTTATTTTTTAATATTTAGGTTTTTAATAACTTTTATAACTATATTCCTTAAGCACTGATGTCTGTAGAAGCATTATTTAGTTATATTTTTCTTACTTATGATATAATATAGGTAATGACAGATATGTCAACAGTACCAACAGAACAGTAAACCTACAATGATGGATTGCTGCGTTGAATAATAAAAGGACAAATATAACCTAGAAATAAAGCACAATGCACTTTGGAATAAACACAGAGATTTCCATGTAAATTATTGGGGCAATGCACTAAGTATAAAGTGTGTATGGACAGGGGCTGAGGGGAAAAGGTCCCTCCAAAGTGTATGGAAATATTTATATATTTATAATACATAAGTGTGATATTTTATAATGGGAGCTGCAGTGGTATATATCCTTATTAAAATCACTCAGCTATGTCACTAAGTGACTCATTTCTTATATTTCTTATATCCCACTACTCTGCCCATTCCAGTGTTCATGCCTGGACAATGACTCAGCATTTTTTGCCGTGTTTAACTTCACTAACAGAACCTGCTGGAGCTGCTTCCTGTCACTTCATAACCAATGTCTCTCTCCTCCTCCACAAAGATTTGTTTAACCGCATAGATGCTGGGCTGGGATGTTCCTTTCTACTGGGTTTAAGTTGCATAAGGTAGCTTGGGGGATTTAAGGTGGAAATAGGGACAAGACTACAATTTAAAATGCGAATGGGGTGAAGGAATCCGATACTTATGTATTATAAGAAATAATGCGCCCCTTTGAACCAATGAGGTTGTCCAAGGCCACATGGGTGGTAGATGAGAAAAGAAGAGGACGAAGTACCAAAGCCGTGCGGGATCCCCCAGGGAGGGGTGGAGGAGTGGAGCTAATTTCAGAGCGAAAAACACTAAAGGGCCCATACCAGAGAGATAGGAGGATTAGCAGAAAGTGCAGTGTTCTTGGATAACCTAAGAAGCCAGGATCTGAAGAAAGAAGTAGAGGGGGTGATCAATGGTTTTAAAAGCAGAGGACAGATCAAGAAGAATGAGCAAAGAATAGTGACCTTTAGATTTAGCATTAAGTAAATTATTGGTGTATATTTTTACCCACCTCTTTAAATGAGGCTGATTATGTAGACTAATTTATCACTGAACCATGAAGGGGCTTTTGATATTTTGGGCTTGATCTGTATATATCCTATATAATAAAATGCAAGTGTGCATCCCGGTCCGTTGTGTGTGTGTCCTGCCATACCTCTTTTTGCCAACTTGGTGTGCATTCTATCCTCAGGCTGACTGCAGTTCCCTCAGACAAATACAGGAGTGCATGGCAGTGCTCTACATCCACCGCCCGCAGCCCTCTCAGCCCCTCATTTACTTTTGTGTAGGGGAAAAGTCTTTACTGTGAGGCATAATTTTCCTTTTGCGTACCTCCAATCGTCGTACCTTCAGTAACAACGCGCCGGCTTTTTGATTATGCGCATGCGCGAAACGCCGGGTTGCCGCGTTGTGATTATGCGCAGGCGTGGAAAGCGGGTCATGGTAACTGTTAGAGATGCTGAAGCATAGGATGGCTTGCACAGTCCCTGCTATTTCCAGGTAATCGCGGTAACAGTTAAAGAGGTACAGAAGACCCCCTTTAGAGAAAACCACACCTAAAGGAAAAAAAAAGGACAGTTAGCTTATGGAGGGCTGAGGGAAAACAGTTCTACAAAAAGTGTATGGACAGGGGTGAGGGGGAGGGGAAACGGGTTCCTCTCCTCCCTTCAAAGTGTCTGGACAGGGCCCTGCCCCCACCTGAGTGGGGGAGGGGGAAAAAGGTCCCTCCAAGGTTTGTCTGGACAGGGGCGCAGCTCTGCTGTCTGACCTGCGTGCCTTCTGCCTGCCTCGCCTGCACATGCCGCTGCATGCGGGCCCTGCTGTCCCATGCTGAGCGGCAGCCTGAAGAACCTGATCTGCTGCTCTTCTTGCTGTGAGGGGAAAAAAAGGTCCCTCCAAAAGTGTGCTATGGGACAGGGGAGGGGAAAAGGTCCTCCAAAGTTTGTAGGGACAGGGGCTGAGGGGGAAAAGCTCCAAAAGGTTAGGGATAGGGGCTATGATGAGGGGAAAAGGTCCATCCAAAGTGTATGGGTAAGGGTGGGGAAAAAAAAAAGTCCCTTCAAAGTAAGTAGATGGGAACAGGGGCTGGCTAGGGGATGAGGGAAGGGAAGGAAAAGGGTCCCTCCAAAGTGTTATGGAAAGGGGCTGGGGCTCGCTGTCTGCTGCGCCTCACCCGGCTCCCCCGCCTGTCTGTTGCAGACCCACCTGACCTGACCGCCTGACTCCCTTGGCGCCCTGTGAGCCTGTTGCCTGCGGCCCCTCGCCGCCCCCGGCGGACTGGGCCTGTGCGGCCGCTGCCCTGACCCCGCGCGCCCTGTGGGCCCGCCATCCCCCCCTCTGGTGGCCCTGAGGCACTCACCCCGGGCGGTGAAAGCTGTGACCCCCTTTCTGCTGTGGACCCCTGGTGCCTTGTTCACCCCCCCTTCCCCTCCTCTTGAGACGGCGCATGCTGGCGGCGCTGACCAATCCTGAGGGGAAAAAGACTGGCTCCGGAGGGGGACTGCCTCTCGCCTCCCTCTCGCGAGCTTGAAAGCTGCCCCACCGGCCCGCCCATGAGCCCCCTGACCCTGAGGGAAAAGAAGGTCCCTCCAAAGTTATGGACAGGGGCTGAGGAAAAAAAAAAAAAAGTTCCCTTCAATGTTTTGTAGGAACAGGGGCGGGCTGAGGGGAGGAAAAAGGTCCTCCAACGGTGTATGGAACAGGGGCTGAGGAGAAAAGGTGCTGTCCAACATGTTGGACAGGGGCTGAGGGGGAAAAAAAAGTCCCTCCAAAGGTGTATGGACAGGGGGGTCTGATGGGGAAAAAGTCCCTTCAAAGTGTATGGACAGGGCTGAGAGGAAAAGGTCTCCTCCAAAGTGTAATGGAAGGGAGGTTCGGGAAAAGGTCTCTCCAAAGGTATGGTAGTAAAGTGGCTGAGGGTGTGAAAAGTCCCTCCAAGCGTATGGACAGGGGCTGGGGGGAAAAAAGCCCTTCAAGTGGTAGGACAGGGGTGAGGGGAAAGGTCCCTCCAAAGTGTATGGACAGGGGCTGAGGGGAAAGGTTCCTAAAGTGTAGGACAGGGGCTGAGGGGAAAAAGGTCCCTCAAAGTTGTATGGACAGGGGCTGAGGGAAAAAAAAGTACCTTCAAAAGTGTATGGACAGGGGCTGAGGGAAAAGTCCCTCAAAGGTCTGACAGGGCTGAGGAAAAAAAGTCCATTCAAGTGTATGGACAGGGGGGGAGCGGGAAAGGTCCCTCCAAAGTGTATGGAAGGGATGAGGGAAAAGTCCCTCAAAGTGTATGGGGGACAGGGGCTGAGGGAAAAGTTCCCTCCAAAGGTATGGACAGGGGCTGAGGGGAAAAGGTCCTTCAAAGTGTGATGAACAGGGGATGAGGGGGGAAAGGTCCCTCCAAAGTGTATGGACAGGGGCTGAGGGAAAAGTGCCTTCAAAGTGTATGGACAGGGCGAGAGGAAAGGTCCCTTCAAAGTGTATGACAGGGGGTGAGGGGAAAAAAGGCCTCCAAAGTGTATGGAGATGGCTGAGGGAAAAATAGTCCCTTAAAAGTGTATGTCAGGGGCTGAGGGGAACGATCCCCAAAGTGTAATGGACAGGGGCTGAGGGGAAAAGGTTCCTCCAAAGTGTATGGAAGGGGGCTGAGGGAAAAGCGTCCTCACAGTGATGGGAGGCGAGGAAAAAAAGTCCTTCAAAGTTTATGGACAGGGGCTGAGGGAAAAGGTCCCTTCAAAGTGTAATGGAAAGGGCTGAGGGAGGAAAAGGTCCCTCCAAAGTGTATGGACAGGGGCTGAGGAAAAAAAAGTCCCTTCAAATGTGTATGGGACAGGGGGCTGAGGGAGAAAAAGGGCCCTCCAAAGTGTATGGACAGCGGGCTGAGGGAAAAGGTCTCCAAAGTGTATGGACAGGCGAGGGAAAAAGTCCCTCAAAGGTAGGACAGGGCTGAGGGAAAAAGTCCCTTCAAATGTATGAACAGGGGCTGAGAGGAAAGGTCCCTCCAAAGTTGTATGGACAGGGGCGCTGAGGGGAAAAGGTCTCTCCAAAGTGTATGACAGGGGCTGAGGGGGAAAAGGTCCCATCCAAAGTGTATGGGACAGGGGCTGAGGAAAAGGCCCTTCAAAGTGTATGGACAGGGGCTGAGGGAAAAGGTCCTCCAAAGTGTATGACAGGGGCTGAGGGGAAAAGGTCCTCTTCAAAGGTATGGACGGGGCTGGGGGAAAAGGTCCTCCAAAAGTGTATTGACAGGGCTGAGGAAAAAATCAGTCCTTCAAAGTGTATGGACAGGGCTGAGGGGAAAAGGTCCTTCCAAAGTGTATGGAAAGGGGCTGAGGGGAAAGGTCCCTCCAAAGGTATGGAAGGGGCTGAGAAAAAAAGTCCCTTCAAATGTGTATGGACAGGGGCGAGCGGGAAAAGGTCCCTCCAAAGTGTAGGACAGGGGCTGAGGAGGAAAAGTCTGTCCAAAGTGTATGGACAGGGGTGAGGGAAAAAAAGTCCCTTCAAGGGTATGGACAGGTCGGCTGAGGGGAAAAAAGTCCCTTCAAAGTGTATGGACAGGGGCTGAGAGGAAAAGGTCCCTCCAAAGGTATGGACAGGGGCTGAGGGGAAAGGTCTCTCCCAAAGTGTATGGACAGTGGCTGAGGGGAAAAGGTCCCTCCAAAGGTGTATGACAGGGGTCTGAGGGGAAAAAGGTCCCTTCAAAGTGTTATGGAACAGGGGCTGAGGGGAAAAGGTCCCTCCAAAGTGATGGACAGGGGCTGAGGGAAAAGTCCCTTCAAAGTGTATGGACATGGGCTGAGGGGAAAAGGTCCTCCAAAGTGTATTGACAGGGGCTAGGGAAAAAAGTCCTTCACGTGTATGGACAGGGCTGAGGGAAAAGTCCCTCAAAGTGTATGGACAGGACTGAGGGAAAAAGTCCCTTCAAGTGTATGGACAGGGGATGAGGGGAGAAAGAGTCCTCCAAAGTGTGATGGACAGAGGCTGAGGGGAAAAGGTCCCTCCAAAAGTGTATGGACAGGGGATGAGGAATAAGATAGTCCTTCAAAAGTCTATGGACAGGGCTGAGAGGAAAATGTGCCTTCAAAGTGTATGAAGACGGGGCGAGGGGAAAAGGTCCCTCCAAAGTGTATAGTGCGGAACAGGGGATGAGGGAAAAAATAGTCCTTTAAAGTGTTGTTCCGGGGCTGAGGGGAAAAGGTTCCCTCCAAAGTGTATGTGACAGGCGGCTAATGAGGAAAAGGTCCTCTACAATAGTGTCTGGACAGGGGCTGAGGGGAAAAAGGTCCCTCCCAAAGTGTATGGAATATATTTACTATATTATAATACATAAGTGTGGATATTTTAAATGGGAGCTTGACAGTGTATATATCCTTATAAATCACTCAGCTATGTCACTAGTGACTCATTTCTTAATTTCTTATATCCCACTACTCTGGCCCATTCCAGTGTTCATGCCTGGGACAATGACTCAGCTTTTTGCCGTGTTTAACTTCACACTAACAGAACCTGCTGGAGCTTGCTTCCTGTACATTCATAACCAAGTCTCTCTCCTCCTCCACAAAGATTTGTTTAAACCGCATAGATGCTGGGCTGGATGTTCCTTTTCTACTGGGTTTAAGTTGCATAAGGTAGCGTGGGGGATTTAAGGTGGAAATAGGGACAAGACTACAATTTAAAATGCGAATGGGGTGAAGGAATCCGATACTTATGTATTATAAGAAATAATGCGCCCCTTCACATTATAATATAAGGATATTACGCCACCTCGGTGTTCCCTGCCCTCGGAGTACCCTAGGGCCTCGTGCTTTTATATGGTCAGGGAACTCCTCGGTGGCGTAATATCCTTATATTACACGGTAAGGGCGCACGTTATCCCTTAATATTATATTATTAAAATAAAGTGCTCTACACATTGTTATTCTAGCACCCGTTTATGTAACGGGCTTAATGATCTAGTACTATAATATTAAAATAAGCACTTCCAAAGGAAATATGTCATTTGATGTAACCAAACATGTGCCCTTCTGAGAGTGATAGATTGGTATCTAACATTATTTACATATCAATACAAAAATGTGATGAATGTGATTTAGCATCCTCGGAATTAACTGGAAGATTACTAGATTGATTTTAGATTCAGAATATCTGACATTTTTTGACTTGCTTGAATCCATCGGACATGTTAATGACTATTATTCAATTAATATTGTTCTGCATACAAAAAAAATCACACTCCAATTCTAAGTCAATTTGATGTTAATAATGTACCAGTAAGAAGAATTTTTATATAAAGAATACTACGTATTATTCTAGGAAGCTTTGATAGGAGCCAAGATAGTTAAACTGAAGAGCCTATAACTTCAAACTAAGGAGTTTAAAAATGATGGACAGGGATTATGCAAATGTTATTGCTTGTTAAGACAGTCTTTAACAGAAGGCTCTGTTAGGCCTTTAACTTTGATATCCTCCAATATTCTTTTGTGAAAATTTCAGTAATTAAATTTGAACCTTTCTTTATAAGCTCAGAAAAAAACCCTAGAGAGAAAAAACCCTTAATCAAGTAGTCAATATTCAAAAAAAATGTTCTCTCTTGTTATTATTAAAAAAGGCAAATCAGTTTTAAAGCATCCAACGTTCATATCAATGCTTTTCGTTGCTGTTTTCTGTTATTTTGGTGGACTTCAAACTATGAATGAATATATATGGAAAAGGTTTAAAGAGTATCTAAACCGTAAAAATATATTGTTGTTTTTTGAATTCCCCATTATTGGAAACTTTAATTCTTCTTATCACAGTAACAGGTTTTGTTAATCAGCACTAGTTCTTCTAATCTGAGTATTTTACATTTCAGCTGTCATTCGCGCGCTTTATTAACATAAAATCTTCTGCTATGCTGCAATTTTTGTGGAGCGGAATGTTGACAGTTGGTATGTTGAATTGCCTGGTGGAAGAATGGCCTCATTGCAATTACTGCAGCATGTATAGTCAGATTGTCAGAGGGGAATACTAAGCGAGCTAAAGAAGTACTGGATGAAGACATGCACAACAAGTCAATTTTGTTCAGTATACATACAGTACCCTTTAAAGATAAACATTTCAGTGTTTTGAGCTGGAAATTAAAACAACATTCACATTACAGCTTTAGATGACCAACTCCCACTTCAGCTAAAGTGGTTGACTAGTGTTGTAAATAACACACACATACTGTATAAGTCTAAAGTAACACACATACTGTATATAGTTTTGTCGATAATAGTAGGTAATGCGATGATGTATTAATCAGCTTTTGAATGTGAGCATTTTCCCTGAACTGGTATGTCAAGAATATTGTATTTTTTATACATGTATTTGTGTTTCACTTGTTATGGGGTTTGTTAGGCCAATCACCATTTGCTCTAGATTTATTAATGAAGCCACCCACTCATAGAGAGTATTTATTCAAAACAAATTTGGTGTAACATCACCAGAAAAGTTTCAGGTCTATCATTGATTTATTCCATATTACAACTAGGGAAAATGGAGGGAAGTGAACACTCTTAAGGCAATGCATTAGAGCCCCTATCCAGGGCCGCTTGCTAATGATGCAGGTGCAGCACACAGCAGAGCAGCACCCTGTGGGAAGCGGCACTGGAGGGGAAGGCAGGAAAAGGCACCGTGGGTTATTATAACTAGGTAGCACCATGGACATAAATGACATCCCAGATTCCCAGGCTCCCTATTTGCAAATTGGATTTGCTGTGCCACAGTGCCAGGGCCACAGTGCGTGCTAACTATTATTTGTGCTATGGGGGTGGGGATATTTGTATGCAGTGTTTGCCAACCTGCCAGGGTATGTGCCAGTGCTCTCTGTGTGCCATCCAAACTGTGCCAGTTGTACAGACCACAAGCACATCACATACACCCGCTGGCACCACAAGCATACAATTATGACTGCTGCTGGGCACATTATATTATATCTGTTAGGCTGGGCTGAGGTATTTATTAAATAATAATTAATATAATGTGCCCACTGCGGCATGCCCAGGCCCAGTCCAACAATATTATATAATGTGCCCAGCAGTCATAATAATTAAAGTAATGTGCCCAGGGCCCAGTGCCTTGCCAGGCAACAACCATAAAAATATAATGTGCCCAGGCCGAGCATAAATAATTAGACAAATAAATAGCCAGATGATATATAGACAGATGATAGATAGACAGACAGACAGACAGACGATGATAGATTAGATAGATAGATAGATAGATAGATAGATAGACAGACAGACAGACAGATAGATAGATAGATAGATAGATAGATAGATAGACAGACAGACAGACAGATGGTAGATGATAGATAGATAGATAGATACATAGATAGATAGACAGATGATAAGATAATTGATAGATAGAAGATGATAGATAGATAGATGATAGATAGACGATGATAGATAGATAGCTAGATAGTAATAGATAGATAGATAGATAGATAGATAGATAGATAGATAGATAGATAACATAGGGGGTAGTGTGCACTCTACCTTCAGATGCTTCATAGGCCTGGGTGCTGCTGTGATTCATAAATATCCAACCTTAAGACAAACTGCAGAGCACTCACAGGACTTGTGCAGAAGTTCCACTTTTATTACATGTGCAACAAAACAGATAGCGATGTTTCGGTCTGTGTTTTAGACCTTTCTCAAGCTATAGTTCTGCCAGTGCAAACAATCAACTAATATATCCTCAACCCCTCCCCTCCAATTGTGACATCACAGATTACCAATATAACAACCATGTTAACCGTTCACAGTTACTAAAAGTGCTCCGTGCAATAATTTACTCATGATAAAAACGCTAGCTGAAATATATTAAAGAGAGTAAGAAACAACTAGACTAAAAGTGACTTCATAGTCAAGTGTCTGCATAAATATAAATATAAATATGCAGTGCATGCTAGTATAAATATAAAGTGTGATAAGAACAGTAAGTGGTTAAAAACATTCATATTCAAACATCTTACAATAATACCCAGGGTTACAGATAATACCTATATATAGAGTATAAAATATAAGAGTATAAAATACGGGATTTAAATAGTCCAAGGTAATCCCACTAGAACAGACAAAGGTAAAGATAAATATCCCACTAAGCAAGGCAAAAAATCAAACACTTCTAAAGACAATCAGGCTCTTGTTAAGGAAGCATTGAAAAGACATTGTTGGTGTTAAGGCCATTAGGTTTCACTGTATTGAGTGTTTAATCCAGAACACCTCTCTCTGTAATACTTGTTGGATCTATCCCCACCTCTATGTGTGGGGATAGATGGTCATGGCGTATATTTCAGGTCTGAGATCGTATGTCCTTTTTCGAGGAAGTGTTTGGCAACAGGTTTGCCTGTTCATTTGTCCCGTATGCCACATTAATGTCTGATCTATGCCCATCCATCTTGTTTTTTAACATCAAATCCATGTTCCTACATAGAATAGCTTGCAGGGGCACCATAGTAGATATATTACAAAGGTGGTGGTAGTACATGTGATAAATAATGTATGTAAAATATTCTATCTCCGTGGGGATGTTGGAAAGAAGGCTTAGATATCATGTTTTCAACTGATACAGTTTTACACTTAAAACATCCACCACGAGTCTCCTTCCTATAACTCATAATGGGGTCCGTGTTAACTAAGTAAATCCTTCAAATTTACCTCTCCTAAACCCTATGGTGGGGTTGGCAGGGTAATTTTTGTTTTAATTTATCATCAGCTGTTAAAATGTCCAATTTCTATCAAAACTTTGTCATATTGTGGAGCCCATATTAGAGAAGGTCGTGGTGAACATATAAATTGTTTCCCCTTAGATGTGTGATTAGGTTACTGTTCTGCATTTCTTTAGCTTTAGTAATGCTTGTTGTAATATGTGTCGAGTTTCCATTTCCGTGAGTTGTATTTCCATCTGGTCTGTTTCTGAGTTATTTCTGATAACTCTACAGAATTGTGAAATTGGTAATGACCTTTTTAAGGAGTGTGATAGATAGATAGACAGATGATGATGATGAGATAGATAGATAGATAGATAGATAGATAGATAGATAGATAGATAGATAGATAGATAGATAGATAGATAGATAGATAGAAGATAGATAATGATAGATAGCTAATAGTAGATAGATAGATAGAGATAGATAGATAGATTGATAGATGATCGATAGATGATGATTGATAGTGATAGATAGATCGCGATGAGATAATAGAAGATAGACAGTGATGATAGACATATAATAGACGATGATAGATAGACCGCTAGCAGATATATAATAGACGATGATAGATAGACAGATGATAGATACATAGATAGATAGATAGATAGATAGATAGATAGACAGATGATAGACAGATGATAAATAGACAGATGATAGATAGACAGATAGAGAGATAGATAGATAGATAGATAGATGATAGATAGATGATAGATACATAGACAGGTGATGATAGACAGATGATAGATAGATAGATAGATAGATAGATAGATAGATAGATAGATAGATGATAGATAGATAGATACATACATACATACATAGACAGATGATGATAGACAAATGATAGATATATCTATCTATTTATCTATCTATCTATGTATATATATATATATATATATATATATAGTATCCAAAATTAAATCATTAATTTACTGCCTCTGCAGATCAGAGAGAAGATTTCGATGCAGCTCAGTGTTGCCAAGTATTATTCCATCATATTAGACTGCACTCCGGACATCAATCATATGGAACAGATGACACTGATGTTGCACTTTGTAACTGCAACAGAATTTCTGAAGTGGTTCTGAAGATTTCATTAAAGAGCACTTTTTGTCGTTTATTGCTATAAATGACACAACTGTAGCAGGAATGACAAAGGTGCTGCTCGAGAACCTAGAAGCTTTCAACATTGACATTAAAGATATGCGGGGCCAAGGCTACGATAACGGGTCCAACATGAAAGGTAAAAACAAAGGAGTGCAGGCTTAGGTTCGTGAGTGAGTTAAACCTAGAGTTTTCTATGTGCCTTGCAATGCACATTCTTTAAATCTGGTTGTTAGCGATGCAGCATCCTGCGCTATTGAGATAGCCAAGTTTTTCAATATAATTCAAAGTTTATATGTGTTCTTCTCTGGCTCAACACATCAATGGAATACTTTGAAGCAACACCTGTCAACAAATCATCAGTGGCTTACACTTAAACCATTAAGTACCACTCGCTGGGAAAGCCGCATCAATGCTGTTAAAGCTGTCCGCAACCAGATTGGCAAGATGATGCCCCTCTGCTGTGATGGAAGATACTACTTCAATACCTAAAAGTATTGCTGAACCAAGCGTCATACAGGACAACATTTGCAATTTCATTTCTTGTGTGGATTAGTTCCATGGTATGACATATTATTTGTAGTTAATATCACAAGTAAAATACTCCGGGAATTGGAAGACTTACACGTGTGCAGTGGAACAGCTAAGAAGAGCAAGGTTGTACCTGAGAATTATCGATCAGATGAAGCATTTGAAAATGTTATCAAGACTACACAAAACCTGGCTGTAGAATTGGGCATTGATGGCAATTCCCACCTGAACAAATGCTAGAGTACGTCACAAGAAGAGACATTCGACTATGAGGACACGAGATGAACTGATTGCAGATCCCACAGCAAAGTTTAAGTGAAATTTTTCTCAAAAGTTCTAGATTGTGTGTGGGGATCATTAGACGATCGTTTTGAACAGATAAAGCAGCACAGCAGGATGTTTGGATTCCTGTATACAATTCCAAATGTCACAGAAATCTCAAGGGAAGAAGTTAAACAGCAATGTGATCAGCTGTAGAAAGCGCTTTCGCATGGCAAACAACGAGATATTGATGCTGCTGAGTTGTGCTATGAGCTGGGTGCGCTCAGTAGTCAATTACCAACAAACTGTAACACACCAAGGACTGTTCTGGATTACATATACAAAAATAAAATGAGTTCAATGTTTCCAAATATCTGCATTGCTCTTCGTATACTACTCACACTTCCTGTTACTGTTGCAAGTGGTAAATGTAGTTTCTCCAAGTTAAAACTAATAAAACCTATTACGATCTACAATGTCACAGGAGAGGACTTGTTGGCCTTGCAACTATATGCATTGAGTATGAGTTAGCCCACAGCTTGGATCTGGATGAAGCAATAAAGGCCTTTGCTTCTCAGAAGGCAAGAAGGGCACCTTTTTAATAACTGCAAGACAATTCAAGTATTCAAATTTGTTTTAAAGTTCTAAAGTTTCAAAAGTTTTAAAAGTTGCCATTGTTCCGGCATTTAGTTAAAAAGTTAGTGACATCTCTGCAATTACCATCTGCAATCTACCTGACTCCTTTTCAAGTCTTCTTGGTAAGTAGTATTCTGCTTTTTTACTACTTCTTTCTTTCAGTTGCATGTAATCTTTAGAATGACATTGTAAGATTGTGGTTGGAGTTGGACTTTTTCATTCCACCCTGATCTCTGGTTACACTTCAGTTTGGTTTGATTTTAGTACAGAAAGCTTTTGGCTATTCCCAAGTGAAGCATAATGCATAACCCTTTTACCTTAACAGGTTTGTATAAATGTTTGTCATTTTAATTCAAATAGTATGTGTGTATGTTACTAAAAGACATTTCATATGCTAGCTTTAGATAGAGTTGGTTAGGTTAAGCTAGGTTAGATTAGTTAGTTTAGTTAGGGTCCTGCTGTCTGAAAGTGTCTAGCTTGATGTGGTGGCAGCTGACAGGCTTACAAATCTTTTGGCCAAAACCTTTTATTCACAGGAAGTATGGTGGATCTGGGGTGTGGATACTATTCTGAGGGTGGGTCCTTCAATGTATTGTAAGTAAATGGAGGAATGATATGTAAATACAATGATAATGACACAAGTTAAATCAACATGTATAAAGCCCCTTCCACTTCTGGACAAGCCACATCCCACTTCCGGAAATAGACCACCCACTTTCAATTATAGAACCACGCCCCTTCCATCGGTGCGGTGGGTGGTGGGGTGGGGAAGTGTTCAGCATTTGGAATTTTGTTTCAGGTGCCAAAAGTGTAAGATGGCCCTGCCCCTATCAGCTCCCTGTTGCAATCACCCCCACAATGCAATATGGCAACAGCTTCTTCTGGAAAAGCCCTGCAAAAGTGCCACTACTGCAAATAACTTTGTTTGCAGCAGCTGCACGGTGAGTTATCACCATGTCCTCACTTTTTTTTTATCGCTCAAGTTAAAAGATAATGGTTATACATACACATTCATGTTGGGAGCATGAGTATACAGTACTATACTGTATGTGCTGCAGCATGTAATGTTACAATAGAATGGTAATCCTAGCACAGAGATGGCATTTCATAGTCTTCAAGTTGCTGTGTCAGCCCAAAACATTGCTAATGACATTACCAAATACAGTTAACTGTATTATACTCACAGCCATTAGGGCTAGGTCCCCACTAGCACGCACAGCAGCGCATGTGATTGGCACGCATGCGATCCGCACGAAAATCTGTACGCATGCGAACCAATAACGGACGCTTCGCAAATAATGGGGAGTACCCGGTAGCAAGATATGCATGTATAACCAGATATTTAAAGGGATATTCATTGTAAATTATAATTATTTTGTAAATTCTAGGGCATATGTATAGACGATCTCTATTTTCACCATTTCGCCATAGAAGGACACAATGAAAAAGATCATATTTTCACTGTATTTTTAAAGCCGAAAGATAAAATGGCTGCAAGCAAAGGTAAACAAGCGATCTTGGCAAACTGTAAATAGGCATAATTATTGCAGTAGATGCTGAAAAATAGTCTAACCCCCTCCCCCCCCGGATTCTTATTAGTATTAAGAAACACTGCACAATGTACTGACTTCCAAGGCTACATATATGGGCACTTATGGGTTTTCGCCACCTCAGACTTGGGGATTTTAAATGGCTAACTTAACGCCAAGAAAACACTTATCCCAATTTAAATATCAATATGTTATCAATACGTTTGAGCGGTTAACACCTCGATAAGCCAAATGGGTAATCGCTTTTTTTACTGCCGGTTCTCTTCCTTTTGAAAAATCATTTGATTTCACACCCTTTGCTATGGACAGTGAGCTTCCATTTCAGGTCCTTTCAAGGATGCACAGTTCCTTGGAATGTTTTTTTAACAGTCATTTCTACTGATTGGCTGTTGGATGGGTCAAACATGCTCATATCTATTTTGAGCAAGTGAATCAACCCAGGGACGGAGTCAATGCAAGACCATAACAGACATTATTAGGGGTCCTGCAAACAGGAAGACAATATGTCGGAAGCATTTATTTATGCACAGACAAATGTTGCATGTGCAGATTAAGGTAATTGGAATGTGATAATTCTCCTTTTTTTAAGCATATATATTTGTATTTAAATTCCCCTTTAATGATTGGCCCTATCTCTCCCTTTCTGACAAAGGTTGCCGCTCAATGAGCTTTTAGTAACTAGAACATTTGCAGAAGAGGCGACGGGGTACCGAGAAGTCATCTCAGCATTTACAGACTTGATTAATCTTCCTCTGTTTCATTCCTCTGAATGGAGGCATAATTACCCCTTAAGGACAATTATACTGACCTTCCCTTCGCTCCTCTCCTTAGTCAGTACTTTCTACCCAGAGGTGAGGCCGGAACCGATAGGTCCTCACCCCTGGGTTTGCTTAACTTGCAGCATATACTTACTTACATGCTGCTCCTGTAGGCTCTGCCCCCTCCTCTCCTTGCGCGACGGGCCAATGGGAAGGCACGCTCGTGCAGAGCATGTCTTCCTATTGGCCTTGTCGCCGACGGGGAGGAGGGGGTGGGGGGGGCTGTAAGAAGTAAATGCAGCAAGTTAAGCAAAACGAGGGGTGAAAACCTAGCAGTTCAAGTCCTATTCCTGGGTAAAGTACTGACTAAGGAAGAGGTGTGGAGGGAAGGTCAGTAAATTGTCCTTTAATATCTAGTTAATAATACATCTAATTATGGGCTAAAAAATTGGTTAGAATTCAAGGGCAGGACATTCACAATTGACCAGTTTTTTTGTTTTAAGGGTGGACATGCCCCCATGCTAATAGTGCATTGTTTAGACTGCAGACTTTGTGTAAATTAGGCTTTTGCAACATTCGATGTAGAGCTAATAAACCAACAGGGTTATTCAATAAAAGTTCTTATCATTTAAAATGGTGCTAATTTTGCCCCAACCAATCAGATGTAAGCTTACAAATGTTAAATAATATCTGATTGGTTGGGGCAAAATTAGCACCATTTTAAATGATAAGAACTTTTATTGAATCTCCCTGCAAATGTTTTATGAAGCTGATATTGTTCTAGGATTATGCTTGTTGCCAAATAAGAATCAATGATGTATCGGTAAACCCAACTTGTCATCTTTTTAGAATTTAACCTATATGATTTCTCACTAGAGATGAGAGAATTCCATGGAATGTGTCAAAATTGAACTGATCATTTGAATCAAATGCAATTAAAGCAAATGTGAGCAGAATTTTTTCATTTCACATCGGATTTTTGCCCTTGAAAATTCTGGAAGTTTTGCGAATCATCAAAACTAGGTTTGGTTCGAAAGCAGGAACTCATCACTAATTCTCTCATATTGTACAGACCTTATAAGCAATTATTTAGTTTACCTGTTTCCTTACATGGGTCTGTAATAACATTGTACATCTTTGTGTTTTGATCTCTAGCATTCATCCAAAAAAGTTAAACCATGCAAGTTATTTAATTAAAGGACTAAAATAAAAAGCTAGGTAGAATCTACATTAGGCACACTCGTATGTGCCTAGGGGCTCCTGTGGTTGGAGGGGCAGCTGTCAATTTCCTGCCAACCCTCCACCACCTATATATTCTATGGGTGTGGGTTTGTTGTGTGTCGTGTGTTTAGGGTGGGGTTAGGGGCACCAGGCTTTTTGTGCCTACAGGCTCCTATCACCCCTGCTGATAGTATGACTAGTTTAGCCTTTTATTAAAGTAACCAGTTCTGTGCCTTATAAATGTTATATATGTACTTATGTTGGTAAAGAAATGGATTTACTTAATAGTGATTAAAGAAGAACCAAAAATGCTTGTCTGTAAAAAAAAAAAAAATTGTCTTTGAAATCAATTTCTACAAATAAGCCTCATGAGAGAGGAGACTTCTCTGTAATGTTCATGTTTCTATGGAAATACATTTCTGTGCAGTGCTGGCAAATTGTACAGCCAAAAGATGAGTGAAGAAAAAAAGATCCACCAATAGATCTTGTAAGTAGTATGCTTTTCTCTTTTCATTGCAATTAGGGCCACCAGCGGATCAGTTAAGGAACAATTGTAAAGACATAAAAATATATAACAGGCAGAGAAAGAAAGGAAACTTCATCTTCAGGGTGAGGCTATAATTTATTGAGCTCTGCATTTGAGGGTTACCGAAATCGAAGACTACATTCGAGGGTTATCGAAATCAAACACTGCATTTGTGGATTACTGAACGCTACATTTGAGGGCTACCGAAAGTGAAGGCTACATTTGAGGGTTACTGAATTTGAACGCTACATTCGAAGGTTACCGTGATCGGGCACTACATTCAAAGGTTACCGAAAGCAAAGGCTACATTTGAAGGTTACCGAAATTAAGGCTTAATATGAGGGTTGCCGAAATCAAAGGATACATTTGAGGGTTACAGAAATCAAACGCTACATTCGAGGGTTACCGAATGCTAATTCGAGGGTTACCGAAGCGAAGGCTTACATCCAAGGGTTACCAAATCCAAGGCTACATACAAGGGTAACAAAATCGAATGCTACATTCGAGGGTTACCGATGCGAGAATTTAATAATTAACGAATGTTAGATAATTATCGAAAATAAATCAGTGAGTTCGAAAACCCGAACACGTTTGTAGCTCGGGAAGTTCTAAGTTCGAGTCGTCCAAACTAATAAAGTTCAGGTCAAACTCAGGTTTTGGTTTGGTCTCAAAATTATCCTGAGGAGCCCGGATGAAGCCCAGGGATTCGGGTAAAACGAACGTTGGCTGAAGATAAGGAGGTGAGTGGTGTTGGCACCGGACCCATTGGCATGGAGCAGTGGAGGAGTAAGGTACATACAGTAAGTCCCGCAGAGTGCTTGGTCAGAGATAAACATTGACCCACAGCTCTGGCACAAAGGAGGATCAACACAGCAGGTCAAGAGTATAGTGGTTGAACACTGGGCTGCTACACACGTAAGTAGGAATACTTTTGGAACTTTGGATAAGTGATCAGTGACTGTTGGAGGTCATTTGTTTTACCCAGCTGGGGTCCGGTTGATGGCATAAGAACTCAGTTGTTAAGGGGACACACTTACTGAAATCTATGTTCCTGAATCCTGATATATATATTGTTTCTGGGTGAGTTGTAGCTACCAGCAAGTGCTAATAGTTGGAATACAAGCCCTAGATCACTCGTGTTGAATCCTAGCTCTCTACTGCTCTCCTCATACTTTTAGGAAATTGATGGGCAGTATATAACTTTGTACTGGATAACTGTATTACAATGTACATGAGAGATTTGAATGAGTGTAAACATGATATGTTCCTAGCACTTTATTGATTTATTGGTACAGTATATGTAAGTCACAGGGTATAGGTATATAATTGAGGCATGATTTAAAACCGATTAGTGTGTTTTATAAAGTTGTGTGCTAAATGCAGATCCGCAATCTTCTACAGGGTCTCTTTTACCAATAGACAAAGGCCTGTGTGCCGAAACGTTGTGTTGTTGCTGTGTCTGCACTAATAAATGGGAGCACCCCAATTTGCATTCTAAATGACTGGACAGCCATCATTTTTTGTAATACTGTAATACTATTTTACCAATGTTTTCCAAGTATATTGCTTTTACTGGAAAACTTTATGTATGCATCCATGTTTGCTATCCAGCACCCATTGTGTGGTGTGTGAAGCTTATCTGTATTTTTTTTCCGCTGGATAAGGAATTACCGATAATGCAATTCACACATACTGTACCAACAGTACCATTCCATCTACAGCAAAACTGCACAGACAAGAAGAGTTTATGATGATAAGGCACTTGATTGACAGCTTAAATGTAAGATGGCTCAGATTGGAAAGAATAGGAAACAGATCAACCAATACAAGTTGCAGTGATAGTTGGGAAAATTATAGTTATGGGCATTGTAATGGGCAATTAAAAAAAAAATTGAATAAATATGCCTTTAAGCACTTAAGGCAAGTCCCTTAAAAGTAATTGTGTAGTTTCCATTGTGACATGCATTAATAAATGCTTTTGCATTACCATATAACATTTTTACTTCCAATATTACATTTGGTAAACAAATCTCTTGCAGATGAAAGACAGGCTTAATCAAAGTAATAATATATGCTGCATGTTTCATTATGGCAAATGACAGAAAAGCAAGTGAGTGGAGATTTCTCCCTGCAGGTTAAAACATTATCATGTGAACCAATTCCCATTCACATCATTTTTCACACTGCTAGCAAAAAAATCATTGACTGCACATACTTTTGACACAGACATTGATGTTTTAAATCACGACATAGCAGTTAAGGACTATGAGTTAATGCTGCCTTTGTCAAACTTAGGGGACAATCGTAAGGTTCCATGTGTGGATGTGCCAATTATTGTCTTACTTGAAAATGTATTCCGGCCTTGCATCATAATAGTAATGCACAATTCTTATTCTTTGCAGTTTAGAGGAAACTACAGCTTTATGCTTAGTTTAAAATAAGTAGCTTAACTCCTTAGATCATTGCATATTAGGGGCCCTATTTATAAAAGATCGGTATCGTTATCGTAAATACCGATCGTTATCGTAAAATAACGACCGGGTTTTTACCGATAACGGCCGTTATTTACAGATAACGACCGTTATTTACCGATACGTTCTACAGAGCCCCATAGAAAGTCCAATACACAGCCCCACAGAAAGTCCCATACACAGCCCCATAGAAAGTCCAAAACACAGCCCCATGGAAAGTCCCATACACAGCCCCATAGAAAGTCCCATACACAGCCCAATAGAAAGTCCCATACAGAGTCCCATAGAAAGTCCATACAGCCATGAAAGTCCCATACACAGCCCTAGAAAGTCCCATACACAGCCCCATAGAAAGTCCCATACACAGCCCCATAGAAAGTCCCATACACAGCCCCATAGAAAATCCCATACACAGCCCCATAGAAAGTCTTATACACAGCCCTATAGAAAGTCCCATACACAGCCCCATAGAAAGTCTTATACACAGCCTATAGAAAGTCCCATACACAGCCCCATAGAAGTCTTATACACAGCCCCATATAAAGTCCAATATACCACCCATAGAAAGTCCAATATACAGCCTCATAGAAAGTCCAATGCACAGCCCCATAGAAAGTCCAATATACAGCCTCATAGAAAGTCCATAGCACAGCCCCATAGAAAGTCCAATATACAGCCCATAGAAAGTCCCATGCAAAGCCCATAGAAAGTCCCAACACAAACCCCTTAGAAAGTCCCATACACAGCCCCATAGAAAGTCCAATACACAGTCCCATAGAAAGTCCAATATACAGCTTCATAGTAAGTCCAAGCACAGCCCCATAGAATGTCCAATATACAGCCTCATAGTAATTCCAATGCACAGCCCCATAGAAAGTCCAATATACAGCCCCATAGAACGTCCCATAAACAGCCCCATAGAAAGTCCCATACACAGCCCCATAGAAAGCCCATACACAGCCCCATAGAAAGTCCCATACACAGCCCCATAGAAAGTCCCATACAGAGCCCCATAGAAAGTCCAATACACAGCCCCACAGAAAGTCCCATACACAGACCCATAGAAAGTCCTATACACAGCCCCATAGAAAGTCCCATACACAGCCCCATAGAAAGTCCCATACACAGCCCCATAGAAAGTCCCATACACAGCCCCATAGAAAGTCCCATACACAGCCCATAGAAAGTCCAATAGAACAAACAAGAAAAGAGATGATCAATGCACAATTGATCCAATGCTTGATCCAAGCTTAGTATTCAAGGCATGAGACCCCAATTAAAGGGACATGTAGGGGGTGCTAATACCACATGGAAGCTTGGTCAATTTTCCTGCAGAGAAACTCTGCTACAATATATACACAAAAGGGGGGCTGTGGGAGCACTCCTGTGGCAAAATTACTTCATAACAAATAGTGGAAGTGCTACTGATCTGACCAAAACCTTAGAACAAACAAGAAAAGAGATGATCAATGCACATTCCTGGGCCCCATATATCATAATATCTATGTTAGTGCAAACAGTAAACAATGGGGTTTTTAGTTACAATTTTATGCATAAAAGTGAAAAGCTTCCAACACGTCAAGGTAACCCCAGTATGTAAGGTCCTAACAATTTACCTTGGGTCATTTATCTGGGCTGACACTCCCTGCTTGGTTGCATTTTCTTGGGAAGGTGTTCTCCCTGACATTGGTTGGAATGCTTTTCACTTTTATGCATAAAATTGTAACTAAAAACCCCCATGTTTTTACTGTTTGCATTAGCATAGATATTATGATATATGGGTCCCAGGAATGTTCATTGATCATCTCTTTTCTTGTTTGATCTAAGGTTTTGGTCAGATCAGTAGCACTTCCACTATTTGTTATGAAGTAATTTTGCCACAGGAGTGCTCCCACAGCCCCCCTTTTGTGTATATATTGTAGCAGAGTTTCTCTGCAGGATGATTGACTAAGCTTCCATGTTGTAGTAGCACCCCCTACATGTGCCTTTAATTGGAGGTCTTATGCCTTGAATACTAAGCATTAGATAAGAGGCCTTTTCCCTCCTTGTTAAAAGTCAGTAGGCGGGGGGAAGTGATAGCCTTTAATACTAATCCAATGCAAGGTCAGGGAGACAACCTTCCCAAGAAAATGCAACCAAGTAGGGAGTGTCAGCCCAGATAAATGACCCAAGGTAAATTGTTAGGACCTTCCATACTAGGGTTACCTTGATATGGTTGGAAGGCTTTTCACTTTTATGCATAAAATTGTAACTAAAAAGCCTCCAAAAAACCCTGCCACAGGAGTGCTCCCACAGCCCCCCTTTTGTGTATAGAAAGTCCAATACACAGCCCCATAGAAAGTCCCATACACAGACCCATAGAAAGTCCCATACACAGCCCCATAGAAAGTACCATACACAGTCCCATAGAAAGTTCAATTCACTGCCCCATAGAAGGTCATTCGACAGCCCCATAGAAAGTCCCATACACAGCCCCATAGAAAGTCCCATACACAGCCCCATAGAAAGTCCCATACACAGCCCCATAGAAAGTCCCATACACAGCCCCATAGAAAGTCCCATACACAACCCCATAGAAAGTCCCATACCCAGCCCCATAGAAAGTCCCATACACAGCCCCATAGAAGATCCAATACACAGGGGTAGATAGAGAAGTTAGGGATCTGGGGGCTAGTAACACAACGGAGGGAGGAGAAGGGGGAGGGGGGAGCATAGAGGATAAGGCATGTACGACCATGTATAGAAGTAAATCAATTGATAATCTAAAATGTATGTTTACAAATGCAAGGAGTCTGGCTGGAAAAACCGGCGAACTTGAAATAATAGCATTAAAGGAAAGGTATGATGTAATTGGTATAGCAGAATCATGGCTTAATGATTCACACGACTGGACAGTAAATATTGAAGGATACTCCTTATTTAGACATGACCGAGTTAATAAGAAAGGAGGAGGAGTATGTATGTATGTTAAACAGGAATTGAAGCCAAATTTAAAAGATGGAATAGATGGGGGAGCAAACGATACAGCAGAAACATTATGGGTGGAACTGTGTACAGGAAGCAAGACGGTAGGTAAATTAATTGTTGGAGTATGTTATAAGCCGCCAAATTCTGAGGAAGAGGTGGAAATGAATCTCCATATGCAGTTGGCGAAGGCTGCTGGTATGGGGCATGTTCTGGTCATGGGGGATTTTAACTACCCTGACATAGATTGGAGTAAGGGAACTGCCAGCACCTCTAAAGGTATAAAGTTCTTAAATTTTCTATATGAGCATTTTCTTTCACAGATGGTAGAAGTTCCTACTAGACAGAATGCGTTGTTGAATGTGGTGATATCTAATAACCCTGAGCTCATTATGGAGATGAAGGTAATGGGAAGCTTAGGGAATAGTGACCATGATATAGTGTCATTTAGTATAGGTTGCAAAAAACTAAAGTGCACTGGCTTAACAAAAACTTTTAACTTTAGGAAAGCTAATTTTATGCTTTTAAAGGAATCGCTCCTGCTCATAGACTGGGGGGAACTGTTTCTAGGTAAAGATACTGAGCAGATGTGGACCACTTTTAAAGGGATAGTAAACTGTTACATTTCCAAATCGGTACCTTTAGGTAACAAGTGTAAAAAAATTAGGTCCAGTCCTGCATGGCTTAATGCTCAGGTAAAAAGGGAAATGGAAAAAAAGAAAAGGGCTTTTAAAATTTTAAAAACAGAAGGCACAGAACAGGCTTACAGGGAGTACAAAAGCTGTAATAAAGAGTGCAAGAAAGCAATTAAACTAGCTAAAATAGAAAATGAAATACGGATTGCCAAACAAAGCAAGTCCAACCCCAAAATGTTTTTTAAGTATATAAATGGTAAAAAGATGAGGACTGAGAATGTGGGACCATTAAATTATGGAGCTGAGGTGGTTGTAGAGGATGCCGAAAAGGCTAATCTGCTAAACCGTTTTTTTACATCGGTTTTTACTGTTGAGAATCCTTGTCCTTACAGTAGGGATTGTAGCAATATGCAGGGAAGAAATGAAGAGTTTTCACATTGGATAACGGAGGATATGGTACGGAAACAATTAGACAAAGTTAATATCAATAAAGCGCCAGGACCAGATGGATTGCATCCTAGGATTTTAAATGAGCTTAGTTCAGTTCTAGCTAGACCACTGTTTCTCATATTTTCAGATTCGCTTTTGTCTGGGGATGTGCCGCTGGATTGGAAAAAAGCCAATGTAATACCAATATTCAAAAAAGGTAGTCCTTCACAGCCTGGTAACTATAGACCTGTAAGCCTAACATCAGTGGTAGGGAAGGTGATGGAAACTTTGTTAAGGGATCATATCCTTGACTTTGTCTCCAGAGATCATCTTATTAGTAGTAGTCAGCATGGATTTATGAGAAATAGATCATGCCAGACAAATTTAATTGGTTTTTATGTGAGTAAGAAGTTGGACTCAGGCACAGCAGTGGATGTGGTATATTTGGATTTTGCAAAAGCTTTTGATACTGTGCCACATAGGCGACTAATGTATAAACTGAGGACTGTTGGCCTTGAAGAAAACATTTGTTCATGGATAGAGAACTGGTTATTGGACCGCAAACAGAGAGTGGTGGTTAATGGAGCTACATCTATGTGGGCTAAAGTTCTAAGCGGATTGCCTCAGGGTTCTGTACTGGGGCCGCTTCTGTTTAATCTGTTTATAAATGACTTAGAAGGGGGCATTGAGAGCAAGGTCTCTGTGTTTGCTGATGACACTAAATTATGCAGAGCTTTGGAAACTTCCAATGATGTGCAAGTGCTGCAAGCAGACCTAGATAGATTATCAAAATGGGCAGCAGAATGGCAGATGAGATTCAATGTTGATAAATGTAAGGTGATGCATTTGGGATTTAATAATCCCTGTGCCACCTACACCATAAATAACTCTGTGTTAAGTGCATCTGAAATGGAAAAAGATTTGGGGGTTCTGGTAGATAACAGACTTAGACGTAGCAAAACAATGCCAGGTAGCAACGGCTAGAGCTAGCAAGATATTGTCTTGTATAAAAGGGAATAGATTCAGAGAGAAAAATATTATTCTCCCTCTTTACAAGGCACTGGTAAGGCCTCATTTGGAATATGCGATGCAGTTTTGGAATCCCATATGCAAAAGGGACATCTTGGAAATTGAGCCAGTTCAGAGAAGGGCAACTAAATTAATAAGGGGAATGGAGGGGCTTGAGTGTGCAGGCAGATTAGACAAGTTAGGGCTGTTTACATTGGAGAAGCGGCGGTTGCGTGGGGACATGATAACCTTGTACAAATATATTAATGGCCCATACAATGAGCTCTCTGGTGCATTGTTTACTAATAGGTCATATCAGAGGACACGTGGACATCCTTTAAGGTTGGAAGAAAAGAAGTTTCATCTTCAGGTTAGGAGAGGTTTCTTTACAGTGAGAACGGTGAAACTGTGGAACTGTCTTCCAGCAGATGTGGTAATGGCAAGTTCATTGAATAACTTTAAAAAAGGCCTTGATAAGTTTCTAAAAATAAAAAATATTGAGAATTACTGGTATTAATACATATAGATCTGGTTGATCCAGGGATACTTTCCGATTGCCGTTTGGAGTCAGGAAGGATTTTTTTCCCCCTTTTTAGCTGGGGTTTTTTGCCTTCCTCTGGATCAACTGTTAGGTAGGGTTAAAAAAACAAAAAAAAAAGTGAATAGGTTGGACTTGATGGACGTATGTCTTTATTCAACCTTAATTACTATGTTAGCCCCATAGAAAGTCCCATACACAGCCCCATAGAAAGTTCCATACGCAGCCCCATAGAAGGTCCAATACACAGCCCCATAGAAGGTCCAATACACAGCCCCATAAAAAGTCCAATACACAGCCCCATAGAAAGTTCTATACACAGCCCCATACACAGATGTGCCCTGCATACATTTCTGTGCAGCCTGTTTGTTAAATCCTTTTACTTCTATTGTTTTTCTCCTTTCCCTTTTAATTGCCCAACCCACCAAAATCAAGAGGATTCTGTGTGTTACAGGGTACATATTTTGTTTTCCCAGGGCTATGTGATTTTGTCCAAACCGAGGGGAGAATTTCAGGATGATTTTAAAGGTAAATTTTTTCGGTTTATACTGAACAATATACGTTATTAGTACTGTCGGATGATGAATCTGGGTAAATATACAGACATACTTCATAAAGAAATGCTCACTTTGCTTGGGGAAGAATTCCTTTCTGACTCCAAGTGGCAATCGGAAATATCCCTAGATCAACTCCATCTTTATGTATCAATACTTTATGTCTTAAGCTTTCCATCTCCATCTCCCTCAACTCAATACTTTTAGCATTTTGCTAATAGTTTAATAGATTAGTGTTTAATACAGTTGATAAATTAAAAGTTTAATACATCCCATAATATGGTTACAACGTGGTTACTTTAATCACTTACTGGTTTGAAGGGTGGCTCAACTTCACGAGCCTCTAGAGCTTTCCAGTCAATTGGCTTAAAAAATGGATGGTCTCTGATACTACGAACAAACTCCAGACGTTTAGCTGGATCTTCACACAGTAGCTACAAAAATGTAATGATAGAATATTAGATAATTTCTTTCCTCTTCTATCAATGTGTTTGTATGTGTGGGACCCTGTCCAGACCAGAGAATGATCCACCTAGGCTACAATGTTCATGCTTTCATAGTTTACAGAGTACACAATACTACAATATATAAACTCCATATAAGGGGACAATAGATACTGTAGAACAGATATAAAATACATAAATGAGTAAGTATATTAATTAATATAACATTGCTAGAATCATAAAACATCTCTTTGCCCCAGAGATCTTGGAATCTTGTTGGGTGGGTAACATACAAATACAAAGATTCATAAGTATTACATTCATCTGTATATCTGCTCTATAATTGAACCATATAACTGAATTTTTCAAATACCAACCTTCTCTAGAAAGTCTATTGTTTCACAGCTTAGGTAGTCTGGACATACTAATGTTCTGGGCTGTCCTCTGAACTCTGGTAGTTTCCTAGTGAGTATGTAGTAAAGCAGTACTCCTAGTGACCAGTAATCCACGGAGAAATCATACTCTTTATAATTCTTTACCTGTAGACAAATCAAGAAAATCATTATTAAACTCTTTAATGGACAAGGACAATGACTTCTGTAGACCCTGATACATTACAAAGAGGAAAGATAGTGTCCCTACCTCAGGGGCCTGAAACATAGAGGTTCCTGCAGTTCCTCGAACCTTTCCACCTTCAGGCACATTCTCTGTGGCTAAGCCAAAATCAGCTATTTTTATGTGTCCATCGCAGTCTATCAATACATTGGCTAATTTTATGTCTCTGTAAAAACAAACCATCAAGGACTGTTAGATACAGAAACAGAAAATGGTTTATTTCCTCATATAAAGGATAAAGCCAGGATATGTGTTCAGAAGGACAGTCTGGAAATGTTACTTACCGATGGATAATACCATGGGAATGAAGAAATCTCAGCCCACAAATCATCTCAGCAGCAATTAATCTAGGGAGATGAGGTAATAAAGATTATTTGTGTGATATATTAAAACATTTTAAGTAAGTTTGTTGAAAAAATTCTCTCACATTCTCAGAAAAAGGAAGGGACCTGCTACTTTAATGCCACAAGTTTGGGGCAGACAAGCCAGTTAGTTTGGGCCTTACCCTAGATCAACAGCAGGTACAATTAGACAAACATCAGGGATGTTGTGTCCGCTATTTCTAATTTGGACCTACCGGACAGTGTTGATATTAAGGTCAGGATATTTTCGTCTAAGATTCAATAAGCTTCCTCCAGGTAAATATTCCATTACAAAGTTTAAGCTGTTCTGTAAGGGAAAATAGAGGTTATGTTACTGAATCCAATCATTGCAATGTATTCCAGAGATTCTGTGCAGTGGTCACTAACATGGATTAGTCAGATTTGTACCTCGGTCTGGAATGTGGCGTAGGAATGAACAAGGAAAGGACAGTCCTTCCCAGCTGCCAGTACGTTCCTCTCAACCATTACTAAATGAGGATAACTTATCTCATTTAACTTTTCCAATGTCTTCACAGCTACTAATCTTCTTGTCACCTGGTCCTCTGCCAGCAGAACCTGAAGAGAAACAGAGGTGCAGGTTAAATGGAATGTCAATTACTCTATAGGAAAAAGTAAATATTTATACTTTTTATTAAAAATGATAAATTTAACTCCTTGTTATATGTTTATCCCCATGTGATGTTTGGTTGATAAAAGATAAATAGTCTATATATGATATATAAAGGAACCAGAATTTACCTTTCCAAATGCACCTTTTCCAAGGACTTGATGGAAATTAAATCTGCCAATTGACACAGGAGTCACAACAGGGATGGTACTTCCACCTGATAAAAGAGACATCATTTAACATAGGGAATGTAGAAACTAGCACAGTAACAGGTGCTGCTCTGTAGTCCAGTGCCCAGTCAGATGGTAAACTAAATAAATACATATATACAATATATTCTCTATATTCATCTCTTTGTAGTTCCCCTTTAAATTACATTGCCAGTACTTACTAGCTGAAGGTTGATCTGGTGATTGTCTCTTATCAGTGTTGGTTCTTATTCTTTTTACCTTTTTCTCTTCAGATTCTACTGAGCTTGATCTCTTTCTCTTACTCCCCATTGTGTTAGAACCATCAATGGCTTGGTTTACCGGGGCAGTGTTACCTCTAATTTCCTCTTGAGGCCATGGCATTAAACCAGTACATTTCTGAAACATTGAAGCCAACTTGATTTTTCTTTTCTTTAGTGGGATGTACTTTTCCTCCTCTGCCTTCCTTTTGCGTTGAGGGGCCATATTGTGCATTGCCATCATATTGTCCATATTGGAGTTCCCTCTTGGCTTCTTCTGAGAATGTGAGATGGGATTGTTTTCCATCTCATCATATTTCCGTTTTCTCAGTTCTTTCTCCTCCTTACTCTCACTTTTAGTGATTGTAGAAAGCATATTCGCTATACTAATCGCAAAAAAATCACCAATCTAAGACAAAAGCTAAATGAAATGTTTTAACAATGTTGTGTGATGTGGTATCAAAGGGATCCTGTTACCATGGTGATGATGTGAGGGTTTGCAGTGTCATAGATGATGTCATCAGTCTATGTAGCAGTAGCAGCTGGAACTTTACACCAGTTCTTTGCTTTTATTATATCAGTCAAAATGTTATTTGTTTTGCCTTTTTATAGCACATTTTGCCAAACTACATTTCCCTTGATGCACTGTGATGTCTTGGAGCTTGACATCCATTTTCAATAAAAATTTCAATAAAAATTTTGTATGCTCAGCAAATCTCCTTGATTATGCTTTTACTTATGCTTTCATAGCATGCAAAGAGACTACAACTCCCATGAGGCACTGTAAGATCCTTATTTTGGGGTTGTGGATGGGTGTAAAATGGTTAATTATAACAGATACTGAAATCTACATGTCCCAGTGGCAGTTAGACCCGGATGGCCATTTCTGTTGGATTAATCCCATAACTGATAAATTTGGAATGGGGCCTCATTTATTTATTTATTTATTTATTTTGAACAGGCCATGGATATAGACATGCAGGTGGGGCCAGTTTATAAAAAGAAGGGAACAATATTACAGTGCCAGTCTAGTGTCTCTCACCAGGGCCGTTTTTAGGCATAGGCAACAGGTAAGGCAAAGTGCTAGGGCACCTATGTTAAACCAGGGAGCCCAGTGTTCTCCCTAGCATCTCCCTGTCAGCTTTTATTTGCTGTTTTAGAACTGCTCTCCTTGTTCTGGTGGCCAACAAGGGGTTAAACCGTTGGCCGCATGGGGGGAAGCTGCGAACGTTCGGGAGTTAGGTGAGCTCACCCGAACATGTTAGTTCAGGTGTTCTCCCTCATTGGTGGGTGGCGGCACTGTCGGGGGCGCGGCTAAAAGGAGGGGAAGCACGACTGGCATCCAGGCACACAGTAAGGAGAGGCTGCAAGGCAGACCCTGTGCGTGACTGTTCCTTGGATCTATGGCTGGCGGAGCAACATGGAGGTGTCAGCCATGGAGGCGTTGCTTATAGGAGCAGCCCCTGAACTTCTTAGAAAGGTAATGGCAGTCTGCCAGTCACAGCTCTCAGACACAGTAACAGCTATGGAAGACAGCCCTTCAGAAGAAGCAACCAGCAGCCATTCATTCCCTATTCCCACTATCCAGAAAAAAAGAAAGCTACAAAAGAAAAAGTTGCTTCCAGCAAATAAAAAAATACTGTTACTGTTAATACTAGAAAAGGTGAAAGCATGGGCAGGGAGGAGGAAGAGGCTGGCACCTCAGCTGCAACACTGTGGCCCTCCATGTCCCCAGCTAGGGCAACTAAAGAAAAGCCCTTAGTTATTGTTACAGTGCAGAGATTTACAATTCTGCAACAGCTGCGACAAGCACAATTGGAATTCAGCAGCCAAGTGTTCAACCCTCTGGAACTGCCACTACACAGAATGCTGAGGATAATCTTGCCCAATCAATAGGTAATTTCTTTGATTCAATACCTGGGTTAAAAGACTGTTTATTAAAACATGTTGGGGCTTCTTCTCCTGTTGTGGCGGTCACGCAAATAACATGAGAGTACATGAGGCTGCCCATAAAGATGTCATTAGATGCGAGACAACTCCCCTAGGTTTACACTTGTCCAAGCAAATCAGGGATAAAATCTGTAGGGGTGATTATTGTTAGAATAAATATCCTGCACTAGCCACGTTGGACCCTGATGCCTGTCTTAGACCCAATAAAAGACCCTTACAGCGCCGGGAGAAAGAATTGCACCACACATCAGAAGTAGAATATAAAAAAACCTAACAATTATATAGATATATAACCTACCCCCTTAATGGATCCCTATGGGACCCAAGTAGCCTATAATATCCTTATAATCGGCGCGCTACTACGTAGTAGCGCACCGATTATAACCAGGAAGTGCAGTACAACACCACCACCACCCCCAGCCTCACCCCTTAACTCCTGCCCACGGCAAACTCACGACTGCCCACGGCTAACACATTTTTAGATGAAGAGGAAGCCGCCATCACCTTTGATATATGAACCAGAGTTGAGCTGCACCAGTAACTGTAAGTATACAACCGATAGCTGCATTCTGTCTGGTTTCACTCTTCTGGTTAATCTCCAGCCGATATGAACGCGATCGTATCACACACTAGATTAATGCGCGAGAAGAGTGCTCCTCCCTGCCCAAGCTTTCACCTTTTCTAGTATTAACATTAACAGTATTTTTTTATTGGCTAGATAGTGGGAATAGGGAATGTTAGCCGTGGGCAGCCGCGAGTTTGCCGTGGGCAGGAGTTAAAGGGTGATGCTGAGTTTTTTTTGGAGTCCTGAGCAAGGGGAGGGTACCTTGACAGGCTAGTGGAGGGTGATGGGGGCTGGGGAGTGGCTTTTCGATAGAGAGAGTGCCCTGTCATAGTTAGTGCACATGGAGGTGGGGAGGGAGGGGGTTCTCCCATTACATTGCCAGTGAGCCATAGGCTCACAGGTCAGTCTTTGAATTAGGATGAAGGGGTAGGTTATAATGGATATTTTACCCCCTACTGTAAATTATACGGATATCAAGTCACCTTGGAGTTCCGTGCCTGGTATAAAAGGCACTCGGCCTGTGGCCTTGTGCTTTTATATGGTCATGGAACTCCTCTGTGACTTCTAATATCCTTATAATTTACAGTAGGGGGTACATTATCCACTATATTATTGCTGCTGCCAGCAACAAAAGATTTTGCAAAAACAAAAAGCAAGGGGATTGGGATTTAGAAAGGAGCAGATATATTGCCAGGATTTTCACCAACTGGTTGCAGTCATTCTGCATATACTTGAATATTCTAACATCCCATGACCCATCCTTAGGCCGAGGTCTTTTTAAACAAGTCAATAATATACTAGAAGCCTATCGAAGCTATGGCAGATTAGGCTGGTTTATATATGATGATAGATACAGTCAAAAAATGTCAGTGCATAAATCCATGGCCTGGTGCACTAAGGATGTGGATTTATGGTTAGGGATGCTGGCGCCACTATCCCAAACAGAAGTGCTACTACTAGCAATAGATATAATACATGTTGGGCATACAACAAAAATTCATGTAAATGGCAAGCGAATTGCCGTTTTAAACATGAATGCTCATTTTGTAATGGGCAGCATCCGGCATTTTGTTGCCTCAAAAGAAGCACTGGCCAAGGCATCAAAGGAAACAAGGGACAGCAGCTTAAAAGCGATAATTCCGGTGAAGCTACCCGATCTAATGCCCTTTTGAAAGCGCTATCCAAACAACGAGAAAGCGTGGATATTGGAGATGGGGTTTCTGGATACAGTACCTTCTATTCCTGGCTCAGCAGATTTAGAAGTCCCACAAAACCTTAAGTCTATTGTGGGTAAGGAGTCTATCTCATTGGACATGTCCACCCCCAAAACTATAATTTCACCCACTACTGGCCCCACTCTGTAGTACATAAAAATCCTTACCTTACATCTCTGCTCCAAATGGCTGCCCTTCTATGCCCCTCCAAAGTCCCAAAAACTGGCCACCAGGAGCCTGGCAGAGTCCATATAGGACTCTGCCTCCTGTCTCTCTTCCGGGAGAAAAATAACATGCGCACTGTAGCCCCCCCCCCTCCCTCTCCCACTCGTTTTGCTCTCCCTCCCCCTAGTGTAAATTCCCTTTGTTATATAGTAGGGCTTCCTCCCCCAGCCCCAACCACCATAATAGATTTTACAGAAACTCCCCCAAACTCTACTTACCTTACCTCTCTTCCCCGGCATTCTGTGCAGCCAGCAGCCACATCCGTGATTTGCTGCCTCCCAGCTAATCAGGGATGCGGCTGCCGGTCCGGCCCCCTGCTTGCAGTTTCATGGGACAGTACACCGGAGGAAAGAGGTAAGGTAAGTAGAGTTCAGGGGAGTTTCTGAAAAATCTATTATAGCTGTGGGGGGCTGGGGGAGGAAGCCCTACTATATAACAAAAATGATTAAATGGGGTGGACATGCCCTTTAACAAGGAACTCATTTTGAATAGAATAGATGGGCCTTTTGAATTATCCCCCTTGGCAGATTTTAGGATTTCCCCATTGGGTCTTGTACCTAAAGAGGAGCCAAATTCATATAGACTAATTCACCAGCTCTCCTTTCCGAAGGGCGCATCAGTTAATGATGGCATTTCGCATGAGCTGTGTTCAGTGAGCTATGCGTCCTTCGATAAAGCTATGGAATTGGTGAGATGCTGTGGCCAAGGGTCTCTATTAGCAAAAAGCGATATACAAGACGCATTTCTGCTCCTTCCTATACACCCGCAACATTATAATCTATTAGGTTTTCATTTCAATAATTACTTCTATTTTGACAAATGCCTGTCTATGGGCTGTAGCCTATCCTGCTTTTTTTTTTTACCTTTTTGCTACTTTAATAAAACGGACAGGTATGTTAATTTCAGGCTTTGCTTTTAATATAGATTATTTAGATGTTTTTATTTGTGGGCCCAGCTGGTTCAGAAACTTGCCAGACTTTACTTAAAACATTTGTCTATTTATCAGACCATTTTGGTGTTCCATTAGCCAAGGAAAAAACAATTCATCCTGGCACTTTCATTTAGTTTTTAGGCATTATAGACACAGAAAAAATGAAATTTAGGTTACCCCCCAATAAGCTTTCCAAACTTAAACAACTAATTGATGCCACATTAAGGGGGAATAAAGTACAGCTTAAGCACTTATCCCTTTTAGGACATCTCAATTTTGCCACACGCATCATCCCTATCAGTAGGGCCTTTAATAAAAGACACATAGCATTGAGGGTAGGAGTAATCAATTCCATGTGGCACATCAGAATAAGCAAGGAGGCAAAGGAAGATCTTCTCATCTGGAAAAGATTTTTTACAAAATTACAATGGTCACTCCTGCATATAACACGAGTTCACAGAGAGTGACACATATCACTTATTTACTGATGTGGCTGATGTGGGTTGTGCAGCCTAATTCCAAGGCAAATGGCTAGCAGTACCATGGCCTGAGAGACTAGCATCTTCCCCGTTAATTCAGAACCTAGTTTTACTAAACTATTACCTGTTTTAATACTGCTGGAAGTCTGGGGCCACCAATTAATAAACCTTAGAATTATTCTACATAGTGATAATTTAGGGGTAGTCAATGCCATAAATAATTTAGCCACCAAATCTCCCCCAGTAATCACTGTGTTAAGGCAGATAGTGCTTAGAGATTTACAATTAAACATGTGGATCAAGGCAAAATATATACCTGGCCATCAGAACACTATAGCTGATTAATTATCCTGCTTTCAGTTCAACTATTTCAGGAAGCCCCAGATGCAGAGTCCATTGGACACTCCTGCCCAGACACTCCTTAAGCTTGTTGTATTTTCAGATGCCAGCCTATGCCCAGTCAAAGCCTACCATGAGTATAAAACCATCAAATAACTCCTGTTCATAATTTAGTCATAATGATGGATCCCCATTATCAAAATTTCAGGTCAGAGGAGTAAAGTTGTATCGGTCCTGGGCCTGTCATGCCAACATTCAGAATTGGAGCAGCAACTCAAGCTTCCCTACTAGGCTTAGACTCTCAGATCATTTGCTCTTTAGGTAGATGGTCCTTAAATAAGTATAAAATAAATGTCTGTCCAAGCCTGGTTGACAATGTTTTATCTTTTGCAGGTAGGAGGCAGTTTGAAATTTGGCCACTCTCATATATTTTGGGCTAAGAAGAGAGCAGTGAGGAGAATATATGGTGTCAATTTAGGATTCCCCCAGGCATCTGTTACAATACGCTGGTTAGGTTTAAGAGGAGCAAAGTGGCATGACATAATGCCAATGCTAGGATCCCTATTAATAAAATGGGGTGCGCCAGATGCTTTGATTATCCATCTAGGTGGTAATGAACTCGATAAGATTAAATCCATGGAGCTAATCAGGATTATTCATAGAGACTTAGCAAATGTCCAATTTATGCATGCTAACCTGATTATAATATGGTCAGAAATAATACCCCATTTGATTTGGTTTCAGAACAAAAACTTTAAGCCGTTGAAAAAGTGCAGGAAAAAGGTTAACTTCTCAATAGCAAAGTTTGCAAAATGTACAAATATTTTGACCTACAGACACCAAGAGTTGGAAATGCCAGGAGAGGGCCTATTCCGCCAGGATGGCATACATCTATCAGAAATAGGAAACAATATATTCTGTTTGCATTTTCAAAATATGGTTGAAAAGGCAATTGCCTTGTGGAGAATGGCCAATTAGTAATTTATAGACAAATTCTAATTGGCGTGGAGGCTTTGTGGCTCCATATTCAGTTTCCTAAAGTTATAATAATACAGATGTTATAAGGCTTCCCTTGAGCGTGTAATGAGAGTTTGACCAACAAAAAATATTTGATTTGTAAAAGAATTTAAGTTAGACAATCTGCTTAATAAAATCTGCTTAATAATATCTTGCTGCGGCCTTACTCCACATCCATCCTCTTGGTGTCTGTGTAATTATTATGTGTGGTGTTTTTTATTATAAGAATGTTTCCGGTGTACCCCCCATGCTGCTGTAATTTATAACATTGTAGTGCATACAGAGCCTGAATTCAGCTCACTCTACTTGGAAACAAATGAACTGAAGGTGAAGGAAATAAGGGGGAGGATGAGCTCAGCTAAAAGAACTGAGGAGATTAATAATTTAATATGTCAGGTAAAAGCTGCTGAGGACTTACCATTGGCTCCTGTGACTAGCAGCCATGAGATCACTATCCCTGCCTCTTTATTCCTTCCACCCAACTCTCCAATTAGAACTTAAAGTTGGTGAGGAGTGAACAATTCACAGTTAAAATCAGCAGGTACAATACTGTACATCATGTCAATGCTGGCAGCTGAATGGATGGAAGGTAATACTCTGCTGGCACTGAAAGTGTTAATGGGAAAGTCTGTCTGCACTAAAAGGTTAATGCCAATACTCTGGGAAAGTGTTGGCACTGAAGGGTTAATGCCAATACTCTAGGAAAGTGCTGGCACTAAAGAGTTAATGCCAATACTCTGGGAAAGTGCTAGCACTAAAAGGGTTAGTGGTAATACTGAATACACTGAAAATTGTAATGGCAATATGCTGGGAAAAACTGCTGGCACTAAAGGGTTAATGGCAATACTCTAGGAAATAGCTGTCACTGAAAGCTTTAATGCCTGGTGGCATTTAAAGTCTGGTGGCACTGAAAGAGATAACAAATTTCCATTTTCTGCTCTACCCAATTATTTTTTTAAGCCTTCCAGCAGGAAACAACATTGGTGCTTCATACCGCACATCTACTGAAACCTATCCTGTTGTTCCATCCAGTATTTTATTGGTGGCAAGTGAAGCTGCATACACACAAATGTGTATATACACACCAACCTGGTACATCGTGCGCCTCTTACCAACTACTAAAGCAGTTCCACTTTAAAGAAACATCCACAGCAGCAGTGACAGTGTCAGAAGGAACTGAGTGTGGAAACCTAGCTGCAGTTGGCTGTCCATGTTTGGGAGGGAGTGTGTGGGTGGGAGGGCACATAGGACGGCCCTGTCTCTCGCCATAAATCGATTGGAATCTTCCTCCAGGTTAATTGCTGAAGGCCAAAGACAGTCACTGGCCATGTAATACAGTGAATGGTAAATAGTAGAGAACTGGAGAACAGTGGTCTGTGTTATTCAGTATAATACTGTTGAATGATATTAGAACTAGAGCTCTATTTTGTACCTTCCTACTTTGTCTGGGAATGTGGGGTTATTTAGCAGATAGTGGTCTTCTTGCTAATGGTTCTGCAAAAGTCTATTAAGTTTAAACCCCCCCATATGCCGGCAACACCCTTTTCTGGCATTTCCGAGAAACCAAAAGACAGAATTATCTATTTTTATTATACTTTTTTATGATTAAAAACCAAGGTAAAAATCTGTCTCCATATAGATTTATTTATGTGTAAACTCATTATGATTTATAGCTAGAAGAGGCTTCCTTTTGCAGCTGGTTGGTTTCTTGTACATTATTCATTTGGAATGCACAGGATAAAGCAGGTCACTTGTGCGGCAATGTGGCAGGGCAGTTTGGTTGTTCTTTGGCTAATTTCCAGAATGTTGCTCTATTAGCTACTAAATGGATAGGCAGATTTAAGTGACATCACTGCCATCCCATAGGATTTTGTTCCATCTGCCCAGGTAGAAAATCCTGACTGCTATTGCATGTTATAATTACCCATGAGAGATGAATGGTGACATGAAAATGAAAGTACCACACACACCCTCTCAATTTCCATGTGTTTAACTCACATAGCCTGCCAATGTAAAGCTATTTCAGTTTCCATGGGGTATTTAGCCATAGTTATCAATCAAGATTGGATGTTCTTTTGTCTTTCTTTCATGTGTTATATTTTTCTCTGGGTACCTTTGTTTCAAAATGTTTTTGTAGAGGGGACCCTTGTTTTCTGTCACGTTTTATTGTACAGTATGAAACATTACAGTAAACACATTTTCATAAAACCATGTGTATTTAGACTATAATTTGCTGTATATTTTTGCAGTCTGGTGCCCAGTACCAGACCTACTGAAAAGGAACCCCTGCAACAAAGAAACAGCAGATTTGCTGGTGTTAATGATTTTCATTAAACAGCAGTATCTGCTCAGTACATGTGCTTGCGGAGGATGCACAATCCTCTTTTTGTGCAGCACCACAACCACCGCTATCACAGCCTTAGAGCTGTGTTAACCCTCAGTGCATTGCTGCAAAGAAGTTAATGCGTCTTTAAAGGGACACTAAAGTGAAAAAATGACTTGCCTTTATCCTTTTCTATATTTTTTGTCCTTCCAGGAACATGATCCCTTTTTGCCCTTAGTGCTCCCTGTCACTAGATCTCCTCATGCCCTGTTCAGCTCACGCGAGAGATGTCTGAACTTCATAAAGTTCGTCCGTTTTCGAACTTTCGATTCGGACAGATTAAAGTCAATGTGGGAAAAGTCTGGGTGATTTACAGCTAAACTAACAATGGTAAATCTGTTGTATTCAATTCCAGGGTACGTAATTGCCACAGATTCTTGTACAAGTCATTATGAGTTGAGAAAGCCAGTCGGATGACTAGCGAAACGTCTTTAAGAACTAAACTTCAAGTCCAGTTGATCTAATTGAATACAACAGATATACCATGACCTGGATGAATGAGAACCTTCACAAGCATAACAATGGTAACTTACTGTAAATGGCTGTGGCACCTGGGAAATGATCTGGGGAACAGTCTGGGGAACATGTCACTATCACCAAAACTTGTTAAAACACTTCTAAAACACGAGCGGGCAATTGTCGGGTTTTCAAGGGTTACAGACAATTTGAGGGTTACCGAACAATACTTTCGAGGGTTAGCGAAAATAGAACCATAAATTCGAGGATTACTGAAAATGAACGATACTTTCAAGGGCTACCGAAAATCAAAGGCTACATTCGAGGGTTAGTGAACGATACATTCTAGGGTTTCCGAAAAAACAATCCGTACAACAATCGAGGGTTACCGAAAACGAACTATACATTCGAGGGTTAGCGAATGATACATTCTAGGGTTAGCAAACGGCCTGTAAATTCGATAATTATCACATTTTCAATAATTATTGAAAATACAGCCGCGAGTCTGGAAAGTCCAAGAAATCCAGGCCCGGGATAGTTCGAGAAGTCCGAGTCTTGTTAACCTTGTTAAGTTTGACTAGAACTCGGGTTCAAGTTCGAGTTCTAGTCCATCTCTAGTATATGCCCCACTACAGCCAATACCAGAGAAAGTGAAAGTAAAACTGCTTGCTATGGGAAGATAAGCAGCACTGGCAGCTGTAATAACTGAAGACTTTCTTTTAGCACTAGGAATTTGAAGAGGAGTAATTGTGTGTGTGGGGGGGAGAGGGGAGGGCTTAGAAATTATCTCTTTTGGTACAGTGCTAAACTGAGTCTTTAATAACAGAGAGAACAAACATGAGCTAACTGCAGGATTAGGTTTTAACTATGCACATAGAAAGAGTACAGAGCAACAAATAATGTATATTCCTTTTCATGATCTTTATGCTAAATCAATTAGCCATGCAATTACCGCAGCGCTGGATATACACTTTTTTCTCCCTTAGGCCAGCTAACTTGTACTTTGTACTGCCTCGCTCTCCTACCTTCTTCTCCACCAGGTTGCTGTTATTTTTCCCATTGGCAAAGATCAATACTTCAGAACTGATCACCTATCACATATTGATCTGTGCCTTTAAATTATTTCTAACTACCAAAGACATCGAAAAAAAAATCTCTATTTATGAATGGATCTATTTGACAGCTTGTGTGTGACAGCTTACTATATAGCAGGTACTAAACTATTATCAAACAGCTGATCACAGTGCAGTACCTCCACTCGACCACTCCTGCTCTTTTTGTGAAGGGATCTTTTTGATCTATTCACAAATACAACAGTAAGCTGTCATTGTGACAGCTTACTATAGCAGGTACTGAACTGCGATCCGAATGGAGGTCAGAACCTTACAATGTACAACCAGGGATCCAAATACTATAGTAAGTCAGTGTTTAGTTTAACACCAGTTTACTATAGTAGGAAGTGAACTTGCGATCATTGCCGTTCACTTCCTCACTAGATCACCAGGACTGGAAAAAAACCGGGAGGCGCCTCTTACCGCTGCGGCTCCTATACGACCTGGCAATTGGGGCTCCCTCCCCCAACCCCAAACACTATAGTTATTTGAATCAAAACTCTCCCGATCACTACTTACATTGCCTCTTTCCCCCGACGTTCAGTCCCGGCCCTCTGCTTGCATGAAACTGCAAACGGGGCTGGACCGGCAGCCACGTCCTTGATTGGCTTGCGAGGCAGCCAAACACAGGCATCCATGATTGGCTGAAAGGCAGCCAATCATGGACATGGCTTCCAGCTGTGCTGAGTGTCAGGGGAAACAGGCTATGTAAATAGAGATCGGGAGAGTTTTGCATCAAATAACTATAGAGGTTGGGGGAGAGCGCATTATACTACAGAAAAGGGGGTTTGAGCTAGGGGGAGGGAGGGAGAGGGAGAGGGGGAGGGCTGCAGTGTGCATGGCATAATTCTCCTGGAGGAGAGACAGGAGGCAGAGACAGAATGGGACTCGGCCAGGCTCCTGGTGGTCACTTTTTGGGACTTTGGAGGGACATTGCAGGGCAGCCATTTGGAGCAGGAATGTAAGGTATTTATCAACACTACACAGTGGGGCCAGTAGTGGGTTAAATTATAGTTTTGGGGGTGGACATGCCCTTTAAATACAAGCGATCCTCACCGATGGGGGGGGCAAGGGGGAACTTGAATTGTGCCCCCCGAATACTTGCAGCACACGCGACTGTTTTGTTTTTTGTGCTGACTGCTAAATGTTATAAGGGGATCCAATGATTCCTGCATGTTTTTGTGCCGCTCCTAGCAACTCTACCACCCCAGGCCACAGCCTATGTGGCCTAGTGGGAAATCCGTCTCTGGGTGCCAGAGATATAAGCTTTACTTTTATAGAATGGAAAGTTTCTACATGTAGTGTGTCAGAGGGAGGGGCTGGGTGATTGACAGTTCTTTACTGGCTAGCTATCTCCCACTCCCCCTTAAAAAAAGTTAAACTCCCAGAGCTAATAAAAACAAAGAATAGGAAAGTTTGCATTGTTCCTTAAGTGTTTTAAGCTTTGTATAGGTTTGTGTTCTAGAAACCATTGAAATAGGCTTGCAGATAACTGGTAATTGAATGTGGGGAAAGGTGGTATTAAACATGAGGCCCTAGTCTGTACCCTGAAGTTATTCTAGTTAAATGTTTCTGCCATCATGACCTGTCAATGCATATATTGTGACTCCTAGTCCCCTCTAAAATAACTCACACATGCACACCAAATTTTCCGATAGGAATAATGTAAACAGGTCACAGCTTTATTAGTGACATACAATTTTAATATAACATACAGTATATTTCAATTATGTTAACTTCAGAAATAAATACAATCTATAACATACCGAAATTATTCTGGTAATTGAAAATGCACAATTCAATGTGAATAACATTGTAAACAAAATATGTCCTCTGGCAATGGCACTAGGCTTGTTAGCCTAGTGCCATTGTTAGCCTAGTGCCATAGTTCTCGCCAGTTGGCCATGGAGACAGCTCAGCAAAGTCTGTAGGGGTACCACCTCTTCCCAGGGACCCATTGCCCTTAGAGGGGGACCAAACATTTTCAACTTACTTAACTAATTTACCCCTTTACTTATTGATTTGCCACCACCAGAAACATGCCAAAATAAAATTCAGGGAGGGCGGGACATATTGGCATAACTTTCCTTACCTTTCCTCTTACTGATCTTCCGCTATACTCCTCAGATAAGTCACTTTCTACTCCTAGCTAATCTCCTCTCATGCCTTATGGTCATGTGCCCCTCTGAACAGCTTTTCATAGAGATCTGGGCATTTGTGCTCAAAATGAGTAACCTGGGTATTTCTTGCAGTTTTGTATCTACAACCAGAACCTAGCAATGTTGGAAACACTAATAAAATCAATAGAAACAAAAAACAGAACTAAACAATTGAAAAGACACCAATGCCAACAATGTTGTTCCCATAGGAAGTATGTTCACATTGTGTACCACACAGTGTACAGAAGCACAGGAGAAATCAAAACAGGTGATCTAGGTCTTGATTAATTTAAAAATTAATCATTACACCACCATTAGGCATTATATATTAACAAATATACAGCAATCTGTGGGTCAACTCTCTCTTTGCTGTAGCTATTGGTTGATTTATGAAATAGCCTGTTGGTACTAAGGGGTGAGTTCCCAAAATCCACCTCTTTGTTTTGCTGTACGCTGTACACTTCTCATGCTCTGTAGTGCTCAAGAGATCAAAATAAGAAAGATGAAGCCTTGCTAACTAGAAGATGACAGCCAATCATATTACAGACCTGCCTCTATTAGTCACAGATCATGTTACAGCAGATCTTGCCTCTTCGTCACAGAACAGAGATTTAGCAGTGTTATTTACAAGATCTGTTTCCCTCACAAATTTCTTTGCATAGTTAAAAAAAATAATAGTTATCTTGTGTGCCATAATGCCAACAGGTACATTAAGATACTTTATATTTTTCTAGGAACAGAATGTAAGCAAAAAAATCCATTTACTATTTTAAATTGTTCATGGGAAGCTGTCTGTAATGTATACTGGCAGAAACTAAACTGCAGGGTAACACGTCATATCAGGGACTTCTATATAGGTATGGAGGCATCTGTATAACAAATATGTCCATAGAGACAGTCAATGGTTGAGTCGGGGGATGTGGCCAATAGGTGCACATGCTCGGTGCACATGCTCTCACGGCTCTTTGAAGACTACATGGACTGTGAGTTATGTATTTGAATGCAACTTACTAGAGAAGTATCTTACAATATATAAGGATTCTGATGAGAAAAGCTTTCATATTAGAATAAAAATGTAAAACACAAATGGATGATACATTCTTTAAGGGTTTTAATGTATGGAAAATTCCTTACAGTACTAAATAAGGGGGTCCATTGCATTAAACGCTCCCCAAAGCAAGACATTTGACATGACAATTTTTTGTTGGAATATGGTTTGTTATTTGCAGAAAATAAAATATATCAATTGTACAATTCTAAGTATAAGTAGCCTTGAAGGTTACTTATAAGGAAAATGCAACATAGTAACCACCCCTTTTATCAATAAACAAGACAATTAAGCATGTTAAATTAACGGGTGCTAGACATTAAGCATGTGACATTAATGTGCGTTATGCAGACAAACACCCATACCTCCATAGAGGACCGCACAATCGGCTGTGATTTTCCGACCTGTCCGATCGTTCATTCATCCGATTTGGTAGGCGATTGCCGCAACAAGCCGCCATACAATAATTCGTCCTGACGGAACAAAACACTGAAATGCCGGTCGATCGGCCAAATTATTGCATCCTGTGTACCTAGTTTAAAGGACATCTATAGTGGGAAAATGAACTTTCCTCTACTCCTACTTGGACTGTCAATCAAATCCCTGTGACGTGATCCCCCCTCCCTGCTCTGTAATAAACATAGAGATAAGAGCATTAGCAGGGGGAGGGAGGTAGCTTTGATGTTAGATATAAGGCTGCACTTGACCCCCCTTCTTTATAGCTTTCACTGATTGATGATAGGTCACAAAGTGAGAGATTGTAAACTGTACTGATCTCCTTCTTCCGTGTCCCCAGGACAGGTTGCTTTCTATTGGCCACTGTGCATGGGTGTGTTTTTCAGGATGTTGAATTTTAACTCCTACTGCACATGATAAGCTTGTCGATTAGCCGGAGTTGAGACATGGAGGAGGTAACAGAGGGGAGGGGGAAGGGGGGAATGCTGCTTGATTGAAACTTGATTCTCTTCGAAAAAGCTGTTTTCGAACATCTGAAAGAATTTCTTTTTGAAAAGTCAGAATATATGGAAAATGGGAAAAGTAAAAAAAATTTTTTTTTTACATTTCTGGGGTAATCCCAGCTTTTTTCATCTCGAATTATAAGCAAAATTGCATACAGATTTTTATTATTAAACAATCCATCTTCTGGAAGGCAATATAAGGGTAAGGCTATCATATATGTCTACCAAGCAATTTGAAAACTTTAATCATGTACATTTTGGATTAGAAATGTTCCCAATGTCAAAAAAATAGCATTTTATTTACCTTCCCATTTTATTTATACATGCCAAAACAGGTTCAAATGTATTCAGAATGCCATTCTACATAAGACACCAAGCTTATTTGTTAAAATATATTTTTCTCCAATCTTAAAGGGACAGTTCAGTGGAAATGATCATTATTTGTTATATTGTTAGTTTGTGTAATGCCTTCTTAGTTATTCTACAAATTCTCTCCCATTTTTAAAAATCAGTTGATTTCATACCCTTTGCTGTTTCCTGCTGTTGACATTGGTGAGCTGACATTTCAGGTTCTAATGGTCCTTCTTCTTCCCAGGATGCACCACATCCTTGGAATGTTCCTAACAGTTATTTCTACTGATTGGCTGTTGGATGGGTCAAAGATACTCAGATCTCTACTGAGCAACTGAATCAACCCAGGTACTGGTCAAGGGCAAGACCATAACTGTCTCTGCTAGGGGTCCTGCAAACAGGAAGTCAGTATTTCGGTTGCAGCTATTTATTAACGGTATACACAGACAAAATGCTGAACTGGTAGATTAAGGTCATTGGGATGAAAAAATACTGCTCTTTTTTTCTGAAAAGCATATGTATTTGCACTGATCTTCCCCTTTAAAACTTTGGAAGGGTGAGGTAGGTGTAGGTAAATGTTTTGTGTTTATTACCATAAAACTAACATTGAATTAGTGTGGGTTGAGGGGCACAGATCCAAGTACATTTAATTAATAAAATGTCAATTGGGCAGTAATAACATGTATTTGATGAACCTTTGAATTTTTGTGTTTGAATATTCTACCCATTAAAAGTGAATGGCCAAATGTCTGGAGTAACTCAGGAATGCTTCTGCTGATTCCTTAGCTAGAAGTTAGCACACTTTTCTGATATAACTTGCAAGTCTGTACCAAATTTTTGAAGCTCAAAATCTGTGGGGAAAAGATACAGTTCCAAAAATGGGAAGAAAAAGAAAGAAAAAGAAGAGTAATTGGTAGTAATTTTTTAAGCCAAATTAATTAAATGGTATGGGGTGGTAAAGGGGGGGGGGGGTTTCCTAACAAGCCTTTCATCATACTGTCAAAATGAGCCCTAAATCAGATTTCTACATAAAATGTGTGTTATTGCTCGAAAGGTTTAACAATATAACTCCCTGAACACCTAATGCTTAAACATTTCTTGTTTTTTGAAGCTTGCAGCATGTGATTAGCTTGTATTCATGTTATCAGCCTCTTCTGCATTAATAGGCCCCCTCTCGGTCATCAATTTCTTTTTTTTTTTGTGCAGGTACTTCCTGTCTTTCTAAACATTAAGGTTAAAGTGAGCCTGGTCGTACCGTGGGGAGAGGGGGGGAAAAGAGGGTCAAATGATGTAACTCAAACTACTGGAAGCATTAAGTTTATAAATTTTCCACAGGAACATTTCTCACGGTGTGCCTATATATGTACCTACCAAGTAGCTCCTTCGGCTTGTTGCCTCTTCTGTTTCTGGGAAAGGAAGTTTAGAAGGGGCTGATAAGTCAGCCAACCACAGATGCAGCTGCCTGTCTTCAGAGGAGCCGAGGGAACAAATGTGCGTAAGTACATTTCTTTTTGCTTGTGAAGGTTCTCATTCATCCAGGTCATGGTATATCTGTTGTATTCAATTGGATCAACTGGACTTGAAATGTAGTTCTTGAAGACAATTCCATTCTGAATTGAGAAAGCCAGTAGGATGACTAGCGAAACGTCTTCAAGAACTACATTTCAAGTCCAGTTGATCCAATTGAATACAACAGATATACATTTCTTTTTGAACATTTTAATATAGCGATCAGGGTTGGGCAGGTTCCCTACAGTGTGTGCATTTTAATTTTGTTTTAGATTTAAATTTAGAGGAATCAGCTACTGCAGGACAACCATGTGGAGCAGAGGAGTAAAGTAAGGATTTTTCAACACTACACAGGGGGGCCAACACTTTAGTTTGGGAAGTGGACATGCCCTTTAACCCTAACTTGTTTGGAGACTACAGTTTCCCTTTAAATATAGTTAACGCACATACAGGGGGATTCAATAAAAGTTCTTATCGTTTAAAATGGTGCTAAGTTTGCCCCAACCAATCAGATCTTATCTAACATTTGAAAGCTAACATCTGATTGGTTGGGGGGAAAATTAGCACCATTTTTAATGTTAAGAACTTTTATTGAATGACCCCGATAATATACTTATTATATGCAAATATGTTTATAATACACAAGTGATCTTCTTTAACTAGGACCTGCAGTGGAATATATCCTTATAAAAATCACTAAACTACGTAGATGAGTGATTTTTATAAGGAAATATTCCACTACAGCTCCTCCAAATATAAACAGCTGATATGGGCTAAAAAAAAAACAAACTTACCTGCAAACCTCGCTCCGCCGGAGCTGCAAACACACACCGCTAACCGCTAACTAATAAACCCAAAAGCCCGGCATAAATCAACCAACAAGTGCGCGCCGCAACTGAAGGGCAGACATGCGCACTCTACCAACGGAAGCCGAAACCAGTACTGGCGCGCATGCGCAAACGGCACATAACATCACCGCGCAATGGAACAATCTACAGGAAACCTACTAAACACAACAAAGCTAAATAATATATAAATAAAATGCAAATAATAACAAAAAACCCAAAACAACTTATAAACTAAAATTAACCAATAAACTAAAATAAAAAGCACACCTATATTAATAAACCAAACCTCTCACACAGCAAAGCAAAATCACCACAAAGAAACAAAGCACTTGGATACAAAAGGAAAACAATTACAATTCAATATCAAAGGTAATTTACATAAATAAAAGAAACGACACAAAACAAATTTTAATTTACACTTTTTATTAATAAAACAAAGTATTTTCTTTACAGAAGGATAAAATAGAAATAACAGAATAACTAACCAGACATACCCAAAACTGATAACAGAAGAAAACAAAACAGGTAAGGCAAATAATGTAAAATAACATAAAAAAAGGAAACAAAAAATATCTACCACATAATTAATATTATTAATCATTTCACAACCAATAACAGCATAACAACATAATCACCACCAGAAGAAAATGGAAAACATATAAACAGGTAAAAAAACAGACAAAAATAAATAAAAAAACCAAAGTACCAACAACATGACTGAACGCAATGTTTCCCCTAAGGTACCAACAACTGAAAACAAACAACAGAAGAAAAAATGAGAAAATTGAAAACCGATTCCAAATCCCAACAGAAAAGAACATACGAAATTCATACAAGAACAAAAAAATCTAAACACAAACCGAAAAACAAACTCTGACATATCATTATGCAGACTTACTTGGACAAAATAAGAACAAAAAAGGAAAATGCATGACATACCCCATACAGAATAGAACGACATAATAGCAACGTTCATAATGGCAGTAAGATGGAAAATCACACACAGAGTATGAACCACACACACTAAGATGTATCCTAGGGAGCATTGACAGATACCTTAAATCCCACAACTACCCACATCACATTACTTACAGAAAAACAGACGACTTCCCACTGACTGGACAAACAATATCAGCCAAAATGAAATACTTAAAAAAACAAGGAAAAGGCAATAAACCCAATAGAGCACAACCACTGACAGACAACGACATTACCACAATGTACACATCAGGAACATTATCACTAAATGACCCAACAACACACTAAGAAAAAAGAACAATACGACTTAGAATGGGGGGACATCACATTACACACAGACACTGCAGGGAACAAATACTTAGAGTATACAGAGAGACAGACAAAAACAAGGACAGGAGAAAACCCTAAAGACACAAGACTTGTAAAGCCCAGAATGTATGAAATACCCGACAACCCAGACAGAGACCCAATCACAACATACCTGAAATACAAAGAAAAAATGACCAGACTCCATGCTAGACCCAGACTCACCATTCTACCTAGCACCAAACATACACTATAAAACTGATTTCCCAAGGTGGTACAGAAAAATGAAAATTGGAATAAACAAAATAAGAACAATGATGACGACAATGAAAATCTCAGCAGCACTACCAGAAGACAAAAGAATCACAAACCATTTAACACGGAAAACAACAATTCAAAAACTTGTGACCCACAACATCCTTCCCAATGAAATTATGCAAATATCTGGACATAAAAATATTTCTAGCATCAATAACTATGCAACCATAACTGAAAATCAACAACTAGAAATCTCACATATTTTGAGTAGTAACACACAAAATATTCCAAAACACAACACAAAAAGACAAATCACAAATGAACAACCATCAACATCAACATACAAGGACCAAGACATTAACATAGAATCAAAAAACACACTACAAACAATATTTGGAAAAAATTGTAACTTTCGTAACACACAAATTTCAGTAAATGTTTACACACATCAAACAACCAATCCAACAAAAAGAAAGAGAATTATAGAATCTTCTGACTCAGACTAATCTCATATTTACATCAATATCAAATGTTAAAGTTAAATATTAAACAATATGTTATTAGAATAAGTACTTTAATTTTACCATCATTAACGTCTCTTATTGAAAATATAACAACTTGTTTATTATAAGAAATAATGCGCCCCAATGCGGCCTCGTGCTTTTATATGGTCAGGGAACTCCTCGGTGGAGTAATAGCCTTATATTACACTGTAAGGGGCGCATTATCCCTTATTTAATACATAAGTCTCTGCACTTTCAATGGAGAGCTGCAGTGGCGAGAATCCTTATTAGAATCACTCAGTGATGTCACTGAGTGATTAGTTCAATTATTAGTGCCACTGCAGCTCTCCATTCCTAATATAACATAAAAATCATTGTCCTACCTCTTATCCAACTACTCCGGAATCGAACATTTCACAAAATCAATGTCCACAAAGAGCTGGACAGGAGCGGATCAGCCGTGCATACACGGCACAGAACTGCCTGGCGCGCATGCGCATTACCGTCCATTACGGCACATGGGGAAATCAATATCAAAGTAATAGGCGGGCGCGCTCGGAGCAGCCGGGCGCGCACACGCATTATGCAAACAAAAAAGAGGCGCAAACAAAACAGAATAAACCAAAATTAACAAACAGGTAAACATAAAGCCTATAAAACAAAAACAAAACAAAAACAAGTGAAATAACCTAAAACAAACATCTGATTCTGACTAAATTACTATTAACATTTGAACAATGAATGTTTAAACATATATCTAAGATAAAGATTTTAAATAATAGTTAAAATGTTTAACAATGTTTTTTTAATGTTATGTATAAAAAAGAAAAAAACATTACATGAAACATGCAATTGAAAAAATCAAAATTAAAAAAGTTAAATAAATTCTCTTCACCAGCTATTATCACTGTACTTATTTAAAATAAAAACTTGTGTATTATAAGAAATAATTCACCCCTTACAGTGTAATATACGGCTATTATGCCACCTCGGAGTTCCCTGACCTGTATAAAAGCATAAAGAACTGAGGATAAAGGACTGAGGTGTGACACGAAAGAATCTGTAGTTTCTAATGGTGCCACAGTCTAAAAAAGTTTGAGAAACAAGAGGCAAACATATAAAAGTGCCATTTTACAATTAATTGTCTTTTTCTGTGTGGTTTCTGGTATAGATGACATTACAACAACAAAGTGGCAGTAAACTACTATTATTTACATACATAATAGGAAGGTTTTTTGCTTTTGATTCTTTGCTAAATTTAACCAGAATTTCAAATAGGGAATTAGATTGTTTCTTTCTAAAAGGCTTAAAAACCCTCAGGAAGATTTACTGTAGCAGAAAAAGTCAATTCAATGATTGACAGTAAGCTTATGTAAACCTGAAAATTATTGATGCAAAAGTTAAATTAGGAGCGTTAACCTGACAAATGTTTAGTTCTTGTAAACAGGGACTCCCATCATTTTTAGCATAAACATTCAAATATGCTAGTTACTGTTAGTGAAGAATATAATTTACCTATTTCCCTTGTTTTAATTTCTTTGTGTGCATGTAAAAGATCAAAATGTTTCAACTGTATTATTCATCTTCCAAATCTGTTTATGACACTTTAAAGAGGAACCAAATTATCAAATCACCCCCTTCCCTTTCGATTTACTCAGGGTAAAGCCTAAAATGCTAGGTCATCGCCCCCACAGGATTTAGCTTAGATTGGCCAGAACACATACATGAATAGTCTGGCCCCACATAAAGGGCAGACAAGCCAGGGGATGTGCTGACAATAGGAAGCTGTGCATTTTAAAGTGTATGCTTTCCCATGGGGTTGGCTGTAATGCCAAGACCTTTTATGTACTCACGTGCACACAGGGGGTTGGTTTGGGTTTTAAGTTACCCTTTAGATTGATTTTACCTTCTTTTGAGATATACTATAGGTAATATAATATACTCTGACACTTTACAATTGGAGATGTTGTAAAGTCTAAAGCTCTTTACAGATACTAAATGTATATTGGCAAATTCCACTAACAATTGCTTGATGAATAATTTACATGTATACAGTATTGCCATGGGGGTCTCCCATTCATTTACCTCTCTCCTATCTATTGCACAAAATGGGCTACTCAGCTACTGCCATCAAATTAATTACCTTTCACATTGTCAAAAAATCCCTTTTTAATCCCTAATCAATCAAAGTGGGACTAGGTACATAGCTGCATTTTCCATAAGGCATGTGGAGGCTAAGCCTAATCAAGCCAAAACAGCTGAAAAAACTCAGCCAGCAACAGAAACAAAAATATTTCCTGTCTTTTCTGAACAATGATCTTCAAAACGGATGTGCTTTCTGGGAGGAGTCCTACTCCAAACCTGTCCAAGCCAGAACCTTTAGAACGCCAAGCTGTCAAGCAGAGTGCTGGAGAAGCTGCCAATTACAAGAGGGCATCTACCAGGCAAGGATATTAAAAACAGATAAAGGTAAATTGTTATATTTATTAAGTTATGTATAAATTAAGGGGAAAGTGCCATTTACCAATGTTGCTTATTACAGACATTAAATGGAAAATGCCATTTACCAGTTCCTCTCAAAGCAGAAATTAAAGGTTTATTTGGCATTTACCGGCTTCTTTTAGTTTGTGTCAGTGCAGTAGAATTGTCCTTTATATAGTAGCTTCTCTAAATTGAATGTTTAAATGTTAAGTTATGATAATGGCAAAAACAGAGTAACTAGTTAACCTCAACTGGGGCTAAAAATAGGTGTGGCAAAAACTGGGCATAACCTAAAAATGTGTATCAAAGAAGAGAACACATCATGCACATCAGTCTTAATCACCTACTGTATGTATTTAATGCTTCATACACAGGGTACACAAACAGCAAAACGTTTTGGTACACATGGTGTATGTTCTTCAGACAACAAGATGAAGAAGGTACAGCTTGTGTACCGAAATGTTACACTGTTGGTGTACCCTGAGTATGAAGCATTAAAATACATAGGTGGATTAAGACTGATGTTCAAGGTGTGTTCTCTTCTTTGTTATCTTACCATCAACCATGGCCTGCCATTGCATTCAGCACTAACGAACATATAAACTTCTATAGATGTGTGCAGGATTACCTCTTCTGTTTGCTAAAAATGTGCATCACACCAGACTGTCCAAAAAAACACCTGCAATCAACTTGAGGTTGCAAAATAATTGGTCCAGGCAGTCTCTTACGGTCAGCATTCCACTCATATGACAAAATGAGCAGGACCTAATGCTATGCTGCTTGCAGGGCATCAACTTTCCAAGCCTTCCCTAGGAGATATTTTACCCTAAACCTATGGCAAAGTGACAAGTTTTCAAGTTTTTCAATGGATCAATGGGTGCATAGCTTTGTACTGCCTCAAGCAATGTACAGCTGCAGGGACAGGGGTAAGATCGATTCGGAACAAGATCTAGTAGTAAATCAATGGTTACTGCCCAATCAATTTCCAGACTGGGAGTAATCAATTTTTGTACCACCAGTCAGAAATCTACTCATGTTTGAGCACTATCTGTCTATGTGTAATTTTGACGATGCAAAAAGTAAAAATGCCATTTTCCGTGTGGTTTATTAGTTACAAAACAAAATAAGTACACTGATTCTATAACAACAATTGGTATCCAGAGCATCACTACTTACATGTTTGTTTGTTTTTTTTTAAATTAATCCACAGTATTAGGGCTAGCTAAAACAATGACAAAATAATTTATATGTAACAATTTTGCTGTGATACATAGAGCATATTCAGCACAATGCAAATATGTAAAATATTAGTAATCCCAACTGCTCTACCAGATCTGCCAGTCTTGTCCAATGGTCAAAGGGACATGTATTAGATATTCCTGCTTTAGTTTAATGGTCATGCTGCACACTAAAGATAGCACTGACTGGTAAAGGTTAAAAGTCAGCAAGTCAAACTATACTTCATTGATTTTATAATGCATCTATTCAAAAATGCTGTTCTAGTTTAAAGAAAGGAGAAAGAAAGAGGACTTCTATTTTATATCCTATTTTAGACCAATTGTAATCTGTTTATTTTAATCAAGTTGAGGTATTGGTATTGAGATGCAATTAAATAGATATCTATGTGAACAGCAAAGGTTATTTTGCCTGACTTGAGATAAGTTAATTATCTTCACATTATTGATGACTTTCTTAACTCTGGACTGAAGGAATAAAGAGAAGTCACTTGGGACATTAAAAAAGGTCATCAGGAACACAGAGATGTAAATCTTCTAGTATTAGTTAGTCCCTCTGTGTATTTATTGTATGCTTCCTCTGTATTTTCTGCATAGAAAGGAAGGTGTATCGAATATATACCTCCTGCAGTACACACTATATAAGATTATCACTTGCCTTTTTTAACAAATGTAGAAGCAAAATTCACTGGGGTCAAATCACCTGCATCTTCTTTTCTATAGAGCAGCCCAATGGACTATTAGCTAGGAGAACCCCACAGGCAATTTCATGTCAAATGGTCTGTTTCCTAAAAATATAAACTTGCAAAAATTGATAAATGAATAAATTACTTGATATCATCTAGATGCTTTATTAAGGGAAAAATGGAAACTGAGTTTTATTATACAAACAATTTTAAAATTCATAAAAAGTATAGATATGGTGTATTTACTGTATGTGTGTTTATTTTTGCAACCTTAATGTAAGCCATATATGTAGTTCTTTGCTTTCTTTTATATCTGATTAATCAAACAAAATAGCTGATTTCAGTAAATAGCCTGACCATTTGTAAAATTACCAGATTTGTTGGTTTTAAATTTTCACAAAAAATCTAGCTCAGAAGCTATATTAAACGAATGTTCAAACACCCTCAGTGCAACTTAACTGATCAGTTTCTAACCATATTGGTGCCCTGGAGTAATCAGATCGCAATCTTATTGTGCTTTAAAGCGCAGTAGTGTGGCCTAGCCCTCCAAGAATATTGCCATTAACACCGTCAGTGCCAGCAATTTTCTAGAGTATTACCATTAACCCTTCAGTGCCAGCAGACTTTCCTATTAATAATTTCAGTGCCAGCACTTTCCCAGAGTATTTCCATTAACAATTCAGTGACAGCACTTTCTCAGTATTGCTATTAACACATTCAGTGCTAGCAGAATATTACCTTATACTTATAATCCTTTCAGCAGCTTTTACTTGACATTTTAGAAGTGCTCTCAGTTCTTTTAGCCGAGCTTATCCTCACCCTCTTTCGAAGCCTTTAGTTCATTTGCAACATTGTTGTTGATGATTAGAGTTTGCTGATTTCTGGCTCTCTACTCACTACCATGTTGCAAATTACAGAAGCAGAACAAGGAGAGCAGTTTTAACACTGCAAGTAAAAGATGACAGGGAAATGTTAGAGAGAACACTGGGCGCCCTGGTTTAACATAGGCGCCATAGATCTTTGGTCTATGCCTAAAAAGGTCCCTGATCGTGATGTCCCTGCAGTGCAGCATACCTTCTGATCTCCTCTGGTGCATTGTCTACAGCTCGGTCCTTCTGGTTTGCAGCTGTCCAGTTGCACCTGTTCCAATCATTAGCCATAATAGCTAATAATTGAAAAAATGCTTTGAAAGCCGCCTCCTCTGCACATGTACTAGCTCATAAAACAGCTTGAAGAGGAGGCTGCACACTGTATAGGCACTGGAAGAGATCAGAAAGGATACTAGACAGCAGGAACATTGTTGCAATTGGTATAGCAAGTATAGCAGTCTTCCACGTTGGAAGGCCTGCTGCTAAAGATGTGTTGTACTGGGGGTTTGAACTTGCCTGTTGAAAGGTACTTACCATTTTTGACTTATATTGAAGAATTTGGTTTGTGGATGGAGACTTTTCAGAAAATCCTTCCTTACAATTGCTCTAATGCTCCACCTTAGTTAAAAACCTGTGTTATTGGAAAGTTCCAATACCACAGGTTATCATAAAAGTACATCCATGGTCGCACATTTATGAACATATGGCCTACCAAGCCAATACCAAGAAGTACTGACAAATCTTGCCAATAGGATTTTTAAAGAAAAGCTGAATACACACAGGCCAAACCATTCCAGACTGATCAAAATCCTGCCTAATGAAAATTACAGTGGTACCTCCAATATTTTTGTTCATCCTGTCATGTTGCCTTTTAAAATGATCGCCCAAATTTGTCCCATTGATTTGTTTTGATGATTTTGGTGAGATACTGGACAAAAATATAAAGCAACATTTCAACTTATGTACCTGAGTATCGGCTGTGGTGATCAATCAGGTTGAAATACCTTCCTGTGCATACACAGCCTTAAAGGAATTTTATTAAAGGCTGATGTTTCCAAAACTGATCATATTTCCGATCGCAATTATGAATGGTATTACGATTGAAAAATATTGATTGCTTAATGACTGGCCCGTGTGGTTGCCAGAACATCACGGGAATATCAAGACGATAGTTAACAGTGTATGGCCAGCTTAAAACACACATGGAAAAGTGGACTAAATACACCGATTTATGTTGTAAAAAGATCATAAAATATTGCTCTGACAGCCTGAATGTTGAACCAACCTTTCATAATCATGTTAAGAATTTATTACAAAAGAGAAGGTTTTAATTTAACTATAATAGGGTCTTAATGGCAGCAGAACATTTGATAAAAGTAACATCACCACCTGTTAACACTCAAAACATACTCATAACAATAGAAAGCTCTTTTCTATTGTGGTAGCATGTAGGTTGCATTGCACATATTAATGGGAACTTTTAATTTGTAAAAGAAAAAGTAGGTCAAACTCAGCACTACTTGATGCTTTGATTCCTAGAGAATAAATTAACTGCCAAGAGAGGTTTCTCAAACACAAAGTCTCGAGACATTTCACTTTGGTCAGTAATAAAGATCCCAGCAGCTTCACGTTCATGTATGTGGAACACTCTGCGCCTCTAATATCCCTAGGGGAGTTATTTCCAAGCTGTCTATCTGAACACTTTGGATTCTTCTATTTAGTCTATATTCCCTTTGTGTTTACTTTAATTTTAGATACTCCAGCACTGCTAGTGGTGTTTCTTGCTCTCTCTAATGTTTCCAGTATTCTTTCCATTCAGTACTAAATGCTGTGCATCCTTTTATCATTGTAAGCTACTCAGCTGTCCATTCATTCGCTATTTTTTTAACTTTGTAAATAGACACAAAAATTTTATTATTTCTTATGGTTTGCACTGTTGGTCCCTGTGGGTCAATAAAGAGACTGTTTTACACAGCCGCCCTGGGTATATCCTCATTTTGGAGATTCAATACCAGCTTTGCACCTCTGGATAAATCTGGAATGGGAATCACCCCCTGCATATGTTTTTCACCAGCTATTAGCTGTATTAGCTGGCACTAAATAGTCACACAAAACCCCCCACAAAGCGGATATTTTATTGCTTGTGGAAGTATTGAATTGGTTATCGGGACTTATACCCTTCATTTTACTGCTTTGGCTCTGGGCAAAATTTGGCTCAATATGATTAGATGTTTAAAATGACAAAATGTGCAAATATATATTATTATTTTATATATAAGTATTATTTTTTATTTACAAATTGTTTTATTTTTATGTAACTGCTAGGTTTAAACCATACGTTGGTTTAACAAACCATGTTTAAGCACAAATGCACTTTAAGAGCCCATTAAAAATGTCACAACTGTTTGATTTGGGCTGCAACACTTGCAGCCCAATTGTATTAGTACTTCCTACTATGAATATATATATATTTTACATAGCATAATATTTACATGACATTGATCATTTACATATGATAAAAGTAAAGTCTTCTTTCTTGCCTATGTTGACCTTAAATTCTTAATCATTGTAACAGGGTAATACCGCAAAATAAGGTTGAAATAATACATAGAACACTTACAGGGTTATTCAATAAAAGTTCTTATCGTTAAAAATGGTGCTAGTTTTGCCCCAACCAATCAGATGTTGGCTTTCAAATGTTAAATCAAATCTTATTTTGTAAAGTATAAAGGTAATAAATGAAAGCATATTGCAGAAAAGCCTGCTCTCAGTTTTGACATAAATCGTGTTTCTAAGGTGATGGGAAATATTAGGTATCAGCTCTCCTAAGTCAACTCTGCTGCAAAGCTGTAAGTGGTGACAGGTACATCCAAACATTAGCATAATATTGTTAAGACAAGAAAGTAAATAATATATATAGAAAGAGTTTTAGAAAATACAGATTTTAGTTAGGAGGCAGTATAGAAAGACGATACAACATTATTATATTGAACAGTTTATCTTGTAAATTGAAGGTGTCTCATATGAAACTGTTCTATTGCAGAAAAAAATGCTGTAGGTAAAATATATGGGAATAAAATAAAACATTTGCTTGTGATTTCAGCACATTGGAGAGATTTTGATTTTCTTGGTGCAATGGTTTAAGCAGGAACAGATTTGTAATTTATGCAAAAGGAGTATGCACAATTTCGGGGATATAAACAATCAACAAGACATTTTTTGCTATTCTAATGCTTCTGTGGTTTGTCTGAACCTTGTTTTCATTTATCCCATTCAATAATTCAATTAAAAGCTGGTATGAATGTTGCATTGTCTCAAACATCATATTTCATAGGCATCTTGTCGGATTCTTGTCATGTCATATACGCTTCTCTATTTGCAGAGGAATTTGTGTTCATATCTAAAAATGCTGAACCTCTGCATATAAACATTTATTCCAAGGTGACAATTCCAATGTGTTTGATAATATCTCCTAATCTCAAAGGTCTAGAGGAATGCAAATATGTAATTGGAATTCTTAAAATGATATGGTAAATGATAAACTGTGGCATCAAATGAAAAATTATCATCTGCAATCAAGAAAAATCCATTAATTAAACTAAAATCAATTACTAGCAACAAATATTTAAAATACACATTACATATTTATTAATAATGTGATTTGTAGTTAAAACTAAACCTACTAAATTCCCATATATTATAAAATGCATTGGCTGCTTATCATCTTCTGCCTCCTACAATACATTATTGGTGGCTCTTTGTACACACCTTATTATGCAACAGAGGAATCAAAAGGAGAACTAAACCCAAAAGGAGGACTGTAACCAAGCATTGATGGTATGAAGGAATGAACAACAGCGTTGATGAAGGTCTGCAGAGTCCAGGAATATATAGTTTCTGAGTTACTAGGGTGTTTAGTGTAAAAAACCTGCAGACTGTTCAAAAACAGAGATAGCTCTTAACTGTTACTGCCATTTGACATTGGTACCACTTTGGGTTAGTTGGTAGCCATGTCTCTGAGAACACCCATGAATGTGGCATACCGTTTTATTCAGGAGGGTTAAGGCTTTTATATTTGAGATGCTTTTAAACTTTCCTCTACAGTTTTTAGCTGGAATTTGAGAGAAAATGGGAGAAAATAACTTACAATTGGACGAAGAGCTGCGCCCAGGTATCTGCATTTTGATCTAAACTTACCTCACTCATAAAATCCTGCGGGTGTGTAGTTTCTAAAAATATCTCACTTGTGAGGATATTTTAATTAATTTGGTAGATATTCTATGTTAACTGTCAGTAGTAGTTATACATTTCAATTTGGTGTAATATTCTTGAAAGTGCTAGGGAGTGTCAGAGCTTTTAGACACTGTAAGATTTTTGTGCATAACTTTAAGATAACTATAAATAAAAATGGGAAAAATCCATGAAAATGTGCAAATTTTACATTTTGTTTTTACATATTTTACCCCCAAAAAACAGTAAAATCTCCAGAAAAGTTGTGTTACCATGTTAAAGTACACTTTGCACTGAAAAAAACTATGTATAATATTCCCGATTTACTGGGGGGTTTCCTACTGTTAAATTAATCTAAACCAATTAAGGGCAAAATACTGAAAAATCTGCTGGCACTGAAAGGGTTAAAACCACAGATAGGGGAAAACAGAAGACCTACCCCTCCACCCTGTTTCTGAGGACCAAGGAGAAAGATAGGCCACCATGCATAAGCAAGGCCGCTACTTCAACAAAGTAATGTGATTGGTTGGTTTTAATGCCATGACTAGAGCTGTTAATGTACAATTATTTCAGCTTTGCTGATACTGAAGGATTCCTAAATGGATTCAAGATAATTTAAACCAATCACAGGAAAAAGTAATGTTCACATTAAGTATGTAAATTGTACTTTAAAGATTAGTGTTTCAAGATTAGCTACCTCAGTTAAATTGGACCATGCTAGCCAGGAAGCCTAAATGGATGGTTTGGTGTGGCAATTATTTAGAATTTAGGGACGTATTTATAAAGGTGCAATATTGCAGATTTTCCATTTATCGCTATTGTAAACTAAGGCCTGTAAATACTGTATATGACTGCATTGCAACATAATAGATACTGCATGGTATATTGCTATTGCACAGAACTATCTATTCAATATTACAACATCCCTTGAGAATTACTCCTGGTATTGTATGGCTGCAGTTGTACATTTACGACATCCGGCCATAAAGTAGCAGTACTTTACTGCCACATCTTTACTGCTCAAAAACCTTTCTATAGGAAATCTGCCAGCAAAATCAATAGTGTCTTGTCTTGTGCCCCTTGAAGTCTACCGACCTGTGACGCACGATGTGTACAAGCGTTAATTTCGGACGATAATCGGCCCGTGTATGGGCCCCGCAATCACATGTGTGTACGAACCTCAAAGGTGGGCATATGCAGGCTAATTTTGTTTTGATTGGTTAAAAAAATCAACCAATGCATGGCCTTCTCTGTTTGTTAGACTGGTTGAAAAATTTCCAGATGATCCCATCTGCACCTGCAGTATCTTGGGCATATTTCAAGATGAAATGTGTCTATCAAATGTGTAGCATGTGTAACATTTAATAAATGTGGCTCAAATACTGAAGTGCATGGTGCACTACATTCTTCTGTTAAATTATTCACGTTTGACAGCATATGTTTATATATAATCTTTCCGACAAGTTTCTATGTATAAAATTGCTTAGCATGACAAGCTTCCATTTATATGATTACTACTTTGAAACTATGTAAAAGTTTACATAGTTACTCTACTAATGCCCTGTAACTGCAAAAACTTGTTCCAAATTCTCACTCTTAGCTCTGAAAAAACAATATATTCCAAGATCTGTCCTTCTCATAACCTTCCTTTTCAAATGTTCTTAAAAATATGAATGTAAATGATGTTTTTATAAAACACATTTCTTCTTTTCATTACCATTATCTTTATTACTAAGCTACAATTACAACTTATTTTTCAGATTGAATTGTTTCTTAAAATTCACAAGATGACTGATACATTGAACAATCACATATAACCACTTGTAATATATTCAAACAGAGGTCATTCAATTAACTGTCAATTTTTAAAATTAATTTTTAAAACTATAAAAGCAATTTTCTTGCATGCCGTTTTTAATGTAGGCCTTAAGGAACTCAGTGCATAATTGATTATTTCAATGCTAAATATTTCTTGTGTAAAAATGACAGACAGGCTACAGTACCTGGGGGACTAGTTATTCAAACTTATTGTAAATGTATTTCTTAGAAATGTCACATGTGGTCCATCAAACAAAATCCAAAGTAATGCTTGTATGCAAAATTGATTTGCAGTTTGGGTTCTTTATTATTATTCTACAGGACTGCTGTTGGGTGAGCAAGAGATGCCTACACCCCCCCCCTACATTTTAGAAGTGAAATATAACTAAGGCAGGGTACACATGGTAAGATATTTTTGGCTGACTGACTGAAAGTGGCAAGTATCGGTCGATCGTCCAAAAATATCTTACTGTGTGTGCAGGGCAGCCGTGACTGAGCTAGGCCCTAGGGCAAAAGGGCCCTTTGGTAAATCACGGGCGATCGTGTGGTTCCCTATGGAACCGCATTATCGGATGCGCGAACTGCCAGCAGCGGCCACTGTTGAGAAGGCCGACCAAGTCATTTGTTCCGACCAAGCGCTCACTAGTATTGAATTTGTCAGGACAAATAATTTCCCCGTGTGTACCCAGTCTTAAACTGCAAACTTTTTTTTGCAAATTTTAATTTAACATGTGCAATGTTTCGAGTCAATGCTACTTTATGAAGCATAAAACAATTGAATTTACACACAGAACTAGGGATGGACTAGAACACAAACCCAAGTTTGAGACGGATTTCATAGATATGTACGAACTCTGACTTTTTAGAACTCCCCGAACTATGAACTTTCGGTTTTTCCAAATTATCGAAAATTCAAGGATTATCACATCGATAACCCTCTACTATAGCACTCCATAACCCTAGAATCCCAGAATTCGGTACTTTTGAGGGTTATCGCCGAATTCAAGGGTTATGGAATGTCGCATTTAAGGGGTTATGTCCAAATTTGATGGTTAGTGAACGGCGGTAACCCTCAAATGTAGGGTTTAGTAACCCTTGAATTCGGTGATAACCCTCGAATGTGACATTCCTTCAAATGCCGCATTCGGTAACACTCGAATTTGCTGATAACCCTCAAAAATTCAATGAGGAAGCCCAACTAGGAAAGTTAAAGGTTTATTCAATAAAAGTTATTTTTGTTAAAAATGGTGCTAATTTTGCCCCAACCAATCAGATGTTAGCTTTCAAATGTTTAATAATATTTGGTTGGGGCAAAATTAGGACAATTGGTGATTGGTGATATGTACGTGTTCCTCAGACCATTTCCCAGGTCCCAGAGCCATGCACATTAAGTTACCAGTGCTATTTTGACTGTATTTTATCAGAACTTTTCAAATTTTTTATCCCCATTGACTTTAATGGGTCTGTTTTCAAACTATAGAACTTTTACTGAAGTTCTATAGTTCTAAAATGAGCTGAACTTTAGGAAGTTTGGCCATCTCTACACAGAACCAAAAGGAGACAGCGCTCCAGACAACCGGTTCAATAAGCAAAAGTTTGCTACCCCATCCAAAGCCACAAATTGATGAGGTAACAAAATCTTAAGTTATTAAAATCTCCCAGCATTCACTTACTAGCCAACATTTAAAGGGCATGTCCAGCCATATAATGAATTTTACCCCCCCATCCCATTTTCGTTTTACTTACCTTCCCCAAAGATGCCTCTGAATTTACTTAACACACCTACTCCCTCGTCGCCTGTGTTCTGCCTCCTGCTGCTGTTGCAAGCTTGTTTCCAGCAAGTACAGCAGCAGTGAGGCGCTTCCAGGAAGCAGAGGAGTAAAGAGCAGCGAGGGACCAGATCTAGTATGTATCTTGTTCCTTAGGTGAAAGTATTAAATTCACTGAAAAGAAACAGTGATATAAAACCTGCCAATAAGGGTGAAGCCTTATGATCATGTGCAAGGAAGATTACCTAAATATATAAGCCGCTGTATTTGTTGCATCCATGATCCCACTTTTGAGGTCCAGAAACAGGCAGAATTTATGACTGAAGAGGCAGTTATTAATAATATGATTAATCTAACAGATTTTTTTAACTTCACCTTTCTCTAAGGTCCCCATCCTGTTCCTGTTGCCAAAGGTACACAAGACCCCAGATAAACCACCAGGGATAACCAATAGTGTATTTGCTTGTATTTCAAAATACTATTATTATTATTATTGTGGATTTATATAGCTCCTACATCTTCCATAGCACTTTACAATAACATGGATACATTTACATCAGGCCCTGCCCCGAAGAGCTTACAATCTAAACACATTTATTTGCCACATGCAACCTATCAGTATGTCTTTATGATTGTGGGGGAAATTAGAGTGCCCAGAGGAAACTCACACAAGCAGATGTGTCCAAGGGAGCATTCAAACTCAGGACTTCCACTCTACAAGGCATCAGTGCTAACCACATTTTACCTCCTGCCAATAGCAATGCCTTAATATACATGTACTGTAGCAGGTTAGGGCATCCAAGTAAAAAAGTGGAAAATTCAAGTAATCTACACTCGCTCCGACGCTCTGGATGACACAGTCTCAACCGCTTTGGATGACATAATCTATAAACAAAAATATTGGTGTAGCATACAATGACACAGAACTACAGCTGTGTAGAAATCAAGAGCTTTATTGGTGAAGAAATATGTGTGCTACATGTATCGGACATTAAGTCCTTTCTCAAGCACCTTGAGAATCAAATTAAGATACATGTGTCAAAGCCATGGATAAGATTACACTATTTAGCACCTATACCAATATATACGTTATACTTTAATTCCCCAAGATACATTATAGTAAGGATATGTTAGTGAAAATTAACTTTTTTGTAGTTATGTATTATTATTACAAATTATTATTATTAATAATTTTGTATTATTATAACAAATTATTATTTGTATTTTTTCCTTGATTGTTTGAGCATGGTCCTACAAAAAACTACTTCAGGATCAATGAGAGGTTCTTCTGGCAGTGCTAAGGGCATAACAGTAGCTCCTTCTCTTGACAATCTTAGAAGAAAAAATATTTCTCCACAAGAAATTTGTTAGGAGTCAATTTATGTGAATTAATCGTTGCTGGCATGGTGACAAAGTGAGTAAGAAAGACCAAAAAGGATCTTTCTACACCTTCTAATAAGAGTCACAAACACAGAGATTTTAAAAAATTGTGAAACAATATTACAATATACTTGTAATATATCTCACTTATGGCCAGCAGTTTACAAACTGCCCTATCTTTTCCTATAGAAACTATTTAGAAATCAGAGAGAGGCAACAAGGAGTGTAAAAGAAAGAATATCTACCCCTGTTTATCATGCAGCTGTTGCAATTTGATTCTGTGTGAGACCATTATGTCACCCTACTATGGATTATTGCATTAATGTAACTTTTTGCCATGTGTTTGACATCAAATGTGGTGTATTTTTTATCAAATGCCCTTGGGTTATATGGGACTCACAGGCTTTAATATTAAGTTGAGGATTCAAGAACTACTCACCAAACACTCAATGTTATGCATTTGTTGCCAGACATTTCCACCTGTGCAAAAAGTGGTGGGTTTTGGAAATTGTACACAAACGTAAAGTGGTGGAAACTTTAATAAAATGTCACTTTGTCAGGAAGCTTAAATAAAATCCAATCAGCTAAAATGTTTCTCTGACATGAGCTCATATTGGATTAAAAGTACACGGGACTTGAACCTTTGTAGAATGTACTTTGAATGTCCATGAAACTGTGAGCTGTATTAATATTTAAATGGTGGAAAGACTGTGTACTTTCACAAAGACATGTGCTGTTTATAATGACATGGTAGAGAGGCCCTGGTTTGGTTGCACCTAATGTGTGAAAAGGGTGGATTTCTGTACACCTTTATATGTCTGTGAGGGGGGTGGATTTCTGTACACCTTTATATGTCTGTGAGGGGGGTGGATTTCTGTACACCTTTATATGTCTGTAAGGGAGGATGGATTTCTGTACACCTTTATATGTCTGTGAGGGGGGTGGATTTCTGTACACCTTTATATGTCTGTAAGGGAGGATGGATTTCTGTACACCTTTATATGTCTGTAAAGGGGGTGGAGGTTTGTACACCTTTATATGTCTGTGAGGGAGGTGGGGTTTGGCATACCTTTATATATGTGTGAGTAAATTAATTTGTTTTATAATTAATAAAGGAGCATTCGCACCACAACATGTTGCATTATTATTATTATTAGCCTAAACATGTTGCATTATTAGTGTAATACACGATATTCGTGCACACGAATAGCTAGTGCTAATTGCATTTCATATGAAACGTGATGTTACTGACATTCCAGAAACATGACTAGATGACAACTGTAACCAGCCAAAGAATAGAAGTTGTATATCTTATTGAGGTGTCATAATGGACGGCAGAGTTAAAGTTGTATTGGTATTATTCTGTACAGTTCTGAGAGAGGACCCTGCCAAAAGAGCTTACAGTCTAGAGGAAATGGGGGTGGCCAATCACCAAATTCAAACGTAATTGATAAATCTATTGAATATTCAAAGATTCGAAAATGGATGTTGAAAAGTCCTAAAAAATCAGCGGAACTACAAAATGGACGGTTTTGAATCTGAAACCGGGTTTGAAACAAAACCGAAACCCACCCATAGTGCTGATGTTCACTTCACCAAGGCTATGCAAGAGAATTAGCTGTAACTGGAAACTTAAAATACCCCACGTTTGTTCACATTGGTTATAGCTCACGTTTGTACATGGAAATCTTTTATTTTATGGATGCATAAATTTAAAAGAAATACATTTTACACATTTAACTGTCACTTGAAAAAAAATATAATCTAAAATCCACGTTCCACTGCGTATAAATTTATTGCCTGTTCTAGCACCAAAGTAATTATTTTCCATCCACCCTGCTCAAAAGCCTATTTTATTCTTTCACCTATTCTTTAATCATCTCTATATCATTTAACTGTCTAAAACCTGTAAATTTACAAAGGCATTTTCACCATTAAATAGGATATCTTTGGATTTACTGTTAATATAAACGGCTATCAGACAAAAAGGATAAAACCCACTGTCATATAAAAACGGCCTTGTGTAACCACAGGAAAAAGGCAATGCTTATTACAAAGTATTTATTGATTATGCAATGATCCCTGAGAAGAAGGGCATTGGTTTATTGTGAATGCTTTATATGAAAGCAATAATAACATTAAACAGACAGGCCTTGGGTAATCACAGCTATTAGAACCAATTTCATTGTTACACACAGCATGAATGTCTCACACAAATATTCTTTACTCTTTCAGATATTTTCAGATTTGTCGGATGGCTTTGCTTTAACATGAAAATACATTCAAATTTCCGTCAGTTGTGATACTAACTCAAAAACATTTTCAGACGCTTTGGCCAAGGCAACATGTACTTTGGCTAGTTTTCTGTGGCACACTGAGCTAGAAAAGAAGCAGAAATATAGGGGGCTGTTTTTATTTGTTTTGCATTGCTTCCCTTTTTAATTCAGTGGCCAATAAAATAGCATCCATTCATTGGCTAGATATTTTAGTATATGAGGAATTTGAATAGCATTGGGACCCTTTGCAAAATATAACTTACCTCTGAAGCAGATTTGTGTTTTGTACACTGCACAGAAATACTGAGAATTTGAGAATTTATAATTATACCCCTGATGTAAGATGGACCTTGTTTCAAAGTTTCATTTTCAGTTTGTCAGGAATATATAGTGGATAATGTACCCCCTACAGTAAATTATAAGACTATTAAAAGTCACAGAAGAGTACCATGACCATGTTAAAGCACAAGGCTGCAGACCAATTGATTTTTTAAAGGTTATGGAACTCCGAGTTGACTCCTAATATCCTATTAATTTACAGTAGGGGGTACATTATTAGTTATATACTACGGTGTAATACAAGGATATTACACCACAAGGAGATCCATGACCACATAGAAGCTTTTATACAGGGCATGGAACTCTGAGGTGAAATAAATCTGTATATTACACTGTAGGTAGCGTATTATTTCTTATAATACATAAGGCGAGCCCCCCCTCCAAAAAAAGCACAGACACACTCTCCCCCTACCCTTCCACTGTCTCTCCCCCTCCCTGTATTAGTCATTTATATAGAAAACCCTGTTTAGTGTATAAATAGTTAATTACCGTTCCTATTGAAAAAAGAGGAAGAAGGACCGATCATCGTCTGTCAACAATAAACAGTGCTTCCTATATAAATGACTAATACAGGGAGGGGGAGAGTCAGGGAGAGGGGCAGTGGAAAACAGGAAGTCACTCAGTGACATCACTGAGTGACTGTAATATAGATTCTCGCCATTGCACCTCCCCATTGATAATACCCAGCCTAATATATTATAATTCATCCCCTGACATGGCAGCAATTATGCTAAACAAGTCACCCTACACCTATCCAACCCCTTCATGTGCAACCACCTCCAAAGATTAGTATAGATTTGTGCAGCACCCACCATTACTACACACCATACACACCCCAAGCTAGTACCCCATTCCTTTTGGCACAACCCTTACAACATCCCCAGTTCTTAAAATGTTTGTGCAGAGCTGCAAAGCCCCAGATTTCCCCCTTTCCCAGTTTTGAAAGCAGTGCAGCACCATCCCAACACTCCCTTGCACACACACACCAATTGCTGCAGCACCAACACCACTCACTCCTCGTTTATTTGAAGAGTTGTGGCAGACCCCACCTTGAAATGTTCAAATGTTTTTATGGCCCTTGACACCGTCACTACCCTTCCCTTTTCTGTGATGATGCAGCCACAAAGCTTTCCGAATGGTCCTTGTCTTGGTAATTGTCTTGTCATCTGCCTATAGTTTCTTATAATGAGATGTTGATTATAGGGATATAATTTACAGTTTAGATCCATAGATATCCATTGATGGATTGGATTATACTCACACTGCCAGTGTTTTAGTGGTCCACAGTGCTAGCCTGGGGTATTACCTTTTTATTATGCATTGTCACATGGAAAGAAAAGGGGCAGAATTAGGTCATTTTAGAGAACTTGACTGATTAGTTCTAATATATATACTAATCATTTCTCAAGCTGGTGGCTAAGAATTGTCTCGTTTTCTTCTCTATATCATTTCTGACTTAATATTACATCTACTGTAATTTGCAGGCTAAAAACCTACAGACCTCCCTTAATGGAAAGTATACTTACTAAAGGACAGACTAGACTAGATAGGCTAGATTCTATTGGGGAAATTCAAAGAGGAGCGATCGGTTAGTGCAACGTTAAGTCTCGCTTTCCGGCGGCTGCGCGAGTGCCGGAAGAGGCTGTACGGGTCTTAACATGTAAGTATTTGAATACTTACATGCGGGTGAGATTCACCCAGAGCCACGCAGCCTCTGGTAAATCCTGTTCGGGAGATTTGCCCAGAGCATTTGCGGCTCTGGGTGAATCTCCCTGTATAAGGGCTATGTATGGACAGCTGGCATCCCTCTCTATTGCCTCCTCTACGCAATGCACTGAGCTGATAGTGGCTCTCAGTGCATAGCGATTTGGGTTTACACATGCGGAATCTTTAACGCCAGCTATCTGCTGGCTTTAAAGATTCTGTCTTAAAGGGCCTATATCGGCTCGGTACATACTTTGCGGTGGTTGCGTGACACAGTTTTTGCGTACCGCTACAACCAACATAAATTACGTCTTAAAGTCACATTAACCTTTGTACATGGTTTAACATTACTTTAAGACAGAAAAAGCCATTTACATCTCCCAGTACATTGCCCTATATGTTCCCATTAAAGGTACTGCTTAGATGTGAGGTCTTCTGGTGGAAGTTTTCTGCATTCACATACAGGAAGATTCACCCAGTGCTGCCTGATGTGACTCCAGCTATCTTGTAATACTTGCATAGCCGCCGTAAGCTAAGGGTTAAGGTTGCGATAACTGATTGTGAATTGGTAAGCAATAGAGATGTAATGTGGGCTCGAATAGAACCCAGTTTCAAATCGAATCTGAGGGTTTCGAAGTCCCGACAAAACTTTCGGAACTCCCAAATTTCACAGAACCCAGAATTTTCTAATTTTCAATTCTTATCAGTAGACAATCATCGAAAGTAGACAATTATGGAAAATCAAAAGTAGACGATTTTCGAAAATAGACGTTTTCCGAAAATCGAAATTAGACATTTTTCGAAAATCGAAAGTAGCCGATTTTTGAAAATTGATAGTATACGATGTTCGAAAATCGAAAGTAGGCGATTTTCGAAAATAGACAATTTTTGAAAATCGACACTCGAACTTTTGAACTTTCCAAAAATTTCGAAAACGGAACGAAACTCAACAGTTTCGAACATCTCTAGTAAGCAAGACTTTAACACTTGGCTGTGGCTTAATACAGGTAATTGTACAATAATGACTGTTCGACTGTACAGTATCATGTGTTAGTGTACTACCACAATGTTATTCTATAGGCAATTGTACAATTACTGGTGCAATCAAATTGTATGAAAGAAATTCTATTTTTTACAGCCATAATTTTTATTTTATGACTGCAATCATAATTGTACAACCGCTATCATAATTGTATGATCGTGGTAGTACAAATTGTTAAAGGCAAATTTGATATCTGACTAAGGGTGGCTGTGTTCCCCAAAACTTTATCTTGTGGTGTTCCTGAAGAAATGGGCTAAGGGCCTTCAGCATTAATAGAAAGTGTGTGTGTGTGCTCCTTCTTTTGAGGATTGCCTTACATACACGTGGCACCAGCACAATAAAATGTTAATAGCACATTCTAGCACAAGCACATTCAAAGGAGGCTCAGAGGTCTTCCAGCTAAGGAAAATATCAAGGGTTATAGCTGGAAACTGTATCCTTGTGTAGACAGGTTTGATTGTGCCACTATTTTGTGGTTGGTGTACTGGAAAGGGCATTGTCAGGTTTGTGAAGAAAATGCACTTTTTTTGCCTTGGGGAGCTAGTGAAATATTTTATTAGTTCATGTTCAGGTGTATCATTAGGAAAAACATAAAAAGACAGGAAGAAATTTGCTTTAGGATAGACGACCTCTGAATCAGCAACATTGTGGAGAAATCATTTATAATTGAGCAGGTTGGTATTTGAGTTCTACCTCTCAACTTTCCAGTGAATTGTAATTTCTAACTCTACATTGTTAGCGCCAATAGCAGGTCAGTCATTAGTTACTTCAGACGAAGGGGGTGATAGAAACTCACCGATCATACATATAAATGTTTATTGCCTGCAGTCTCTGCAGTCCTGCTGATATCAGAATTGAGATACTTACTGTAGCTATTAGTTAATTATAATTTTTTAAAATAAATACAGGCTTGTTTTTAATTTAGCTTTCCTTTTCCTTTAAAGGAATGATGGCTGATTAAACTTCCATTAATTCCACCAGCATCTGATCTAGAAGGTTCCACGGACTAGAGACCTGTGCAGGCCTTATTGCTTATTTGACAGCGGGTTACCCAAACCCTAGACATGGTAAGTGATTTAAATTTGATCTAGGGGTGTATAGTCAAATAACCAAGGTATATTGACTTGCTGTAACCAACAGTAAACAAATGTTGATTATAAAAATTCTGATTTCCCGATTGTCTAAAATAACACAACACTGTGCCTCTTTAAATAATTTAAACGAATCCTGTGAAGGGAAATAAAGATTATTACTCAGTGAAGGAGTCAGTAAATACACTAAGGGGCAGACATTACAAATGGCTGTCTCCCAAAGATATATTCCACATCTGTTCATATTCCATATTTATTGTGTGGCTGGGAATTTGATACAGCAGAAGTGTAAAGCAAAAGCATCTGATTTCTATGCAAGTTAATGTAAATATAAAGGCTTACCTAGTCACCCATAACTATGTTTCTTAAACATACGGCATCTTGCTTAGCTTTAAATGAATAAATGCCACCAGAGGATTAACGAAAATTTTCATTGTGTATTTATTTCAATGTCATTTTAAAAGCAAAAACGATGCAAAGATAACACTACCCTTTGAAGATAATTTGTCAGTATACGGATAAGATTGTTATTATGGCTGCTCTTTCATTCTAGAAAACACTGTTTATTTTCTGCCCACCTTCTTTTAAATACCCTGAACAATAACTAGTAGTGCCCATTGAAATAAGATTCCCCAATTAACTGACACTGACTTGTTTGTTATCATGGTTTATACAATTTACCTCGGGTTCCGCCTGTCCCTTCCTCTGCTAATTGTTCATTTGGGTTATTCGTATAGTAATAAACCCTCTTATATCATAAGACCTTTATTTTTACCGATTCTCGCTGTACTTTCATTTGTTATTTTCTAGACAATTCCATCCCTTTTCCATCCATGTTTCCCTCCTCCAACTCACCATTCCTGCTTACGGATGTGTATGCATAATCATCCCAGTTTAAACATCGCACAGTCTGGCCTTATCTTATTAGGATGGTGAGCGAAACAAGGACAGTGAGAGAAAAGAAAACAGATGACAAAATTCACCCTCCCCTAGTGCATTGGCCTCTCTCGCTGTAATTAAATGAGAGCTACTTTCTACCTTGCTCACAAGTTAATGATATCTACTCTCAACGAAATTGCATCTGAGGACGGAGGAATTCTACTACAGTTATTACCAAGCTCTTCAGGTTCAGGTGGTTCATAGACGTTTTGAAAAACCTTAGAAGAACTTTACATTTTGCAGCAGCATCAGACTGAAGGACAAACCCAGAAACATGTTTTTCATGCAAAAATGTTAGCACAAGGAGTGCCATTGCAATTTCAATGCACAAGGCCATAGGCCTCATTTATTTCCAATGATACACAAGCTTCAGTGACTTGTATGACTGATGACATTGCTTAACACTTTTTGAACTTATGACAAAGCTAAGCACCATATTTAAGGATATAATTGTACAGGATATTCATGGATATTGTGTATTTATAAGGGACTAGCAGTGGTAAGAGCATTGCTAGTGTACACTTTTGGGTAAAGTATTTTTTACGTGCAGGTGTGTGTTTGGCTTAGATGGAGGAGACAGGGGGAAAAAGAAGTGCACAGTTGGAAATGTACGTCATGTATTTAATAGTTATGAATTGAGGAGGTGACATTGCTTGAGGGACGTATAGCACATATGTTTATTGTAAAACCTTATATACAACGTTATCAGTTTTTCCACTTGGAGCGTAAATATACAAATGTTGTGGTGAACCTAATCACGAACATGCTACATGGAATTTGCCGTTGGGAAAACATGTTGATTGCAACTGAATATCGCAGCACTTGAGTGAGTGATGGTGCGTCAGTGTCTCTGAAGCATGTGACGTGCAGCTCTTTGTCTGTGTTGTTAAAGTCGGGCGTCATTCTGTTGCACTGTCTGAGCTCTGTGTGTTTTTATTAAGTGTGCTCAATTTTTGCACATATGTTAGCAGTATGTCACTTTGTTTGCACTTTATCCTTGCTCAAGGACCACTTTATATTGACTTTTAGATCCCCATCAATAAAGTTAATTTCTGGTCCGAATTGAAAGTGCCATGATGTCTTTGTTCTTTTAGTTGTAACTATCTGTCAAGTGTGTGACATGTGGGCAGTGTGTGTCTGGTGCTTAAGCCCAGGCACTGCAGGTAATTACTGTGTAGTCCATACCCCCAACCATCCTGGTTAAAATAGGTGGATGGGGCATGTCTGCGATGTTGCAGTCGGTGGGGCACGGCATTCTGGAGTGTGGACGGTCTAGGTTGTGTCTGGGTTGTTGAGGTGTCCAGGAGGCTTGGACGTGACATTTGGTGGTTGCAATATTTGGGGAACTGGCCACGTTTTTTCAAAGCGTGGGCATGGCCGTGCCATTTAGGGGCATGGGTGTGGTGTTTGGGGGTGTGCCTGTGACATTTGGGGGTATGGACAGGATGTTTGTGTATGTGCGTGTGATTCGGGAACAGACCTGGGATGTTTGGGGGTGTGGCCATGATGTATGGGGGTGGACCATAATGTTTTGGGTTTTTTGGGGGGAGTGACCACAATATCTGGTAGCGTGGTCACAACATTTAGGGTCATGTTTGCAATGCATGGCAGATATCTTTGGGGGTGTGGCCTTGATGGTTGGGGTATGAGCATGACCGTGATGTTTGGGGGTGTGGCCGTGACAGCAATATCTGGGCGCGTGGTCACATTCCAGGAGGATCTGCTTTAAATTTCTTAGCATGACAATAACCGCAAATGTGTTTCATATCACAAATAGTAACATAGTCTTTCCAGGGTTTACATTTGTATATAAATGTCATTCATATCACCAATAGTAACATAGTCTTTCCAGGGTTTACATTTGTATATAAATGTCATTCATATCACTAATAGTAACATAGTCTTTACAGTTTTTATATTTGTATATAAATGTAATTCATATCACCAATAGTAACGTAGTCTTTACAGGGTTTAAATTTGTATATAAATGTCATTCATATCACCAATAGTAACATACCCTTCCCAGGGTTTACATTTGTATATAAATGTCATTCATACCACCAATAGTAACATAGTCTTTCCAGGGTTTACATTTGTATATAAATGTCATTCATATCACTATGTAACATAGTCTTTACAGTTTTTATTTGTATATAAATGTAATTCATATCACCATAGTAACGTAGTCTTTACAGGGTTTAAATTTGTATATAAATGTCATTATATATCACCATAGTAACATAGCTTCCCAGGGTTTACATTTGTATATAAATGTCATTCATACCACCAATAGTAACATAGTCTTTCCAGGGTTTACATTTGTATATAAATGTCATTCATATCACCAATAGTAACATAGTCTTTCCAGGGTTTACATTTGTATATAAATGTCATTCATATCACCAATAGTAACATAGTCTTTTCCAGGGTTTACATTTGTATATAATGTCATTCATATCACCAATAGTAACATAGTCTTTACAGTGTTTATTTGTATATAAATGTCATTCATATCACCAATGTAACATAGTTTTACAGGGTTTATATTTGTATATAAATGTCATTCATATCACCATAGTAACATAGTCTTTACATTTACGGTTTATATTTGTTATAAATGTCATTCATATCATCAATAGTAACATAGTCTTTACAGGGTTTATATTTTATATAATGTCATTCATATCACCATAGTAACTAGTCTTTACAGGGTTTATATTTGTATATAAATGTCATTCATATCACAATAGTAACATAGTCTTTCAGGGTTTACATTTGTATATAAATGTCATTCATATCACAATAGTAACATAGTCTTTCCAGGGTTTACATTTGTATATAATGTTCATTCATATCACAATAGTAACATAGTCTTTCCAGGGTTTACATTTGTATATAAATGTCATTCATATCACCAATAGTAACATATGTCTTTCCAGGGTTTACATTTGTATATAAATGTCATTCATATCACCAATAGTAACATAGTCTTTCCAGGGTTTTATTTGTATATAAATGTCATTCATATCACCAATAGTAACATGTCTTTCCAGGGTTATATTTGTATATAAATGTCATTCATATCACCAATAGTAACATAGTCTTTCAGGGTTTATATTTGTATATAAATGTGTTCATATCACCAATAGTAACATAGTCTTTACAGGGTTTATATTTGTATATAAATGTCATTCATATCCACATAGTAACATAGTCTTTACAGGGTTTATATTGTATATAAATGTCATTCATACACCAATAGTAACATAGTCTTTACAGGGTTTACATTTGTATATAAATGTCATTCATATCACCAATATAACATAGTCTTTACAGTGTTTATATTTGTATATAAATGTCATTCATATCACCAATAGTAACATAGTCTTTCCAGGGTTTATATTTGTAATAAATGTCATTCATATCACCAATAGTAACATAGTCTTTCAGGTTTTTATATTTGTATATAAATGTCATTCATATCACCAATAGTAACATAGTCTTTCCAGGGTTTTATATTTGTATATAATGTCATTCATATCACCATAGTAACATAGTCTTTCCAGGGTTATATTTGTATAAATTAAATGTCATTCATATCACCAATAGTAACATAGTCTTTCCAGGGTTTCATTTTAATATAATGTCATTCATATCACCAATAGTAACATAGTCCTTTCCAGGGTTTACATTTGTATATAAATGTCATTCATATCACCAATAGTAACATAGTCTTTACAGTGTTTATATTTGTATATAAATGTCATTCATATCACCATAGTAACATGTTTTACAGGGTTTATATTTGTATATAAATGTCATTCATATCACCAATAGTAACATAGTCTTTACAGGGTTTATATTTGTATATAAATGTCATTCATATCACAATAGTAACATAGTCTTTACAGGGTTTATATTTGTATATAATGTCATTCATATCACCATAGTAACATAGTCTTTACAGGGTTTATATTTGTATATAAATGTCATTCATATCACATAGTAACATAGTTTACAGGGTTTAATATTTGTATATAATGTCATTCATATCACAGATAGTAACATAGTCTTTCCAGGGTTTACATTTGTATATAAATGTCATTCATATCACAATAGTAACATAGTCTTCCAGGGTTTACATTTGTATTATAATGTCATTCATATCACATAGTAACATAGTCTTTCCAGGGTTTACATTTGTATATAATGTCATTCATATCACCAAGTAACATAGTCTTTCCAGGGTTTACATTTGTATATAAATGTCATTCATATCACCAATAGTAACATGTCTTTCCAGGGTTAATTTGTATATAAATGTCATTCATATCACAATAGTAACATAGTCTTTCCAGGGTTTATATTTGTATATAAATGTGTTCATATCACCAATAGTAACATAGTCTTTACAGGGTTTTATATTTGTATATAAATGTCATTCATATCACCAATAGAACATATTCTTTACAGGGTTTATATTGTATTAAATGTCATTCATATCACCAATGTAACATAGTCTTTACAGGGTTTAATTTGTATATATGTCATCATATCACCAATAGTAACATAGTCTTTACAGTGTTTATATTTGTATATAATGTCATTCATATCACCAATAATAACATAGTCTTTCCAGGGTTTATATTTGTATAAATGTCATTCATATCACCAATAGTAACATGTCTTTCAGGTTTATATTTGTATATAAATGTCATTCATATCACAATAGTAACATAGTCTTTCCAGGGTTTATATTGTATATAAATGTCATTCATATCACCAATAGTAACATAGTCTTTCCAGGGTTTATATTTGTATATAAATGTCATTCATATCACCCAATAGTAACATAGTCTTTCCAGGGTTTATATTTGTATATAAATGTCATTCATATCACCAATAGTAACATAGTCTTTCCAGGGTTTATATTTGTGTATAAATGTCATTCATATCACCAATAGGAAGGTTTATATTGAAAACCTTCCAGGTGCAAATTGTGATGTCTTACAGACCTTAAGGGCACGGCCACACTGCGCCGCACACGCAATCGCACGTGTGTGGGTTTCCCATGCGACCGTGTATCGCAAATGGAAAACCAATCGCATACGTTACAGCGATTGCAATGTTAGCGAAAATTGCATGCTAATGTGGCCTAGCCCAAAGGAAAATGTCTGGTTCCCTCTGGTATAGAAACTGTTGTTCTATTTGTGCAGCTCTCTGGGTTGTGTAGCTGTACATTGCACTGTTGTTGTGTCTCTGAAGTGGACTCTGTGTCTGTGTTGTTGAAGTCGGGCAGCACACGGAGCCCAGGCGCTTCATCTAAGTTACTGAATTGGGGAATCACACTCTGCAAGTGACGTGCAGGCTTTTTATTGGTCAAACTGGACTTCATTGGCGTCGGCCCTTTCAGAGGGCGTTGACGTTATGTTGAGTCATTCAGGGGTTTGGCTGTGGGGTTAGCACATACATACATACATACAAGATTTCTACTTTATTTATAAGGGATAATTCACCACTTATTTAAGGATATTAAGCCAACGAGTCAGGAAACTCGGGGATGTCCAAAATCCTTAATTTATAATGTTAAATATTTATACTGACCTCCGCCCTGTTCCTTTTCTTCTTTCTTCAATTGTACCCAGCTCCAGTCTCTCTTCCAGGTTCACAATGTTGTTACTAATTGTGAATTTCCAGTATAAAACAAAGAAATAAACTAACCTTCTCTGGTACAAATGTTGCTAGGAACAGAAGGCCTTATCTATTGACAGCATACCAGCCTGATACGGTGAGGAGATCACATGCTGTTGCTATGAGTTATAGGAAGGGGTGTGCTCCCTGCTGTGTATCGCTTGATAAAGTATGAGATATGGATTTCTGGTCCTGTTGTTCCACTCTATTTAAGGTTATGTTTTGTGTACTAATATTTTAAAGCAGGGGCTGCATTATTTCCTATAATGGTGCTTGTGAATTATATAGTGGGCAATATAACCAAGCAAAAAGCAGGGATGGGAAACTAACTTAAAATGCAGGCTGATAGTAGTGAGCATAACAGGCTTGTCAGCTTTCTAACTATTGCGTTTGGAGGTGATTTATCTTTAAATCATTTTTCATTTACATTTCTTTTGATTATAAGGGCATGTTTACCCCTCAAATTAAACTAACAATAGGATGTAAAATGCTGGAGACAACAAATAAATAGTCACACAATGAGAAGGATCGGAATAGAATTTAATTTGTACGTTTGTAACAATAAACATAATGCCTGTCCGAAATACCATGGGTCGCAGTAAATGTTTCCTATGACCGATAGTGCGATCGATAGAAGATGACATGATTGCCCAAGATTTACCAACATGTCTGATCGATAGTCCTTTTGTTGAATTTTGATGAAGGAATGACCGACAGAGGCTGGAAAAATACCACCAATATGGCCAACTATTCAAAATATGTTGTCCTGAAATATCTTCTGGTGGGTACCTTAGAGCATCAGGAAATAGTGTATTATATGCAAATTGGGACACACAGAAAAAGTTATGGTGGAAATGGAAGAGCTGGGGCAGATTGGGGTCAGGGATAGAATTAAGGTTTGATGCTGGTGCAGCCTTTGCCTAGTAGCAATTTGGGCACCCTGTATCTAAACTTTATTAATTTAAAAGATGTACAGGGCTATGTATCGAGAGCCACTATCAGCAATATACCAAGGGTTAACGTGGCTTTAAGACACAAATGCTGTTGACCCAATGTTGCTCTTTCGGCAATAGAAAGCGAAAGTGTCTCTTACACAGTAGTAGTATTTGTTTTTCTTCATAGATCAAGAAATGCAAGAAAAGAAAATCTTTTGGTTCAGCAGGCCTTCTGGTTTACCAGAACAGATGAATGAATAGTTGCAGTTGTTACAGGCACAATCTAGTTTAAAAAAAACAGGGAGATTCAATAAAAGTTCTTAGCATTAAAAATGGTGCTAATTTTGCCCCAACGAATCAGATATTATTTAACATTTGAAAGCATAACATCTGATTGGTTGGGGCAAAATTATAACCATTTTAAATAAGAACTTTTATTGCATAACCCTGATAGTTATTTATAGAATAGTATGGACATAATGAATCGTAGCTATAAAGTTAACAAATGTATCCAAATCTAACAAAACTGACTTATTGCCATTCTGCAGATAGATCCCCAACATGATGATCTAACATTTCAAAATCTGACTATTGGTTGTTTGCCTTTAAACAGACACTTAGCCTATGGGTTTAAGTAAAAGTGTGATCTATAATTATAGCCAGCCGAAAAGAAGATTGCCCATCTGCGATCAGATTATTTGCCCCAATTAATCATAAATGTGCATAGTAATATATAATAATGTGTATAGTAATATATAATAATATGTACAGTAATATATAGTAATGTGCATAGTAATATATAATAATGTGCATAGTAATATATAATAATGTATAATAATGTGTATAGTAATATATAATAAAGTGTATAGTAAAAATATAATATGTACAGTAATATATAGTAATGTGTATAGTGTTATATAATAATGTGTATAGTAATATATAACTAGAAAGGGATCGTTTAAGTATAAACTTTGAATTTGGCTTGAAAGACCACATTTTGGAAGGGAATTTTTGTGTTTGTGCTGCAGATTTTAAAACTCAATAAAGCCAATGATGAGGATGTTTTTTAATTACTCTTTAAATATGTCACATGCATTAAAGGTAGGTCAGCTGGTGTGTGTGTACTCATATCAGATTGGGAGATGAAATACTAACTTTTTTGATGATTGTTTTTTGATGTTTTTTTGACTATAGTTACCCTTTAAATATGGCTGCCATGGAAATGGAAGGGTGGGTCAGTAAGTGTGTGTGCCTGGATTAGGTTGGAAGTTAAAAAAACAAACTTTTGATTATTGATTAAAATTAGTTTTTTTAATTTTAGTTACCCTTTACATATGGCTGCCATAGTAATGGATAAGTAGATCAGTAGGTGTGTGTGTACCTTTCTCAGGTTAGGGGTTAAAAAAAAAAACTTTTTTGATGATTGGTCAAAATATTTTTTTTACTTTAGTTACCCTTTAAGTATGGCTGCAACAGTAATGGATTGGTAGGTCAGTAAGTGTGTGTACCTGTGCCATGTGGGGGTTAAAAAAAACAAGCCTTTTTGATTATTGATCAAAATTAGTTTTTTTGACTTAAGTTACCCTTTAGGTATGGTTGCAACAGTAATGGAGGGGTAGGTCAGTAGGTGTGTTTACCTGTATCACGTTGGGGGTTAAAAAAAACAAGCTCTTTTGATTATTGATCAAAATTAGCTTTTTTGACTTAAGTTACCCTTTAAGTATGGCTGCCACAGTAATGGATAAGTAGACCAGTAGGTGTGTGTACCTGGGTCTGGTTGAGGGGGTATGTCTTTTTTTGTGCCAATGGGGGGTGATAATTTGAAAAGTTTGGATGATTTACAGCTAAACAAATAATGGTAACTTGGTAACTTACTGTAAATGGCTGTGGCATCTGGGAAATGTTCTGGGGAACATGTCACTATCACTAAAACTTGTTAAAACACTTCTTAAACACGAGCGGGCAATTGTCAGGTTTTGCGCAAGCTACATTCGAGGGTTACGGCCAATACCGAATTATACTTTTGAGGGTTACCAAAAATAGGAACATAAATTCGAGGGTTACCAAAATCGAACAATGCTTTCAAAAGGGTAACCGAAAATCAAAGGCTACATTCGAGGGTTACGGCCAATTTGAGCGTTACCGAACGATACTTTCGAGGGTTACCAAGAATAGAACCATAAATTCGAGGGTTACCGAAATCGAACGATACTTTCGAGGGCTACCAAAAATCAAAGGCTACATTCGAGGGTTACGGCCAATTTGAACGTTACCGAATGATACTTTCGAGGGTTACCAAGAATAGAACCATAAATTCGAGGGTTACCGAAATCGAATGATACTTTCGAGGATTACCGAAAACAAACAATAATTTTGAGGGTTAGCGAAAATCAAAGGATACATTCGAGGATTAGCGAATTTGGGTTTGAGTTTGGTTTTGTGTCCATCTCTAGTATATAGTAATATATAACAATATGTGCAGTAATATATAGTAATGTGTATAGTTATATATAATATTGTGCATAGTAATATATAATAATGTGTATAGTAATATATAATAAAGTGTAATATGTAATAATATGATGATAAACCATTAGGTAAGTTAGAAATTACATTGTTTAAAAATGAAAATCCTCAACTACATATTGTTATTTACTGTACATAGCCATCTATACACAGAGGACAGGAAAGCTACAATATTAAAGATATTCAACATGAAACACATTTTCCTTAATTAATAACCCTGAAACATTTAACAATGAAATATCTAACGACTCCTTTAAATATCACTAGTGAGGAATTCTACCCTTAAGGGATTTGTCAATCTTCATTTCCCCTCATTTTTGCAGGTATTTTCAACCCACGTAAACTAAAGGGAGACAGACTGCTAATTTATATAAGCAGAAAAAAAATGCATACAAAACCTATTAAATAATTAATGTAAAGGTAATAACTGATACCAGAGAAAAACGAACCTGTTACATAAAAAGACAATGGATTAGAAAAACAGCGCAGAGCTGACAATTCCATTGAATTTGTCCTGAGGCAGTTTTTTAAATTGCATTAAATTGATTTAACAACCACTGCTAGTAAAAAAAACTCCCAGAGACAGACATGTTGGATGTTTCACTGGATAGACTTCCGCCATTTAGGAGTTGTCTGATCTCTCCCAAAATGTTTCTTTGTTATACTATTACTTGCATTTTGAATGAGTTGGCACAGCGTTATTCCTACGGAACCAACACGAACACAGTTACTGTAGACATGAGACTGAATATTCCACTCTCATATTAAATCAAAGCCAGGTGTTCTTGCTTCTTGATTTTTTGCCACATATTTTATAATTGCACAGTAAGGCTAATTTTACCTGGTTGCAATTTGAAAGTCTTTTAGGTTTAACTGCTTTGCAAAAGATTGTGTTAAACATGTTACACCCTCCCAAATCATATAAGGATATCAGTGGGCATGATATTCCATTCAGAAAGACCACCAATCTGTAGTTTTCTTGCTATTCCATACAATTTGTAACTAAACTCTCCATGGAATGTTAACAATAACACTTTGCCAGGAGCTAGATTTTCTCCTGCTGTGTTATTGTGTGCCAACCTCCTTATACCATCAGCCGTTTACCAAGAAAGTGATAGGGAGAGCTCACAGCTGGATAAGGGAAAGACAGACAGTGCTGGATATTACTTTTGTGTGTTCATTTAAATAGCCATATAAAAATATATTTTTTAAATTCTGCCCGTTGGTACGGGACCCCTATGCCTTTTCCCGATCTTCCTGTAAAATTTGTACACTTATTATGGCTATTAGCTTATTAAATAAAATGTGTCAATTGTGAGAATTTCCCTCCCCTTGAGTTTAATATGTTTCTCTATGGAAGGTTTAGTTTTGAGACATCTCACTAATCCGCAGATGAAAAGAAAGCAAGTGGGTTAGCCCATCATTATTTACATATAGAGAATTCTAAACCCCAATAGTTGTTAATTTAGGGTGGATTGTTCTTCTTTTTTCTTTGTTTTTCCCCAAAAGAAATCAATGCTTTTCCCCAAAAGAAATCCCAAAAGGAATCAATGCTTTTCCCCAAAAGAAATCCCAAAAGAAATCAATGCTTTTCCCCAAAAGAAATCAATGCTTTTCCCCAAAAGAAACCAATGTTTTTCCCCAAAAGAAATCAATGCTTTTCCCCAAAAGAAATCAATGCTTTTCCCCAAAAGAAATCCCAAAAGGAATCAATGCTTTTCCCCAAAAGAAATCCCAAAAGGAATCAATGCTTTTCCCCAAAAGAAATCAATGCTTTTCCCCAAAAGAAATCCCAAAAGGAATCAATGCTTTTCCCCAAAAGAAATCAATGCTTTTCCCCAAAAGAAATCCCAAAAGGAATCAATGCTTTTCCCCAAAAGAAATCAATGCTTTTCCCCAAAAGAAATCAGTTTTTCCCTCTAAAAGAAATCCCAAAAGAAATCAATGCTTTTCCCAAAAGAAATCAATGCTTTTCCCCAAAAGAAATCCCAAAAGAAATCAATTCTTTTCCCCAAAAGAAATCAATGCTTTTTCCCAATAGAAATCAATGCTATCACAAATCCCCAACAGTCAGACAAACCCTGCCGTGCCTTACATTATGCTGGAGACCAGCCACAAACAGACATTGATTTCAGCAGTTATGTTTCAAGACGAAACATTGATATTCAACTGAGAATCATGAATGAAATGACTATTATTGATCTATTTTTTATAAGTCAGCTTTAAAAAAGAAATATCTGTTGCTTTGCAAATAAAAACAACCCTACAGGAAAAATTTTTTTTATATTGAACAGTGTCCCCTTTGAGCAGCTAAAGCCAGATGTTTGTTCAATTATTTATACTTTTATGAGATTACGAGCGAGGAAAGTACACAGTCAGCACTGATATCAGTAACACAATGGACGTGAATGTGCTTCTTCCTCCCCAAAAAACAAACACCTTATTTAATACCTTTTCGCAGCTATAAAGCACTCAAACAGAATCGATTCAAGGCTTGAGATTCGGTGTTTATGATATATTCTTTACTGAATACAGAAACACTTTTCAGATAGAAAAGTCAATGAAAATTAGATATTGACATTGCAGTTTTCAACACAATATGTCCTAAGTAAAAAAAATAATGGGAAAATCTAGATAATCGGTGATAATAAACAAATCATATTTATGATCTGAGGAGAATTCTTTTACCTTTATAATTAGATCCTGTTATTCTATTTCTTGGCCATTACATAAATCAGCCTCTTTATGTTCTGCTTCAAGCTGTGGGTTTATATTAGTGAGTGGGAAGAAAACTGCCCAGTCTCTGCCTAATGTGTAGAAAAGCTGCCCCTTCCAAAAGTCCTCTTAACTTTATATACCTCATACAACCGCAAAACAATGGCACACTGAATGTATTTAAAAAATGAATGTGTTAAATAATGTGTTTATCAGACTTACAAGGGATTTAACAAGCACTGCTGGTTAAAAAAAAAAACTCCCAGAGACAGACATTTTGGATGTTCCATGGATAGACCTCCCCCATTTAGGAGTGGTCTGAGCCCTCCCAAAATGTCACCAGCCTTGTCTTGAATTTGGTTCGCTAATAACGTCTACAAAGCAGCTCCCACACTCTGTTTACAAAAATCCCAAGAGGTAAGTAGGTGGGAGTTAGTTAATATATGTTATAGTATATAGTATATGTCAGTATATAATACACCTGCTAACTCTGCTAACTGCCGTACAGACTGCACAGCAACATACAAAACGTGGGGTAATTAAATACAGATAGATACCAAACAGAAGATAGATATAAGGATTAACCAAACACATTTGTACAGTGTGCTTCGCTCAGACCCAAATATTCCAATTTACAGAGCACCTTAGTAAGAGTATAATATCATGGTAGAATTGGACAGCAAGGTTCAGAGATTACTTTCACACTCCTACCGCTGAATGCATTTTGTCCAATAGAAACCATCTGTGGCATACAATGAGGTAAGCAGATGTCCCCTGAAATACCTGTAGTATGCATTGATATCTTGCGGGATCTCAAGATTTTTCAGAATGAAAGAAGGCACTCCAGTTACTACACATGTAAGTATACCAGGGACCAAATTTATAGTGCTATTTTCCCAGTTTTGTCTTCGCTACAAGCAATTTTGCATATTTATTAACTTCTAGCGTAAGGTTGAAGTATCTTACTAAAAAGGTTTTTTTTTTCATGAATCTCACACGTTTTCACCTATTCTAAAATTTTAACAAAAACCTTTTAAAATCCTCAGGGTAATTTTGTTCTCATTATAAACATATGATATATATATATATATATATATTATCTATATATATATATATATAATATATATATATTAACATTTTATAAACAAGAGAATTTTTATACAAGTTAAATTCTCAAAAACTATTTCCAGCCAAGAAAAGACCCCCCCAAAATTGCCTTCTCGCTAGAGATTTGGAGAGATTTACTGACCAAATTTCTGCTAAAAGCACGATTTTTAGCATTATATCAATTCAGCTATGATTTTCCAAATGTTTATCGCCAAGAAAAATGTGCGATATGTGCTATAAATTTCGCCTGAAGGGAGAAATAGTGTTGGAAAGCCAACTTTTTGGCATTTTATATATTACATTTATTGCTGGCAAAAATATTGCAGAAAAATCAAGATCGCCGCTTTTAAAATCCAGCATTGCATGTATAGAGTGTGGCCACATATTCTAACAAACATACTTTATATCTTTCCCAAATCATACAAGGTCAATCAAATACCATTAGCAAATGGCATGTCCAATAATGTATGTGCTATAAAAGACCACATAAGGGAGTGGATTTAATCAACCTATTGTTCAACCCTTCCATGTTCAGTCCCACCTTAACACCACCATAGGCCTTCCTGGATTAACATAAACCCAGCACGCTTGCAGTGACCTGTCTTTTTGGCACATTACAACAACAATTCAACTTCACTTTAGTGAACATAATTTAGTATGTTATGAGAGGAAATATATAGTGCAGTTTTTTCAGCACAATTAACAGGGACACATCTTATTCTATTGGTGGACCTTTACAGAAGTGAATGTGTACTATGACTCCTGCCAGATCAGCAATCAATGTATAAAGATGTTATTTAGAGGACATCGGGTCTCAGTCAATCACTGACACCACTGCCGGTCTGGCCACTTTTGCTGCTTCCGTGCATGGAAAGCAGCAGAAGACAGCCGAGGGACCAAGGAGTCAGGACTAGTAAGTAAATTTAGAAGCCTGGCACATGGTTTAAACCTTGTGCAGTCTAGGTTGGGTGGGATAATTAGGTTGAGTACAAATTTTTGTTTGGGGGTCAGACTTTAGATATGCCATTTTAAATACTTGTGCAGTATAGTAACTAGTTCTGGTAATGGAGTAGGCTGAAATGCAAAGTATTATTGTCATCCGATAACACTTATCTTATAACAAATAAATGATGTATTGTCCTCAAGTTCAGAGATACAAAATGTTAGCCTAAAGCACTAGAGTTTATAAGAATGTTTAGTCATTGTAGCTTCAGTAAATGTCAGAATTAATTTTGAGTTCCTGGTATTGTGTTTGCCTCAATGAATAATTCTTCAAAAGAAAATGAGGGCTTTGAAATGTGGCTAACAATCATAATCATGTTAATTCATTCACGCAAAAAAAAGTAACCTAGACTAACAAGCCAATTGAGACACTTTCCTGTGAGTAAGGAAAGTGAAATTTGGAAGTTTTGTTTCGGATTTTAGGTATCTCTGGAAGCTGAAAAGAAGTTTCATCTTCAGGTTAGGAAAGGTTTCTTTACAGTGAGAACGGTGAAACTGTGGAACTGGCTTCCAGCAGATGTGGTAATGGCAAGTTCATAGAATAGCTTTAAAAAAGGCCTGGATAAGTTTCTAAAACTAAAAAATATTGAGAATTACTGGTATTAATGCACATAGATCTGGTTGATCCAGGGATACTTTCCGATTGCCATTTGGAGTCAGGAAGAAAAGAAAAATTTTTCCCCCTTTTTAGCTGGGTTTTTTTGCCTTCCTCTGGATCAACTGTTAGGGTTAAAAAAAAAAAAAAAGAGGGTGAATAGGTTGGACTTGATGGACGTATGTCTTTATTCAACCTTAATTACTATGTAAAGGTTCATTCACATGTACGATTTTGCGTCAAATGACCCTGAACCAAACGCATACACACGATCGACCAAAACAAACGTTCGTCGTGGGTGTTAGTCATGATTGGGAGTCTGCTGCAAAATCATACGTGTGTATGAACCTTAAGGGTAGATCTCTGGGCAGGAAATTAAATAGCAGCTTTGAGGCACTGGGTAAATCCTGAATTGAATTAACCCCTTACACAAGAAGAGCCACAAAGCCCCTAATGATTCATTTTCAGCAGCTGCGGGGGTGGCTTTTGGGAAAACCGCACAGTCGATGCAAGCAAGGGGTTAAAGAAGTGCCAACTAATATTGAATCAGTTAGCGTGACTTTAACCCCTTTTTCCTGCTCTGAGGCCAGTGGTGAATTAGGCCCTAAACATCCGTTATCAAGATGGAGATAAATACTGAGATTGTATGAGCTAGCCTCCTTGTAAATCTGCCAAAATCCATCCAATTGGAAGACTCCCTATGAACATATGCAGCTTGACATTAACAGGTCCTGTGGATACTATGTTAATTATTCATTATTCATGTATAATGCATAAATGTCCAATGTAGAGGATATGTGAGATAGTCAATTGTAGACTTTCTTTCACTCTATTCACACAGAGAATTAGCTTTAACATTTTATATTTATATATTAATATACATACACGTAAAAATATATATTGTGCAGGATATTGTCTTGAAGCAGTAGTAGCTGACATACTCAGCTATATGTCCTTGTAAAAATCATTATCTCTCTAATGTCGGCACAAATGCTGATATTTGCTTTACTTCTTTTAATTAATCAGTTAGGGAATGAACTGTAAGATATGTATGTGCTCCTCCCCACAAGTGCAGGTATTGGGACACTGAGGTTGTGGGGCAATGCAATTGTATGCACACATTACTGATAAAGATTCTGTCTGTCATCTTATAAAGATCTGTACTGTGCGTACCCTGCTTAGCAGTGTTTACCACACGGCATTGCCCATACAATAACAATACTAATGGTCATTAATGACCACACACTATTTTATCGCCACGGTTGAAAATGTATGATTGCAGACATAAAAAAAAGCCAGAAAATGCTAATACTATAGCGATCCTTACTTTATGGCAATGCAATAACTGCCCTGTATAAACCCATGTATTGGACCTTGCCGATAACGCGGGTTTATAAATACTGCCCTTAGTAATAAAATGTATGATATTTCAATATTTTACAAGATGTTCTTAAAGGATATGTACACTGGAAACTATAGTACAAAAAGTTGGTATGTGTGCATTGCATGGTGGGAGATCACTCTCCTAGTGATGGCTCGTAGTGATTACTGAGAATGCTCGCTCCCCACAGATAACCAGGTCAAATGAAAAGAAGATGGGGGATACTGAGCCTAACTAAAGCAAGTACTGAATTGAAGGCATGCAGCAAAACAAAACCAGTTTTTGTGCTACTTGCACAGACTTCTGCATTCAGGGAAAGATAAGTATTTTGGGCTTCAGGGACCATGGGAACTTTGATCTCTAAACAAGTCATTATTAACAAGGCACACATACTGTTGCTTTAACTACGGATAAAGAGGGTAAGGGTTCCCCTTCCAATCATAAAAAAAACTTCAAGATTCTTTGTTTCTACAGGTTTCAGTATTCTGAAAGTCAGAATCATTGAATAAATAGATGTCAGCAAATTGTAACCTATAACAGCCCTATTTCCACTATATATGTGGTGGTGCTGTGGGTGTTATATACAATAACACTATAGACAAAATGATAGGGAAGAGAACTCCCTATCGCAGACACCCACTAAACTCCACAGATAACCTGTAGAGGCCCTCTAAAGGCATAGATAAGGAAATCTACATCCCCCAACTTCCCGGAGAGCTAGGAATATAAGTGCAGGCACTGAAATAGTCACTCGACCAACCATTAGAGTTCTAAAATAACAACTTTATTATTAATACACTGTAAAATGCTTAAATTTCTAGCAAAAACCTCATACAATACAACAAATATATAATGTATAACTGCCTGCATCCTAGGCGTCCCTAGGTGCTAAACAGGATAATCTAAAACTAGTGTCCAGGTAGGTAACAACGCCAAGCAGAGACTGATTAATTGCAACTGGTATAATGAAGCAACGGGAAGTCAATATCTAGCAGATAATATAAGTACGGCTGGATAAAAGTAAGCAAGCATGTTAGTAAAAGATAGCACAGACTGATGGGCCCTCCGCGCAACCTCCGCATGTCCGCGGGGTCGGGGTAACCTCACCTAAAAAAGCAAAAAAGCGGCAGAAAGAGCTTTGCTAAAGTATGTCGTCTAGTTCAATAGCCATGATGTAATGCATAGATCAACACAATTACTACTGCTTTCAGAATACTTAAGTGTCTGCCGTATTGAATCGCGAATCCTTCATCCGTTATTCGATCGGTCCTCGCTCATCTCCGAGTCTTTTATATCTATAGCTGCACAGATGATATGTGCAATCTCCCAACTGTCGTCCACAAATATACACCACGTCTCCACCTGCTGCCGTATCACCCCGGCACTGCCATGACCGACTACGTTTCGAGAGGCCGCTCCTCTCTTCTTCGGGTCCGGAAGAAGAGAGGAGCGGCCTCTCGAAACGTACGTCGGTCGTGGCAGAAACGTACGTGGCAGAAACGTACGTCGGTCGTGGCAGAAACGTCGTGGCAGAAACTAGACGACATACTTTAGCAAAGCTCTTTCTGACGATTTTTTTGCTTTTTTTAGGTGAGGTTACCCCGACCCCGTGGACGTGCGGAGGTTACGCGGAGGGCCCATCAGTCTGTGCTATCTTTTACTAACATGCTTGCTTACTTCTATCCAGCCGTACTTATATTATCTGCTAGATATTGACTACCCGTTGCTTCATTATACCAGTTGCAATTAATCAGTCTCTGCTTGGCGTTGTTACCTACCTGGACACTAGTTTTAGATTATCCTGTTTAGCACCTAGGGACGCCTAGGATGCAGGCAGTTATACATTATATATTTGTTGTATTGTATGAGGTTTTTGCTAGAAATTTAAGCGTTTTACAGTGTATTAATAATAAAGTTGTTATTTTAGAACTCTAATGGTTGGTCGAGTGACTATTTCAGTGCCTGCACTTATATTCCTAGCTCTCCGGAAAGTCAGAATCATCCAGTAATATTTACCAGTCCTACATGAGGAGAAACAATTTAGTTAAGTTAAGTTAATTCTAATCAGGTTATTTAATATATTGCTACATAAGCAAATTCTTTGGGCAACATATTGTCTCCTAGCATGTTTTCTAGCAACACAGGAGGTAATAAGAGCTGGTTAATGTATGGAAAAAGCAGATGCCTTATCTGTAGCTATATCAAGGTGGGCCACTGTTACAGAGGGAGAGGTTTTACATTAAACAATTTATTCATTGTGATACATACATGGTAGTATATTTGCTGACATGCTCCCGTTGAATGAAACAGTATATGTGGTGCACGAACAGGACTTTTAAAGGGCATATTCACCCTTAAAACAAAACTCGGAAAAATTGAGGACAGATAAATGTGAAGTCAAAAGTTTTTAGTTTTAAGTGTGGACATGCCCTTTAAGTAGCGGGTTAGGGAGCATGTTAGGGATATCAGACTGGCTAACATAAGGAATATCCGTTGCAATATATCATGCCTGCTGGTACAGTGTATCCAACATGTGATGGCCTCTGTGGAAGGAAGGAGAGATAGTGGGGCCAGGTGGATCTTCATTTTAAATACAAGGATCCCTAAGGGTCTTATAAGCTCTTTTGCTATCAGAGGGGTTCGTAGGTTAACCCTCATTCTTCCCCATATGATTTATTATAGAAATCAGTCTAGGACACTCAAAATAATTTCTGTATTTTTATATCGCCCTTCGGTCTCCTTTTGTGATCTTTATATATGTATTTATGAATGTATGGTAACAGCGTTCTACATACATCTCTTGAGTATCATTATGTTTTATATACATTAAATGCCTTAAATTTATTTTGTTTTATTACTAAATTATGTATATGTTTGTTATATTTTTCTTTAGATTAATTATTTTATATTTACGTTTAGTCTGCATGCATTCTTCGTTGCATGTAGCTTGGATTGCATCTAGTCAGAATATCTCTGTTGGTGTCACCTTTATTTGTTTATATTTTCTGTATGTGTTATTTTTCCTTTTAAGAAGGAGAGGGCATTGTCCTCTTGTAGACTCCTGTGTGTATTTAAGAGACAGCCATTCACTCAGTTTAACTCTACCTATGATTAAGTGCCTGAAAGGCACAAAGCACATCAGGTGATCCTCTGGGTCCGTTTCCTTGTCATGTTCCAATACAGACTTTTTAACCTCTTTGGAGTTCCGGTCCCCTTCTTCGGTGTGCACGCTCCTTATTTTGAGTGTTTGGGTTTTCCTGTAAAGCCTGAGTGATGGGCTTAGGGCTGTTTGCACTCAAGCCACCAAGGACGAGCCGTGAGTGGGCATTATATGTACAACATTTTTTAGTACTTGTATGCATGGAGAGAAAAGGATTTGATGATGGGTCCGGGGCTTGAGCACCTGGACCACTTTCACCTTTATGTGAATTTGTGTTTTTCTAGTAAGATCCTTGCTAATCAGTTCTTTCAACCTACGTATTTGTATGTATGCATATATGTATAGTTTATTTATAAAGCGCCACTTGGGGACGCAGAACTGTACAGCAACAAAATACAATAAAGTCATACAAGGTCTGTTGTGTGTTATCTGTATTTACCATGACAAGTCAGCCATCTAGTTATGTGTATTCTGTAACTCTCCATCACTGGCTGAACAAAAACTCCCATTAACCACAGCCAATTAGCAGTGCAAGCTGCAGATAAGATGACAGCAGAAAGATTTCCATCATCTCTTTTATGCACAAAACATCTACGTTTGTAGCAAATGTGATCTTTAATTGTTCACACTGACTTGCAAAGCTTTTAGGTCGAAAATAAACAGTTCTAAAACAGGGAATATCATTTAACTTCATGTCCTTTGACACAAAGGTGGCAGATGTAATTTCATGTCTGATATGTTTTTCTTGAAAGGATATTGAACTATTTATGAGCTGTGTCTTCATATTATTTCATTAATCACATCGCAGGATTTCTGCCTTTCTACCAAGCATCCTACTTCTAATTATCTTCCCGCTACACAGATGTTTCCTTATTTGCATTTTCACTTGTTCAATATATGGTCATTTGTCTTTTAGCTGGATATGTCTATGTAGTTGGCACAATTTAGTAGAGGAACCATTAAAATTAATACATTATAATTGCACACAGAATAGCTGGTAATAATAGTTCATTCTATTGCAGCTGATAACAAAGTAATCTTCACAATACTCCTTTTTGTACAAAAACAAATAATACTTTCTCGTGTACCTAAATATTCCCTCTTAGACTATTATAAAACAGAATATTTTATATTGTCTCTGACCTGTTAGAGCTTATAATATTATTGGCTATTTAAAATCAAACCTTTTAAGGAGAATTGAAGCTAAAACATAAATAAGCTTCAATAGATTCTATTATAGCATTGCTCTATACAGCCCCTAAGAATGCAATGTACTAAGGTGAATGTGCCTCTTGGTACCAAGAACTCTGGGACATATTTATAATATGGGCATATTATGTGGACGATATGTGCGGTGGTTACATTTTATGCCACAGTCTTTTATTCACTCTGCAGTCATAAAAGACCATTGCAAGAGAAATGTGCCGTAGTCTTATTTTATGATCTATGAGCATGGTATTGAAATATAGTGATGCTGCACCTTTATGAATACAGCTCTCTGATTTGAGTTATTTTTCACTAACTCCCACATAGAGATATTCCTCTAGCAGCACCTTGACCTTGAGTACTGGCCTCCTCCACAGCTAGTGTTCTGTTACTTGTTATCTAAACAAGAGTTTTTAACTTGATCTTTTATGTTTCACTAGTCAACTGGTGTAATCTAATCCAGAAAATTCCCTAAGGGACTTGGCAGACATTTCAGCAGTATTCATATGAACTGGTGATAGCTTAACAGATATTTTGATTAGAAGTATATGTATTATATAATAGTTGGGATATGCCAGTGCTTGATTTGATAAATACATGCAATGAAGTGAATTGAAAAGATAATTGATATATTGATTGCATGTTGACTGAAGTATGTTATACTTATACTTAATCCTATTAAGCTTTGATTTTAACTTTGCTTTTTACATGCTTGTGAAGGTTCTCATTCATCCAGGTCATGGTATATCTGTTGTATTCAATTAGATCAACTGGACTTGAAATGTAGTTCTTGAAGACGTTTCGCTAGTCATCCGACTGGCTTTCTCAATTCAGAATGACTTGTACAAGAATCTGTGGCAATTATGTACCCTGGAAAATCCCAATTAGCATATCACAGCCAGGTGTTAAGGGTGTGATTGGATAGTGGCTAAGAGGTGTTATAGGAACGCCCAGAGTAAGGTGTTAAAACAGCATTGTACATGGCAGACAGTTGGTGTCGAACCCCCCCACCTCTATTTAGGCTTGGTTTCTTTATTTTCACATAAATGGCCTCTTACACCTCTCTGAACCAGTCACCCTCGCCAATATGTAACATTACAATCTTCAAAGGTATGTCCTTTATCCTTAAGATGCAGGTACACGGCTGAGTCCTGACCCGAGGAATTGGCTCTTCTGTGCTGGGCCATACGTTGATGCAGTTGCTATTTGGTCTCCCCCACATACAAATCAGAGCATTCTTCACTGCACTGCACTGCATATATGTGTCGCTTTTCTTGTGTTTTGGTATTGGGTCTTTCGGATGTACCAATTGCTGCCTCAGTGCGTTGTTCGGTTTAAAGCAGACAGGGATACGATGTTTTTTGAAAATTCTTCTTAATTTCTCGGAGACCCCTGCTACATATGGGATGACCATGTTCTTCCTCCTGTCTTGCTTTTCCCCTTCATTGTTGGTATTCGTGTTCTTTTCTTTCCTTCTACTTCTTTTGACAAAGGGCCCAGTCTGGATATCCACAAGTTTTAAGGGCTCTTAAGTGTTTAACACCTTACTGGGCGTTCCTATAACACCTCTTAGCCACTATCCAATCACACCCTTAACACCTGGCTGTGATATGCTAATTGGGATTTCAGGGTACATAATTGCCACAGATTCTTGTACAAGTCATTCTGAATTGAGAAAGCCAGTCGGATGACTAGCGAAACGTCTTCAAGAACTAAACTTCAAGTCCAGTTGATCTAATTGAATACAACAGATATTTGCTTTTTACAATACAAAAATACAAACTGATTGAATTTTAGTGGTTATCTAAATGTACTGCTGGCTTAACAGATGCTTTAATATGGAAAAGTGAAATATTTTAGATACTGTACAGCAGTGTTCTTAACCTTTTCATCCTTATGGAAATCTTGAAACAAATGTTAATATCTCAGGAAACACTGAGATAGCGTGCACGCTGCTGAGAAAGCTGTCTCTCGTGAACCCCCCATTTGGGTGACTGCATCTCTGACTCAGACCATTGACAGATAAGTGTATGGTTATATGTACTATCAGTATACCTATTATTATTCACTCTATACCCCAGTTTTGTATATGTCTAATAAAGGGTTGTATATATATCAGCTATATTATGAGTGCAGTACCTTCTTCCTTCTCTTTGGTTTGATATTTATAGTATTGAGTTTGGTACTTGCACCTTAGCCCACTTGGGCTACATTCTTTTGTCTTGTGCCTCAACACCATTGTTTATTTTCATAGGATGCATTATCCAGTCAGAGTCTCACTATGGATCTAGAAAAGGTGCCAGCTGCACTAAACTTGGCTCCCTCTTCTAATATCCAGTCTCTTTAGAGAGGTTCTTGAGCTTTTCTAACTTCTACAAACATTTGTAAAAAACTTTTCCTCTGTAGTTGATTCATTAACCAATCTCCGTAAGAAGGGTGTAGACCCCTCTAATTGATGTAGAGATTAGGCATTTGAAAGCCTAAATAAAGCCTTCTGCTCAGCTCCCATCCTGACTCATCCCAATGTTTCCTTTTGTAGTTGAGGACTACCTGTGGTAGGAGTAGTTTTGTTGCAGTATTATAGATCCAATGAACACCTCCCCCCCTGTACCTTCTTTTCTAGGATGTTTGTTCCAGTCAAGAGTAACTATGATATTGGTAATAGAGAGTTATTAGCATATTAGAGTAATTTGCCACTTTATTAATATGCCCCTTAGTTTGACATTCATACTGCATCCCTGTGTGGATCTAGGCCAGTGTTTCTCAAACTATGGCATACTTGACAATACAAAGTTTTGTTAACTGCATACAGTACCTTTACTTTTAAGTGAAATATATACAGTTACAATAAACTTTTCAAAAAAAGATACAGTTAGTATTTTTATATAACGAAGTCGCAGTTCTAGTACATTAATGTACTAACAACTGGTGGTCCCCCTCCCAAACAATTTAATTTTAAACGAAAGGCCAGGTTTCTACTTAAAATAAGCCATCAACCACCTCTCTACAGTCCAAGATATGTGCAAATCTCTGATCAGAAAGTTAAAGGAGAACTGTGGTCTCTAAACAAGTTTATTTTAAATGAAAGGCCAGGCTCCTACCTTTAAAACGAGCCATCAACCACCTCTCTACGTGCTGCACAGCCCAAAATATGAAGAAATCACTAATCAGAAACTTAGGGGGTGGGAGGTTCTGAATCTGCGGTTAGAAATGTGAAAATCCTCATCATACTTACGGTGATTTTCTTTTCCTGGTCCGTGACACGGCAGTGGAATGTCTTCTTCTTCTATTTCATGATCGGAGTGCAGTTCACCTTCTGACTCTCCAGGTGATTCAAGCCCTGGAGTCGTTTCTTTAGGCTTGTGTATCCCTTGTTTTTTTAGCATGTCTGATACTTTGTCCATGGTTGCTTTTGACACTTTGTCTATCATCATGTCTAATGAGGAGTTAAAGACCTCTTTAATTGATGTCTTAATTTCATCTTGTGAGACTGATGTGGATGGATTGATGCATTCTTCGCACATGTTTTTCCCCGGCAATGCTGTGTTCTCACATAAAGCGCATTCTCTGCTTCTGGACTTTCGTGATGGTGATCTTTCCGTTGGTGATCTGAAACAGATATGTAGATGTTTTAATAACCTGTATATGTATATTTTCCTTCCTTCGCACTCTCATTTATATGCTCACCCCCTTGATCCAGATCTCTGTCTCTTAGATGCACTCATGATGCACTGAAAGGAAGAAAACATGTTTGTTCCAATTAAAATAGCACAGTTTGAATCATGATTCTTCTGTTTTATCTGCCTTTGCAGTACTTACAGCATACAGGCAGCAGAGATGTCTGGGACAGCGTTTAGAGTAGGTCTATGCAAGCTGACTTATCCAGCAGCTACAGAAGTGTGAGTCTTGTTTGTACTCACTGTTTGCAGCACTGTCTGGCCGTTTTGCAGCCCACAGCACTGCTTTTTTTAATGCCTCCCACTTGTTGGCCCTTCTCAATCGTGGGCCCTGTCCCCCCCCTTGCAGCCCCCTGTGGCCCCTCCCACTCATGGACTCTGTGGCTCTGCACACTCGTGGGTCTTTTGGCCCCCCCTCCACTTACCCAGGGCCTGCAAGAGGGAAGGGGTCCGCAAGTGGGAGGGGCCCTGGTGCCAACAAGTGTGAGGGGCCCGGGGCCTGCAAGAGGGAGGAGGCCCATGAGTTGGAGGGGCCCTGGGGCCCACAAGTGGGAGGGCCCCCAGAGCCATGAGTGGGAGGGGCCACATAGCCATGAGTGGAAGGGGCCACGGGAGGTTGCAAGGGTAAGGCCCAAGAGGCTACAAGGGGAGGGACCATGGGGGCCCTCGAGGAGGAGGAAACACAGAAGAGGGACTGTCACATGGTTTTAGTGCAGGAAGCAGGAAGTGCGGGGGATCTGGTGATGCTGATACCATATCACACATAATAATGTAAATATCTTCATGACTTTGTAAAAAAAAACAATAATAATTTAAGTAAATTGCAAAAATACTCAGGAAAGCAATTCCTGTCAATTAACCTAAAATCATTTTTGGACCACAGTTCCCCTTTAAGGCTAAATAAGGATATATTTTCCTTTGCCATAAGAACTATATGTACAGCTTATTATGTAGTGTCACTGTAGTGTGGACATTTTGCAGACATATTACACATATATATGATATATCGATAGTCTCAAGTATTCTCTGTGGTCCTAATTTAAAACTAGGAAATGTGTTTTTTATGAAAATAAATGATTTAGCAGATTATATGTATGTGTAGGGAGGTTGATTACTTTTCAGCACATAAGAATAACTTAATTAAATAAGTAATATTCACTGCATTTCTGAACTGACCTGTAATTAAATATCCAGCAAATCAAAGAACGTTGGTGAGACATGCACAGTAAACAGATTCTGTTATTTATTTTTATTTTTTTACTGATTCCACTCTTATTAATCCTTTTTATTAAATTGAATTTGATTATGACTGCTCTGTTTGTTTCTCCCATTTGTCCCTTTAACCAAAGACCTTCAGGGAGATTCAATAAAAGTTATTATTGTTAAAAATGGTGCTAATTTTGCCCCAACCAATCAGATGTTAGCTTTCAAATGTTAAAGAATATCTGATTGGTTGGGGCAAAGTTACCACAATTTTTAACAATAAGAACTTTTATTGAATCTCCCTATCAATTTCATAGAAACAGTAATACAAGAAAGTGAACCTAAAAATAACATACTGTATGTCAACAATTGCAGATTTAACTTAAACAGTATGTAAAGACCAAAATATATATTACTACAAAACCATGTTCAACAAACACTATCACCATATTATTTAACTTAAAAAAGGGCTTCGGGCAATAAAACTCAGAGTAACATTTTACAAGTCTAAGGGTTGGTAGAAATGTATAATTAAGAACATCCTCACTCTCACCTGTGTACACTGTCACCTGGATGCCTTTGTACTTTACCCTGAGTACCAAAATGACTAAAGAATAAGTGAGTATAGCACATGTTTAGGACCAAAGTCCTTTTTCAAGTGTTGAACTTGTATACCAAACTACATGTTGAACTTGAAAAAGGACTTTGGTCTAAAACTTCTAGTAGTGTAGTGATTTGTGTTAACATTTCCCAATGACCTATAGGGCCAGCAATTTATATAACATTTTACAAAATTGTTCAGAAAGGGCAACAATACTGATTGTACAATGTTGATTTTGTATGCTTGGTATTGGATCGATAAAAAAGGACCAATAGGGGAAAAAAATATCAATATGCCAATATCGCAAGACTATGATTGGTGCATGTATGGGCCCATTTAGTGAATTACTGTATGGCACATCAAAATAATAACATTTTTGCTTAAAGGGCATGCCCCCCCCCATAGACTATAAAGCCATGTTTCCATTACTTACCCCCTCGAAACCCCAAAAATGTATTCAATATATGCTGAAAACACAACATTTCATGGTAGTCGGGGTAGGGGAAGGGGACTACCCTGAAATGTGTATTTCAGCATTTATTGAATGAGTACCAAGCCTCTTTTGGTCCACTGTAGTATTCATCTGTTTATAAGCTAAACAGCTTTAAAGGGTATGTCCACCCCTAAAATACACTTTTAATATTCTGCTCCCCCATGTCCCCCAGCCCCAACCGCTGTTTGTTTTTTTCAAAAAGCTCCCCAAACTCTTACTTACCTCCCCTCGATCCTCCGCCGCACTGCCGCCCCTCGCTGCGAGAATGCAAGCAGAGGGGTGGGACCGGCAGTCGCGCCTGTGATTGCTGAGCGGCAGCCAATCACGGACGCGGCTGCCGGTCATTCAGTGCAGCGGAAAAGCGGAGAGGTAAGTAAGAGTTTGGGGACTTTTTAAAAAAAAAACATGCGGTTGGGGCTGGGGACACTGGGGGAGCAGCATATTAAGGGGGTTAACGCTAGGGGGAGGGATAAAAGAACGGGAGGGAGAGGGAGGGAGAGGGGGGAGAGGGAGGGGGAGGGAGGGAGAAGGGCTGCAGTGCGCATGGCAATATCTACCGAGCTAGATAGCAGGCAGAGACCTGCTATCCTCCTGTGGTTAGTTTTGAGACTTTGGGGGGGGGTTTACAGGAGAACCCTATGGAGCTGGGATGGTTGAGGTAAGGATTAAACTACACTACATGGTGGGGCCAGTAGTTGGGGGGATTATAGTTTTGGGGGTGGACATGCCCTTTAAGAAATTCTGTGTGCTGCCAGCCTCTGTAAATCTCCATAATGGTGGGGATCCTCTTGCCATCAAAGGTATTCAAACTAACACTGAGATTCTAGGAAATACAGTACTTATAAAAGCTAAAGGGCTAATAAGCAACTTAAAGAAACATGATAATACAGTATTAATATGTTTATAATAAGTGTATCTTACAATGATTTCACACAGTAAAACAAACAATGTATAGTTTTATATAGAGTTTGAGGAAAAAACACATTTAATGCTGTAATGTTAACAAAACACATCAAAAGATGGTAAAGAAAAGAAATAAAGAACGTTATATACTGTTGTGCTTTGTACAGTCTGAGCCAAACTTACCCTCCAGCATTCAACCTTTACATCTTTAAAGAAAATGCATTGCAATGGGGGCTTTAGATTCTGTTTCTTCATATTCCCTCTAGGTTATACCAGACCAACTCTACAAAGGTCTATTGTAGTTTCCTTAGATTAATCCAAAAATATAGGGCAATTCACATAATTTATATACAATTTGTTTTTTCATGCTGCTTAAAAATACAGTAATTCTGTAAAATGACTGATGGAACATATACAATAAAAGGACAGGAGCAAACACATTAATGGTCATTCTATGCCTTTTGCTTTGCTTTTAATGTTTAGTAAAACACAATATAAAATTATAAAAGTTTTACTACAGTAAACAGCATTGTTGTATTTGGCTTTAAAATGAACAGTATCTAGTCAATTATCCTTATATGTGCACCCAGAAATAGAAAATAACTGTTGTGCCATATTGGTCCAATTAGTGATGGACACAAAACTGAACTCAAACCCGAGTTCAAGCCGAACTTTATGAGTTTGAACGAACTCGAACTATTCATGCTAGTTCGGGTTAGAACTAGTTGTTTTTTTTCGAACTCGCAGCTGAATTTTTACGAGCTGTTTGCTAACCCTAGAATGTATCGTTCGCTAACCCTCGAAAGTATTGTTCATTTTTGGTAATCCTCAAAAGTATCTTTCGATTTCGGTAACCCTTGAATTTATGGTTCTATTTTCTATAACCCTCGAAAGCATCGTTCGGCACCCCTCAAATTGGCCGTAACTATTTTTTGGTGATAGCGACATGTTACCCAGACAATTTCCCAGGTGCCATTTACAGTAAGTTACCATTGTTAGTTTAGCTGTAAATAATCCGAACTTTTCAAACTATCACTCCCCATTGACTTTAATGGGTCCAAATCCGAACTTTCAAACTTTTACTGAAGTTAGAAAGTTCGAAAACGGACAGAACTTTATGAAGTTTGGCCATCTCTAAGTCCAATATGTAGATATATTTATATGTATGTATGTTGAGCTTTAGAAAGGGAACGTAGCTTCCCGAAACGTTGCATTCCTCAGCAAGTTGTAATGTGATGGAATAAAGCATTAAAAGAATATTCACGTTGATGCCGCCTGATCGTTTGTTTTTTTGGTATTTTGGATGATTTGATCCTACACGAGCAGGCAACCACAGCTGTCTCTCTCGGACAGTGCCGCTATTGCCCTTTATCCGTTTAATATACTGTTTTATCTGCAAATTGTTGTGCGGCTTTATTTTTTCTCTCTTACAGTATATATATATATATTTTTTTTATTATTATATTCCTAAAAAACTCAAACACACACAACCATATTCAGAATGATTTAAAGGAACACCGTTAAATATATTAAATAGCAATGCTTTTTAGGACAGGATGAACATAGAATTGGTATTCCGAAAATTTCTCGTTCACATCAGTTTGTATCCGTTTTTCAAAAGCAGGTGCATTTAAAAAAAAGGACAGACTCATAGGATTTCATAATATCGTTCACACTTGCTGCATTGTATTCCTTTCCATTCCAGTCCATTTAAAAACGCACAGCTGCACGCATTTCTGTCCTATAATTTCTGTCTAAAATGCATGAAAACGCTGTACCGCAGATAACAACACACGTTTGCATTTCTGTCCATTTTTCGTAAATGCCTGTGCGGTAATTTCCAGTCCACGGGCTATAGTATCAAAATAGCAAAATCACCAGAAAATTGCAAGATCTCTCTCGACAACACTGTCTCCATCTGCTTCCTCTCTCTCCAAAAGCTCCTGAAACTCCCACACTCCCAGGAAATGACAAACGTTCTTTGGTCCTGTCCCTTTAAATTCGAAAAAACGCAACTGACAGAAACGCAGAAAAAATGGATAACAGTTAGCAACGGATACAAAAATGTGTTAAAACGTCACTAAACGCACAGCATTTTTAAGTTGCGTTTTTGTCTGTCCCTAGTGTGAATAAGCCCTAATTAATTTAGAAACACATTCTAAGCAATTTTATTCATTACATCTTATATACTAAACCACAGTTGTGTTCCACGGACGCTGGACCCATTTACTGGGGCTAAAGCCCTGCCCCTGCTAATTTAAAAAAGATATTCTCCTTCTTGCAGTACCTCACTCTGGGGTGGTTTCGCGGGAGTGTGGGAGGCCACCCCAGAATGCAGGAGAATCCCACGAGCCGCAAAAGTTAACCACGCAGCCGCCACAATGTTATATGCCGAAAGGGGCATTCTATTGCGGCACTTTAAGCGCTAGCTAATAACTGGCGCTTAAAGTGCCAAAATAAAAAAATGTGCAGAAATAGAAAAACGGTCGATATCGATGCTCCGAGAACCACTATCGGCACATCGCCGGGCTGTTTGTACCAGGTTACTGATAGTGGCTGTCTCCATTTGGGAATTACTGTATATGAACATTGTATTGGGAGATTACTGTATATGGACACTCTGTATTGGGGCATTACTGTATATGGACACTGTATAGGTGGATTCCTGTATATGAACACTCTGTATTGGGGGATTACTGTATATGAACACTTTGTATTGGGGGATTACTGTATATGGACACAGTATTGGGGGATTACTGTATATGGACACTCTGTATTGGGGCATTACTGTATATGGACACTGTATAGGGGATTACTGTACATGGACACTCTGTATTGGGGCATTACTGTATATGGACACTTTGTATTGGGGGATTACTGTATATGGACACAGTATTGGGGGATTACTGTATATGGGCACTCTGTATTGGGGGATTACTGTATATAGACACTGTATAGGTGGATTCCTGTATATGAACACTCTGTATTGGGGGATTACTGTATATGAACACTTCGTATTGGGGGATTACTGTATATGGACACAGTATTGGGGGTTATTGTATATGGACACTCTGTATTGGGGGAATTTACTGGATATGGACCCTGTATGGGGTTATTGTATATGGACACTCTGTATTGTGGGGATTACTGTATATGGACACTGTATTGGGGGTTATTGCATATGGAACACTCTGTATTGGGTGATTACTGTATATGGACACTCTGTATTGGTGTTTACTGAATCGGAGGTTTACTATCTTTATTACTAAAGAAGGTTTTAATGATATACACAGACCCACTTGCATGCTTACATCAGAACCGCCCACAATGCATGCACACAGGTAGGTCTGACAGATCGTTAAAACCCTTACAATTAAAAATTACACAAAACGTACTGGGGGTTACCTATTCTCTCAAGAATCGGGGGGTTTACTGTTGTTCTCAAAACCTAAACACAATGTTTTGGGTTAGTGTTTCCCCTTTTGAATACTACTGTAGAAGAATAGCACACTCCTAGAATGTAATAAGGGGGAGATGCAATATCTCAACTCCCCGCTTCTTACCTATCCCATTAAACGTTGCGTTACAGTTTTTCACTACACTGCACTATTTCCAAAAACATTTGGAAATATTGCAGTGCCCTAAAATAAACGCAATAATACATCAGCTCAATGTGGGGTTTACCCTCATTTTAGGGATATTGAATCTCCCTGTAAGTATTTTATTAAACACTATAAAAATACATACTAGAAAGCATGTTAAAGCATTTTAGTGTGTTTGCATTAGTGTAGTGCATTTTGTAGAGCATTTGAATGCAGTGTATTTTAATGCATTTTGGGGTTAAAATGGCTAAACACTCCATTCTGAATACATTTTTATGGACCATTTAACTATGTAGCTTTAGGGAAAGTCAGTTTGGGGGTGTTTTTTTGTTAGAGATTTGATAGACAGTTGTTTTGTTTTTATCTTTTAACATCAACAGAAAAAGAAAAGGAGCTGCATTAACCTGTCACTCCAGGAAGATTTCATTTTTTTTTGCATAACTGCCAGAAGAATTTTCAGGATTTTGCCCTCAATCGCTTTAGACTAATTTTACAGTAGGAAACCTTGCAGTAAATCAGGAATATTATACATGTTTTTTTTCAGCACAAAGTGTACTATAACATGGTAACAGAAATTTTGTAACTTTTCTGGAAATTTTACTGGAAATATGGGTAAAAATATGTAAAAAAATGAAAAATTTGCAAATTTTCATGGATTTTTCCCATTTTTACTTATAGTATCTATTAAGGTTACACACAAAATCTTACTGTTTCTAAAGCTCAGATACTCCGAGTACAACGATACCAGATATATGTAGGTACCCCACTTTCTGTACAGGAGACCCCCGCAAACTAAAACTGCACCTTCAAGAATATTACACCAAATTAAATGATATAACATACTGACAGTTAACATAGAATATCTACCAAATTAACTAAAAATACCCACACAGTGAGATATTTTTAGAAAAATACACACCCGCAGGATTTCCGAGTGAGGTAAGTTTCGATCAAAAATGCAAATACCGGGCGCAGCTCTTGTCCAATTGTAAGTTATTTTCACATTTTCCTTTTTTTCCTCAAACGTAAAAAACAGAGACAAAATCAATGCGAATTTCAGTAGAAAAACGTGGGATAGGATGGAAAGTCAAACGCATTCAAATATGAAAGCCTACCCCTCCCGATAAAAACGGTAGCCACATATGGGTTGTACCCAGAGACATGGCTACCAACTAACCCAGAGCGTGACAGTGCCAAATTCAGTAGCAGCAAAAAAAAATTTGCCAGTTTTGTATTTGAACAGTCTGCAGTTTTTCCACAAAACACACCCCCCAAATCAGAAATACCCCCACAAAATTATATTCCTGAAATCTACACACCTTCAGCATGTAACGCTGTAGTTTGTTCATTCATTATCTCAATGGTGGGGCGCAGCTTCTGTAGAAGTTTGCACTTTTACCAGATTTTCAAAAAAAATGAACATCAAACAACACATTCAAAAAGGTAAAAATCATGCCAAAACCTCATGGAATGTAAAAAAAGTTACTAAATATCAATCTCCCAAATGTCCTGAATCAAACGGTATGCCATATGTGTGGTTACACACGCGGACGTGGAAGCGAAAAAGCCACAAGTGAGACAATGATGGGCTCAGAAACAGCGAAATATTTAGCCAACTCCAAATTGAACAGTCTGCAGTTTTTTTCCACTAAAACACCCTGATAACTCAGAAATACCCCCACAAAATATATTCCTGAAATCTACAACCTTCAGCTAGTGTAGCACTGTAGTTGGTGCATTCATACCATCAATGGTTGGGCGCAGTAACAGTCTTCGTAGAAGTTCGCACTTTTCTGAAAAATGAACAAAAAACAAACTTCAAAGGTAAAAATCATGCCAAAACCTCATGGAATGTAAAAAAAAGTTACTAAATATCAATCTCCCAAATGTCCTGAATCAAACGGTATGCCATATGTGTGGTTACACACGCGGACGTGGAAGCGAGAAAAGCACAAAGTGAGACAATGAATCTGGCTCAGAAACAGCGAAAATATTTAGCCAACTCCAAATTTGAACAGTATGCATTTTTTTCCACAAACACCCTGATAACTCAGAAATAACCCCCACAAACTAATATTCCTGAAATCTACCACCTTCAGCTATGTAGCACTGTAGTTTGTTCATTCATACCATCAATGGTGTGGGCGCAGTTCTTCGTAGAAGTTCGCACTTTTCTGAAAAAAATGAACAAAAAAACAACTTCAAAAGGTAAAAATCATGCCAAAAACCTCATGGAATGTAAAAAAAAGGTACTAAATATCAATCTCCCAAATGTCCTGAATCAAACGGTATGCCATATGTGTGGTTACTCACGCGGACGTTGGAAGCGAAAAGAAAGCCACAAGTGAGAAAATGCATGATGGCTCAGAAACAGCGAAAATAGTAGCCAACTCCAAATTTGAACAGTATGCATTTTTTTCCACAAAAACACTGATAACTCAGAAATACCCCCCACAAATAATATATATTCCGAAATCTACACACCTTCAGCTATGTAGCACTGTAGTTCGTTCATTCATACCATCAATGGTGTGGGCGCAGTCTTCGTAGAAGTTCGCACATTTCTGAAAAAAAAGAACAAAAAACAACTTCAAAAGGTAGAAAATCATGCCAAAAACCTCATGGGAATGTAAAAAAAAGTTACTAAATATCAATATCTCCCAAATGTCCTGAATCAAACGGTATGCCATATTGTGGTTACACACGCGGACGTGGGAGCGAAAAGCCACAAAGTGAGACAATGCATGATGGCTCAGAAACAGCGAAAATATTTAGCCAACTCCAAATTGAAACAGTATGCATTTTTTTCCACAAAACACCTGATAACTCAGAAATACCCCCCACAAAATATATATTCCTGAAATCTACACACCTTCAGCTATGTAGCACTGTAGTTGTTCATTCATACCATCAATGGTGTGGGCGCAGTTCTTCGTAGAAGTTCGCACTTTTCTGAAAAAATGAACAAAAAACAACTTCAAAAGGTTAAAAATCATGCCAAAACTCAGGAATGTAAAAAAAAGTTACTAAATATCAATCTCCCAAATGTCCTGAATCAAACGGTATGCCATATGTGTGGTTACTCACGCGGAAGTGGAAGCGAAAAAGCACAAAGTGAGACAATGCATGATGGCTCAGAAACAGCGAAAATATTTAGCCAACTCCAAATTTGAACAGTATGCATTTTTTTCCACAAACACCCGATAAACTCAGAAATACCCCCCACAAACTATATATTCCTGAAATTCTACACACCTTAGCTATGTAGCACTGTAGTTCGTTCATTCATACCATCAATGGTTGTGGGCGCAGTTCTTCGTAGAAGTTCGCCACTTCTGAAAAAATGAACAAAAAACAACTTCAAAGGTAGAAATCATGCCAAAACCTCATGGAATGTAAAAAAAAGTTACTAAATATCAATCTCCCAAATGTCCTGAATCAAACGGTATGCCATATGTGTGGTTACTCACGCGGACTGGAAGCGCAAAAAAGCCCAAAGTGAGACAATGCATGATGGGTGGCTCAGAAACAGCGAAAATATTTAGCCAACTCCAAATTTGAACAGTATGCATTTTTTCCACAAAACACCCTTATAACTCAGAAATACCCCCACAAACTATATATCCTGCAAATCTACACACCTTCAGTATGTAACACTGTAGTTCGTTCATTCATACCATCATGGTGTGGGCGCAGTTCTTCGTAGAAGTTCGCACTTTTCTGAAAAAATGAACAAAAAAAAACAACTTCAAAGGTAAAAATCATGCCAAAACCTCATGGAATGTAAAAAAAAGTTACTAAATATCAATCTCCTAAATGTCCTGAATCAAACGGTATATGCCATATGTGTGGTTACACACACGGACGTGGAAGCGACTAGTCAAAAAGTAAAACAATGCGCAGTTGAGCCAAAACAGCATTTCCCAGATTTTTCAAACTGAACACCCCTCTAACTTGGAAATACCCCCGCAAAACTATATATTCTCAGAATCTACATACCTTCATACGTAACGCTGTAGTTCGTTCATTCATACCATCAATGTGGTGTGGGCGCAGGTCTTCGTAGAATTTGGAATTTCTACACAATTTTCTGGAAAAATAGAGAAAAATACATTTCAAAGTTACAAAATCACACCAAAACCCAGTAATGTAAAAAAAACTTACCAAATACCAATCTCCTAAATGTCCTGAATCAAAACGGTATGCCATATGTGTGGTTACACACACGGACGTGGAAGCGACTAGTCACAAATTAGACAAGGCACAGTGGCTTAATTACAGCAATGTTCCAGAATTTTCACGGGTAAACCCTCCAACTCAGAAATACCCACACCAACTATATATTTTTGGAATCACATACCTCTTAGCTATTGAACAGTGCCATTCTTTGTTCATACGCAATCTTGTAGCACGCAGATTTCAAAGTAGTATTTCGAAACTTTTAGCAGAAAGAACTCGCATTGATCCGGGGCCTGGGAAACTGGAATATGTTTCAAATCTTCCTACTTGCTGGATACTTTGCCTCTGTGTTGTTGCCTATTTGCATTACTGAGAAAATACTGATCGCTTTAGTGAAGGCTATTGAGCTTTTGCTGTGAAAAAGTTTTTGTAGCATCAGATCGAAAGATGAATATAAAATTCACTTTCTATTTCATCATTTGCCACAAGCGCCCTTGAACCTACAAGCTCTGCCCCAGCACAAGACTAGGTGCTTCTGTTGGAGTTTAGTTGTTAAGTCTCCAGTTTTTTCCGGAGCACATTTGAAAGGATAAAAGCAGTTGTTAAATGCAATACATAGAACCATTCATACATTTACTGTAAATACACCATAACGCTATCACCCTGTTACTGGTGTATTTTACAGGAACCTCAAAAATCCTTGGGAAAAAAATAACTAACGGTTAGTACAACATACTGAACAAAATAAAACACATTGTACCTTTGCCCCTTTACAGTAAATAACTATTTTAACTAGAAGGAGACTTACCTGTCCCAACCACAAAGCTATTTCAGAAAAAGGCAAAGAACCCGGAGCATGCCAAATAAGGGCCTAGGACACCCACAAATCCAGGAGCCTCCTATCTATCTAACTTTCAAGTGCACCAACGTATGGTAGCGCTCAAAACAGGGCTTCAGACATTAAAGCAGGGATTGCTAGGCACTTAGGACAAATAATACTGTATCTCGCCTAGTCCCATTTTTACGGCAAACCTTGCAGGCTCTCTGGGATGCTGCTTATAGGCGTGGGTGGAAATGGGTTCTAAAAAATGCTTTCCTACTAATCTAGCTACATTATCATTACTAGGCATCTCGGGACCTCCTCTACACTACAACAAACCATAGCTGGAATAAGCTGCAGCTGGAACTTATAATAAGACAGTACAGGCTCTGGTACCACTGTCTGTAAACAATATACGAATTAGTAGGGCCGTTTGCAAAAGATAAATGGCTAATTTATTGTTACCAGGCCTTTGTTTTTCTGTGGCTTTTGTAGTAGTGTTGGATCTGATCAGTTTTGTCAACGCACCCTGTACTTGTTGTATTCTTTGCTACAGAGTGGTCTAATTGGGGGGCCTACCACCACTTCTGTGCCCTACTTTACCGACTCATCGTGGATGGTGGTCAGCATGAATACAACTAGTATCAAAAACTTGACAGCCAGGAGCTCATCGTTCTTAGGCAAAATTCTCTCCACGCTTTAGTGTCTTATCCAGTAAAGCCTTGGGCAACCCTTTCGAATAGGATTTATGGTGCCACAGGCTGGGGTGTCAAAAGAATAAAGATATCTAAACAAGGGAATACTTGTATAAAAGTTATCCACATATAAGTGGTAACCTTGGCCCAGAATGGAGAAATGAGCTCCCAGACTATCTTGCCACTGACCGTTAATCCAGTGGACAACCAGGGGGGGTCTAACTGTGAGTCCTTGCCCTCATATATCATAAACTTGCTAGTGTACCCAGTACTACTTTCGAGAGCTTATATAATTTGATGCCCTACGGGAGAACGTTACTTGGCTGTATGACGAATATTAGGCGCCCTTTGTGAGCATAAGGGACTCATCAATACAGATATTTGGGAAGGGATGTAAACCTCTGCAAAGCGTTTGACAGGCTATCAATAGGGCCTCAATTTATGAATCCTGTCATGACGGGTGCACGGGGGGAACAGCTGTGGTGTTATCGTTAAAATGCAAAAACCGCAATAAGATTTGGTAGCGGTTTCTAGGCATTACAGCGAAAAAAGGGGGAGGGAAATTACAGTGGTGGTATCCCAATAGCTTCCAATGTATTGTTCTTTACGAGACCCATTGAAAGAGTGAGGGCAAAAAATTTTTTCATTCCACTATTGTGGTGGGATACCATGCCGAGCACGTGAATATACACCTAGGGTGGTGGCAATAGATCGCTCGGCAATAGATTAGTATAGTGGACCACATCTGTAGGATTGCGTCCGTCAGAAACAGTGAAAGAAGTTAGCACTTCAAAATTACTGGTGTCCACCTTCACGCCAGGGACTGCTAAAAAATCAGGAATTTGGGGGGTAAATTAGCGGGAGGCCCCACGCAGGCTCTCCTCCAACTGCAAGCACCAGCAAAACTCCCATCATCTACTCCCATAGGACCAACAATGCTAGGACCAGCCTCAATCATCAGCAAAACACATACTTCTCTAAGGCTGTGACAGGTGTCACTACTGCATGTCGTCAGAATCTGATGATTCCGATCCACTGGGTAAATACTCAGGGTCAGGCATCAGCATCAGAAAAATCACTTTCCTCTGAGCTGGTCAGATACAGTATCTAGCAGCCTCCTCTACAGAAAAGCTTTCTTCTTAGCCATTGTCAAAAGTCACTGTACCAAACAAAAGACCTCAGTTAACCCCTTCAGAAAAAGACCTGAAGTTAACCCTTCAGCAAAAAAGACCTGAGGTTGACCTCAAGCAAACTAAGTAACAATGTTTCAACTTTCAACTTTAACACTTTCTAGAAAGCACCAGAAAACTGAAATACTATAAAAAACTAAACCTAATGAACAGTATACAAAATTTAACACCGTACAATTCCAAATACAGAAAATAACTTTTATATATTTAGATAAACTTTATAAAACCGAAATCAAGGGTAATGAAGCAAAAAAAAAAAATATAATAAAGACACTGAATATATTTAGAACAGAAAAAGCAAAAAAATGCCAAAAGTACTTCACTACACAGCAGGACTGGGGGTCAAAATCACAGATCCACTGTCTTGTTGTGTAATAAAGAAATCAAGGGTAACTGAACCAAAAAAAGTATATAAAACTGAGATTGCAGAAAATTACAACACAAAAACAAAAATGGCTAAATAACTTTACCGCACAGCAAGACTGGGGGTCAAAATGACAGACCCACTAGTCTTGATGGGTAATAAAGATGTTAACAGTAAATTCAATCCCACAAGTTATCAGTAGAGGGGTCTGGGGGGTGGGGGAGGGTAGAGGGTATATATAGGATATAAGAGGGGTTATAGGGATTAAGAGGGGTATAAAACACAAAATTACACACAAAACAAATACAATATAGAAATAATATAAATAAACACCAAAATAAAAGAAACAGCAAAAAAAATCCAGAAAAACGTTCAAAATCAAAATGAATGAAAAATACAAAATAAAAAATATGTTGATTTTGTGTGTATTTTGTGTGTATGTGTAGTGTTGTGGTGTGTGTGTGAGAGTGTAAATATGTGTTGTAAGTGGTGTTTAGTGTGTAACTAAAGTGTGTAGAGTGTGTAATACAAAAAAAAAGTTTATAAAGTTTATAAAACTAAATGTATGTGTGTAGTGTGTGTAACTATGTACCAGTCCAGAAGACAGATGATCTCTAAAGCAGGCAGCAGGTAAATCCCAGCAGGAAACACAGCAGATCACAGCAGGAGGGCTCCAGCACGTAATCCACCAGGTAAGTTGTGAGAAAAATCCAAGAGGGGCGGTTCCTTCACACTGATCATCAGCAAGTCACTGCCAGTGTGACTGCTGATGTCAGTGCCTTCCTATTGGTCCTCGGCGATCGTGGACGGGGAGAGGAGGTAAGTAACCCGATGTTGCTCGTTGTAGGGATTGCAAGAGCGGGGAAGCGGTTTCCCGCTCTCACTTCGGCATGCAGCTCCAGGACCCGGAAGTGCTGCAGATCGTGAATATACGATCTGTGGCAGTTTGGTAATTGTCTGCACACAGAAAGTATATTCACGATTCTGTGAGGCAAAGGGTTAATGTGCAAACCGTATAGGAAGAAATTTTTAATCCTGCTGAACATGTACAGCAACACTCTGTTTAGGAGCAAGTGGGGCTACTATAAGATGCAAGGGTTTGTCTGGGAGATTTCAACACCTTTTGTTTTTGTGTAGGTAACCTACAGTATTATTCTAATGGAAGGAGGCTAATGGGTATTATTATTATGGATCTTATAGCGTCAACATTTTCCGTTGGCGCTTTACAGTTGCATTAATATACATGAAAACATACATGTTACATACAAGGGTAGTGCAAGCAATACAAATTGCAAATAATTCCAGTGCTGGTCCAGCATTATTCAGTGTGGTAAGGTACAGTATTACCGTGGTACAATAGGAAGGAGGGTAAAAAAAAGTTATAAAATAGGATAAATTGACTGAATATTAATATCAAGACTGTGATTTACCGACAGAATAGGAAGCATACAGAAAATATCTCCATTGAAATTATTTTAAATATTTTACCTCTGCTATACTCTTATACTTAAAGGGTATGTCCACCCTTAAAAAATTTTTTCATATCATTCCCCCTGTCCCCCAGCCCCAACCGCTCTATTTTTATTATTAGAATGTTCCAAACTTACTTAACTTCCCTCTTCCTCCGCCGCGCTGCCAGGCCTCTGCTTGCGAGAAATGCAAGCAGGGGGCGGGACAGGCAGTCGCGTCTGTGATTAGCTGAGCGGCAGCCAATCACGGATGCGGCTGCCGGGAGTTCGTGCGGCGGAGGAAAGAGGGAAGTAAGTAAAGTTTGGGGCACTTTCTAAAATTTAAAATAGAGCGGTTGGGGCTGGGGGACAGGGGGGAATATTACATATAAAGGTTTTACACTAGGGGGAGGGAATCCTAATCGGGAGGGAGAGGGAGGGAGAGGGAGGGGGAGGGAGGGGGGGGAGGGGGAGAAGGGCTGCAGTAGCATGCCAAACTTCCGGAGGCCAGGTAGGAGGCAGAGTCATATGGACTCTGCAATCCTCCTGGTGGGCAGTTTTTGGGACTTTGGGGGGGGGCTACAGGAGAAACCTATGGAGCTGGGATGTAAGGTAAGGATTAAACCACACTACACAATGGGGCCATAGTGGGGGGGGGATATAGTTTTGGGGGGGAATCATTGGCCTTTAATATTAGTTATTATCTACAGACTCATGTAAAACATTTTACTATAAAGATTGTATTTATTAAACAGGGCTGGGCCAAGGAGGACAAACATTTCATTTTGTGTAGATATGTTTTGGATTGTCATTTCATTTGATAACACATTTGTATATATGTGAAATTAGAGTTTCAGTGATCTATATACTAACAGAAAGACAGATGAAATAGCAGCTTTTACAATGCGTTCATACAGCAGATCAGTTTTTGAGGGTACCGGTTTTAAAAAAACACCGTTTTATCATAAAGCCAGGAAACATTACACTGTGGCTAAGAAATATTTAATGTCTGTCTTAAGAAGCAAAATGTAAAAGACATTAAATATAATGAAAACTGCTACTTGTAAAAGAACCATTATTCATTTTTGCATAAGCAGTTTAAATGATTTTGTCGCTAAATAATGTAAGTCTAATATGGCATGGAATATATCAATAATTTAATGAGAGCAGTGATCATGTTGGTTGTTATAAAATGTGTAATGTGTAATATACTGTAGTTGCCATACCTTGGTATGAGCTTCCAGATACGAACACTCACTGTGGCTAAATTCATAGTAACATAGTAATTGAGATTGAATAAAGACATGTGTCCATCAAGTCCCTTTTCAGCAGCTAAACAGCTAAAAAAGTGGGGGAAAATTCCTTCCTAACTCCAAATGGCAATTGGAAAGTGTCCCTGGATCAACCGAACTGCAGATATGAATTAATACCAGTATTCTCAATATTTTTAGTTTTAGAAACTATCTAGCCCACTTTTAAAGCTATTCAATGAACTTGCCATTGCCACATCTGCACCTGACGTGAACTACAGGGAGAGATGGGACTATAATCGGGTTTCACCAAACCCAACGGTATTGGCCAAACCTTCTTAAGAATTATATTTAATGAAGGGGAAATGGGGGACAATCAGAAAGGATTCCTGAGTCAACAACAGCTACCGTATATACTCGAGTATAAACCGACCCGAGTATAAACGAGGGTACCAAATTTCACCTAAAAAATCTAATAAAAGTTGTTGACTCGAGGAAAACCGAGGGTAGAAACTTGGCATCAAGATGTTTGGAAACTACAACTCCCAGCTAATAAAGCATGCTGGGAGTTGTAGTTTCCAAACATCTTGAATGCCACCCTACTTGGCATTCAAGATTATTGGAAACTAAAACTCCCAGCATGCTTTATAGCTGGGAGTTGTAGTTCCAACTGGATCATTCCATGTACTGGCGCGCGGGCAGTGACGTCGGCCGGCGCGCCAGTAATGGAATGATCGTGCGGCTGCCGGAATGGAGAGGACGCTGCTGCCGGATGGAGAGGACGCTGATCTTCAATGGTGAGTGACTCAAGTATAAAACCGAGTCCGAGTTTTCAGGCTGATTTTACAGCCTGAAAAACTCGGTTTATACCGAGTATATACGGTATAGTATTATACCAGTAATTTGTTTTGTTTTTTTGTTTTACAAATGTATCCATCCCTCTCTTGAAGCTATCCAATGAACTTGCATTACCACTTTGGTTGGAAGAATTATTTTCTATTTTTCAAAGATATCCGCCTGTCCTATCAAATTATCAATTGGTGACTGAGCAATGCATTTAAGATTTTTTTTTACAACTCACTAAAATAGTTGTAATATTTATATAAGTAAACATGTCCTCATGTAGGCACAACTTCTTTGGTGTAAAAAGTCCTAACGTCTGATCTGTCTGCATAGTAAAGCTCCTTGATCCCTCTTTAATGTAGTTGACAATTCTAAGATGCCCCTTTATATTTGGGATTCTAAAACTAACCTGCAATTTTTTTTATTCTTTAAAAGATTTTTTTTTTTTTTAGATATTCATGTTATCAATATACAGTACATACAAACAAAGAGGAATATCAATGCATATCCAATTCAATTCAGATTCCTTAGTCTATGTTCTATATTTCCATTTCATTATTTAGCTTTAGCTTGTTTTCTCAATGGGAAAATTAAGCAACTGGTTTATAAAATAAACAGTTACCACATCACGGTTGTTGGTGCTAGCTGGGTTTCAACTTACAGTAACAGTACAAGCTTTTTGTTGTTTTATGAGCTAAAATGCTCAGGGAGGCTCTTGTTTCCTAAAGGCTGAATCTCTTTCCTTAAATCAGTACCTGAATACTTAAGTGAAGTGTGGCACCCTTACAATAAATTCAAGTGTTTATTTAGGAAAACTACATTCCCATTTATGGTGTGATATTCTTTAATTGTGTATTTGATTTACTGTAGTCTATAGTTGTAGGACAGGAAAGTGTGCATCTTTTAGACCTCTTTTTTGCAATTACTACTGTGGAGTACAAAATAACATGGAGCTTGGTCAACGTAAAATATGTAAGGTTTACCAAAGGGCCAATTCCAGCAATTCCTACAGTAACATAGTAACATAGTAATTGAGGTTGAATAAAGACATACATCCATCAAGTCCAACGTTTTCACCCTCCAGTCTCTCTGTAAATACTAAATCAACACCCACTGTGTGGCCTATTAAAATCTAAATGATAGGCCATGAACATCTTTTTTTCTGGTAGTTTGACTAATTTTGCTGGAAATTCAGTTGATAATGAATAACAAGCAGTCATGAGATAACAAGACAAAGGGGCATATTTATAAAGGTTCATTAAATTTTTTGCCTCTGTTATCGTCATCTTTTCGACAAATTTGGACTTTGCACTATTTATAAAGCAGTGATAACCAGTGGTGAAATGTCATTACCGCTACTTTTCACTTTACAATCAGCGTTAACCACTTAAGCATATTTATAAAATGGCGTGAAGTGTTTTATTGCGTTAAGTTCAGCCATTCAAATTTGCCAAGTCTGAGGTTGCGAAAACGCAAAAGTAGCCATTTATTTAGCCTGCCAATGGGTCCATGGAAGGTGTCAGTACATTGTGGAGTGTTTCTCAATACTAATAAGATTATTTTCCAGCATTTACTTTCATATGATCTGAGATTTCACTTTTTTAAGGTTTTTTTCCCCCCGATCCTCCCTTTTTTTTAAGGTTCTGACTTTCTTTATTTACCACTAAAGTCAAATGGGGGTCTATGGGGCATTATTTTTCCAAACGTTCAGGTCGGCCGAGCGCCCGAGGGAAACACACAGTCATGAGCGTTCTCCTATAGGGAGAACTCTAAGCACTGTGTGTATGCAGATCTTTGAAGAATGACAAACAGGATCTTTCAAAAATCTGTACAGTGTGTACCCAGCTTAACACACGTGGTGTTTTTTTTCAACAAAAAATATGATAAAACTCACCCAGACAATTTTTCTCTTTTTATTAATAGGGCAAATTTTTTAGTATTGCTTATTTTCAGCAAACTGCAGCTAATTATCAAACCAGTTCCATTAATATGGGAACATATCATAGTGCTGTGTAAGAAATAGTCATGTTAATGGACCATTCCAGTAAGTAATGATGTTTGGCGAAAATTCTGGTAAAACTGCAAAAAATGCAACAAAACGCAGAAAAAGTGTCAAAATGGCAAAATTTCACCCTCTCTGGTCTGGTAATGGCTACACTAGAGAGCAATTTCTTTTTTCGCCGTGATACCAAACTTAACGCAATGAATAAATTGAAGACTACTGTCACACATCTCTCGTCACACACCTCTCGCAACAATACTTTTCCATTAAAGGACATGTCCACCCCCAATTCTATAACATGAACTTCAATAGAACACATACTTCCATGCTACATCACACTTACTGTTTGCCTGAAAGCTCTCTGGTTGCTGGGATTGTGCAGCGGAAAGTTCCTAAAAACGAGCGCTAGGAGGCTGAGTTGGAAGGAAAGGCTTCTTTCTGCCTTGTACCAAACCTTGTCGAGGTTTGGCACATGCGAATCCGCACAAATTAGTGTAAGCTGTGCACTCTGCTCGCCTCCCAGTGCATAGCATGCACTGACCAATCAGCGTCCACTAGTGTATCCACCAATCAGGAATCGGAAACCACCCCAACAATAGAAAAAATAGAAAAACCTGCCGGCCAATCAGATTTCAGTATTCTCGATCTCTACACAGATCACTAAGAGTGGCATCTATTAGGGCGAGCAAAGGTGTCTGAGACTTTATTTTTGTTGATATCAAAGTTGAGAAATCTTCAATAAAATGCTCATTTTAACACAAGATATAAATTTTAATACTAGTATATATAATATATATATTTTTTTATTTTATACATAATAACTTTTTATTTAAAGATACATATATAACAATATAATAGTAAGTGAAAAATAAATACTTTTAATTAATTTTTTATTACTTATATTGTTTTTTTTAGTAAAAATAAATGTAATAATTTTTAATACATATATAATGAATTTCCTTAAGGTATTTTTTTATATTTACATAGAGAATTAATAAAAAATTAAATAGGAGCTCTTTATTATATATGAGTTATACAAAAAAATATAATAAATAATACATTTTATTTTTTAAATATAATACTATGAGATTTAAAATCATCTTATAATTTCAACATGTAAATAATATAATTAATTAATTAATAAAACATATATTTATTAATTATAGCATATGATTTTAAAGAATTCATTTTAAAATAAATAATAAATAAATATTTAAATATTTTATTTAATATATAATTGATTATTATATAGATCCTTAGTATGATAAATAAATTCATATAGCCGGATAAATTTGTTTATAGTAATACATATACACATATATGTATTATATTTCCCACTAAATAATAAAGAGCAGCAATATAAATATTTATCTATTCACAGACACAATAAATTATAATTTCATAAGAAAGTAAGGAATAACATATCCAATAAAAGTAAATTAACCTTGACAATATCGGAAAGCACAAAAGCCAGTTCTTACAGCGGGTATTGATGTTATTGTTTACTTCCGCATTACATGGTGAAGGGCCGCATGTAACCTTAGGCACAGGATTTGCTCTGCGAGACTTAAGAGAGCAAATGCGCGTTCACACGCATGATTGACAGAGAGAGGGGAGCCAGGCAGCAATTTTACAGATCAGCAGAAAGGGTAAAGGAAGCAAATTTCTGAAAAAACATATATGCGTTTTGGGAGGGTGAGTACTAAGCCACTTAACACTAAAAATTCATTTTTGGGAATGGACATGACCTTTAAAGTGAAAATAAGCGTTTTTATAAATACGGTGCTAATAAATATGTATGTATGTATGTATTTATTTCTTATATAGCGCTACATATTACTCAGCACTTTACAATTATTTACTCAATTCACATCAGGCCCTGCCCCGAAGAGCTTACAATCTTATCACTTTATGTACACATACAACCTATCAGTATGTCTTTATGATTGTGGGGGAAACCAGAGTGCCCGGAGAAAACCCACGCAAGCACGGGGAGAACATACAAACTCCTTGCAGATGTGTTCAAGGGTGGAATCGAACTCAGGACCTCATCGCTGCAAGGCATCAGTGCTAACCACTGAGCCACAGTGCTGCCAAATATGCCCCTAGGTATACATTGGTGCTGCCATCTGGTGGTGAAATAAGCAATCACCTTAGTAAATTGGGGGTGAGCTGCCATCTGATAAATCGAGTGAATATCTAACTTAATTGGAGATCTTACCTAGAGTCCTGTATTGGGTCAGGTACTGCAAGTGCAAGTCACATAAGGTAACGGGTGCGGGTCTATTAAATTTGGGGTGCGGGACGCATTGCGGGTCTGACTTTTTGCAGTTGGGTCAGGTGAAGTTATGGAACCCACCAGCAAAGTGGTAGCGGGTCAGGAAAGGGTCTTGCGGGTGTGGGTCATGCTGCAAGTTTAACTTCTAGTGCAGGTAATGATTTTAATGGTTGCTGGTCAGTTGTGGGTCTGAAAAATTAGAGCCGCGCAGAGAGATTAGATTCTGTAATCTGACATTTGTGCTGCGATCTGGAGAATTGGGTGACCACCCACTGAGAAATGATTGATCCCAACAAGATTTTGATCAGGAAAAAAACAGACAACACTGGGTACTCTGCTAGTAGAATATAGAACGACAGCATGACAGATGAAAAGAGTTCAATAGCCCTTTATTTTGAGGGACATATTGGGAGCAGCACCAGGTTTCTACCACTTATGTGTCTGAAGAAGACAATATAGATACCCATATATCAGAGAGGAATTTGAACAACATGTTTAAAAAGATACATTTTTTGTTTAGACTAAACACCTAGATCCAGGAACCAGGGGACATAAATGAAGAACAAAATAAATATTAATTAAACAATTAAATATAAGTGAAACAAAGGCATTTTTTCAGAAATGTGCTATATAATTGTTCTTAATATCAGCATATGATAGATTTAGTAAGGCAACTATGCCACTTACTAGAACAATACATTTAACAGCTATTTCTTATTCTTTTTTTTATAATTTGTCTAAACAAGAGTCATGCAATCTTGGAGAAGCAATGGGGAAACCATAATTGATCTGCTGTGTGCTATTTGAACAAGCATTAACGGAATTCAGAGCATTTCAACAGATTACCATGCAATATAACAATTGGATTTACATTTGTATTGTCACCTTACACACTGGCCCAAATGCAATTATTGGCCCAGTATTTTCATTTTGCCTAATACCTGCTGTGTTTCTGTACTAGTGCATTATCTCAAAAAATTAACTGCTTTAATAGCAGGAGAGATGTTAAAAGAAAAGAGGCATTTTCCTAATTTTGTGGATAAATCACTTGTATACCACAAACTGATGCTTCCCTGTATTATGGCTACTTGCACGGTTCCAGATGTTTCCCAATAACAAAACACTACATGAAGCGCTTTGGTAATGGCAGATGGCCAACTGCCTGGTAAAAGCTTAGGAAACACAAACAATCCTTTCACATGTCCCTTTAGTGGTGCAATTCCAGTGGTTGTTGTGCACTGCTTAATCCAGGTAAGAAATAAAATAAAAAGAAAATAAATGACATTGGCACAAGTGAGTTGTACAGTGCATTTACTCTAAGCAGTCTTCTTTCATTAATCTAATGTCTTTTTTTGCTGAGATTAAAGGAGAATGAAGCTCAAAAGTTGGTCTCTAATGATACTGCACTTCTCTTGTCATTGGGTCAGCAGCAAATGGAGCTGGACTGCACATGTGCGTCAGCAGCAAATGGCGCTGGACTGCACATGTGCCAGCTCCCACCACTGACTAGCAACTAAGGCAGAGTAGATTTCCAACATCCCCTGTGAGAAAGTCCTATGCTGGGTGGATCTTTAATGTGATCACTAGAGATGGACTAGAACTCGAATTGGAACTTGAGTTCGAGCTGAACTCTACGAGTTCGAATGGACTCGGACTTCTCGAACTATCCCAAACTCAGATTTTCAATATTTTCCGGACTTTCGATAATTAGCGAATGTTCGAACTTTTGAGGCACGCAAATATGCGAGTAAAATGTCTGTTATACCTATACGCGAGTAAATGTCAAATCCGAGTGTAAAATGTCTATTATACCTATACGCGAGTAAATATCGAATTCTCGAATCCGCAAGTAAAATGTCTATTATACCTATACGCGAATACATATCGAATATGAGTCCGCGAGTAAAATGTCTATTATACCTATACGCGAATACATATCGAATATCGAATCCGCGAGTAAAATGTCTATTAAACCTATACGCAAGTAAATATCGAATTCTCGAATCCGCGAGTAAAATGTCTATTATACCAACACGCAAGTAAATATCAAATATCGAATCCGTGAGTAAAATGTCCATTATATCTATACGTGAGTAAATATCGAATATCAAATCCTCGAGTAAAATGTCTATTATACCTATACGCGAGTAAATATTGAATTCTCGAATCCGGGAGTCGTTCATGGGATAAATATCAAATGTTTGAACGCGAGAGATTGAAAGTAGCGCACATGAGAGTAAAATTGAGTTATCGAAAGTCCTGGATATTCGAACATGTTCCCCAGACCACAGCCATTTACATTAAGTTACCAATGATATTTTAATTGTATTTCGTTTGAACTTTTCGAACTATTTGACTCCCATTGACTTTAATGGGTCCGTTTTTGAACTTTCGAACTTTCTATATATTTCAGAAGTTCGAAAATGGACCGAACTTTCAAAAGTTCAGCCATCTCTAGTGATCACCAAAGGCTGTCACATCAATCAGCTTATTTCTGCAAATAGAATTCTAAGGGGCAAACTGATAAAGTTAATATCAGTTAAATGCTTAAAGGGTCACATAAGAATAACTTTAATTTTCACTAAGATTTCACTAAATCTATTGCATTATTCCTACCTCTCCCAAAAAAATCTTGTTACAAACATTGTTAATGGCCAGGTAAGCGATTTCCCTGCCTGACTCCTGGAGCATATTAGGATATTAGTAGCAATAGTTACTATTTTCACAACAATATTAGTATAATATAGAGAATGTTTGCCCTTCATAGGTTTAGCACATGCAGGTACTAGATTGCTTCCTTTTCTTCTGCAAAATGTTTTTTTAGATTATTCACACTTTTAAAGAGATAAGGCAGCACTGGCACAGTTAATCACATGAATCAAGGCTTCTTAAAGGTAACAACCACACATTCTATTGGGACATAACAAAATCCCTATGTTCAAATTATGTAGGGGCCCCTCCTTGATATTGACTTTCTAGACCACTGTTTCTTATCTTTTTAGATTCACTTTTGTCTGGTGATGTGTCACTGGATTGAAAAAAAGCCAATGTAATACCAATATTCAAAAAAGGTACTTATTTCCAGCCTGGTAACTGTAGACCTGTAAGCCTAACATTAGTGATAAGGAAGGTGTTATGGGATAATATCCTTGACTTTATCTCCAGAACAAATCTTATTAATAGTAGTCAGCATGGATTTATGAGAAATAGATTGTGCCAGACAAATTTACTTGGATTTTATGAAGAAGTGAGTAAGAATTTAGATTCAGGCTTAGCAGCAGATGTAGTATGCTTGGATTTTGATAAAGCTTTTGATACTGTGCCCCATAGGCGACTAATGTATAAACTAAGGACTGTTGGCCTAAAAAAAATCATTTATACATGGATAGAGAATTGGTTATTGGATCGCAAACAGAGAGTGGTGGTCAATGACGCTACATATATGTGGGCTAAAGTTCTACACACTGGGTCCACTTTTTTAAAATCTGTTTATAAGGTCTCTGTGTTTGCGAATGACACTAAACTATTCAGAGCTTTGGAAACTTCAAATGACGTGCAATTGCTGCAAGCAGATCTAGATAGATTATCAAAATGGGCAGCAGAATGGCATCTTAAACTCCCTTCTCCGTCACTCTCCCACTGACTCTCTTGTCTCTCCACACTTTCCCCAAGACTTTGCTGACTACTTCATAAATAAAATAGAGTCCATAACGTACTTAACCCTAAGCATAGCTCTCAGATTCTTTTACCCACACCCCCTTCTACTGCTCTAGATTTTTAAGTCCTGTGACTCAGTCAGTATATTTAATTATGCTCATAGTTATTTATATATATGTATGTATTTATTTATTGTCCCCCTTGTACGACTTACTGTATTCTATGTAGTACAGCGCTGCTGAAATTCAATGTTGATCAAAGTAAGATGATGCATTTGGGGTTTAACTATCCTTGTGCCACCTACACCATAAATAACTTTGTGTTAAAGGGCAACTGTGGTCTCCAAACCAGTTAGGGTTAAATGAAAGCCTGCAGTATTTGCTTTATAATGAGCCGACAATCACATCTCTGGCTTCAGCCTGTGAGAAATGATATTGGGGTGAATGTTCAAACTTCCTGCTTCCAGTAGGTTGAGTGACATCACCTGACCTCTGCCCGCCCCTCTGCCCCGGGGGAGAAACATGCTCAGTTAAGACTTAATGCTGGGGAAATTAGGAAGTACCTGGGGGGGGGGGGGAATTTACATTTGAGAAGAGGAGCCTATTAATGCAGGCAGGGGCTGGTCACATGACTACAAGCTAGTCACATGGCTAAAAACAGAAAGTGTTCAAGCAGGAAGTAATATTGCTGAACCTTTCCAGCAATAACTTCTCACAAATTTTATTTAGAGAGGTTTTATTTTGAAGGTACAATGGGAGGCTTTTTATAAAACCCTTACTAGTTTGGAAGAATTGGAGACCACAGTTACCTTTTAACAGGGCCGTTTCTAGCCATTTTAGTGCCCTAGGCGCCCTCCCACCTACGTGCGCTCCTCCCCCCCCCCCCAATAAAAACTTGGCCTGTCAAACTACAGCTCGGTTTCTTCCTTCTGCTTCTGACACCTTCTACTGTGACTGTTCTTTATAGTGGAACCACTTTACTAGTCAGTAAAAGGCACACACTGTACCAGGTTAGGCAGGTGTATATACATACTTTTGTATGAATGCAGCGACACTGACCACGAATGAAATACTGATTGGAAGGACAGGATAGGTTTCAGTGGATGTGCGGTATGTGGCACCAGTTTTCTCCCCAGAAATTGTTTCCAGCCGGGTAGGGCAGAACAGGGAAATTTGGTGAGAGCTAAGATGTTTTACTCTGTATTTACTCTATGTTTCAGTGCTTTTCCAGGAATATTGGCATTAATAATTTCAGTGCCAGCAGAACATTACCATTAACCCTTTAGTGCCAGCAGACACTAAAGTATTACTATAAATACTTTCAGTGCCAGCACCTTTCCAGAGAATTGCTATTAACCCTTCATTGCCAGCAGACTTCCCCATAGTATTGCCATTAACACTTTCAGTGCCCGAAGAGTATAACCATGAACCATTCAATGCCATCAGATTTCCTATTAACACTTTCAGGGCCAGCAGAGTATTATCTCTAACCCTTTCAGCTGCCAGCATTGACATGATATACAGTATGTACTTGCTTTCCATGTCTCCTCCATTGAAATGTTCACTCCTCACCTACTCTAAGTTCTAATTGGAGAGTTGGTTGGAAGGAAGAAAGAGGCAGGGATTGGGATATCAAGGCTGCTAGTCACTGGGCCACTGTTATAAAGTCTGCAGCAGCTTTTACCTGGTATTTTAGAACAGTTCTCCTCAGTACTATTATCTGAGCTCATCCTCCCCCTCCTTCCTTCACCTTCACTTAATTTGCAACATTTGTTGCTATGTAGAGTGTGTGGAGTTCAGGCTCTGTACTAGATACAATGTTGCACATTACAGCTGAACAAGGAGAGCAGATCTAACACAACAAGTAAAAGCTGACAGGGAGATGCTAGGGAGAAGAATAGGCGCCCTGGATCAACATAGGCGCCCTAGTTCTTTGCCTAGGTGGCATTTGCCTGAGTGAATCACTAATGGAAAAAGATTTGGGAGTTCTGGTAGATAACAGACTTAGCTGTAGCAAACAATGCCAGGCAGCAATGGCTAGACCTACAGTAGCAAGATATTGTATAAAGAGGGGAATAGATTCAAAACAGAAAAGAAAAAATATTCTCCCTCCTTAAAAGGCACTGGTAAGTCCTCATTTGGAATATGCGGTGCAGTTTTGCGATGCAGTTTTGGAATCACATATACAAAAATTCAGAGAAGGGCAATTAAAATAATCAAGATTAGACAAGTTAGGGCTGTTTATGTTTGAGAAGCGACATGTGTGGGGAAATGATAACTTTATACAAATATATTACAGGGCCATAGAATAAACTCTCTGGTGCATTGTTTACTAATCGGTCATATCAGAGGACTCGTGGACATCCTTTAAGGTTGAAAGAAAAGAAGTTTCATCTTCAGGTTAAGGAAAGGTTTCTTAGTGAGAACAGTAACAGTGAGAACGGTAAAACTGTGGAACAGTCTTCCAGCAGATGTGGTAATGGCAGGTTCATTAAATAGCTTTAAAATTGGTCTAGATAAGTTTGTAAAACTAAAATATATTGAGAATTACTGGTATTAATACATATAATGTAGTTCTGGTTGATACAGGGATACTTTCTGATTGCCGTTTGGAGTCAAGAAGGAATTTTCCCCCCCTTTTAGCTGTTTTTTTCTTTTTTTTCTTTGTCTTCCTCTAGATCAACTGTTAGGTAGGGTTAAAAAGGAGGGTGAAAAGGTTGGACTTGATGGACGCATGTCTTTATTCAACCTCAATTACTATGTTACTATGAAGAATGTAGAATTGGGCAGTGCTTCATTGTCTGGGTTTCAATAGTGATACTGAAGATTACAGTTAATTAGGCATTTACTAGAAATGACAGACATATTATTTAATTAATTGAAAGCTTACTGCATGTCGGGGTTTTTTCTAATAAAAATGTGCTAAGTTTGAGGAGATGTAAGACATAGCTTTGTTGTAATTAATCCTACCAAGATAAAACACTGAGGATTTTCAAGAGAAAATTCTGAAAAGCACAATGCTTATGTCAATACTATCATTTATGTACCCAAGAGACAGGAATCTGCATTTTGGAAATACATCATCCATAAATATATAATACATAAGGCTCTGGCATTTTAATGGGGAGGTGCAGTGGAGATATATAATCAGTCACTCAGTGATGTCACTTAGTATATGGCATGGACAATAAGGCAAATGAAGATTGTCACTTTATAACAAAGCTTGTGGAGTCCTGGAACAGGTATGTTGTGAGGTGCACCCCCTATGGTCTGCACCACATGAAGTGAGTATATATCAGCTTTGTAATGGGAGGCACACTCAGAAGATCACTTCAAAATTCAATTTTATTGGAATGCTGAAACCAAGTACACACAGCACTTCGGGGGGCAATGCTCCCTTCCTCATGTGTAACACGAAACATTGATTGTCAGCCAACAGGAAAATTAGGTTTTAAGGCCAGGTAAGCTTTGTACACACTTATGACCATAGACTTAGCCCATAATTTTACTGCTTGACACACATTAAACGAACTGTTGTATCAGCCGATAGACACACAAGTGTATGTGTTCAGTCACGCATTGTTGGTTGATCTGCTAGCCAGATTTAAGGTAGGACTGTCCTTTTTCATAATGCATGCATTATGTAAAATGGACAGAAATGCTTGCTAGTATAAAAAAAGCATTATTTTGAGTTGTGTATGGTTTCCTAAGCATCAACTTCAACCCAAATAATGATTGACTTGAATTTATAGTGGGTATTGAATAAATCAGGTTTCTGATAAAAGTCATATTCTAGTGACTAAAAGTGGCCATACACATGGCTGACATTCAGCAAATTGTGTAGGATCAATGTGATTTGCTGAACATTGGCCCTTTGTATGGATACATTGTGAAACTGACAACCTACTGCAGTTTGCATCTTGACCTATCGGTCTGAATGGTAAATTTCCATTGGCTTGTTATCAGCTCTCTTTTAAACAGTATAGAAGAACTGATTGTTGTGTATAAGGCAATGTGGTGTGAATTTGTGACTGAAGTTGTATGTGTATGTGTATGGGCACCTTAACATCTGGTTATGGGATTTATAAATGTCCCCAGAGTACAGGATGTGAAATACAGTGCTTTGTATGGATTGCAGCTGGCTCAACAAGTGATTGTCTCCTTAATTCATTCAATCACACTGTTTACAATGTATAAAATGACTTTTATTAGACATACTGTAAGTTCCCCTGAAAACAAAAGAATACATACAGTATCTACTTACTGTAATGCTGACACACATAATACTTACACACACAATACTGACACACATAATTCTGACACACAATATTGACACACACAATACTGACACACACAATACTGACACACTCAATATTGGCAGCCATTGCTTTCTCACATGGTTTATCTTACCATCAGATTGCCCCTTTATACACCCCCGATCCTACCTACAGTGCCGTGCCCCATGGTTATTATTCCTATTCCCATTTGCACTAGGAGCCAGTGTCTGCCTACTGTACATATCACACAGGGATCCGGCTAAGATGCTTTCAGCTTCCCTGAGGCTTTTCCTTTGTTTGCTCACAATAAAGGGCCAAGGGAGACAAAGTGGGACCAAGGGTGACTGGCCGGACCTGTGACAGTGTTGGGCATTACAATGCTGGTTCCAAGGGTTAATGTGTTGGGGCCCCGCAGTTCACGTGTTGATCTGATCTATGCAGAGTCCCGGTCTCCATTCACCCCAGCACAGGGCCAGGGCAGTGACAGAATGGATGGGAATGATGGAGAGAAGGGACTAACAGAACCCCATGGGATTGGCTGGATGTGATGAGCCCAGTCTCCCAGCACCAGCCGCGGGGGTCCCCATTCCCCTCCCCCTCTCAGCCAACAGCTCATCGGACTGCGGAGAGGCGAGAGATGAGGAAAGACACGAACCCCATTCAGACTCAAGTGAGCGTTTTACTGAACCGCCCGGCGTCAGCGTGACCAGCCTCCCACTCCCAGCCCAGCCCTCAGCCCCCAATCTGCTGCCACACAGAGACTCCCGGGGCTGGTGACTGGCACATGGAGCGGACAGAACACTGTAAGTTCCATGTAACAGGAGGATCCCCCATTGTGCAGATGGTATGAATGGGAATGGACCCTGACTGCACATCCCACTGACAGGACCCCCAACACCAGCAGTGACCGGGGCACCATGTAGAACCTGCCGGGCGGGGATCCGGTCGCTGTGGGTACACGGAATGGGATCACGTTGTAATGACCCTGGGATCGGACACTGAGTGACCGGCCTCCTCTCCCGGTTCCCCCCATTAAGCAGGATGAAGTCTCTGTTCTACAGCCGCTTCTTTATCCTCCTTCCCTGGGTGCTGATCGTGGTGATTATCATAGACCCCGACACTAGGAGATCCTCCAGCCCCAACAGGGTCCCTCCTTCCCGGACCCATTCTCCTTATTGGCACCGTAGGGTCGGACGTGCTGCCCTCACTAGACCCCAACCTAGCGACCCTCCCGCAGGCACAAGGGCTACTAAGCAGGGACACCTGGCTACCACTGGAACCCTGGGGGGAAAGAACGACACTTTGCCTGTTATCTTCGCCATCACCCCAACTTACAGCCGCCCGGTGCAGAAGGCAGAGCTCACCCGCCTGGCCAATACCTTCCGCCAGGTACCGCGGTTGCACTGGATAGTGGTGGAGGATTCGGCGCAGCCTACGGAACTGGTGAGCCGCTTCTTGTCTGGGGCGGGAGTGAGAGCTTCCCACCTACACGTCCCAACCCCGCGCAGGTACAAACGGGCCGGGCTGCCCAGAGCCACGGAGCAGAGGAACGCGGGGTTGGCCTGGCTCAGACAGGGATATCACAGCCCGCGGATCCCACCTACTGTCGGGGTGGTCTTCTTCGCGGACGATGATAACACTTACAGCCTGGAGCTATTCGAGGAGGTATTTCATGTACATGTTATACATGGGCAGGGGATACTGGGGAGGGAGTTTCTCAAACTACAGCCAAAGTTCAACACTTCCATTTCAGCACCAAGGGAACGGACAGCGACACATTGTCAGTGCTAGAGGCAGAGACATGGGCCTGATTTACCCACTTGTGCAGTGCCAAAAATAGTGGTTAAAATTGAATAGGTTAGTGCAAGTTTAACTCCATAATTGCACTGGCTGCACCAGTTTCACAAAAGACACCTGTGCGACTGGTGCAATCTATTTAATAAAGGATTTGCATCACTTTTAACTCCACAATTTAAGACCAGCTAATGGCTGGTCTTAAAGTGGCGCTGGGGTAAAATCTTTTAAGATTTACCACCAGGTGCAAATCCAATATTAAATACCAGAAGCCACATTTGCCTGGAGCAATTTTCACCTCTGGGTAAATGAGCCCCATAGGGAGAGACAGACAGTCCACCAGTGTCTATAGATTGATATGAAGCCCTGGTGTGAGGATTTACAGTCAGTCCAACTATATTATTGGAAGGGGGTGGGAACTCTGCAATTGCCCTTTGGGGTACAGTTCATGGTGTGATAAGAACATATAGCATTGTGCAATAATGGATGATTGACATCAATGTGTGAGTGGGGAAAGACCCAGGATCCATTTGTTTGGATCAGTTTATCAATCCATGATTTAAGGTGATAGAGTGACAATAGGTCTAGTTCAGATAGACATAACAAAATGGTGATGTGGTTGTTTTACTTTTTCAGCTTGTCTAATTTAATTTCAAGTAAAATAGTATTTAAAGTGGAATAAAGACATATCATCCATCCATCAGTCCTTTCACCCTACCCATGGCGCCTGTGTAACTGTTGATCTAGAAGAAAGAAAGGGGGTGAAAAAACAAGGATTGAAGAGGGAAAGAATTCATTTCTGGCACCAAATGTCAGTCAAAAATCCTTAGACCTACCTCTTTTTATCAGTTAACTTATGATACTAGATATATTCACACATTTAATGAAATCATTGCTATTTGATGTGAGGGACAGACTATTACTAACAGTAATGCTTTACTCCCCATAGCTGCCTTTACTGGGTCAATAAGCCAAGACATTAAGTTATTTAATGAGCAACAACCAAGTGTTCTACCTGCAGTCAAATAGCTGGATTAGCATGTTGGCAGATATAATTCTGAAGTAACAAAAACACAACATATTGACAAGATACACTGTAGATGTTAATCATAATGGGAAGGAAGTGTGAACATAAATATACTTTTCTCTAAATATTTTAAATACTTTTAACACATTTGGGTGATGGGTTAGAAGAGAGATTCAGTGATCTGCTTAAGCTGAAGATACTTGGCATTGTGATTCATGGGTAATTTTCTCCTCAATAACAAAATCCAACAATTATATTACAGCCTTAACATAGCTTGCATGGGCAACAGTCAATATTTATTTGAAATGCTGGCTGAGGAATAGGCACCTATTACTATGGATCACTCTCTGTGGTTCCCAAGACAACTGTTTCCGACTGAAAGTGTGCAGATAAAGAATTTCAAGACCCATCCTCCTGTTACAGTGTCTGCTCTTTGTCAATAGCAGAAACCATACATTAGACAGTCTCCAAATCTAAGGTGTAAAAAGCTATTGAAGGAAAATATCCATGTAACTGTTGCTTACAAACATTAAGACACTGACTAATGTTTGGATATTATTTTTGCAATCTTCAAATACTGTTGATAAATTACTGTTGATAACAGATTTACAATCATTTCTGTAGTATGCACTAAATGCTTCATTTTCTGTGGAGTTAACTGCCTTCTGCAGTTGAGAATAGAGAAGCTGTATTTCCAAGTACATGTATCGTACTATAATAATGCAATTTATCATAATGTACATTCAAAATTCTCTGTACACGTTAACTTCATTTAAGCACCAATATTGATATACCAATATCAAAAATCTAAACTTTATATAAAAATGTGCTATTTGAATCACTAAATGATAGGCAATCTATTGAATAAATTCAGTTTTGTTAATGTGTTATATACCTAAAAGTAATAACAAGTAGCAAATACACTTAAGGAAATGCCACATTTATTTCTTTACTTTTGCTCTTCTTTTTTATGAAGGACTGGTATAGGGAAGAAAGTTACTGTACATTATACAAATACAGACAACAGTTAATGAATTGTAAAAAATAATTACACAAATAATTAAAAAAAAAACTAAACAAGAAAGCGCCATAATTCGGCAAAACTATATAACATAAACTATAACATTATATATATATATGTGTACGTTAACATACTGTATGCGGAATGAGGTCCATGTCCCTCTATCATTTAGGGGGAGGAGGCATATTTTTGTAGTATTAACTACACCAGGTTACCAATTTGGCAAGTTTATTTGGCCTTTTGTAGTGTATGACCTAGACATGTAAATTCTGTTCAACTTCACATTGGCTGTTAACTGAACACAAAAGGCAGATGGATTTTCCACAAGGTCAATAAAAGCAAAGTAGGGGTATATTAACTAGTAACATCCGTTTGCAGCTTATACTATACATTTCTGATTTGGTTTGAATCTGCAAAGCTCAAAGTAGTGTCTTTCCCCAAATATTACTTTTCCTTTAACATATTAAAATTTGCAATTTTCAATTCTCGTGTTCTTTGGTTTTTCCTTAAAAAGGGAAAAGGCAATATCCAGCATGCCACATTTTGCATTGACAACTGCTTCAGTGTCCCTGAAGGCTCAATGAATGCATAATTGCTGGAGGTTGCAGTTCATTGACTCTGGGACACCTTGGTGTATGTTTTGATACTTTCCTTTTTATTCCATATTTATGTCTACAAGTAGAATACCAGATAAACTGTAACTGTGAAAATAAAGAATTTGAAATAAATGGACCCCCTGTAATTTGTAGAATTTATTGTTTTAAGGTTTCCATTTTATCTCTGTTATTATAAACTAATTGTGTTGTTTATTGTTTTTGTTCAGTTGGCTGTTTGCTCAAATCTATTTTGAGCAAACTCTTCTTAACACAATTATGATCTGTGGGCCTATTTCATTTAAAATTTCAAGTTTCATTTATCATCAGTCAGTTACAAAGTAAAAAGGTATAACTCATTCTATTAAAAGTACAAAGAAAAGGATAGAAATTCCTCATGTGTTAGTGTATGGTTTGTGTGTGGATAGAGTACCAGATAGTAGTTACTGATCTATAGAGGAATGGTTTAAAATGAACTGTCAAGAAATAAGGCATCAAAGTGTAATTATTTGAATAGGATATAGCAAGTCATACATAGTAATAAGTAATAGAGTGTCTTGCACTTTCATTTGAATGTATCCCCAAACCTGCCTGTATATAGTGTAGGCAGATAGCACAGCAGGATGGCTGATTCCTCACACAGAAAATGAAAGTCAGTCATGCTGAAAGCTCACTGTGATTTATTTGCTCATGGGCTTTGCATCCAGACAGTATGGTACAGATAAAAACTAAAGCAATAAACAAACTGCAAATGATAAATCTTCTCAAGTAAGAAGGCTTTCTAAAATATGCAAGTAGTTCACTCTGTATCAAAATATACAGTCTTATCAGAGACTACATCTAATGCTATTATCTAAAGAAGCCTCAGATGGACAAACAAATAGAAAGTCTAAAGACAGATAGAAGCATAAATAAATTAGCAGATGTACAGGCAGGTGAATGGACAGTGAATGCAAGCAGTTGTACTCTACCATATTTTTCCACTTGCAGTTAATTGAAGTTGCTAGATCTATTTAGTAATATTCACACATGTTCTCAGAATTTACAATATTTTAATTTATTAAGCTATGATTCCTAAGGAGAAGACAATGTTGCAGGAAATTCATATTTTCTTCATAATGTTCTTTCTCTGGAATAAAGATAAATACAAACAGAAATTAATAAGAGAAATAGGTGCATGCTGAAGGACCTGATAACATGCTTTATTGTACACTTAATACTCCCTAATACATGTTATAAACCTGGGGAAGTATTTTATTTTCTTCATTTTCTTCTTAAGAAATGTAGTGATCAGTGACTGAAAATTGAATTTCAGTTGTTTATTCCTTTCCTTTCTGCATTGAAAATTTGTTTTCTGGTTCATTTGTACTGATGTTTAGCTCCATACATAGTCCTAATTGCTTGGGAAATGATGTCATTATGGTGAAGTTGTCTACTTGTCATTGCTGTCAATGAAATAAATTGACACAAACCACAAAGATAACTGGAAATCGTATTTGCCATAAACATTAATTCTATAACTAGTTTGAACTTTGCCATTCCTACAGACAATATTTCCCTCCAGAAATAGAAATAATACAGAAAAGTAATGAAAACTTGTATTACCTCCTAAGGCAAAAAATACAAGTCTCAAAGGTAATCATATGCACTTCTATCTGATTGATCCTGAGAACTTAAATTGTACATTAAAATGTGTTGTTATGTCATAATTGTCTTAATAGAAGATCAGTCTCTTATAAAAAATGAACTCATACCATTCCTCCCTCTTTGTGCTTCACTGGGGTCTGTTTTATATTCTGACTGCTTTCTGTCTTATCACAACTCAATTGAACTCTAATAGAACAGAGACCTGAGGAGTTGTGTTGATGAAGGAAGACAGAAATAAGAAATTGGATTTAAGTGTTAAAACCTAGTTATCCTGAACAAGTTGGGGCCTGGGATCAGCTGTTCAATCAATCTTTTTCATGTATATGTTTGACCTTGGAAGAACATTTTTCAGTGTTTCCAACCTCAGCAGGTTGTGCATGTCACTACCTATTTATCTGCCTAAATGTATATGAATGAGACATATTCCGAGTTCCAGTTTATGAAATGGTGCTAATATTTAAAAATAACTGTTTGTATATCCAATTTGTCCAACTCAATTAATACAGGTGGAAAACAAAGAATTGCTTTCTAGTTCCTGGCGTAGCAAGTCAGGATATAATTAAACAGACTCAACGGGGCTTATTATATAGTGGAAAAGTCATTTCATTGTCAAATATTTCAATAGTTTTGGACAAAACAGCATTTATAAAAAGGGGGAAATTGACAGTGTAAAACATCATTGCAAATCACCTAAATATTTTTTCTCCAATTGTCTGCACTTTGTAAGGGATCCTTGGTAAAAAGCTATTAAGTGGCCAAAATGCATTTTTATCCTTTTCCACTCTTCTTGGAAAAATCAACTAAGGGCTAGGCCACACTAGCGCATTTTTCGCACGTTTGTGCACGCGTTTCACGCTCGCGATTGCGCCCGAAATTTTCGCTAAAATACTGGGCTAAAACAGTCAATCCCGGCAATTTTATTGAGTGCCAGGCCTCTGAATAAAAATCTATGTTCTTCTAGCTATTATTCAGAGCTGAAACATATATAATATATATACAGGGCGATGTAATAAAAGTTCTTATCGTCAAAAATAGTGCTAATTTTGCCTCAACCAATCAGATGTTATGTACCATTTGAAAGCTAAAATCTGATTGGTTTGGGCAAAATGAGCACTATTTTTGACGATAAGAACTTTTATTACATCGTCCTGATAGTAAAGACATATGGGTGCTGCCAGACTCAGCCCTCACTAGAAAATGAGTCCTTTTAACTATATTGACCATTGATACGTGGTCCCCATGCCATTTTTCAGTTTCAATGCAATATGCACACTTTTTTTGTTGCTATTAGCCTTTAAAGTATATTACTAAAAACAAAAAATCTGTTACAGTGATTTTTTCCAGTCTTGGATAACAAATATGCCCAATGAGATTTTCCTACCCATCAATCTGTGTGAGTGTGTGTAAAGTAAACCAATACATTCATTATTTATACTGGTTCATTTCTTCTTTAGAGAGGTCAAATTCCTTCCCACACTACTTGCATGGCTACACTCCATAAGATTATTGATGTCGGGATTAAATAAAGAGCACTCTGCTTGTGATTTACATTAGTGTAAGTCAGAGTTGGACTGCAAAAGCTACTCTAGTGGTTTGGGGATTACATCCCTCTGCACCCCTTTTAAGTTATTTTGTAAAGAAATATTACAAATTTCTTGGAATCCCTTGTCAGTTTCACACAGTAAAAAAGTCCATGAGGTGTTATGGTCAGTAAAAGGGGAAAGGAAAATAAGAAAATGACCATTGTTTGTTGATTTAGTTGGTTTCATGACTATGTTGAAGATCTGTCAGGCATTGTGATATTGCATGTTTGTGCCTACCTAAACTTTATACATCGGTGGAAAATGCAGTCTGAGTATTTCAAACAAGACCATATAGAAAGCCATTTTTTACCAGAATATCTGGATCTTAATGCTTGCAGCTTTGACGTAAGAACAAAATTAGACACAGGTAAAGAGACTTAAATACGCTGTTTACCAAGTGGTCATAGATTAAGAAAGGTTGTAATAGGAATAATGCATAGATAAATCAGAGGAAAATAAAATGTAAGTATATCTTTGGAAAAAGTTGGGGTTTTTCATGTTATAGACTATACATTGTACACTATATACTGTAAAACCTTATTTCCATGGGTGATCAGAAAGAGGCTGTAGACTATTCATCAGCTTATTTGTTATGTTTGCGACTGTATGTTAAGGGGGAGGGGGCATATTAAATATATTTGCAAATTGTTTTTTATGTGGGCCAACCACTTCACATTAGCAATATTTTACTAGTACTGTATGTATAGTGATGCAGAAAATCATACAAATTCATTGTATGATTTTTTAGGTGACATCTTTCAAAGGACACTAAACTATACATACCAGAAATACCTGCAATGTTCTAATGCAGGCGCAATAAAGATGAAACTGTTCTCTAAAGGATGCTTTGGTTATACACTCAACTTGTGTAATGCTTTAAAATACCCAACAGATGGCATGTTATACATTACTGAAATTACCCAGAGAAGTAGTTTCTCTCATCAAGCTCATTGGCTTGCTGAGAAATTGAGCTATAGACAAGACTCTTCCTAGTGTACATTATTTAAGTTTAGGTGAAAACAGTTTAAAAAAAAAACTTCAAAAGATTTAAATTCTTGCTCTGTTTAATAATTGAGTGAATTATTTGCCAGTTTTAAATGTGAGAAAGGGGTGGATATATTGTAAGAGAAGGATGGCCGCAGAACACGTTATTAAAATATACGCTAAGGTAGCAACTTTTTAAATACCAATGAAATAAAGCTTCTTTCATTTCAGAGGAGCCATTTGGAAGGTTATATTTGTACGGTCTATTATTCTTAGGGGTGGCATATTTCTTTAACATATTAAAGAATTTTCCTTGTTAAACATGGCTTTTAAAGTCAATTCACTTATACTGTCACACTTGACAGGCCATGTTATATCAATCAAAAATATTTATTCAAAAGCAAACTGCCATGTACAGGGAATAATACATCTGCTGCTGCAGCACTTTACAAGTTCCAGAGAGGTTTTGTGATCCTACTTACACAGGTCACAGAAATCATATTTCACAAGTTAATATCTGAATTATACTGTATATTATGTAATATCTTTTGTCAAGGGATGTTGAGAGTCACTGTTTTAGATACAGAATAAGGTACGATTTACTTGAACATCCTAATATGATTGTCTTCCCAGAGATATGACCGGGATTTAGGATGATTTTATTAACCTTTAAGACGGGCTCTTCTTACTCTTCACTTTCTGGGCCGTTAAATGATGACTGTGACCATATAATTAAGATCACATTCATACATTTACAATCCCGATCATAATTGTACCATCACCTATACAATACCATTGTTGTAGTTGGCTACCGCGTGGTATTGTATGGGCAAACAGGTGTTATTGTACAAACTTGGGCTTAAATGTAAAGCTGCGGTACTTTTACAACAACCCGTGGTATTGGATAATACAGTAAATGTGTTTTCTAGGGATTAGTAAATAGCGTTTAGTTTTAAAGTTTCAATAATAGAATAACTGCTTTTCGCAACAATAATAACTATGCATCACATGTCAGGAAATTATCGCTTGCTTTCTTCAACAGGCACTACCCAGTATTTCCAAGAAAACTTTCTTTTAACAGAGAGATGTGGTATGTGGGGGAGTGGTCTACGTGTGATTGAACTAATGAGCCAAGGAAAATTCACTGGCAGCTCACCTTTAGCCAAAGACTGTTGTTTAGGTGCTTCATTTTATGTAGTCATCCTCTGCTTCCTCTGACAGGTCCCGACATCATCCACGCTCCCTTATACTATATGCACATGCGCATACAATGCATTGGAGTGGGGATGTACTTGCCACAGGTCAGAGGAAGCAGGTAAGTTTGCTGTGCCCGCTCTCGTTGGATTAATTGAAGAACAAGAGGTAATACAAGGCTCTGTTGCCACTCATTCTTCAATTAAAGTGGAAAAAGGTAAGTATGATTTTTAAGTGGAGATACCCTTTAAGACAGTTGTTCCCAACTCTTTTTTTAAACAAAGTAGATTAGTCCTGGTGATCGCTCATTGGTAAAACCCAAGCTGACCATGTATGTCTTAAAGCAAGCATGATCACTCGTGCCTATATCGGCCTGTACACTTTTACTTTTGAATTAAAGATTACCAAACCCTATATCAGTCTGTGGATCTATCGGTCAGTTAGTTCTAAAGTCTTTCTCAAATGATGTTTGGTGCCATTCATAAGAATCTACAGTTAAATTTACAAAAAAACACCAACATTTCTCTTGCTCAGAACAGTTTTAGAACTGTATTTGTGAGGAATTGTGAAAATCAGGGCAGCTTAAAAACATCAGTAAACTGGTAACTCTTAACAACCTCTAGAGACAGAATAGAGATTTATGGGATTGTGCTGGTATCTCAACTGTTATTTAATCCTGCATTTGTGGTAGGAAAAAGCCTGAAGGCAACCAGAAAGAAACAAAATATATCTGCTCGTTAAATAGGGAATTAGGATCTAGAACAACGTTAAGAAATTTTAAGAAAAACAAATAACCATTTTGTATCAAAGCAAATTGGTCTAGAATTACATTTGAAATTTTACAAAGTGTTGATTTGATATATGACTTTATTAAAATGTTTAACTGCACTGGTTAGAAAAACATCTACCTGTAACTATATCTGTTGTATTCAATTAGATCAACTGGACTTGAAGTTTAGTTCTTGGAGACGTGTCGCTAGTCATCCAACTGGCTTCCAAATTCAGAATGACTTGTACAAGAATCTTTGGCAATTATGTACCCTGGAAAATCCCAATTAGCATATCACAGCCAGGTGTTAAGGGTGTGATTGGATAGTGGCTAAGAGGTGTTATAGGAACGCCCAGAGTAAGGTGTCAAAACAGCATTGTACATGGCAGACAGTTGGTGTCGAACCCCCCCCCACCTCTATTTAGGCTTGGTTTCTTTATTTTCACATAAATGGCCTCCTTAACACCTCTCTTGAACCAGTCACATTCCTTTGCCAATATGTTAACATTACAATCTTCAAGTCCTTTATCCTTAAGATGCAGGTACACAGCTGAGTCCTGACCCGAGGAATTGGCTCTTCTGTGCTGGGCCATGCGTTGATGCAGTTGGCCCAGCACAGAAGAGCCAATTCCTGATTAGACTTTGGAATGCTGCAGTTTATTTTCTAGGCAATGATTGGCACAAAGAACAGACTACCAGGAATAATACTAATTACATTTGCTGCTTTTGTGCTTCTAGTCTGTTCCTAGTAAAAGATAAATATAGTAAATATAGGTTCTTTCTGTGTTACCTCTGGTGGGATAGTGGACTACTGTTCTACTTTTAGAAAGAATCCATGTGGGTACAAGTTCATTAACGCACTGCTATGTAGTAGCGGGCCAACTATAACCAAGAAGGCAGCATAGCAGTACCATTTATTCCCCCCCCAACCAGACATATTACTTGAAGAGTAATGGGCATTCAAACTCAGGATGCATAGCCACTACACAGTGAACCGCCGCTTCCCCTGCGGCTACCATCTGTGGGCTGCCAATTAAATATCTTGCATGATCAGAGCATTAAGATTTTATGGGGTGGCGTGAGCTTATGGTTTGTCTGTCAGAAAGTATCTTTTATTATCTTTGGTGGAAAGGGAGGGTTACAGCAAGCACAGTAGTGGGGAGGAGGGCTTATGATGGAATGTGGTCTTATGATGGAAGGGGGGCTGTGTGTGTGACTGGACTATGTTTTTGTAAGAAGGGGAATTTGCAGGCAGGCATGCCTTTAAATGAGGGCGATTAAATGGGAGGGATAATAATGGATAATGGACCCCCTGCAATAAATTTAATAGGAAATTAGAAGTCACTTGGGAGTTCTGTGACCTTTATAGAAATTGTATATGGTCACTGAATTCCACTGTGACTTCTAATATCCTTTACAGTAGGGTAAGTTGTCCATTATATATTGACTGCCAAGTAGGCAGTAATGGTTGTTACCTAATGAGAGTCCACAATTTGTTTTAGTTGCAGCAAATACATTTTAAATGGTAAGAGGAAAAGCCATCCACAGAATGCTTAACTATTGTAGAGGAACTCTCTGATTTGTTAGCCAAATCTAATATGGGACACTAATTACTGTTTTCTGTTCATTTCCAGCATGACTTTAGGTCTACCGTAATAGTGATAATGCACAGAAGCTAGAGAAAACATGATTTGATATTCATCAGTTTCTGTAAATTCAAATCAGTAGGCCACAAGGGAACCTATTAGTATGCTAACTGCTGTAACACAATCTGGTTTATAGCAACAGCAGAAACAGCATCGGCTTTACTAAGCATCGCCAGTTTCTTTTGGGATGAATAGAAGCAATCTGGTTTACACTGCTACTTTATATATGTCATCATGTGCCTAATGCCCCATACAATACAAGCCCTTTACATTCCATGTTGTTAGGAGTATTGCCATTCGCAGTGTTTGCTTTAATGATCCTGTAAAGGAAAATTGATTTAAAACTGTAATCATTTCTGAAACAATCACTATCGGAATCATTTCCTGTCATTTTCTGCCTTATCTGCATGAAATAAGTGCTGCTGGCTCTGCATTTTTAGGATTTAATAATCATCACCAGCGTCATAATGAATTGCTACAGTTCCTAGAAAGCGTTTCACAAAACAAGGGCTACTTTGTGATTTTAGTGTGTGGCGTTTTAATACATTTTCCACCTCTTCTTTTTCTCATTGGCATTTAGCTAACCTGATGAGAATCTAATCTGCCACTCTATCTCCTTAGTAGGGAAAATGCTGTCACTAATTTACCACCATTTTTAATGGAGAATACACATTTCTAAGCAGCGGTAGGTTATGTGCTTCCCCTGCTTTGGAGAAAAAGAACTAAAGAAGCAACTTTCCCATCCTCCTGCATACTGACATGACTGTGGAGGGGTCCTATATAACATGTTGGGCATTATAGTTCTCAATTAAAGAGTCAGTATACCTCTTTCCACTTTAGCTGTTTAATAAAATAATAATTATAAAAACATTCAGTTTCACATACTAAACTGTCAAAACATTAGCAAGCAAATGACACAAGTGGGAGCATGGTAGATATTCTTCCTTGCTCTGTATTTGTGCTTGTTTAAGGGACAAATACACTGGGAAATTTGTTCTTTTAAAGGACAATTATACTCACCTTCCCTCCGCTCCTCTACCTAAGACCACACTACAACGCACCAAATCACGCACGCAATTACAAGCGTTATCGCACAAGATTGCGTGCGCCATTCTTGTGCGTTTTTCGTTTGCGCATGCGATTTTGATGTTTTCAGTTACCAAAACGGAAACGTATCGGAAATCGCAGGGATTTTTGCGTTCCTGTGATTTCCATTATAACCAAATCGCATGCACAACCGTGAGCTTAAAAACGCGTGCGCTAACGTGCAAAAAATGTGCAAGTGTGGCCTAGCCCTCAGTCAGTACTTTCTACCCAGGATGAGGACCTGAACCGCTAGGTCCTCACCCCTGGGTTTGCTTAACTTGCACCACAAACTTACAGGCTGCTCTGGTGAGCCCTGCCCCCTCCTACCTGTCGGCAACGAGGCCAATAAGAAGACATGCTCTGCAACAAGCGAGCCTTCCTATTGGCTTTGTCGCACAAGTAGAGGAGGGGGAGGAGCCTACCGGAGCAGCGTATAAGTAAGTTTATGCTGCAAGTTAAGCGAACTCAGGGGTGAGGACCTAGCGGTTGAGGTCCTCACCCTGGGTAGAAAGTACTGACTAAGGAAGAGGAGCGGAGAGAAGGTGAGTATAATTGTCCTTTAAATCAACCCATTACTGGAAATTCAAATTTTTCCCAACTGTCACCATTTTTGTGTTGATCTGTCCCCTTTTTCTTTAGATATCTAGTCTGAAACAGCTTACGTTTCACCTGCCAATCAAGTGCCTTAGTATTATATATTATATTATGTATTCTGTTATGTATAATTTTGCTGTAGCTGGAATGGTGGCAGTTGGTACATGAACTGTGTGGTGGGAAATTCCATCTCCTTATGGTGCTTCATAGGGATTACTGAGCTTGCTTGCCCTCACACATAGATAGTCTGGCAGGGGGGTTGGGGCACTGAGAGACTGAGCTTGAGCAAAACAAATACTAAACTGTCATGCAGAAACACAAACACATTAGAGTAAGTGCTGCTTACATATATTCATTCATAGATTGAAATTAAGTATTTTTTCCGTGTATAATAAGATGTTCCTTTCTTAAAGCCTAGAATCTGCAGATTAAAAATGTGTTAATAAAAAAATCAAAGTATTTTAGTTATTCGGAAATAAAGCTATACTGTATAGTATAGTATTTGTGGTAATAAAGACATATGTCCATCTAGCCCAACCTACTCAGCAATACCCACATTTCCTGCCAAACAGTTGATCCAGAGGAAGGCAAAAAATAAACAGTATGCAGGTAATAATGTGTTTCAACTGCTCCTTTAGTAAATAACTATACAATAATATATTTTATGTTTATCCCATATACTGAAAATATTTTTAAATAAGAAATAAACAATAATAATAACTTGAGTTATCTGTTGTATTCAGTTAGATGAACTGAACTTAGTTTAGTTCTTGAAGACGTTTCTTGACGACTCATCTGACTGGCTTTCAGAAGTGAAACATATTCAAGAACTAAACTTTTACTCCAGTTGATCTAACTGAATACAACAGATATACCATCACCTGAATGAATGAGAACCTTCACAAGCAATAACAGATGATCCCCTGGGACATATTTATGAATAAAGATATAATTACTTGAGGTATTGTCAGTTATTATAATACCAATAGGGTAATTGTTAGTTTGTTGCACTAATGTCACTGACATTTCTCAGTACCACACCTCTATGAATAGGACCCCTTTGTAACATAGACATAAAATTTAACATAAACATTATTGAGCTTCTTTAGTAGATTTTTATTTGCTGTGTAAAAGGATAACAGCCATTTAGTATGTGTGTCCTGAAATTCGACCTTCGAGGTTTATATAATAAATTGTACAAGTGGAATATCTTCTTTACAAAAACACATACTATACATTGATTTCTCGTGCACATTATACATTAATGCCAATTTTGCTACAAGAGAAGACTAGTAAAGAATAATATTGAGAAGATATGTAATAATGTAATCTCAATCAAAACATTTTAGCACTTTCATAATTAATTAAATAAATTTGTCACAAAATAAAGAGAGCCAGCGCACTAGCGACATTGAGTATATTAGAATCACTGAGCATTATTTATTGGGAAATTTTCATCCCAGGAGCCATTCCACCCCTTAACACAGACCACAACCTAGAACATGCCCGTTAATACTTATGGGGGGAAAAACAGACTAAATTATGTTGAACTTTGTAAACTGCTCCAAACATGAACTGTTTAAAATAATAACTGTACCACAGGGGATTTCAGATGTTTTTTAAAACTTGAAGTTTTGCAAATTAAAGTGGCTTCAGTAGGTCAGAGAATGAAAGACGCCCTTGCAACCACACGCGCTCTAGCCTTCTCCCAGAAAACCACTGTAGATGAAACAGGGAAGGGCCATCATAGTTTTGCTGAGGCGTCCAATGATTAGTTATGCCACTGACCTGCTTACTGTTCCTAATGATAAGTTCTGGCCCTGTTGAAATATAATTAATGTGTCCAAGCTTTTATAAACATTTATAAGGCAGCTTTAAAGGTTTATTTTACAATATCTGAACTTAAAGGGTATTTTATAATAAAATCTAGGGAATCACTTCCCACCACCATATTAGATTGTTAAAAAAAAAAGAGGCAGAACTATACTGCTCCTGCAGCACTGTGATCCAGCCCTCTGTTTACTATAACTTACAAACTGGGGCCGGACCAGCAGCTGCAGCTGTGATTGGTTGAACGGCAATAAACACTGCAGGAGCGAAGGGCTGTAAGTATAGTTCAGATTCTTTTTTTTAGGAATCTAATATAGTGGTTGGGGGTGGGAAAGGATGCCCTACATTATATATAAAACATTTTACGCTAGGTGAGGGACAGCAAGGGAGGGATCAGGAGAGAGGGAGGGATTGGGGGAAAGGGCTCCCCTCACTGTCACTGTCCTCTCAGAGGACAAGGAATAGGCAGAAACCCTCCATACAGGAAGACACCTCCTACTTCAGTTTCCTGGACTTTGGACAAGCACTGCAGGAGAACATAAGGGGCAGAGATGTAAGGTAAGGATTATTTTGAACTACACAGTGGGGCCAGTAGTGGGTTACATAGTTTAGGAGTGGACATGCCCTTTAATATTTAAATATAAATTACCTAGATAGAGAAAAACTTAAAAAAACCTGAAAACAAAGAACACATAAAAAACCCATAATTACTGGTACTGATACTAGTACTGGTGATCCATCAAATACTAGAATGCATTCATTGGCAGACCAAGTCTGCCCCATCAATTAGATGAGAGATTAGAGAACAACAATTTATATTGAAAGACTAAACGATGGAATTGATTTATTTATATCATACACTTACACTGGGTACACACATTGCAGATTTGTATTGAAATCTACAGTGTAGGAAGCTGATAAAAATGGCTAGTCACATCTGCTTGCTGTTGGATTGGGGGATTTTTCATACACATATTTATTACACATGTTATTTAACCAGCTTTAACCATTATCACACAAAACCATGAATTAGATGTCATAGGGTCCTTTTTGTAAATGTGCAGTATCGCAATTTAGTGATAATTACGACCATGGCCATGAATGTGCGGTCGTACATTTACACCGAATGTTTGTTAATTAATGAACGTTCGGTCATAGAATAACATGGGGTAGTAAAATACCGCAAAGGTATTCTGTGGGGATCGTAAACCTACTATTGCGTTATCTGTAATTTATGATCTTTATCGTTAATTAACGATAGCAAATGTAAATTAACAATTTTTAAAGCTATTGGAAATTAACGATCGGTTTAACGATTATTAAACCGATCATTAAATGTGAGGTATCGATAAAAAGCAATACTGCGCATTTACAAATAAGGCCCATAGTCACTTAGGCTATAGCACCTTTGACTCTAAACGGCATATTTAGAAATCCACGATTGGAAAATACTGATATCACAGGTTTAAATTGGCCGCTAACGACACAGCTGTAAAGTACTGATCTACAGTAAATTGGTACTTGGTATAGCCACTTTCGCAAAGTTATAATCATGGATGTAAGATACAGCCACAGTGGTTATCAGTATTTTACATTGTGGTTGTATTAAATGGTATATTATGTCATAATTTTTAATATTATTCTTTGTCATACTGTAGTTGCAATTTAAAATGGGTCACTGCCTCTTTTCTCTTTGCCTATATCGATTGTGTATTTTGTTGTAGAAAAGATAACAAACAAAGTAACATCCCCCCCCTTCCTTTATACATCATATTGAAGCTGGTGACATCACTTAAGTAAAGGCAGATTTTGTTGTTTGCTTTAGCAAGAAGCAAAGTATCAGTTACTCTAAAAGTTTGGTCTGACAATCCACAAACAGATTATTACACAGGATCCCTGGTACAAATGGAGTAGCTTAGGATTGTCTGGGAAATCTTGTTTGTCATGATTAACACCTCTACTGTATGTGTCAGAATATACAGTAGACTCATGATGAACCATCAGCTTCTACCCTATTCTCTCTGTAAATAGATTATTTTTAGCATATGTTTGAAGACTAGTTCTGTCCAACCTTTTGTTCTAAATCCACTGTGAAATTAAAGGACAGTTATACATACCTGCTCCTCGCTCCTCTACTTATATGCACGCTCTCTACCAAGGGTGAGGACCTAAGTCCCTAAGTCCTCACCCCTGGGCCGTTTCCACTTACGCTATTATACTTACACAGCGCTGCTCCTCCCACGTCTGCTTCCTGATGGGTCCAATAGGAAGACCCGCTCCTTGCAGAGTGTAAGTATAATAGCGTAAGTGGAAACAGCCCAGGGGTGAGGACTTAGCGACTTAGGTCCTCACCTTGATAGAGAGCGTGCATATAAGAAGAGGAGCGAGGAGGAGATAAGTATAATTGTCCTTTAAAACTACTGACATTCTCCAGTGTCCATTACCTACCTTCTTGCACTTCAGATATTTATGATATACTGGTTACCATAGATAATTTTCCTCTCTAGATGTTTATAATATACTGGTTACCATAGATAATTTTCCTCTCTAGATGTTTATGATATACTGTTTACCATAGATAATTTTCCTCTCCAGATGTTTATGATATACTGGTTACCATAGATAATTTTCCTCTCCAGATGTTTATGATATACTGGTTACCATAGATAATTTTCCTCTCCAGATGTTTATGATATACTGGTTACCATAGATAATTTTCCTCTCCGATTTTTAGATATACTGGTTACCGTAGATAATTTTTTCCAGATTTTATGATATACTGGTTACCATAGATTTTCCTCTCCAGAGTTTATGATATAAGGTTACCAAGATATCATTTTCCTCTCCAGATTTTATGATATACTGGTTACCATAGATCATTTTCCTCTCTAGAGTGTTTATGATTATCTGGTTACCATAGATAACTTTCCTCTCCAGATGTTTATGATATACTGGTTACCATAGATAATTTTCCTCTCCAGATGTTTATGATATACTGGTTACCATAGATAATTTTCCTCTCCAGATGTTTATGATATCTGGTTACCTTAGATAATTTCCTCCCAGATATTATGATATCTGGTACCAAGATAATTTTCCTCTCAGATGTTTATGATATACTGGTTACCATAGATAATTTTCCTCTCCAGATTCTTATGATATACTGGTTACCATAGATGATTTCCTCTCCAGATGTTTATGATATACTGGTTACCTTAGATAATTTTCCTCTCCAGATGTTTATGATATACGGTTACCATAGATAATTTTCCTCTCCAGATGTTTATGATACACTGCTTACCATAGATATTTTCCTCTCTAGATTGTTTAGATATACTGGTTACCATAGATAATTTCCTCTCCAGATTTTATGTTATACTGGTTACCATACATAATTTTCCTCTCCAGATGTTTATGATATACTGGTTACCGATATATTTTTTTCTCCAGATGTTTATGATATCGGTACCGTAGATAATTTTTTCTCCAGATGTTTATGATTACTGGTTACCATAGATAATTTCCTCTCCATATTTATGATATACTGGTACCATAGATCATTTCCTCTCCAGATATTTATGATATACTGGTTACCATAGATCATTTTCCTCTCCAGATATTATAATTACTGGTTTACCATAGATAATTTTCCTCTCCAGATGTTTATGATATACTGGTTACCATAGATAATTTTCCTCTCCAGATATTTATGATATACTGGTTACCATAGATCATTTTCCTCTCCAGATTTTATGATATACTGGTTACCATAGATCATTTTCCTCTCCAGTATAATTATATATACTGGTTACCATAGATAATTTTCCTCTCCAGATGTTTATGATACTGGTTACCTTAGATAACTTTCCTCTCCAGATATTTATGATATACTGGTTACCTAGATAATTTTCCTCTCCAGATGTTTGATACTGGTACCTAGATCATTTTCCTCTCAGATATTTATGATATACTGGTTACCATAGATCATTTCCTTCCAGATTTATGATATACTGGTTACCATAGATCATTTTCCTCTCTAGATGTTTATGATATACTGGTTACCATAGATAACTTTCCTCTCCAGATGTTTATGATATACGGTTACCATAGATATTTTCCTCTCCAGAGTTTATGATATACTGGTACCATAGATAATTTTCCTCTCCAGATATTTATGATATACTGGTTACCATAGATAATTTTCCTCTCCAGATGTTTATAATATACTGGTTACCATAGATAATTTTCCTCTCCAGATGTTTATAATATACTGGTTACCTTAGATATTTTCCTCTCCAGATGTGTATGATATACTGGTTACTATAGATCATTTTCCTCTCCAGATGTTTATGATATACTGGTTACTATAGATCATTTACCTCTCCAGATGTTTATGATATACAGCACTGGTAACCATAGATAATTTGTATTAGAAATATTCTTTTCCACGTATGACAATCATTCTAGTATTTTTGTTGTTTGTAACCCTGCATTTTATTCTGTTCACTTGAATCCACTGTACAGTAATGATGGAGACAGATTGCATTTTTGTTATGTGGCAGCATGCCTGATCTAGCCACCATGTCTGAAGTCACAGATTTATTTGAATCCTGAGGTTAAAGGCAGAATTGAAGTAAATCGCCTGAAAAAATGATTATGTTCATTTTGAAAAGAAGAATGAATTGTTTTTCACTGTAAGGATCGCCCAGTACATATAAATTATGAATTCAAAAGTAATCAATTACAATACAGAATGTTCTAACCCTGTTGAGAACTTGCATCATGTAATAAGCCCGTAGCTGAAAAAACAAAAAGGACTAGCAAACACTTGTTAAATATAAATATTCCTGAAGTTTCTAACAAACATTTGCCTATCACAAATAATTATTGAGCAATTGTATTTTTTTAGAAGACCTCCATGCTTATAAAAAACATTTTAAAAAATGCAGAACAGTTGGAAAATGATTGCAGAAATGCTATTTCTAACCGAAAACACTTTGCCACCTCATCATAAATATAATCTGCCATACTTGTATACATGTTTTTCCTACAATAATCAGTATATTGCAGTATATATAAGAGTGATCTAGTTAAATTATGATATTGCTACTTTTCGTGGTAGTAAATTACCTATCAGTATCATTAATTTATGTGCATGACGTTATTATATATACAAGTGTAGCATTAAATACCATTGCTTGGTTTTACTACTGTGTGTTATTGACAGCCACATTGTAGACGTAAATGACCTTTAATGATTGGTATTTTATGACCACAGGGTTATTTTAATGGCCGTGGTATAAAGAACACCCATGGCATTAAAGGAATCAATATCAGAAACCTCGAATATTTTTTGCTCTTCATAAATACTGCCCAAAATGCTTTATAGCTCTACCGCTTCTTTTTGCAGATACAAAGAACCTAAAAAGTTAATCAATGACATATGCAATCAACAGGTTGACTTGTACAGGAATTTGGGCAGTATTTAATGTATCTATCGCTTGTACTTGTCTTTTTCCTCTCTCTACCCTATAATGGACACCCTCTTGATTTTTATCAGGTATTCACACATTAAACTCTCTCTCATACAGAACAAAGATATAAAAAATGCACAGGGGTGTAGCATTTTGATGAATAGGGGGGGAGAGAATTAGAATGGACATGTCCTTTAAGGGAAAATGGGACAGCAATCCACCACCCTGCCATTGCTTTAAAGTTTTCATTTTTTGGAAATACTTACCTTTGACGTTTCCCATGTTGCTTTGAAACTGATGTAGCCCAGCAACTATCAGTAATGCAATGCCTTTCTTCATATTGGGCTCTCCCAATTGTCTGGTAATCAGTGAAGAGGTGAATCCCTAATGTAATATCAATTCACATTTTTCAGCTTAGTTATTTTTTAATACTTTTATAACTATATTCCTTATAGCACTGATGTCTGTAGAAGCATATTTAGTTATATTTTTCTTACTTATGATATAAATATAGGTAATGACAGATATGTCAACAGTACCAACAAAACAGTAAACCTACAATGATGGATTGCTGCGTTGAATATATAAAGGACAAATTAACCTAGAAATGAAAGCACAATGCACTTAGTTGGGAATGAACACAGAGATTTCCAGTGTAAATTATTGGGGCAATGCACTAAATTGTAGTATGTGATCTGAAAAATGGTTCACATTGCACACTTTTTTGTTTCATTTTTATTAATCTGTATTACTCCTATTCAAAACAATAACAGTTCCTACTAATATTCATAAATCATTGATATGATCACACAATTTTAAATATTCTAATACATTAGAGTTAATTAATTAGTAGAGTGAGGGCTAGGCCACATGACCATTTTAACACGACCAAATCGTGTTAAAAAGCACAATAGTAATTGCCACTCTAGCATTTAAAATGGTGCTAATTTTGCCCCAAACATCAGATATTTTTAACATTTGAAAGCTAACATCTGATTGGTTGGAGCAAAATTAGCACCATTTTAACGATAAGAACTTTTATTGAATAACCTTGTAGGTGTGTCTGGGGCCATTCATTCTGCAATCCGTTGATCGGAGCAAATGCAGTCACCATTTTTGGTGAGATTTGCATGTGCTACGATCCCCGAAAATGACAGGGATCACAGCGCAAGCGGCCACCAAGTCGCAATCGAGCTTGATTAGTGTGGCCTCGCCTAATGATCTCTTTTGGATAAAAATAAAAGGATTTATATCTAAAATCTGTCTTTCTAAACTTAAAAAAAATGTTTCGTTTGACCTAAGGTTTAATTTGATAAAACTTGACTTTCACATTGAAAAGTGCAGTATTTATTTATCCGGTACTGTAGCTTGTTGTTACGCTGTCAGGCTCATTTACAGAGGAACGCTGCACAATTTTAGGAGTCACCTAATCGATTCAATAACTTTAACTACTTTGTTGCTCTGACTGAGCAAGTATCGCAATAGACACCCCCACAGCTGGCACAACCTATTTAATATTAGATTTGCAACATATTTTTTTACTGATTGGGGTAATGGTGAGCAGATCTTCGCTATTTACCCAGAGCCAAAACCACTGTATTAAATTGCCTGGGAGGCCAGCGATTGTGTCTCTCATTAAATCTGGCCCTGTCTGTTTTAGCAGCCTATCAAGGGTTCAGATAAGTTCTATACTGTGAGGCAATGTTGAGTCTAACATTCATAAACCATGATCTGTTGGGCAAAAAAAGCTTTCAGATGCAGAGTTCCCTTTTTAAGACAATTGGTGGAAATACATCCTATGCTGGTATGAACACCACATGTAGAACTCACTGAACATGTGCCAGTTTGTATCTTGTTTTTGACCAGCAGGATGGGGCAACCAGGCATCAGTGATATAGGAAAAACTGCAAAATTTCTGCTGTTAGTTTCATTTTAGCTTTTAATTAAAATAGGTGAGTTAGATATGTAAGAAATAGAAAGAGTTAGAAATAAAAGACCAAGTACTAACACAGTTCTATCAGGGATCTTGCCATAATGTCATTTTTACTAAAGCGAATTTGGATTTAATAAGACCTAATAAGGGTTATTGTTTGTACTTTTTCCTATCTAACAACTTCCCGTGACCGGCAAGACTAGACTGATATGAGCTGTGTGCATTGATGTAAAAGTACAGTTTTGGGGGAAAAAGACAAAATACATTTATTCAGGGCAAATCAATAAAGAAGTGAGAATACAACATAGATAATGACAAGGAACATGTTATCAGGTTTATTTAATAAGAGGTGCACATTTTGCTCTGTGCTGTTAATTTGCAGGAAACAATCAGATGCTTCCTTTTTACTGGTCTGCTACAGAAAACATTTGATAACATCTGATTGTTGATGCAGTTATACCATACAGGCAAATTGGGCACCCCTAGGGAATAAGACTTTCTTCTGTGCACTATATATTATTTCCAATACCAATTGAGAACATTCATTAAATCTGTTCATCTATATGATTAATCTTTCTCACTGTGCATGATTGTTTTTTTGTGTTGTAACACTACTGTAACACACTTCTACTGGTGAGCTTATCTGATGGTTGCTTGATGAGCAGTGAATGGCAAGAAATGACACTTTGTCCTTCACATCCTGGCCCTAGGCATATTTTGATGAAATTGGAAAAACTTGTAGCAATAAAAATAAACAGTGCTTCGACTGACACAGTTTTCCCAATGAAATGTCTTTAACAATATAATCATTGTCGGGAAAAAAGAAGAAGGACTTTTCCAGTATTACATGAATATACAAATTGAGCAATGCAGAGGCTTGACTGTAGGGCCTTTTCTGTCGTTTCCATTGCGATGCAATGCAAACTGTTTAAAAAAACATTAGCATATAGAAAATGGAAAACTAACTCAGGGATTTTAATTGAGACTGTTTTGAAGAAACATTTTTAAGTCAATGGAAAACGTATTCTGCATTCAGCTACTGGGTAGCTAAGTACCGTAAGTATAGATAGACAGGTATATAGCGATTTTCTGATCATGTAAGACCATGTAAGGTTTCTGAGGATTTAAGTTTAGCATCGGTGGAAAACCAAGAAAACTATCCTTCTAATCACCTCATATAAATGGGAAGGGTTTGTTTAATTCGGTTGTGTATTTCAGTAATAACTTATTCTCCCCCATAAAAGACAATCCAATGGACTTTTCTCTTGACAAATACAAACAACATCCAGTGGATTATATGCCAGGTTCTAAAAGCTTAAAAACCCTGCATTAAATATACCAATCTATTGAGAACCTGAGTCCATACTGTACATCACAGTGATTTGTTTGTTGAGAGTCCTGGGTTCGTTCCTGATCTGTATATCACTCAAATTTAATGACTTTCGATAAAGCTGATGTAAAGGAACATGACTCTTACTACGTATGTTAGATTAGTAAAAATGAAAAATGGGAAGTTTTTAGAAAACCTACTACAGTGAATAAAGGGTGAACATTGTACAATGTACTGCAGAAGAGGAAAGGATACACTTAACTTTGTATTTGTTTAAATATAAGAAATTGCAAAACTAAGATGTTGATCCATTGCTTTTGATCCTGTAAGGGCTGGTACACACACAGGAAAGAACTTTCCACAGTACAGCAATGCCACATGTATATGGTATGTGCCTTTTAGTATCATCTTGTTTCATAGCAGAGAGGGGATGAAAGTAAAGTGTGGCATTTACCACCTGTTTATAGCAAAATTAAAGGAAAAGTATTCTATTGTCCATTTTGTTTTTACGGCAAATATAAAAGGAAAAATGCACCATAGAGAACCTTTTTTCATTGCAGAGCTTAAAGTGGAAAATGATGTGATATTTATAAATTTTTTTCATGACAGAGTGTTCTGCCCCATTGGGCATTTTATTTAATTTTCTGTGTTATAATGCCACCTAGTGCTGCTATGTTTTAGTACAAGTTATTTTCTATAAGCAGCCAACTCCTAACTTAGCCATGTGACCCAGCAGAGGAGCATATTCCTTTTTTACTTAGCTTGTCTTGGATTAAATTTCCTGCATTCTGTCGCAGTTAAGAATTGGAAGTTTACCTTCTAATGGACTGACTGTCATTTTACAGATTATAGAAAAATGTTGCATAAAAACGGAGAAACACCTTCTTATAACAGAAGGCATCTTGCAGTCTCATGCTATATGAATAGCATTGCCAACAAAATCTAAGAAACAAGAAGTCATTTCTTACTCCAGGTTCCCCAGAGTAAGGGGCGGAGATATGCAAAATACTCTTTTATGTTGTAATATCAATAAAAATTCAATGTTTTTAAAAAATGTTGTAATATCCTGTCAGGGTGCTTGACATTACAGTGTTAAGGTTTATTGATATGGGTTTTTTTTTTATAAAGGGACAATAATCTCTTTTTATATAAAAATTTAGAAATGAGCTACAGCAGCAGACTTACTGCATTAGATCAGAAATGTGGTTAACTAAATCTGGGATAGACTATGGCCCTGAGATACTGAATGGATAGCTAGATGTATGGGGGAGATTAAAAATCTGTTGCTATCACCCTAATCAGTGGAAACTCCACACAACCGGATGTAGCATAGGGTTTGCACGAGTTTTACACTGGTTATGCGGGGCCTGGAAATCAGATGGCATAATGAAATAACATTTTTGGTGCTACAATTTAGAGCAAAACTTAATTGGCAACTACTGTAAACTGAAAAAAATATAACATATAAATACATAGAAGTAGCGCTTGATGTGTGTATGTTGCTGTCAGCCTTCGACCCAGCACTTGTTTTGCTCAGGCTCAGTATCCACCGCTCCCCTTGTTCCACATGAATGACTTTAAAGCTGCCTGTAATCACATCAGACAGCACTGGAGAGGAAATTTCCCAGCATGCAATTCACTTATACCAACTGTCACATTTTCACCTTTTCATTTAAAGCAAAGCTACACACAGCAGAAAAGTTTTGATAATAAGGAAATATGCTTGTTTGACTCCACCACCCTTTAGATCACAAGCTGGGTGTCATCAGAACCCTGCAACACAGAGCCGAGAACATCCCCACTAGCACAGAGGCGAAGGCTAAAGAAAAGAAAACATCTCAGAGGAGCCCTTAAAACTTGTGGATATCCAGACTGGGCCTTTGTCAAAAGAAGTAGGAAAGAAAAGAACACGAATACCAACAGTGAAGGGGAAAAGCAAAACAGGAGAAAGAACATGGTCATCCCATATGTAGCAGGGGTCTCCGAGAAATTAAGAATAATTTTTAAAAAACACTGTATCCCGGTCTGCTTTAAACCGAACAACACACTGAGGCAGCAATTGGTACATCCGAAAGACCCAATACCGAAACACAAGAAAAGCGACATCATATACGCAGTGCAATGCAGTGAAGAATGCTCTGATTTGTATGTGGGGGAGACCAAACAGCAACTGCATCAACGTATGGCCCAGCACAGGAGTCAATTCCTCGGGTCAGGCTCAGCCGTGTACCTGCATCTTACGGATGAAGGACACACTTTGAAGAGTTGTAATGTTAACATATTGGCAAGGAACGTGACTGGTTCAAGAGAGGTGTTAAGGAGGCTATTTATGTAAAATAAAGAAACCAAGCCTAAATAGAGGTGGGGGGGTTCGACACCAACTGTCTGCCATGTACAATGCTGTTTTGACACTTACTCTGGGCGTTCCTATAACACCTCTAGCCACTATCCATCACTCCCAATAACACTTGGCTGTGATATGCTAATTGGGATTTTCCAGGGTACATAATTGCCACAGATTCTTGTACAAGTCATTCTGAATTGAGAAAGCAAGTTGGATGACTAGAACGTCTTCAAGAACTAAACTTCAAGTCCAGTTGATCTAATTGAATACAACAGATATAGATAATAAGGAAATTGATTGACAGCTTAAAATATAAAATGCTTCAAACTGGATATCTTAAGATGATATATAAAAAAACAATTTTTACTGTTTGGATCTCCTCAACAATCTAATTGAGCAACCTTGTAAGTAACAGGAGCACATTTTACTTTTCAGACTTCTGTAATGCAGTAAAAGCCCTAAACTTATAACTGGGAATGTTAAAGCAGAGCACTGCACTCCATATTTAATTGCCCTTAAAAATTAAAGGAAAATTGTGGTCTCCAATCAAGTTAGAGTAAAATAAAAGGCTCCAGTCTTATTTTTAAAAAAAACTTTGAGAAGTTATGTTGCTGAAAGGGTATAACTTGATTCCAGTGGCTTCAATGCCATCACCTGCACTCTCTGCTTTCCCCCTATATGGGGTCCGAGCATGCTTACTGAAGACTTTTCAGACTTCTGTGAAAGACAAAAAGCCCCTTCACAGACAACTCATGAGTGATGGTTCCAGACTACATTTTTTACAGGTAAAATTGCTTCTGCCTATGGGTTACTCCAAAAAAATGCAACTTCCTGATTTGCAGACTTGAAAAAAGCTGTAAAGAAATTGACACCTGACAGAACATGGCTATTAATGCAGACAGGGCAGTGGGCGGTCACATGGCTGTAACCTACTGAAAGCTACCTTGTAACTGCAGCCAAAAATTGTGCTGTTAGGGACAAATGCACACAAATAATATATACATGTTGAAATGAATAAAATCTTTATGATGCCTACAAAATACATATTGCATCTCAATGTAGAATTGTATACAGGAGGTTTAAGGGGGTGATTATTGTTCAAAATAACCATCCTCACCCAAAAGTACCTTACTAATTATTTTCACTAATTGTATCCAATTACTGTTTCCTAGTGTTTACTTTTTATGCTTTACTGCTTATCGTTCACCCAAAATGCCAATCCTTGTTTACATTCCAAATTTCAATGTTATGATACAATGTATAATGTGTAATAGTGAGCCTAGTCGGCGGATCGAACCCGGATCCGCGGCAGATTTACCTCGTTCGCGAACGACGGATATTGCGGATTTTCTGGTTTTCCGCCTTCCGACTTTTCCGAACCGCGTTTCGAAAATTTTCGAAATTACGGGAAAATATGAGAAATCCTCGTAAATTCAAAATTTCGTGGATTTTTCACATTTTTGGAAAAAGCAACCCACATTTCGGGTCCGTATTTTGGAAAGAATCGAAGAATCTTCGTATTTTTGAAGGATCCTTGTATTTTCGAAGAACGTATTTTGCCGAACTTTCATTTTAATAGGTTTTAATGGGTCCGTTCGCGGATTTTCAAATTTTCAAATCGGATTTTGCAAAGTTCGGACATCTCTAATGTATAATGTATAATGTATTCAATTAGATCAACTGGACTTGAAGTTTAGTGCTTGAAGATGTTTCGCTAGTCATCCGACTGGCTTTCTCAATTCAGAATGACTTATACAAGGATCTGTTGGCAATTAAGTACCCTGGAAAGTCCTTATTAGTCCAGGTGTTAGGGACCTTATGGTATGTCCTCTTTCCTTAAGATGCGGGTACACAGCTGAGTCCTGATCCAAGAAATTGGTTCTTCTGTGCTGGGTCTTAGGTGGTGCAGCTGCTGTTTGGTCCCCCCAAATATTAATTTAGAGCACTCTTCACTGTATTGCACGGCGATATGATCAGTCCTTCTTTTTTGGTATTGCGTCTTTCGGATGTACCAATTGCTGCCTCAGTGTGTTGTTTGGTTTAAAGCAACAGGGATACTTTTTTTAAATTTCTTCTTAATTCTGGAGACCCCTGCTACATATGGGATGACCATGTTCTTCCTCCTGTCTTGCTTTTCCCTTCACTGTTGTATTTGTGTTCTTTTCTTTCCTTCTACCCCTTTGACAAAGGCCCAGTCGGATATTTAAAAGTTTTAAGGGATGCTCTGAGGTGTTAAATATCCTTAGCCTGTGCTAGTGGGGGATGTTCTCTGCTTTTTTGCAGGGTTCTGATGACACCCAGCTTATGATCTAAAATGTGGTTGAACATTAAATTGTTGTTGTGGTTGGATTTCTGTAAACCTCTACTTCCAGTTAACCATTCTCCCTTCATCAACCTGACCAATAGAAAAGAAGAGCCTTAACAACCCTCAAGAAAGGGTTTAGCAGGCTGTTTGTAGCAGCAACCTTATGGATTTATAGCCAATATGCAATTAGAATTGTTTTGCACTCGAATTCCATTTTTTATATGTATTATATTTTGGTCTCTGGTTGCACTTTAATATGGATGTAAAACAGCCAATTTTTTATATATTGTTATCCTTCCAGAAATGTTCCTGTATCATCAATCTGCCTGTGGATAAGGATATACAGTGGTACTTAACACCTCAAACTACCATGCTAAGGTGACCACACTCCTGACGATAAAAACACATATTAATTTAACAAGGGATTCCACCAGCCACTTTTATACTGAATTGATTGTACTTTAAACATTTTGTTGTTCTTTTCCTTTTTAAGTAACAATGACAAATAAACATTTATTATTATTATTAAGTTTATCTCTCAGAACTTATCTATAAAAATAACTGTCCATAAGTCCATAATAAAAAGGTGTCACCATATCCTACAGTACTCATTCCTTTAAAAGTACCCATGGTGAAGGTTTAATGGCCAGGTGCTTAAAATAGGGTTTACTCTATTTCCCTGATATACAATGTCCTATGCACATCCAAAGGCAGGGGTGCAAAGTCTTCCAACCCTTACCCCTAAAGGGTTAATTTATTGAATATAGTCTGCAGCTTATGGATTATCGCACACCCATATATAATGAACCATCAACACAGACAAACACATTTTGGGGGCTCCTTCCCCTTCATCAGGTGATGATGGAGAAGCCCCCCGAAAATTGTTTGCTGTGTTTATGGTTCAATAAAAGAGTTTGTTCTTATATATGGGTGTGTGATTCTCCATAAGCTGCAGACTATATTTACACTATTTCCCACATACAAAGCGCCAAAGTGCTAATCACCGTCATGGCCTATTAACTCTCAACTGACCAATGTGAGAATCTCTAACTGAACAAGTGACTATGCCGGGAGGCAGGACAGGACCAGTACCACAATTAAAATTTTAGAGCCCTGGCAAGGAGGATATAGGGCAAACCCATGGGTGAGAACCCAGTGGCTTAGGTCCTACCCTAAGTACTTTTAGAGGAGGGAGGAAGTTGGGGGATGGGAATAGAGATAATTGCAGCATTACAATATATGAAAAGCATTTTAATATTTTACAAGCTTTTAGGGAGTGGTCTGGATTTTCACAGGCTCAGCCTATTTGTTTATTTGTGGATTGTTGGCCTTGGTTTATATTGAAACTGTTAAGTTTGTTCCCTTTGCTCTGTAACAGTATGCTGACTGGAAAAATGCAAAGGTGTAACTGTCGACATGCAGTATTGACAAATTCTTGGGCAGCAGACCTATTTACTATAGGAATCACTGGGCCCTCCAGCAAAACTATGATGGGGCTCCTCTCTCATTACAGTGGTTTTCTGGAGGAGTCTATATCTGTCATAGGGAAAATACGAAGATGGGCCCCCCTCTGGCTCCCGAGCCTTATGATATACTGGTTACCATAGATAATTTTCCTCTCCAGATGTTTATAATATACTGGTTACCATAGATAATTTTCCTCTCCAGATGTTTATAATATACTGGTTACCTTAGATAATTTTCCTCTCCAGATGTTTATGATATACTGGTTACCTTAGATAATTTTCCTCTCGGCACTGAGAGACTGAGCTTGAGCAAAAAATACTAAACGTCATGCAGAAACACAAACACATTAGAGTAAGTGCTGCTTACATATATTCATTCAAGATTGAAATAAGTATTTTTTCGTGTATAATAAGATGTTCCTTTCTTAAAGCCTAGAATCTGCAGATTAAAATGTGTTAATAAAAAAATCAAAGTATTTTAGTTATTCGGAAATAAAGCATACTGGATAGGATAGTATTTGTGGTAATAAAGACATATGTCCATCTAGCCAACCTACTCAGCAATACCCACATTTCCTGCCAAACAGTTGATCCAGAGGAAGGCAAAAAATAAACAGTATGCAGGTAATAATGTGTTTCAACTGCTCCTTTAGTAAATAACTATACAAAATATATTTTATGTTTATCCCATATACTGAAAATATTTTTAAATAAGAAATAAACAATAATAATAATTGAGTTATCTGTTGTATTCAGTAGATGAACTGAACTTAGTTTAGTTCTTGAAGACGTTTCTGACGACTATCTGACTGGCTTTCAGAAGTGAAACATATTCAAGAACTAAACTTTTACTCCAGTTGATCTAATGAATACAACAGATATACCATCACCTGAATGAATGAGAACCTTCACAAGCAATAACAGATGATCCCTGGGACATATTTATGAATAAAGATATAATTACTGAGGTATTGTCAGTTATTATAATACCAATGGGTAATGTGTAGTTTGTTGCACTAATGTCACTGACATTTCTCAGTACCACACCTCTATGAATAGGACCCCTTTGTAACATAGACATAAAATTTACATAAACATTATTGAGCTTCTTTAGTAGATTTTTATTTGCTGTGTAAAAGGATAACAGCCATTTAGTATGTGTGTCCTGAAATTCGACCTTCGAGGTTTATATAATAAATTGTACAAGTGGAATATCTTCTTTACAAAAACACATACTATACATTGATTTCTCGTGCACCTTATACATTAATGCCAATTTTGCTACAAGAGATACTAGAAGAATAATATTGAGAAGATATGTAATAATGTATCTCAATAAAAACATTTAGCACTTTCATAATTAATTAAATAAATTGTCACAAAATAAAGAGAGCCAGCGCACTAGGACATTGAGTATATTAGAATCACTGAGCATTATTATTGGGAAATTTTCATCCCAGGAACCATTCCACCCTTAACACAGACCACAACCTAGAACATGCCCGTTAAACTTATGGGGGGAAAAAACAGACTAAATTATGTTGAACTTTGTAAACTGCTCCAAACATGAACTGTTTAAAATAATAACTGTACCACAGGGGATTTCAGATGTTTTTAAAACTTGAAGTTTGCAAATTAAAGTGGCTTCAGTAGGTCAGAGAATGAAAGAGCCCTTGCAACCCAACGCGCTCTAGCCTTCTCCCAGAAAACCACTGTAGATGAAACAGGGAAGGGCCATCATAGTTTTGCTGAGGCGTCCAATGATTAGTTATGCCACTGACCTGCTTACTGTTCTCAATGATAAGTTCTGGCCCTGTTGAAATATAATTAATGTGTCCAAGCTTTTATAAACATTATAAGGCAGCTTTAAAGGTTATTTTTTACAATATCTGAACTTAAAGGGTATTTTATAATAAAATCTAGGGAATCACTTCCACCACCATATTAGATTGTTAAAAAAAAAAAAGAGCAGAACTATACTGCTCCTGCAGCACTGTGATCCAGCCCTCTGTTTTACTATAACTTCAAAATGGGGCCGGACCAGCAGCTGCAGCTGTGATTGGTTGAACGGCAATAACACACTGCAGGAGCGAGGGCTGTAAGTATAGTTCAGATTCTTTTTTTTTAGGAATATAATATAGTGGTTGGGGGTGGGAAGGGATGCCCTACATTATATATAAAACATTTTATGCTAGGTGAGGGACAGCAAGGGAGGGATCAGGAGAGAGGAGGGATTGGGGGAAGGGCTCCCCTCACTGTCACTGTCCTTCAGAGGACAAGGAATAGGCAGAAACCCTCCATACAGGAAGACACCTCCTATCTCAGTTTCCTGGACCTTGGACAAGCATTGCAGGAGAAACTAGGGGCAGAGATGTAAGTAAGGATTATTTTGAACTACACGTGGGGCCAGTAGTGGGTTACATAGTTTAGGAGTGGCATGCCTTTAATATTATAAATAAATTACCTAGATAGAGAAAAACTTAAAAAAACCTGAAAACAAAGAACACATAAAAAACCCATAATTAATTGGTACTGATACTAGTACTGGTGATCCATCAAAATAGAATGCATTCATTGGCAGACCAAGCCTGCCCCATCAATTAGATGAGAGATTAGAGAACAACAATTATATTGAAAGACTAAACGATGGAATTGATTTATTTATATCATACACTTACACTGGGTACACACATTGCAGATTTGTATTGAAATCTACAGTGTAGGAAGCTGATAAAAATGGCTAGTCACATCTGCTTGCTGTTGGATTGGGGATTTTTCATACACATATTTATTACAATGTTATTAACCAGCTTTAACCATTATCACACAAAACCATGAATTAGATGTCATAGGGTCCTTTTGTAAATGTGCAGTATCGCATTTAGCGATAATTAGACCATGGCCATGAATGTGCGGTCTACGTTTACACCGAATGTTGTAATTAAGAACGTCGTTCATGAATAACTGGGGTAGTAAAATACCGCAAGGTATTCTGTGGGGATCGTAAACTACTATTGCGTTATCTGTAATTTATGATCTTTATCGTTAATTGATAGCAAATGTAAATTAACATTTTTTAAAGCATTGGAAATTAACGATCGTTTAACGATTATTAAACCGATCATTAAAGTGTGGTATCGATAAAAACAATACTGCGCATTTACAAATAAGGCCCATAGTCACTTAGGCTATAGCACCTTTGACTCTAAAAGGCTATTTAGAAATCCACAAGATTGGAAAATACTGATACACAGGTTTAAATTGGCGCTAACGACACAGCTGTAAAGTACTGATCTACAGTAAATTGGTACTTGGTATAGCCACTTCGCAAAGTTATAATCATGGAGTAAGATACAGCCACATGGTTATCAGTATTTTACATTGTGGTTGTATTAAATGGTATATTATGTCATAATTTTTAATATTATTCTTTGTCATACTGTAGTTGCATTTAAAATGGGTCACTGCCTCTTTTCTCTTTGCCTATATCGATTGTGTATTTTGTGTAGAAAAGATAACAAACAAAGTAACATCCCCCCCCCCCTTCCTTATACATCATATTGAAGCTGGTGACACACTTAAGTAAAGGCAGATTTTGTTGTTTGCTTTAGCAGAAGCAAAGTATCAGTACTCTAAAGTTGGTTGACATCCACACAAGATATACACAGATCCCTGGTAAAATGAGTGCTTAGGTTGTCTGGGAAATCTTGTTGTATGATTAACACCTCTACTGTATGTGTCAGTTCAGTAGACTCATGATCGAACCATCAGCTTCTACCCTATTCTCTCTGAAATAGATTATATTTTGCATATTGTAGTTTGAAGACTAGTTACTGTCCAACCTTTTGTTCTAAATCCACTGTGAAATTAAAGGACAGTTATACATACCTGCTCCTCGCTCCTCTACTTATATGCACGCTCTCTAACAAGGGTGAGGACCTAAGTCCCTAAGTCCTCCCCTGGGCCTTCCACTTACGCTATTATACTTACACAGCGCTGCTCACTCCCACGTCTGCTTCCATGATGGGTCCAATAGGAAGACCCGCTCCTTGCAGAGTGTAAGTATAATAGCGTAAGTGGAAACAGCCCAGGGGTGAGGACTTAGCGACTTAGGTCCTCACCCTTGATAGAGAGCGTGCATATAAGAAGAGAGCGAGGAGGAGATAAGTATAATGTCCTTTAAAACTACTGAACATCTCCAGTGTCCATTACCTACCTTCTTGCACTTCAGATATTAGATATTACTGGTTACCATAGAAATTTCCCTCGCAGATTTTATGATATAATGGTTACCATAGATAATTTTCCTCTCAGATGTTTATGATATACTGGTTACCATAGATAATTTTCCTCTCCAGATGTTATGATGATACTGGTTACCATAGATAATTTCCTCTCCAGATGTTTATGATATACTGGTTACCATAGATAATTTTCCTCTCTAGATGTTTATGATATACTGGTTACCATAGATAATTTCCTCTCCAGATATTTATGATATACTGGTTACCATAGATCATTTTCCTCTCCAGATATTATGATATACTGGTTACCATAGATAACTTTCCTCTCCAGATGTTTATGATATACTGGTTACCATAGATAATTTCTCTCCAGATGTTTATGATATACTGGTACCATAGATAATTTCCTCTCCAGATGTTTATATATACTGGTTACCTAGATAATTTTCCTCTCCAGATATTATGATATAATGGTTGCCATAGATTATTTTCCTCTCCAGATATTATAATAATACTGGTTACCATAGATTATTCCTCTCAGATGTTTATGATTACTGGTTACCTTAGATAACTTTCCTCTCCAGATATTTATGATATACTGGTTACCATAGATAATTTTCCTCTCCAGATGTTTATGATATACTGGTATACATAGATAATTTCCTCTCCAGATGGTTATGATATACTGGTTACCATAGATAATTTTCCTCTCCAGATTTTATATATACTGGTTACCATAGATAATTTTCCTCTCGATGATGTTTTATGATATACTGTTACCATAGATAATTTTCCTCTCCAGATGTTTATGATATACTGGTTACCATAGTAATTTTCCTCTCTAGATGTTTATGAATATACTGGTTACCATAGATCATTTCCTCCCCAGATATTTATGATATACTGGTTACCATAGATATTTTCCTCTCCAGATGTTTATGATATACTGGTTACATAGATATTTCTTTCCTTCCAGATATTTATGATATACTGGTTACCATAGATAATTCCTCTCCAGATTTTTATGATATACTGGTTACATAGATAATTTTCCTCTCCAGATGTTATGATATACTGGTTACCATAGATAATTTTCCTCTCCAGATGTTATAATATACTGGTTACCATAGATATTTCCTCTCTAGATGTTTATGATATACTGGTTACCATAAATAATTTTCCTCTCCAGATGTTTATGATATACTGGTTACCATAGATAATTTTCCTCTCCAGATGTTTATAATATACTGGTTACCATAAATAATTTTCCTCTCCAGATGTTTATGATATACTGGTTACCATAGATAATTTTCCTCTCCAGATGTTTAGATATACTGGACCATAATAATTTTCCTCTCCAGATGTTATGATAATGGTTACCATAGATCCTGTATGATATACTGGTTACTATAGATCATTTTCCTCTCCAGATGTTTATGATATACTGGTTACCATAGATAATTCCTCTCCAGATGTTTAAATATACTGGTACCATAGATAATTTCCTCTCCAGATGTTTATAATATACTGGTTACCATAGATAATTTTCTCTTAGATGTATAATATACTGGTTACATAGATAATTTTCCTCTCTAGATGTTTATGATATACTGTTACCATAGATAATTTCCTCTCCAGAGTTTATGATATACTGGTTACCCATAGATAATTTCCTCTCAGATGTTTATGATATACTGGTTACCATAGATAATTTCCTCTCCAGATTTTATGATATACTGGTACCATAGATAATTTTCTCTCTAGATGTTTATGATATACTGGTTACATAGATCATTTTCCTCTCCAGATATTTATGATATACTGGTTACCATAGATCATTTTCCTCTCCAGATATTTATGATATACTGGTTACCATAGATAACTTTCCTCTCCAGATGTTTATGATATACTGGTTACCATAGATCATTTTCCTCTCCAGATATTTATGATATATACTGGACATAGATAACTTCCTCTCCAGTGTTTATGATATACTGGTTACCATAGATAATTTTCCTCTCAGATGTTTTGATATAACTGGTACCATAGATATTTCCTCTCCAGAGTTTATAATATACTGGTTACCTTAGATAATTTCCTCTCCAGATATTTATGATACTGTTACCATAGATCATTTTCCTCTCCAGATATTTATAATATACTGGTACCATAGATACTTTTTCTCTCAGATGTTTAGAATAACTGGTTACCTTAGATAACATTTTCTCTCCAGATATTTATGATATACTGGTTACCATAGATCATTTCCTCTCCAGATATTATAATACTGGTTACCATAGATTATTTTCCTCTCCAGATGTTTATGATAAACTGGGTACCTTAGATAACTTTCCTCTCCAGATGTTATGATATACTGGTTACCAGAGATAATTTCCTCTCCAATGTTTATGATATACTGGTTACCATAGATAATTTTCTCTCTAGATGTTTATGATATACTGGTTACCAAGATAATTTTCCTCTCCAGATGTTTATAATATACTGGTTACCATAGATAATTTTCCTCTCTAGATGTTGAGATAACTGGTACCATAGATAATTTCCTCTCCAGATATTTATGATATACTGGGTACCATGATCATTTCCTCTCCAGATATTTATAAATATACTGGTTACCTTAGATAATTTTCTCTCCAGATGTTTATGATATACTGGTTACCTTAGATAATTTTCCTCTCCAGATGTTTATGTTATACGGTTACCTTAGATAATTTTCCTCTCAGATGTTTATAATATACTGGTTACCTTAGATAATTTTCCTCTCTAGATGTTATGATATACTGGTTACATAGATAATTTTTTCTCTCCAGATTTTATGATATACTGGTTACCATAGATAATTTTCTCTCCAGATGTTTATAATATACTTGTTACCATAGATAATTTTCTCCTCAGATGTTTATGATATACTGGTAACCATAGATAATTTTCCTCTCCAGATGTTTAGAATATACTGGTTACCATAGATAATTTTCCTCTCTAGATGTTTATGTATATGGTTACCATAAATAATTTCCTCTCCAGATGTTTATGATATACTGGTTACCATAGATAATTTTCCTCTCCAGATTGTTATAATAACTGGTTAAATAATAATTTCCTCTCCAGATGTTTATGATATACTGGTTACATAGATTCCAGATGTGTATGATATACGGTGTACTATAGATCATTTTCCTCTCCAGATGTTTATGTATACTGGTTACCATAGATAATTTCCTCTCCAGATGTTTAATATTAACTGGTTACCATAGATAATTTTCTCTCCAGATGTTTATAATATACTGGTTACCTTAGATAATTTCCTCTCCAGATGTTATGATATACTTGTTACCTTAGATAATTTTCCTCTCTAGTTTATGATTTACTGGTTACCTTAGATAATTTTCCTCCAGATGTTTATGATATACTGGTTACCATAGATAATTTCCTCTCCAGATGTTTATAATATACTGGTTACCATAGATAAATTTTCCTCTCTAGATGTTATGATATACTGGTTACCATAAATAATTTTCCTCTCAGATTGTTTATGATATACTGGTTACCATAGATTATTTTCCTCTCCAGATGTTTATAATATACTGGTTACCATAAATAATTTTCCTCTCCAGATGTTATGATATACTGGTTACCATAGATAATTTTCCTCTCCAGAGTTTATAATATACTGGTTACCATAAATAATTTTCCTCTCCCGATGGTTTATATACTGGACCAAGATTCCAGATGGTATGATATACTGGGTTACTAAGATCATTTTCCTCTCCAGATGTTTATGATTATACTGGTTACCATAGATAATTTTCCTCTCCAGATGTTTACAAATACTGGTTACCATAGATAATTTTCCTCTCCAGATGTTATAATATACTGGTTACCATAGATAATTTTCCTCTCTAGAGTTTATTAATATACTGGTTACCATAGATAATTTTCCTCTCAGATGTTTATGATATACTGTTTACCATAGATAATTTTCCTCTCCAGATGTTTAGATAATGGTTACCATAGATAATTTTCCTCTCCAGATGTTTATGATATACTGGTACCATAGATAATTTTCCTCTCTCAGATGTTTATATATACTGGTTACCATAGATACTTTTCCTCTCTAGATGTTTATGATATACTGGTTACCATAGATCATTTTCTTCCAGATATTTATGATATACTGGTACCATAGATCATTTTCCTCTCCAGATTTATGATATACTGGTTACCATAGATAACTTTCCTCTCCAGATGTTATGATATACTGGTTACATAGATCATTTTTCCTCTCCAGATATTTATGATATATACTGGTTCCACTGATAACTTTTCCTCTCCAGATGTTTATGATATACTGGTTACCATAGATAATTTTCTCTCCAGATGTTATTGATATACTGGTACCATAGATATATTTCCTCTCCAGTGTTTATAATATACTGGTTACCTTAGATAATTTTCCTCTCCAGATATTTATGATTATACTGGTTACCCTAGATCATTTTCCTCTCCAGATATTATAATATATGGTTACCATAGAAATTTCCTCTCCAGATGTTTATGATATTCTGGTTACCTTAGATAACTTTCCTCTCCAGATATTTATGATATACTGGTACCAGAAGATCTTTTCTCTCAGATATTTATAATATACTGGTACCATAGATTAATTTCCTCTCAGATGTTTATGATATACTGGTTACCTTAGATAACTTTCCTCTCCAGTGTTTATGATATACTGGTTACCATAGATAATTTCCTCTCAGATGTTTATGATATTACGGTTACCATAGATAATTTCCTCTCTGAGTTTATGATATCCTGGTTACCATAGATAATTTTCCTCTCCAGATGTTTATAATATACTGGTTTACCATAGAAATTTTCCTCTCGAGATTTTTTTGTTTTATGATATACTGGTTAACATAGATCATTTTCCTCTCCAAGTTATTTATGATATACTGGTTACCATAGATCATTTTCTCCAGATATTTATGATATATGGTACCATAGATAACTTCCCTCCAGATGTTTATGATATACTGGTTACCTAGATAATTTTCCTCTCCAGATGTTATGATATATGGTTACCATAGATAATTTTCCTCTCAGATGTTTATAATATACTTGTTACCATAGATAATTTTCCTATCCAGATGTTTATGATATACTGGTTACCATAGATAATTTTCCTCTCCAGATGTTTATGATATACTGGTTACCATAGATAATTTTCCTCTACTAGATGTTTATGATTATACTGGTTACCATAAATAATTTTCCTTCCAGATGTTTATGATATACTGGTTACCATAGATAATTTCCATCCAGATGTTTATGAATATACTGGTTACCATAATAATTTTCCTCTCCAGATTTTTAGATATACTGGTTACCATAGATAATTTTCCTCTCCAGGATTTAATAATGATTACTGGTACCATAAATAATTTCCTCTCCAGATGTTATGATATACTGGTTAACATAGATTCCAGATTGTATGGTATATACTGGTTACTATAGATCATTTCCTCTCCAGATGTTATGATATACTGTTACCATAGATAATTTTTCTCTCCAGATGTTTATAATATACTGGTTACATAGATAATTTTCCTTCAGATGTTTATATATATGGTTACCTTAGATAATTTTCCCTCCAGATGTTATGATATACTGGTTACCTTAGATAATTTTCCTCTCAGATGTTTATGATTATACTGGTTACCTTAGATAATTTTCCTCTCCAGATGATTTAATATACTGGTTACCTTAGATAATTTTCTCTCTAGATGTTATGATATTACTGGTTACCAAGATAATTTCCTCTCCAGATGTTTATGATATACTGGTTACCATAGATAATTTTCCTCTCAGATGTTTATAATATACTTGTTACCATAGATAATTTTCCTCTCCAGATGTTTATGATATACTGGTAACATAGATAATTTCCTCTCCAGATGTTTTGATATACTGGTTACCATAGATAATTTTCCTCTCTAGATGTTATGATATACTGGTTACCATAAATAATTTTCCTTCCAGATGTTATGATATACTGGTTACCATAGATAATTTCCTCTCCAGATGTTTATAATATACTGGTTACCATAAATAATTTTCCTCTCCAGATGTTTATGATATACTGGTTACCATAGATTCCAGATGTGTATGATATACTGGTTACTATAGATCATTTTCCTCTCCAGATGTTTATGATATACTGGTTACCATAGATAATTTTCCTCTCCAGATGTTTATAATATACTGGTTACCATAGATAATTTTCCTCTCCAGATGTTTATAATATACTGGTTACCTAGATAATTTTCTCTCCAGATGTTTTGATTATCATAGGTTACCTTAGATAATTTTCCTCTTAGATGTTTATGATAATACTGGTTACCTTAGATAATTTCCTCTCCAGATGTTTATAATATACTGGTTACCTTAGATAATTTTCCTCTCTAGAGGTTTATGATATACTGGTTACCTTAGATAATTTTCCTCTCTAGATGTTTATGATATACTGGTTACCTTAGATAATTTTCCTCTCCAGATGTTTATAATATACTGGTTACCATAGATAATTTTCCTCTCCAGATGTTATAATATACTGGTTACCATAGATAATTTTTTCTCTCTAGATGTTTATGATATACTGGTTACCTAGATAATTTTCCTCTCTAGATGTTTATGATATACTGGTTACCATAATAATTTTCCTCTCCAGATGTTTATGATATACTGGTTACCATAGATAATTTTCCTCTCAGATGTTTATAATATACTGGTTACCATAAAAATTTTCCTCCAGATTTTATGAATATACTGGTTACCATAGATAATTTTCCTCTCCAGATGTTATGATATACTGGTTACCATAATAATTTCCTTCCAGATGTTATGATATACTGGTTACCTAGATTCATGTTTACCCTATACTGGTTATTAGATCATTTCCTCTCCAGATGTTTATGATATACTGGTTACCATAGATAATTTTCTCAGATGTTTATAATATACTGGTTACATAGATAATTTTCCTCTCCAGATGTTTAGAATATACTGGTACCTTAGATAATTTCCTCTCAGATGTTTATGATATACTGGTACCTTAGATAATTTTCCTCTCCAGATGTTTATGATATACTGGTTACCCTTAGATAATTTTCCTCTCTAGATGTTATGATATACTGGTTACCTTAGATAATTTTCCTCTCCAGATGTTTATAATATACTGGGTACCTAGATATTTTCCTCTCTAGATGGTTTAGATTATACTGGTTTACCATAGATAATTTTCCTCTCCAGATGTTTATGATATACTGGTTACCATAGATAATTTTCCTCTCCAGATGTTTATAATATACTGGTTACCATAGATAATTTTCTCTCCAGATGTTTATGATATACTGGTTACCATAGATAATTTTCCTCTCCGATGTTTATGATATACTGTTACCATAGATAATTTCTCCTAGAGTTTTATATACTGGTTACCATAAATAATTTCCTCTCCAGATGTTTATGATATACTGGTACCATAGATCAATTTTCCTCTCAGATGTTTATAATTATACTGGTTACCATAATAATTTTCCTCTCCAGATGTTATGATATACTGGTTACCATAATTTCCAGATGTGTATGATATACTGGTACTATAGATCATTTCCTCTCCAGATGTTTATGATATACTGGTTCCATAGATTAATTTTCCTCTCCAGATGTTTATAATATACTGGTTACCATAGATAATTTTCCTCTCCAGATGTTATGAATATACTGGTTACCTTAGATAATTTCCTCTCCAGATGTTTATGATACTGGTTACCTTAGTATGTTCCTTCTAGATGTTTATGATATACTGGTTACCTTAGATAATTTCCTCTCCAGATGTTTATGTATATACTGGTTACCTTAGATAATTTCCTCTCAGATGTTATGATATACTGGTTACCTTAGATAATTTTCCTCTCTAGATGTTATGATATACTGGTACCTTAGATAATTTTCCTCTCCAGATTGTTTATAATATACTGGTTACCATAGATAATTTTCCTCTCCAGATGTTTATAATATACTGGTTACCTTAGATAATTTTCCTCTCCAATGGGGGCACTGAGAGACTGAGCTTGAGCAAAAAATACTAAACGTCATGCAGAAACACAAACACATTAGAGTAAGTGCTGCTTACATATATTCATTCAAGATTGAAATAAGTATTTTTTCGTGTATAATAAGATGTTCCTTTCTTAAAGCCTAGAATCTGCAGATTAAAATGTGTTAATAAAAAAATCAAAGTATTTTAGTTATTCGGAAATAAAGCTATACTGATAGGATAGTATTTGTGGTAATAAAGACATATGTCCATCTAGCCAACCTACTCAGCAATACCCACATTTCCTGCCAAACAGTTGATCCAGAGGAAGGCAAAAAATAAACAGTATGCAGGTAATAATGTGTTTCAACTGCTCCTTTAGTAAATAACTATACAAAATATATTTTATGTTTATCCCATATACTGAAAATATTTTTAAATAAGAAATAAACAATAATAATAAATGAGTTATCTGTTGTATTCAGTAGATGAACTGAACTTAGTTTAGTTCTTGAAGACGTTTCTGACGACTATCTGACTGGCTTTCAGAAGTGAAACATATTCAAGAACTAAACTTTTACTCCAGTTGATCTAATGAATACAACAGATATACCATCACCTGAATGAATGAGAACCTTCACAAGCAATAACAGATGATCCCTGGGACATATTTATGAATAAAGATATAATTACTGAGGTATTGTCAGTTATTATAATACCAATGGGTAATGTGTAGTTTGTTGCACTAATGTCACTGACATTTCTCAGTACCACACCTCTATGAATAGGACCCCTTTGTAACATAGACATAAAATTTACATAAACATTATTGAGCTTCTTTAGTAGATTTTTATTTGCTGTGTAAAAGGATAACAGCCATTTAGTATGTGTGTCCTGAAATTCGACCTTCGAGGTTTATATAATAAATTGTACAAGTGGAATATCTTCTTTACAAAAACACATACTATACATTGATTTCTCGTGCACTTATACATTAATGCCAATTTTGCTACAAGAGATACTAGAAGAATAATATTGAGAAGATATGTAATAATGTATCTCAATCAAAACATTTAGCACTTTCATAATTAATTAAATAAATTGTCACAAAATAAAGAGAGCCAGCGCACTAGGACATTGAGTATATTAGAATCACTGAGCATTATTATTGGGAAATTTTCATCCCAGGAACCATTCCACCCTTAACACAGACCACAACCTAGAACATGCCCGTTAAACTTATGGGGGGAAAAAACAGACTAAATTATGTTGAACTTTGTAAACTGCTCCAAACATGAACTGTTTAAAATAATAACTGTACCACAGGGGATTTCAGATGTTTTTAAAACTTGAAGTTTGCAAATTAAAGTGGCTTCAGTAGGTCAGAGAATGAAAGAGCCCTTGCAACCCAACGCGCTCTAGCCTTCTCCCAGAAAACCACTGTGAGATGAAACAGGGAAGGGCCATCATAGTTTTGCTGAGGGTCCAATGATTAGTTATGCCACTGACCTGCTTACTGTTCTACATGATAAGTTCTGGCCCTGTTGAAATATAATTAATGTGTCCAAGCTTTTATAAACATTATAAGGCAGCTTTAAAGGTTATTTTTTACAATATCTGAACTTAAAGGGTATTTTATAATAAAATCTAGGGAATCACTTCCACCACCATATTAGATTGTTAAAAAAAAAAAAGAGCAGAACTATACTGCTCCTGCAGCACTGTGATCCAGCCTCTGTTTTACTATAACTTCAAAATGGGGCCGGACCAGCAGCTGCAGCTGTGATTGGTTGAACGGCAATAACAACTGCAGGAGCGAGGGCTGTAAGTATAGTTCAGATTCTTTTTTTTTAGGAATATAATATAGTGGTTGGGGGTGGGAAGGGATGCCCTACATTATATATAAAACATTTTATGCTAGGTGAGGGACAGCAAGGGAGGGATCAGGAGAGAGGAGGGATTGGGGGGAGGGCTCCCCTCACTGTCACTGTCCTCTCAGAGGACAAGGAATAGGCAGAAACCCTCCATACAGGAAGACACCTCCTATCTCAGTTTCCTGGACCTTGGACAAGCATTGCAGGAGACAAACTAGGGCAGAGATGTAAGTAAGATTATTTTGAACTACACGTGGGGCCAGTAGTGGGTTACATAGTTTAGGAGTGGCATGCCTTTAATATTAAAAATAAATTACCTAGATAGAGAAAAAACTTAAAAAAACCTGAAAACAAAGAACACATAAAAAACCCATAATTAATGGTACTGATACTAGTACTGGTGATCCATCAAAATAGAATGCATTCATTGGCAGACCAAGCCTGCCCCATCAATTAGATGAGAGATTAGAGAACAACAATTTATATTGAAAGACTAAACGATGGAATTGATTTATTTATATCATACACTTACACTGGTACACACATTGCAGATTTGTATTGAAATCTACAGTGTAGGAAGCTGATATAAAATGGCTAGTCACATCTGCTTGCTGTTGGATTGGGGATTTTTCATACACATATTTATTACAATGTTATTTAACCAGCTTTAACCATTATCACACAAAACCATGAATTAGATGTCATAGGGTCTTTTGTAAATGTGCAGTATCGCATTTAGCGATAATTAGACCATGGCCATGAATGTGCGGTCTACGTTTACACCGAATGTTGTAATTAAGAACGTCGTTCATGAATAACTGGGGTAGTAAAATACCGCAAGGTATTCTGTGGGGATCGTAAACTACTATTGCGTTATCTGTAATTTATGATCTTTATCGTTAATTGATAGCAAATGTAAATTAACATTTTTTAAAGCATTGGAAATTAACGATCGTTTAACGATTATTAAACCGATCATTAAAGGTGTGGTATCGATAAAAACAATACTGCGCATTTACAAATAAGGCCCATAGTCACTTAGGCTATAGCACCTTTGACTCTAAGGCTATTTAGAAATCCACAAGATTGGAAAATACTGATACACAGGTTTAAATTGGCGCTAACGACACAGCTGTAAGTACTGATCTACAGTAAATTGGTACTTGGTATAGCCACATTCGCAAAGTTATAATCATGGAGTAAGATACAGCCACATGGTTATCAGTATTTTACATTGTGGTTGTATTAAATGGTATATTATGTCATAATTTTTAATATTATTCTTTGTCATACTGTAGTTGCATTTAAAATGGGTCACTGCCTCTTTTCTCTTTGCCTATATCGATTGTGTATTTTGTGTAGAAAAGATAACAAACAAAGTAACATCCCCCCCCCCCTTCCTTATACATCATATTGAAGCTGGTGACACACTTAAGTAAAGGCAGATTTTGTTGTTTGCTTTAGCAGAGCAAAGTATCAGTTATCTAAAGTTGTTGACATCCACACAAGATATACACAGGATCCCTGGTAAATGGAGTGCTAGGTTGTCTGGAAATCTGTTTGTATGATTAACACCTCTACTGTATGTGTCAGTTCAGTAGACTCATGTCGAACCATCAGCTTCTACCCTATTCTCTCTGAAATAGATTATATTTTAGCATATTGTAGTTTGAAGACTAGTTACTGTCCAACCTTTGTTCTAAATCCACTGTGAAATTAAAGGACAGTTATACATACCTGCTCCTCGCTCCTCTACTTATATGCACGCTCTCTAACAAGGGTGAGGACCTAAGTCCCTAAGTCCTCCCCTGGGCCTTCCACTTACGCTATTATACTTACACAGCGCTGCTCACTCCCACGTCTGCTTCCATGATGGGTCCAATAGGAAGACCCGCTCCTTGCAGAGTGTAAGTATAATAGCGTAAGTGGAAACAGCCCAGGGGTGAGGACTTAGCGACTTAGGTCCTCACCCTTGATAGAGAGCGTGCATATAAGAAGAGAGCGAGGAGGAGATAAGTATAATGTCCTTTAAAACTACTGAACATTCTCCAGTGTCCATTACCTACCTTCTTGCACTCTCAGATATTAGATATTTACTGGTTACCATAGAAATTTTCCTCTCGCAGATTTTATGATATAACTGGTTACCATAGATAATTTTCCTCTCAGATGTTTATGATATACTGGTTACCATAGATAATTTTCCTCTCCAGATGTTATGATGATACTGGTTACCATAGATATTTCCTCTCCAGATGTTTATGATATACTGGTTACCATAGATAATTTTCCTCTCTAGATGTTTATGATATACTGGTTACCATAGATAATTTCTCTCTCAGATATTTATGATATACTGGTTACCATAGATCATTTTCCTCTCCAGATATTATGATATACTGGTTACCATAGATAATTTCCTCTCCAGATGTTTATGATATACTGGTTACCATAGATAATTTCTCTCCAGATGTTTATGATATACTGGTTACCATAGATAATTTCTCTCCAGATGTTTATATATGACTGGTTACCTAGATAATTTTCCTCTCCAGATATTATGATATAATGGTTGCCATAGATTATTTTCCTCTCCAGATATTATATAATACTGGTTACCATAGATTATTTCCTCTCAGATGTTTATGATTACTGGTTACCTAGATAAACTTTCCTCTCCAGATATTTATGATATACTGGTTACCATAGATAATTTTCCTCTCCAGATGTTTATGATATACTGGTATACATAGATAATTTCCTCTCCAGATGTTATGATATACTGGTTACCATAGATAATTTTCCTCTCCAGATTTTATATATACTGGTTACCATAGATAATTTTCCTCTCAGATGATGTATGATTATGATATACTGTTACCATAGATAATTTTCCTCTCCAGATGTTTATGATATACTGGTTACCATAGTAATTTTCCTCTCTAGATGTTTATGAATATACTGGTACCATAGATCATTTCCTCCTCCAGATATTTATGATATACTGGTTACCATAGATATTTTCCTCTCCAGATGTTTATGATATACTGGTTACATAGATATTTTTTCCTTCCAGATATTTATGATATACTGGTTACCATAGATAATTCCTCTCCAGATTTTTATGATATACTGGTTACATAGATAATTTCCTCTCCAGATGTTTATGATATACTGGTACCATAGATAATTTTCCTCTCCAGATGTTTATAATATACTGGTTACCATAGATATTTCCTCTCTAGATGTTTATGATATACTGGTACCATAAATAATTTTCCTCTCCAGATGTTTATGATATACTGGTTACCATAGATTATTTTCCTCTCCAGATTTATAAATACATGGTTACCATAAAAATTTTCCTCTCCAGATGTTATGATATACTGGTTACCATAGATAATTTTCCTCTCCAGATGTTTAGATATACTGGACCATAATAATTTTCCTCTCCAGATTTATGTATAATGGTTACCATAGATCCAGATTATGATATACTGGTTACATAGATCATTTTCCTCTCCAGATGTTTATGATATACTGGTTACCATAGATAATTCCTCTCCAGATGTTTAAATATACTGGGTACCATAGATAATTTTCCTCTCCAGATGTTTATTAATATACTGGTTACCATAGATATTTTCTCTTAGATGTATAATATACTGGTTACATAGATAATTTTCCTCTCTAGATGTTATGATATGACTGTTACCATAGATAATTTCCTCTCCAGAGTTTATGATTACTGGTTACCATAGATAATTCCTCTCAGATGTTTATGATATACTGGTTACCATAGAAATTTTCCTCTCCAGATTTATGTATACTGGGTACCATAGATAATTTTCTCTCTAGATGTTTATGATATACTGGTTACATAGATCATTTTCTCTCCAGATATTATGATATACTGGTTACCATAGATATTTTCCTCTCCAGATATTTATGATATACTGGTTCATAGATAACTTTCCTCTCCAGATGTTATGATGATACTGGTTACCATAGATCATTTTCCTCTCCAGATATTATGATATATACTGGACACTAGATAACTTCCTCTCCAGTGTTTATGATATACTGGTTACCATAGATAATTTCCTCTCAGATGTTTTATATACATGGTACCATAGATATTTTCCTCTCCAGAGTTTATAATATAATGGTTACCTTAGATAATTTCCTCTCCAGATATTTATGATACTGGTACCATAGATCATTTTCCTCTCCAGATATTTATAATATACTGGGTACCATAGATACTTTTTCTCTCAGATGTTTAGAATACTGGTTACCTTAGATAATTTTCTCTCCAGATATTATGATATACTGGTTACCATAGATCATTTCCTCTCCAGATATTAAAATACTGGTTACCATAGATATATTTTCCTCTCCAGATGTTTATGATAAACTGGTACCATTAGATAAACTTTCCTCTCCAGATGTTTATGATATACTGGTTACCAAGATAATTTCCTCTCCAGATGTTTATGATATACTGGTTACCATAGATAATTTTCTCTCTAGATGTTTATGATATACTGGTTACCAAGATAATTTTCCTCTCCAGATGTTTATAATATACTGGTTACCATAGATAATTTTCCTCTCTAGATGTTAGTGATAACTGGTACCATAGATAATTTTCCTCTCCAGATTTAGATATACTGGTACCATATGATCAATTTCCTCTCCAGATATTTATAAATATACTGGTTACCTTAGATAATTTTCTCTCCAGATGTTTATGATATACTGGTTACCTTAGATAATTTTCTCTCCAGATGTTTATGTTATACGGTTACCTAGATAATTTTCCTCTCCAGATGTTTATAATATACTGGTTACCTTAGATAATTTTCCTCTCTAGATGTTATGATATACTGGTTACCATAGATAATTTTTTCTCTCCAGATGTTTATGATATACTGGTTACCATAGATTAATTTTCTCTCCAGATGTTTATAATATTATTTTACCATAGATAATTTTCCTCCTCAAGATAGATTTATGATATACTGGTTAACCATAGATAATTTTCCTCTCCAGATGTTTATGATATATACTGGTTACCATAGATAATTTTCCTCTCTAGATGTTTATGTATATGGTTACCATAAATAATTTCCTCTCCAGATGTTTATGATATACTGGTTACCATAGATAATTTTCCTCTCCAGATGTTATAATACTGGTTACCATAGATAATTTCCTCTCCAGATGTTTATGATATACTGGTACATAGATTCCAATGTGTAAATACTGTACTATAGATCATTTTCCTCTCCAGATGTTTATGTATACTGGGTTACCATAGATAATTTTCCTCTCCAGATGTTTAATATTAATGGTACCATAGATAATTTTCTCTCCAGATGTTTATAATATACTGGTTACCATTAGATAATTTCCTCTCCAGATGTTATGATATACTTGTTACCTTAGATAATTTCCTCTCCTAGTTTATGATTAACTGGTTACCATAGATAATTTTCCTTCCAGATGTTATGATATACTGGTTACCATAGATAATTTTCCTCTCCAGATGTTTATAATATACTGGTTACCATAGATAAATTTTCCTCTCTAGATGTTATGATATACTGGTTACCATAAATAATTTTCCTCTCCAGAGTTTATGATATACTGGTTACCATAGATTATTTTCCTCTCCAGAGTTTATAATATACTGGTTACCATAATAATTTTCCTCTCCAGATGTTATGATATACTGGTACCATAGATAATTTTCCTCTCCAGAGTTTATAATATACTGGGTTACCATAAAATAATTTTCCTCTCCGATGTATTATATACTGGTTACCAGTAATTCCAGATGTTATGATATTACTGGTTACTAAGATCATTTTCCTCTCCAGATGTTTATGATTATACGGTTACCATAGATAATTTTCCTCTCCAGATGTTTAAAATACTGGTTACCATAGATAATTTTCCTCTCCAGATGGTTATAATATACTGGTTTACCATAGATAATTTTCCTCTCTAGAGTTGTATATAATATACTGGTTACCATAGATAATTTTCCTCTCAGATGTTTATGATATACTGTTTACCATAGATAATTTTCCTCTCCAGATGTTTAGATAATGGTTACCATAGATAATTTTCCTCTCCAGAGTTTATGATATACTGGTACCATAGATAATTTTCCTTCTCAGATGTTTATATATACTGGTTACCATAGATACTTTTCCTCTCTAGATGTTTATGATATACTGGTTACCATAGATCATTTTCTTCCAGAATTTATGATATACTGGTACCATAGATCATTTCTCTCCAGATTTATGATATACTGGTTCCATAGATAACTTTCCTCTCCAGATGTTTATGATATACTGGTTACCATAGATAATTTTCCTCTCCAGAATTTTATGATTTATACTGGTTACCACTGACATTTTCCTCTCCAGATGTTTATGATATACTGGTTACCATAGATATTTTCCTCTCCGATGTTATGATATACTGGTACCATAGAATGTTCCTCTCCAGATGTTTATGATATACTGGTTACCTTAGATAATTTTCCTCTCCAGATGTTTATGATTATACTGGTTACCTAGTAATTTTTCCTATCCGATTTATAATATATGGTTACCATAGATAATTTCCTCTCCAGATGTTTATGATATTAGGTTACCTTAGAAATTTCCTCTCAGATATTTATGTATATACTGGTACCTAGAAATTTTCTCTCCAGAGTTTTATATATACTGGTCCATAGATAATTTCCTCTCAGATGTTTATGTATACTGGTTACCTTAGATAATTTCCTCTCCAGTGTTTATGATATACTGGTTACCATAGATAATTTCCTCTCAGATGTTTATGATATTACTGGTGTTACCATAGATAATTTTCCTCTCCATGATGTTATATGATATCTGGTTACCATAGATAATTTCCTCTCCAGATGTTTTAATATACTGGTTTACCATAGATAATTTTCCTCTCAGATTTTTGTTTTATGATATAATGGTTACATAGATATTTTCCTCTCAGATTTATGATATATGGTTACCATTAGATCATTTTTCTCCAGATATTTATATATATGCCATAGTAACTTCCTCCAGATGTTTATATATACTGGTTACCTTAGATAATTTTCCTCTCAGATGTTGATATTAATGGTTACCATAGATAATTTCCTCTCAGATGTTTATAATTTACTTGTACCATAGATAATTTTCCTCTCCGATGTTTATATATACTGGTTACCATAGATAATTTTCCTCTCCAGATGTTATGATATACTGGTACCTAGATAATTTTCCTCTCTAGATGTTTATGATTATACTGGTTACCATAAATAATTTTCCTCTCCAGATGTTATGATATAGGTTACCATAGATAATTTCCTCTCCAGATGTTTAGAAATATACTGGTTACCATAATAATTTTCCTCTCCAGATTTATTAGATATACTGGTTACCATAGATAATTTTCCTCTCCGTTTGATACTGGTACATAAATATTTCCTATAGATGTAATGATTACTGGTTAACATAGATTCTCTCCAGATTGTAGATATACTGGTTACTATAGATCATTTCCTTCCAGATGTTATGATATACTGGTTTACATAATATTTTTCTCTCCAGATGTTTATAATATACTGGTTACATAGATAATTTTCCTCTACAGATGTTTATGAAATAATGGTTACCATTAGATAATTTTCCCTCCAGATGTTATGATTATACTGGTTACCTTAGATAATTTCCTCTCAGATGTTTATTGATTATACTGGTTACCTTAGATAATTTTCCTCTCCAGAGTTGTTTAATATACTGGTTTACCTAGATAATTTTCTCTCTAGATGTTTATGATATACTGGTTACCAAGATATTTCCTCTCCAGATGTTTATGATATACTGGTTACCATAGATAATTTTCCTCTCAGATGTTTATAATATACTTGTTCCATAGATAATTTTCCTCTTCCAGATGTTTAGATATACTGGTTACACTAGAAATTTCCTCTCCAGATGTTTTATATACTGGTTACCATAGTAATTTTCCTCTCAGATGTTATGATATACTGGTTACCATAATAATTTTCCTCTCAGATGTTATGATATACTGGTTACCATAGATAATTTTCCTCTCCAGATGTTTATAATATACTGGTTACCATAAATAATTTTCCTCTCCAGATGTTTATGATATACTGGTTACCATAGATCAGATGTTATGATATACTGGTTAATAGATATTTTCCTCTCCAAGATGTTATGATATACTGGTTACCATAGATAATTTCTCTCCAGATGTTTATGAATATACTGGTTACCATAGATAATTTTCCTCTCCAGATGTTTATAATATACTGGTTACCTTAGATAATTTTCTCCAGATTGTTTATGTTATGCTATAGGTTACCTAGATAATTTTCCTCTTAGATGTTTATGAAATACTGGTTACCTTAGATAAATTTTCCTCTCAGATGTTTATAATATACTGGTTACTTAGAAATTTTCCTCTCAGATGTTTATGAATATACTGGTTACCTTAGATAATTTTCCTCTCTAGATGTTTATGATATACTGGTTACCTTAGATAATTTTCCTCTCCAGATGTTTATATATACTGTGTTACCATAGATAATTTTCCTCTCCAGATGTTATAATATACTGGTTACCATAGATAATTTTTTCTCTCTAGTGTTTAGATATACTGGTTACCTAGATAATTTTCCTCTCAGATGTTTATGATATACTGGTTACCATAATAATTTCTCCTCAGATGTTATGAATACTGGTTACCATAGATAATTTTCCTCTCCAGGAGTTTATAATATACTGGTTACCATAGAAATTTCCTTCCAGATTTTATGAATATACTGGTTACCATAGATAATTTTCCTCTCCAGATGTTATGATATACTGGTTACCATAGATAATTTTCCTATCCAGATGTTATGATATACTGGTTACCATAGATTCATTTTCCTCTCCGTTTTTATACTGGTTATTAGATCATTTCCTCTCCAGATGGTTTTATGAATACTGGTTACCATAGATAATTTTCTCTCAGATGTTTATAATATATGGTTACCATAGATAATTTTCCTCTCCAGAGTTTAGATATACTGGTTACCTTAGATAATTTCCTCTCAGATGTTTATGATATACTGGTACCTTAGATAATTTCCTCTCCAGATGTTTATATATACTGGTTACCTTAGATAATTTCCTCTCTAGATGTTATGATATACTGGTTACCTTAGATAATTTTCCTCTCCAGATGTTTATAATATACTGGGTACCTTAGATATTTTCCTCTCAGATGGTTTAGATTATACTGGTTACCATAGATAATTTCCTCTCCAGATGTTTAGATATACTGGTTACCATAGATAATTTTCTCTCCAGATGTTTATAATATACTGGTACCATAGATAATTTTCTCTCCAGATGTGTTATGATATACTGGTTACCTATAGATCAATTTTCCTCTCCGATGTTTATGATATTACTGTTACCATAGAAATTTCTTCCTCATGTTTATAATAGTACTGGGTTTTACCATAAATAATTTCTATCATAAACATCTGGAGAGGAAAATTATTTATGGTAACCAGTATATCATAAACATCTAGAGAGGAAAATTATCTATGGTAACCAGTATATCATAAACATCTGGAGAGGAAAATTATCTATGGTTACCAGTATATCATAAACATCTGGAGAGGAAAATTATCTATGGGATGTTTATGATATATCTGGTTACCATAATAGATATTTTCCTCTCCAGATGTTTATGATATACTGGTTACCTTAGATAATTTTCCTCTCCAGATTTTATGATATACTGGTTACCATAGATAATTTTCCTCTCCAGATTTTATGATATACTGGTTACCATAGATAATTTTCCTCTCCAGATGTTATGATATACTGGTTACCATAGATGATTTCCTCTCCAGATGTTTATATATACTGGTTACCTTAGATAATTTTCCTCTCCAGATGTTTATGATATACTGGTTACCATAGATAATTTCCTCTCCAGATGTTTATGATACACTGCTTACCATATATTTTCCTCTCTAGATGTTTATGATATCTGGTTACCATAGATAATTTTCCTCTCCGATGTTTATATAACTGGTTACCATAATAATTTTCCTCTCCAGATGTTTATGATATACTGGTTCCGTAGAATATTTTTTCTCCAGATGTTTATGATATACTGGTTACCGTAGATAATTTTTTCTCCAGATGTTTTAGATATACTGGTTACCATAGATAATTTTCCTCTCCAGTATTTATGATATACTGGTTACCATAGATCATTTTCCTCTCCAGATATTTATGATATACTGGTTACCATAGATAATTTTCCTCTCCAGATATTATAATATACTGGTTACCATAGATAATTTCCTCTCCAGATGTTATGATATACTGGTTACCATAGATAATTTTCCTCTCCATATTTATGATATACTGGTTACCATAGATCATTTTCCTCTCCAGATATTTATGATATACTGGTTCCATAGATCATTTCCTCTCCAGATATTAATATACTGGTTACCATAGATAATTTTCCTCCAGATGTTTATAGATATACTGGTTACCTTAGATAACTTTCCTCTCCAGATATTTATGATATACTGGTTACGATAATTTTCCTCTCCAGATGTTTATGATATACTGGTTACCTAGATCATTTTCCTCTCCAGATATTTATGATATACTGGTTACCATAGATATTTCCTTCCAGTATTTAGATAACTGGTTACCATAGATCATTTTCCTCTCCAGATATTTATGATATACTGGTTACCATAGATAACTTTCCTCTCCAGATGTTTATGATATACTGGTTACCATAGATAATTTTCCTCTCCAGATGTTTATGATATACTGGTTACCATAGATAATTTCCTCTCCAGATTTTATGATATACTGGTTACCATAGATAATTTTCCTCTCCAGATGTTTATAATATACTGGTTACCATAATAATTTTCCTCTCCAGATGTTTATAATAACTGGTTACCTTAGATAATTTTCCTCTCCAGATGTGTATGATATACTGGTTACTATAGATCATTTTCCTCTCCAGATGTTTATGATATACTGGTTACTATAGATCATTTACCTCTCCAGATGTTTATGATATACAGCACTGGTAACCATAGATAATTTGTATTAGAATATTTCTTTTCCACGTATGACAATCATTCTAGTATTTTTGTGTTTGTAACCCTGCATTTATTCTGTTCACTTGAATCCACTGTACAGTAATGATGGAGACAGATTGCATTTTTGGTATGTGGCAGCATGCCTGATCTAGCCAGCCATGTCTGAAGTCACAGATTTATTGAATCCTGAGGTTAAAGGCAGAATTGAAGTAAATCGCCTGAAAAAATGATTATGTTCATTTTGAAAAGAAGAATGAATTGTTTTTCACTGTAAGGATCGCCCAGTACATATAATTATGAATTCAAAAGTAATCAATTACAATACAGAATGTTCTGAACCCTGTTGAGAACTTGCATCATGTAATAAGCCCGTAGCTGAATAAAACAAAAAGGACTAGCAAACACTATTGTTAAATATAAATAATTCCTGAAGTTTCTAACAACATTTGCCTATCACAAATAATTATTGAGCAATTGTATTTTTTTAGAAGACCTCCCATGCTTATAAAAAACATTTTAAAAAATGCAGAACAGTTGGAAAATGATTGCAGAAATGCTATTTCTAACCGAAAAACACTTTGCCACCTCATCATAAATATAATCTTCCATACTTGTATACAGTTTTTCCTACAATAATCAGTATATTGCAGTATATATAATAGAGTGATCTAGTTAAATTATGATATTGCTACTTTATCGTGGTAGTAAATTACCTATCAGTATCATTAATTTATGTGCATGACGTTATTATATATACAAGTGTAGCATTAAATACCATTGCTTGGTTTTACTACTGTGTGTTATTGACAGCCACATTGTAGACGTAAATGACCTTAATGATTGATATTTTATGACACAGGGTTATTTTAATGGCCGCGGTATAAAGAACCACCCATGGCATTAAAGGAATCAATATCAGAAACCTCGAATATTTTTTGATCCTTCATAAATACTGCCCAAAATGCTTTATAGCTCTACCGCTTCTTTTTGCAGATACAAAGAACCTAAAAAGTTAATCAATGACATATGCAATCAACAGGTTGACTTGTACAGGAATTTTGGGCAGTATTTAATGTATCTATCGCTTGTACTTGTCTTTTTCCTCTCTCTACCCATATAATGGACACCCTCTTGATTTTTATCAGGTATTCACACATTAAACTCTCTCTCATACAGAACAAAGATATAAAAAAAATGCACAGGGTGTAGCATTTTGATGAATAGGGGGGGAGAGAATTAGAATGGACATGTCCTTTAAGGGAAAATGGGACAGCAATCCACCACCCTGGGCCATTGCTTTAAAGTTTTCATTTTTTGGAAATACTTACCTTTGACGTTTCCCATGTTGCTTTGAAACTGATGTAGCCCAGCAACTATCAGTAATGCAATGCCTTTCTTCATATTGGGCTCTCCCAATTGTCTGGTAATCAGTGTAAGAGGTGAATCCCTAATGTAATATCAATTCACTTTTTCAGCTTAGTTATTTTTTAATACTTTTAATAACTATATTCCTTATAGCACTGATGTCTGTAGAAGCATTATTTAGTTATATTTTTCTTACTTATGATATAAATATAGGTAATGACAGATATGTCAACAGTACCAACAGAACAGTAAACCTACAATGATGGATTGCTGCGTTGAATATATAAAGGACAAATATAACCTAGAAATGAAAGCACAATGCACTTAGTTGGGAATGAACACAGAGATTTCCATGTAAATTATTGGGGCAATGCACTAAAGTGTAAAGTGTATGTGATCTGAAAAATGGTTCACATTGCACACTTTTTTGTTTCATTTTTATTTAATCTGTATTACTCCTATTCAAAACAATAACAGTTCCTACTAATATTCATAAAGTCATTGATATGATCACACAATTTTAAATATTCTAATACATTGAGTTAATTAATTAGTAGAGTGAGGGCTAGGCCACATCAGACCATTTAACACGACCAAATCGTGTTAAAAAGCACAATAGTAATTGCCACTCTAGCATTTAAAATGGTGCTAATTTTGCCCCAAACATCAGATATTTTTAACATTTGAAAGCTAACATCTGATTGGTTGGAGCAAAATTAGCACCATTTTAAACGATAAGAACTTTTATTGAATAACCTTGTAGGTGTGCTGGGGCCATTCATTCTGCAATCCGTTGATCGGAGCAAATGCAGTCACCATTTTTGGTGAGATTGCATGTGCTACGATCCCCGAAAATGACAGGGATCACAGCGCAAGCGGCCACCAAGTCGCAATCGAGCTTGATTAGTGTGGCCTCGCCTAATGATCCTTTTGGATAAAAATAAAAGGATTTTATCTAAATATCTGTCTTTCTAAACTTAAAAAAAATGTTTCTGTTTGACCTAAGGTTTAATTTGATAAAACTTGACTTTCACATTGAAAAGTGCAGTATTTATTTATCCGGTACTGTAGCTTGTTGTTACGCTGTCAGGCTCATTTACAGAGGACGCTGCACAATTTTAGGAGTCACGCTAATCGATTCAATAACTTTAACTACTTTGTTGCTCTGACTGAGCAAGTATCGCAATAGACACCCCACAGCTGGCAACACCTATTTAATATATAGATTTGCAACATATTTTTTTACTGATTGGGGTAATGGTGAGCAGATCTTCGCTATTTACCCAGAGCCAAAACCACTGTATTAAATTGCCTGGGAGGCCAGCGATTGTGTCTCTCATTAAATCTGGCCCTGTCTGTTTTAGCAGCCTATCAAGGGTTCAGATAAGTTCTATACTGTGAGGCAATGTTGAGTCTAAACATTCATAAACCATGATCTGTTGGGCAAAAATAAGCTTTGCAGATGCAGAGTTCCCTTTTTAAGACAATTGGTGGAAATACATCCTATGCTGGTATGAACACCACATGTAGAACTCACTAACATGTGCCAGTTTGTATCTTGTTTTTGACCAGCAGGATGGGGCAACCAGGCATCAGTGATATAGGAAAAACTGCAAAATTTCTGCTGTTAGTTTACATTTAGCTTTTAATTAAAATAGGTGAGTTAGATATGTAAGAAATAGAAGAGTTAGAAATAAAAGACCAAGTACTAACACAGTTCTATCAGGGATCTTGCCATAATGTCATTTTACTAAAGCGAATTTGGATTTAATAAGACCTAATAAGGGTTATTGTTTACTTTTTCCTATCTAACAACTTCCCGTGACCGGCAAGACTAGACTGATATGAGCTGTGTGCATTGATGTAAAAGTACAGTTTGGGGGGAAAAAGACAAAATACATTTATTCAGGGCAAATCAATAAAGAAGTGAGAATAACAACATAGATAATGACAAGGAACATGTTATCAGGTTATTTAATAAGAGGTGCACATTTTGCTCTGTGCTGTTAATTTGCAGGAAACAATCAGATGCTTCCTTTTTACTGGTCTGCTACAGAAAACATTTGATAACATCTGATTGGTTGATGCAGTTATACCATACAGGCAAATTGGTGCACCTCCTAGGGAATAAGACTTTCTTCTGTGCACTATATTATTTCCAATACCAATTGAGAACATTCATTAAATCTGTTCATCTATAATGATTAATCTTTCTCACTGTGCATGATTGTTTTTTTGTGTTGTAACACTATACTGTAACACACTTCTACTGGTGAGCTTATCTGATGGTTGCTTGATGAGCAGTGAATGGCAAGAAATGACACTTTGTCCTTCACATCCTGGCCCTAGGCATATTTTGATGAAATTGGAAAAACTTGTAGCAATAAAAATAAACAGTGCTTCGACTGACACAGTTTTCCCAATGAAATGTCTTTACAATATAATCATTGTCGGGAAAAAAGAAGAAGGACTTTTCCAGTATTACATGAATATACAAATTGAGCAATGCAGAGGCTTGACTGTAGGGCCTTTTCTGTCTGTTTCCATTGCGATGCAATGCAAACTGTTTAAAAAAACATTAGCATATAGAAAATGGAAAACTAACCAGGGATTTTAATTGAGACTGTTTTGAAGAAACATTTTTAAGTCAATGGAAAACGTATTCTGCATGTAGCAGCTACTGGGTAGCTAAGTACCGTAAGTATAATAGACAGGTATATAGCGATTTTCTGATCATGTAAGACCATGTAAGGTTTCTGAGGATTTAAGTTTAGCATCAGGTGGAAAACCAAGAAAACTATCCTTCTAATCACCTCATATAAATGGGAAGGGTTTGTTTAATTCGGTTGTGTATTTCAGTAATAACTTATTCTCCCCCATAAAAGACAATCCAATGGACTTTTCTCTTGACAAATACAAACAACATCCAGTGGATTATATGCCAGGTTCTAAAAGCTTAAAAACCCTGCATTAAATATACCAATCTATTGAGAACCTGAGTCCATACTGTACATCACAGTGATTTGTTTGTTGAGAGTCCTGGGTTCGTTCCTGATCTGTATATCACTCAAATTTTAATGACTTTCGATAAAGCTGATGTAAAGGAACATGACTCTTACTACGTATGTTAGATTAGTAAAATGAAAAATGGGAAGTTTTTAGAAAACCTACTACAGTGAATAAAGGGTGAACATTGTACAATGTACTGCAGAAGAGGAAAGGATACACTTAACTTTGTATTTTGTTAAATATTAGAAATTGCAAAACTAAGATGTTGATCCATTGCTTTTGATCCTGTTAAGGGCTGGTACACACACAGGAAAGAACTTTCCACAGTACAGCAATGCCACATGTATATGGTATGTGCCTTTAGTATCATCTTGTTTCATAGCAGAGAGGGGATGAAAGTAAAGTGTGGCATTTACCACCTTGTTTTATAGCAAAATTAAGAAAAGTATTCTATTGTCCATTTTGTTTTTACGGCAAATATAAAAGGAAAAATGCACCATAGAGAACCTTTTTTCATTGCAGAGCTTAAAGTGGAAAATGATGTGATATTTATAAATTTTTTTCATGACAGAGTGTTCTGCCCCATTGGGCATTTTAATTTAATTTTCTGTGTTATAATGCCACCTAGTGCTGCTATGTTTTAGTACAAGTTATTTTCTATAGCAGCCAACTCCTAACTTAGCCATGTGACCCAGCAGAGGAGCATATTCCTTTTTTTACTTAGCTTGTCTTTGGATTAAATTTCCTGCATTCTGTCGCAGTTAAGAATGGAAGTTTACCTTCTAATGGACTGACTGTCATTTTACAGATTATAGAAAAATGTTGCATAAAAACGGAGAAACACCTTCTTATAACAGAAGGCATCTTGCAGTCTCATGCTATATGAATAGCATTGCCAACAAATCTAAGAAACAAGAAGTCATTTCTTACTCCCGTTCCCCAGAGAAGGGGCGGAGATATGCAAAATACTCTTTTATGTTGTAATATCAATAAAAATTCAATGTTTTTAAAAAATGTTGTAATATCCTGTCAGGGTGCTTGACATTACAGTGTTAAGGTTTATGATATGGGTTTTTTTTTTTAAAGGGACAATAATCTCTTTTTATATAAAAATTTAGAAATGAGCTACAGCAGCAGACTTACTGCATTAGATCAGAAATGTGGTTAACTAAATCTGGGATAGACTATGGCCCTGAGATACTGAATGGATAGCTAGATGTATGGGGGAGATTAAAAATCTGGTGCTATCACCCTAATCAGTGGAAACTCCACACAACCGGATGTAGCATAGGGTTTGCACGAGTTTTACACTGGTTATGCGGGGCCTGGGAAATCAGATGGCATAATGAAAAACATTTTTGGTGCTACAATTTAGAGCAAAACTTAATTGGCAACTACTGTAAACTGAAAAAAATATAACATATAAATACATAGAAGTAGCGCTTGATGTGTGTATGTTGCTGTCAGCCTTCGACCCAGCCTTGTTTTGCTCAGGCTCGTATCCACGCTCCCCTTGTTCCACATGAATGACTTTAAAGCATGCCTAGTAATCACATCAGACAGCACTGGGAGAGGAAATTTCCCAGCATGCAATTCACTTATACCAACTGTCACATTTTCACCTTTTCATTTAAAGCAAAGCTACACACAGCAGAAAAGTTTATGATAATAAGGAAATATGCTTGTTTGACTCCCACCACCCTTTAGATCACAAGCTGGGTGTCATCAGAACCCTGCAACACAGAGCCGAGAACATCCCCACTAGCACAGAGGCGAAGGCTAAAGAAAAGAAAACATCTCAGAGGAGCCCTTAAAACTTGTGGATATCCAGACTGGGCCTTTGTCAAAAGAAGTAGGAAAGAAAAGAACACGAATACCAACAGTGAAGGGGAAAAGCAAAACAGGAGAAAGAACATGGTCATCCCATATGTAGCAGGGGTCTCCGAGAAATTAAGAATAATTTTTAAAAAACATGTATCCCGGTCTGCTTTAAACCGAACAACACACTGAGGCAGCAATTGGTACATCCGAAAGACCCAATACCGAAACACAAGAAAAGCGACATCATATACGCAGTGCAATGCAGTGAAGAATGCTCTGATTTGTATGTGGGGGAGACCAAACAGCAACTGCATCAACGTATGGCCCAGCACAGGAGTCAATTCCTCGGGTCAGGCTCAGCCGTGTACCTGCATCTTACGGATGAAGGACACACCTTTGAAGATTGTAATGTTAACATATTGGCAAAGGAACGTGACTGGTTCAAGAGAGGTGTTAAGGAGGCTATTTATGTAAAATAAAGAAACCAAGCCTAAATAGAGGTGGGGGGGTTCGACACCAACTGTCTGCCATGTACAATGCTGTTTTGACACCTTACTCTGGGCGTTCCTATAACACCTCTTAGCCACTATCCAATCACTCCCATAACACTTGGCTGTGATATGCTAATTGGGATTTTCCAGGGTACATAATTGCCACAGATTCTGTACAAGTCATTCTGAATTGAGAAAGCAAGTTGGATGACTAGAACGTCTTCAAGAACTAAACTTCAAGTCCAGTTGATCTAATTGAATACAACAGATATAGATAATAAGGAAATTGATTGACAGCTTAAAATATAAATGCTTCAAACTGGATATCTTAAGATGATATATAAAAAAAACAATTTTTACTGTTTGGATCTCCTCTAACAATCTAATTGAGCAACCTTGTAAGTAAACAGGAGCACATTTTACTTTTCAGACTTCTGTAATGCAGTAAAAGCCCTAAACTTATAACTGGGAATGTTAAAGCAGAGCACTCACTCCATATTTAATTGCCCTTAAAATTAAAGGAAAATTGTGGTCTCCAATCAAGTTAGAGTAAAATAAAAGGCTCCAGTCTTATTTTTAAAAAAAACTTTGAGAAGTTATGTTGCTGAAAAGGGTATAACTTGATTCCAGTGGCTTCAATGCCATCACCTGCACTCTCTGCTTTCCCCCATATATGGGGTCCGAGCATGCTTACTGAAGACTTTTCAGACTTCTGTGAAAGACAAAAAGCCCCTTCACAGACAACTCATGAGTGATGGTTCCAGACTACATTTTTTACAGGTAAAATTTGCTTCTGCCTATGGGTTACTCCAAAAAAATGCAACTTCCTGATTTGCAGACTTGAAAAAAAGCTGTAAAGAAATTGACACCTGACAGAACATGGCTATTAATGCAGACAGGGCAGTGGGCTGGTCACATGGCTGTAACCTACTGAAAGCTACCTTGTAAACCTGCAGCCAAAAATTGTGCTGTTAGGGACAAATGCACACAAATTAAATATATACATGTTGAAATGAATAAAATCTTTGATGATGCCTACAAAATACATATTGCATCTCAATGTAGAATTTGTATACAGGAGGTTTAAGGGGGTGATTATATTGTTCAAAATAACCATCCTCACCCTAAAAGTACCTACTAATATTTTCACTAATTGTATCCAATTTACTGTTTCCTAGTGTTTACTTTTTATTGCTTTACTGCTTATCGTTCACCCAAAATGCCAATCCTTGTTTACATTCCAAATTTCAATGTTATGTATACAATGTATAATGTGTAATAGTGAAGGCCTAGTCGGCGGATCGAACCCGGATCCGCGGCAGATTTACCTCGTTCGCGAACGACGGATATTGCGGATTTTCTGGTTTTCCGCCTTCCGACTTTTCCGAACCGCGTTTTCGAAAATTTTCGAAATTACGGGAAAATATGAGAAATCCTCGTAAATTCAAAATTTCGTGGATTTTTCACATTTTTGGAAAAAGCAACCCACATTTCGGGTCCGTATTTTGGAAAGAATCGAAGAATCTTCGTATTTTTGAAGGATCCTTGTATTTTCGAAGAACGTATTTTGCCGAACTTTCATTTTAATAGGTTTTAATGGGTCCGTTCGCGGATTTTCAAATTTTCAAATCGGATTTTGCAAAGTTCGGACATCTCTAATGTATAATGTATAATGTATTCAATTAGATCAACTGGACTTGAAGTTTGTGCTTGAAGATGTTTCGCTAGTCATCCGACTGGCTTTCTCAATTCAGAATGACTTATACAAGGATCTGTTGGCAATTAAGTACCCTGGAAAGTCCTTATTAGTCCAGGTGTTAGGGACTCTTATGGTATGTCCTCTTTCCTTAAGATGCGGGTACACAGCTGAGTCCTGATCCAAGAAATTGGTTCTTCTGTGCTGGGTCTTATGGTGGTGCAGCTGCTGTTTGGTCTCCCCCAAATATAATTTAGAGCACTCTTCACTGTATTGCACGGCTATATGATCAGTCTTCTTATTTTTTGGTATTGCGTCTTTCGGATGTACCAATTGCTGCCTCAGTGTGTTGTTTGGTTTAAAGCAACAGGGATACTTTTTTTAAATTTCTTCTTAATTTCTCGGAGACCCCTGCTACATTGGGATGACCATGTTCTTCCTCCTGTCTTGCTTTTCCCTTCACTGTTGGTATTTGTGTTCTTTTCTTTCCTTCTACCCCTTTGACAAAGGCCCAGTCGGATATTTAAAAGTTTTAAGGGATGCTCTGAGGTGTTAAATACCTCTAGCCTGTGCTAGTGGGGATGTTCTCTGCTTGTTTTGCAGGGTTCTGATGACACCCAGCTTATGATCTAAAATGTGGTTGAACATTAAATTGTTGTGTGGGTTGGATTTCTGTAAACCTCTACTTCCAGTTAACCATTCTCCCTCATCAACCTGACCACATAGAAAAGAAGAGCCTTAACACCCTCAAGAAGGGTTTAGCAGGCTGTTTGTAGCAGCAACCTTATGGATTTATAGCCAATATGCAATTAGAATTGTTTGTGCACTCGAATTCCTTTTTTATATGTATTATATTTTGGTCTCTGGTTGCACTTTAATATGGATGTACAACAGCCCAATTTTTTATATATTGTGTATCCTTCCAGAAATGTTCCTGTATCATCAATCGCCTGTGGATAAGGATATACAGTGGTACTTAACACCTCAAACTACCATGCTAAGGTGACCACACTCCTGACGATAAAAAACACATATTAAATTTAACAAGGGATTCCACCAGCCACTTTTATACTGAATTGATTGTACTTTAAACATTTTGTTGTTCTTTTCCTTTTTAAGTAACAATGACAAATAAACATTTATTATTATTATTAAGTTTATCTCTCAGAACTTATCTATAAAAATAAACTGTCCATAAGTCCATAATAAAAAGGTGTCACCATATCCTACAGTACTCATTCCTTTAAAAGTACCCATGGTGAAGGTTAATCTCTCTCAACACACGGTGTGATCTGATCTTGCAGAGTCCCGTCTCCATTCACCCCCCCAGCACAGGGCCAGGGTCGTGACAGAATTGGATGGGAATGATGAGAGAAGACTAAAGAACCCCAATGGGATTGGCTGGATGTGATAGCCCTTCCTCCCAGCCCCAGCCGCGGGGGTCCCCATTCCCTCCCCCTCTCAGCCAACAGCTCATCGGACGCGAGAGGCGAGAGATGATGAAGAGACACAACCCCATTCAGAATCAAGTAGCGTTTTACTGAACCGCCCGTCGTCACGTGACCAGCCTCCCACTCCCAGCCCAGCCTCAGCCCCCAATCTGCTGCCACACAGAGGCCTCCCGGCTGGTGACTGGCACATGGTAGTCGGACAGACACTGTAATTTCCATGTAACAGGAGGACCCCCCCATTGTGCAGATGGTATGAATGGGAATGGACCCTGACTCACATCCCACTGACAGGACCCCCAACACCAGCAGTGACCGGGGCACCATGTAGAACCTGCCGGCGGGGATCCGTTCGCTGTGGGTACACGGAATGGATCACGTTGTAATGACCCTGGATCGGACACTGATGACCGGCCTCCCTCCCGGTTCCCCCCATTAAGCAGGATGAAGTCTCTGTTCTACACGCGCTTCTTTATCCTCCTTCCCTGGTGTCTGATCGTGGTGATTATCATAGACCCCGACACTAGGAGATCCTCCGCCCCAACAGGGTCCCTCCTTCCCGGACCCATTCTCCTTATTGCACCGTAGGGTCGGACGTGCTGCCCTCACTAGACCCCAACCTACGACCCTCCCGAAGGCACAGAGGCTCCTAAGCAGGACACCTGCTACCACTGAACCCTGGGGAAAAACGACACTTTTCCTGTATCTCGCCATCACCCAACTTACAGCCGCCCGGTGCCAGAAGGCAGAGCTCACCCGCCTGGCCAATACCTTCCGCCGGTACCGCGGTTGCACTGGATAGTGTGGAGGATCGGCGCAGCCTACGGAACTGGTGAGCCGCTTCTTGTCTGGGGCGGGAGTGAGAGCTTCCCACCTACACGTCCCAACCCCGCGCAGGTACAAACGGCCGGGCTGCCCAGAGCCACGGAGCAGAGGAACGCGGGGTTGCCTGGCTCAGACAGGGATATCACGCCCGCGATCCCACCACTGTCGGGTGGTCTTCTTCGCGGACGATGATAACACTTACAGCCGACTATTCGAGGAGTGTTCATGTACTGTTATAACATGGCAGGGGATACTGGGGAGGGAGTTTCTCAAACTACAGCCAAAGTTCAACACTTCCATTTCAGCACCAAGGGAACGGACAGCGACACATTGTCAGTGCTAGAGGCAGACATGGGCCTGATTTACCCACTTGTGCAGTGCCAAAATAGTGGTTAAATTGAATAGGTTAGTGCAAGTTTAACTCCATATTGCACTGGCTGCACCAGTTTCACAAAAGACACCTGTGCGACTGTGCACTCTATTTAATAAAGGATTTGCATCACTTTTAACTCCACATTAAGACCAGCTAATGGCGGTCTTAAAGTGGCGCTGGGGTAAAACTTTTAAGATTTACCACCAGGTGCAAATCCAATATTAAATACCAGAAGCCACATTTGCCTGGAGCAATTTTCACCTCTGGGTAAATGAGCCCCATAGGGAAACAGACAGTCACACCAGTGTCTATAGATTGATATGAAGCCCTGGTGTGAGGATTTACAGTCAGTCCAACTATATTATTGGAAGGGGTGGGACTCTGCAATTGCCCTTTGGGGTACAGTTCATGGTGTGATAAACATATAGCATTGTGCAATAATGGAGATTGCACTCAATGTGTGAGTGGGAAAGACCCAGGATCCATTTTGGTGGATCAGTTTAATCAATCCATGATTTAAGGTATAGAGTGACAATAGGTCTAGTTCAGATAGACTAACAAAATGGTGATGTGGTTGTTTTACTTTTCAGCTTGTCTATTTAATTTCAAGTAAATAGTATTTAAAGTGGAATAAGACATATCACCATCTCAGTCCTTTCACCCTACCCATGCGCCTGTGTAACTTTTGATCTAGAAGAAGAAAAGGGTGGAAAAAACAGGATTGAAAGGGAAAGAATCATTTCTGCTGCACCAATGTCAGTCAAAATCCTTAGACCTACCTCTTTTTATCAGTTTACTTATGATACTAGATATATCCACATTTAATGAAATCATTGCTATTTGATGTGAGGCCAGACTATTACTAACAGTAATGCTTTACTCCCATAGCTGCCTTTACTGGGTCAATAAGCCAAGACATTAATTTTATTTAATGAGCAACAACCAAGTGTTCTACCTGCAGTCCAAATAGCTGATTAGCATGTTGGCAGATATATTCTGAAGTACAAAACACAACATATTGACAAGATACACTGTATGTTAATCATAATGGGAAGGAGTGTGGAACATAAATTAACTTTTCTCTAATATTTTAAATACTTTTAACACATTTGGGTGATGGGGTTAGAAAGAGATTCAGTTGATCTGCTTAAGCTGAAGATACTTGGCATTGGATTCATGGGTAATTTTCTCCTCAATACAACAATCCAACAATTATATTACAGCCTTAACATAGCTTGCATGGGCAACAGTCAATATTATTTGAAATGCTGGCTGAGGAATAGGCCCTATTACTATGATCACTCTCTGTGGTTCCCAAGACAACTGTTTCCGACTGAAAGTGTGCAGTAAAGAATTTCAAGACCCATCCTCCTGTTACAGTGTCTGCTCTTTGTCAATAGCAAACCATACATTAGACAGTCTCCAAATCTAAGGTGTAAAAAGCTATTGAAGGAAAATATCCATGTAACTGTTGCTTACAACATTAAGACACTGACTAATGTTTGATATTATTTTGCAATCTTCAATACTGTTGTAAATTACTGTTGATAACAATTTACAATCATTTTTCTGTAGTATGCCTAAATGCTTCATTTTCTGTGAGTTTAACTGCCTTCTGCATGTGAGAATAGAAAGCTGTATTTCCAAGTACATTATCGTACTATAATAATGCAATTTATTCATAAGGTACATTCAAATTCTCTGTACACGTTAACTTCATTAAGCACCAATATTGATATACCATATCAAAAATCTAAACTTTATAAAAATGTGCTATTTGAATCACTAATGATAGCAATCTATTGATAAATCAGTTTTGTTAATGTGTTATATCCCTAAAAGTAATAACAAGTAGCAAATACACTTAAGGAAATGCCACATTTATTTCTTTACTTTTGCTCTTCTTTTTTATGAAGGACTGGTATAGGGAGAAAGTTACTGTACATTATAAAATACAGACAACTTAATGAATTGTAAAAATATTACACAATAATTAAATAAAAAACTAAACAAGAAGCCCATATTCGGCAAAACTATATAACATAAACTATACATTTATATATATATGTGTACGTTAACATACTGTATGCGGAATGAGGTCCATGTCCCTCTATCTTTAGGGGGAGGAGGCTATTTTTGTAGTATAACTACACCAGGTTACCAATTTGGCAAGTTTATTTGGCCTTTTGTAGTGTATGACCTAGAATGTAATTCTGTTCAACTTCACATTGGCTGTTAACTGAACACAAAAGGCAGATGTATTTTCCACAAGTCAATAAAAGCAAAGTAGGGTATATTAACTAGTACATCCGTTTGCAGCTTATACTATACATTTCTGATTTGGTTTGAATCTGCAAAGCTCAAAGTAGTCTTTCCCCAAATATTACTTTTCCTTAACATATTAAAATTGGCAATTTTCAATTCTCGTTTTCTTTGGTTTTTCCTTAAAAGGGAAAAGGCAATATCCAGCATGCCACATTTGCATTGACAACTGCTTCAGTGTCCCTGAAGGCTCAATGAATGCATAATTGCTGGAGGTTGCAGTTCATTGACTCTGGGACACCTTGTGTATGTTTTGATACTTTCCTTTTTATTCATTCCATATTTATGTCTACAAGTAGAATACCAGATAAACTGTAACTGTGAAAATAAAGAATTTAAATAAATGGACCCCCTGTAATTTGTAGAATTTAGTTTTAAAGTTTCCATTTTATCTCTGTTATTATAACTAATTGTGTTGTTTATTGTTTTTTGTCAGTTGGCTGTTGCTCAAATCTATTTTGAGCAAACTCTTCTAACACAATTATGACTGTGGGCCTATTTCATTTAAAATTTCAATTTCATTTATCATCAGTCAGTTACAAAGTAAAAAGGTATAACTCATTCTATTAAGTACAAAGAAAAGGATAGAAATTCCTCATGTGTTAGTGTATGGTTTTGTGTGTGGATAGAGTACCAGATAGTAGTTACTGATCTATAGGAATGGTTTAAAATGAACTGTCAAGAAATAAGGCATCAAGGTAATTATTTGAATAGGATTATAGCAAGTCATACATAGTAATAAGTAATAGAGTGTCTTGTTGCATTTCATTTGAATGTATCCCCAAACCTGCCTGTATATAGTGTAGGCAGATAGCACAGCAGAGATGCTGATTCCTCACACAGAAAATGAAAGTCAGTCATGCTGAAAGCTCACTGTGATTTATTTGCTCATGGGCTTGCATCCAGACAGTATGGTACAGATAAAACTAAAGCAATAACAAACTGCAAATGATAAATCTTCTCAAGTAAAGGCTTTCTAAAATATGCAAGTAGTTCACTCTGTATCAAAATATACAGTCTTATCAAGAACTACATCTAATGCTATTATCTAAAGAAGCCTCAGATGGACAAACAATAGAAATCTAAAGACAGATAGAAGCATAAATAAATTAGCAGATGTACAGGCAGGTGAATGGACAGTGAATGCAAGCAGTTGTACCTACCATATTTTTCCACTTGCAGTTAATTGAAGTTGCATATCTATTTAGTAATATTCACACATGTTCTCAGAATTTACAATATTTTAATTTATTAAGCTATGATTCCTAAGGAGAAGACAATGTGCAGGAAATTCATATTTCTTCATAATGTTCTTTCTCTGGAATAAAGATAAATACAACAAGAATTATAAGAGAATAGGTGCATGCGAAGCCTGATAACATGCTTTATTGTACACTTAATACTCCCTAATACATGTTATAAAACCTGGGAAGTTTATTTTCTTCATTTCTTTCTAAGAAATGTAGTGATCAGTGACTGAAAATTGAATTTCAGTTGTTTATTCCTTTCCTTTCTGCATTGAAAATTTGTTTTCTGGTTCATTTGTACTGATGTTTAGCTCCATACATAGTCCTAATTGCTTGGGAAATGATGTCATTATGGTGAAGTTGTCTACTTGTCATTGCTGTCAATGAATAAATTGACACAAACCACAAAGATAACTGGAAATCGTATTTGCCATAAACATTAATTCTATAACTAGTTTGAACTTGCCATTCCTACAGACAATATTTCCCTCCAGAAATAGAAATAATACAGAAAAGTAATGAAAACTTGTATTACCTCCTAAGGCCAAAAATACAAGTCTCAAAGGTAATCATATGCACTTCTATCTGATTGATCCTGAGAACTCTAAATTGTACATTAAAATGTGTTGTTATGTCATAATTGTCTTAATAGAAGATCAGTCTCTTATAAAAAATGAACTCATACCATTCCTCCCTCTTTGTGCTTCACTGGGGTCTGTTTTATATTCTGACTGCTTTCTGCTTATCACACTCAATTGAACTCTAATAACAGAGACCTGAGGAGTTGTGTTGATGAAGGAAGACAGAAATAAGAAATTGGTTTAAGTGTTAAAACCTAGTTTATCCTGAACAAGTTGGGGCCTGGGATCAGCTGTTCAATCAATCTTTTCATGTATATGTTTGACCTTGGAGAACATTTTTCAGTGTTTCCAACCTCAGCAGGTTGTGCATGTCACTACCTATTTATCTGCCTAAATGTATATGAATGAGACATATTCCGAGTTCCAGTTTAGAAATGGTGCTAATATTTAAAAATAACTGTTTGTATATCCAATTTGTCCAACTCAATTAATACAGGTGGAAACAAAGAATTGCTTTCTAGTTCCTGGCGTAGCAAGTCAGGATATAATTAACAGACTCAACGGGGCTTATTATATAGTGGAAAAGTCATTTCATTGTCAAATATTTCAATAGTTTTGGACAAAACAGCATTTATAAAAGGGGAAATTGACAGTGTAAAACATCATTGCAAATCACCTAAATATTTTTCTCCATTGTCGCACTTTGTAAGGGATCCTTGGTAAAAAGCTATTAAGTGGCCAAATGCATTTTTATCCTTTTCCACTCTTCTTGGAAAAATCAACTAAGGGCTAGGCCACACTAGCGCGTTTTTCGCACGTTTTGCACGCGTTCACGCTCGCGATTGCGCCCAAATTTTCGCTAAAATGGAAAGCGCGGGAACGCGAAAATTCCCTCGATCTCCGATGTGCATGCGATTGCGCGTCCTGTCGCGTTTTGTAACGCATGCGTTCACACATTTTTGGGGCGTTAACGCAGCGATTCCATAACACGAAAAGGCGAAAATGCATGCGCAAAAACGCGAATGCACAAGAAAAGCGCACACAATCGCGTGCGATAACGCTCGCGATTTTGGCGCGATTCCTGTGCATTGCAGTGTGGCCTCAGCCTGAGAGTGTGAGCAGTATGCTCTGGTTTCACTGGACTTTTTGCAAAACTTAAACATTTTTTGAATTAAGGTAAAATGTTGCCCCTGCTCTTTAAATATGGCAAAAAGGTATGGCTGTTGTCAGAAGAAAACAAACATAAAAAATATTGCTCCTTCATAAATTGCCCCATAGTTGTTGAAATAACCTTTTAGAAAATATTTTTTACACTACTGGTACAGTATGCAATCAACAGCGGCCATGTTCATGGACTCAATGGAACACTGAATATTTTGTATTTTCTTTTATCGGTACTTGTACACTGAAGATATTTTACGTTAAGATGTTCCATATAATAGGGGTATATGTTCACCCCAAAAATGCTAAATCTCATATTGGCATATTTTATTTCATTTGTATTGCATGGCATTTAAGCACTTTTGAATAGAAGATACTTTTTAAAATGAGAGTACACAGCAAGCAGCCAGTAGGATCACAATACAACACTATCATTTCTGAATGAAGAAAGATATTGTAGTGCAATTCATGTCAAGTGACACAAAGAAAAATAAATAGATCATGGAAGTTGATTTTAACGTGCACTTCAGTTTGCTACTTGTCAGGACCAATTTTGACTTTAATAGTTGCATTGCACAGTATACGCCTTCTAGAACACCTAGTAAGAACATATAGGTTCATCTGAAGTAGTGAATTAGTGTTTGTTCTTACTGCAGATATTGTTGCTGCTAATGGAGTGGATATCTAGAGAGGAAATGAGATTCATAGTGAAGCTTTGTATTTCATTACTTCATGAAAATAGCAAAATGCAAAAAAAACTTATTTTCTTTACACACCATAATGTCCTGCATTACAATATACTGGGCTAAAACAGTCAATCCCGGCATTTTATTGAGTGCCAGGCCTCTGAATAAAAATCTAGTTCTTCTAGCTATTATTCAGAGCTGAACAATATATATATATATCAGGGCGATGTAATAAAAGTTCTTATCGTCAAAAATAGTGCTAATTTTGCCTCAACCAACAGATGTTATGTACCATTTGAAAGCTAAAATCTGATTGGTTTGGGCAAAATGAGCACTATTTTGACGATAAGAACTTTATTACATCGTCCTGATAGTAAACATATGGGTGCTGCCAGACTCAGCCCTCACTAGAAAATGAAGTCCTTTTAACTATATGACCATTGATACGTGGTCCCCATGCCATTTTTCAGTTTCAATGCAATATGCACACTTTTTTGTTGCTATTAGCCTTTAAAGTATATTACTAAAAACAAAAAATCTGTACAGTGATTTTTTCCAGTCTTGGATAACAAATATGCCCAATGAGTTTTCCTACCCATCAATCTGTGTGAGGGTGTGTAAAGTAAACCAATACATTCATTATTTATACTGGTTCATTTCTTCTTTAGGAGGTCAAATTCCTTCCCACACTACTTCATGGCTACACTCCATAAGATTATTGATGTCGGGATTAAATAAAGAGCACTCTGCGTGTGATTTACATTAGTGTAAGTCAGAGTTGGACTGCAAAAGCTACTCTAGTGGTTTGGGGATTACATCCCTCTGCACCCCTTTTAAGTTATTTTGTAAAGAAATATTACAAATTTCTTGGAACCCTTGTCAGTTTCACACAGTAAAAAGTCCATGAGGTGTTATGGTCAGTAAAAGGGAAAGGAAAATAAGAAATGACCATTGTTTGTTGATTTAGTTGGTTTCATGACTATGTTGAAGATCTGTCAGCACTTGTGATATTGCATGTTTGTGCCTACCTAAACTTTATAAATCGGTGGAAAATGCAGTCTGAGTATTCAAACAAGACCATATAGAAAGCCATTTTTTACCAGAATATCTGATCTTAATGCTTGCAGCTTTGACGTAAGAACAAAATTAGACACAGGTAAGAGACTTAAAATACGCTGTTTACCAAGTGGTCATAGATTAAGAAAGGTTGTAATAGGAATAAGGCATAGATAAATCAGAGGAAAATAAAATGTAAGTATATCTTTGGAAAAAGTTGGGGTTTTCATGTATATCTATACATTGTACACTATATACTGTAAAACCTTATTTCCATGGGTGATCAGAAAGAGGCTGTAGACTATTCATCAGCTTATTTGTTATGTTTGCGACTGTATGTTAAGGGGGAGGGGGCATATTAAATATATTTGCAAATTGTTTTTATGTGGCCAACCATTCACATTAGCAATATTTTCTAGTACTGTATGTATAGTGATGCAGAAAATCATACAAATTCATTGTATGATTTTTAGGTGACATCTTTCAAAGGACACTAAACTATACATACCAGAAATACCTGCAATGTTCTAATGCAGGCGCAATAAAGATGAAACTGTTCTCTAAAGGATGCTTTGGTTTCACACCAACTTGTGTAATGCTTTAAATACCCAAATGGCATGTTATACATTACTGAAATTACCCAGAGAAGTAGTTTCTCTCATCAAGCTCATTGGCTTGCTGAGAAATTGAGCTATAGACAAGACTCTTCCTAGTGTACATTATTTAGTTTAGGTTAAAACAGTTTAAAAAAAAACTTCAAAAGATTAAATTCTTGCTCTGTTTAATATTGAGTGAATTATTTGCCAGTTTTAAATGTGAGAAAGGGGTGGATATATTGTAAGAAAGGATGGCCGCAGAACACGTTATTAAAATATACGCTAAGGTACAACTTTTTAAATACCAATGAAATAAGCTTCTTTCATTTCAGAGGAGCCATTTGGAAGGTTATATTTGTACGGTCTATTATTCTTAGGGGTGGCATATTCTTTAACATATTAAAGAATTTTCCTTGTTAAACATGGCTTTTAAGTCAATTCACTTATACTGTCACACTTGACAGGCCATGTTATATCAATCAAAAATATTTATTCAAACACAAACTGCCATGTACAGGAAAATACAATCTGCTGCTGCCCACTTTACAAGTTCCAGAGAGGTTTTGTGATCCTACTTACACAGGTCACGAAATCATATTTCACAAGTTAATATCTGAATTATACTGTATATTATGTAATATCTTTTGTCAAGGGATGTTGAGAGTCACTGTTTTAGATACAGAATAAGGTACGATTACTTGAACATCCTAATATGATTGTCTTCCCAGAGATATGACGACCGGGATTTAGGATGATTTTATTAACCTTTAAGACGGCTCTTCTTACTCTTCACTTTCTGGGCCGTTAAATGATGACTGTGACCATATAATTAAGATCACATTCATACATTTACAATCCCGATCTATAATTGTACCATCACCTATACAATACCATTGTTGTAGTTGGCTACCGCGTGGTATTGTATGGGCAAACGTGTGTATTGTACAAACTTGGGCTTAAATGTAAAGCTGCGGTACTTTACAACAACCGTGGTATTGGATATACAGTAATGTGTTTTCTAGGGATTAGTAAATAGCGTTTAGTTTTAAAGTTTCAATAATAGAATAACTGCTTTTCGCAACAATAATAACTATGCATCACATGTCAGGAAATTATCGCTTGCTTTCTTCAACAGGCACCCCAGTATTTCCAAGAAAACTTTCTTTTAACAGAGAGATGTGGTATGTGGGGGAGTGGTCTACGTGTGATTGAACTAAGAGCCAAGGAAAATTCACTGGCAGCTCACCTTTAGCCAAAGACTGTTGTTTAGGTGCTTCATTTTATGTAGTCATCCTCTGCTTCCTCTGACAGTCCCGACATCATCCACGCTCCCTTATACTATATGCACATGCGCATACAATGCATTGGAGTGGGGATGTACTTGCCACAGGTCAGAGGAAGCAGGTAAGTTGCTGTGCCCGCTCTCGTTGGATTATTGAAGAACAAGAGGTAATACAAGGCTCTGTTGCCACTCATTCTTCAATTAAAGTGGAAAAAGGTAAGTATGATTTTTAAGTGGAGATACCCTTTAAGACAGTTGTTCCCAACTCTTTTTTTAACAGTAGATTAGTCCTGGTGATCGCTCATTGGTAAAACCCAAGCTGACCATGTATGTCTAAAGCAAGCATGATCACTCGTGCCTATATCGGCCTGTACACTTTTACTTTTGAATTAAAGATTACCAAACCCTATATCAGTCTGTGGATCTATCGTCAGTTAGTTCTAAAGTCTTTCTCAAATGATGTTTGGTGCCATTCATAAGAATCTACAGTTAAATTTACAAAAAACACCAACATTTCCTTGCTCAGAACAGTTTTAGAACTGTATTTGTGAGGAATTGTGAAAATCAGGGCACTTAAAAACATCAAGTAAACTGGTAACTCTAACAACCTCTAGAGACAGAAAGAGATTTATGGGATTTTGCTGGTACTCAACTGTTATTTAATCCTGCATTTGTGGTAGGAAAAAGCCTGAAGGCACACCAGAAAGAAACAAAATATATCTGCTCGTTAAATAGGGAATTAGGATCTAGAACAACGTTAAGAAATTTAAGAAAAACAATAACCATTTTGTATCAAAGCAAATTGGTCTAAATTACATTTGAAATTTCAAAGTGTTGATTTGATATATGACTTTATTAAAATGTTTAACTGCACTGGTTAGAAAAACATCTACCTGTAACTATATCTGTTGTATTCAATTAGATCAACTGGACTTGAAGTTTAGTTCTTGGAGAACGTGTCGCTAGTCATCCAACTGGCTTCCAAATTCAGAATGACTTGTACAAGATCTTGGCATTATGTACCTGGAAAATCCCATTAGCATATCACAGCCAGGTGTTAAGGGTTGTGATTGGATAGTGGCTAAGAGGTGTTATAGGAACCCCAGAGTAAGGTGTCAAAACAGCATTGTACATGGCAGACAGTTGGTGGAACCCCCCCCCACCTCTATTTAGGCTTGGTTTCTTTATTTTCACATAAATGGCCTCCTTACACCTCTCTTGAACCAGTCACATTCCTTTGCCAATATGTTAACATTACAATCTTCAAGTCCTTTATCCTTAAGATGCAGGTACACAGCTGAGTCCTGACCCGAGGAATTGGCTCTTCTGTGCTGGGCCATGCGTTGATGCAGTTGGCCCAGCACAGAAGAGCCAATTCCTGATTAGACTTTGGAATGCTGCAGTTTATTTCTAGGCAATGATTGGCACAAAGAACAGACTACCAGGAATAATACAATTAATTTGCGCTTTTGTGCTTCTAGTCTGTTCCTAGTAAAAGATAAATATAGTAAATATAGGTTCTTTCTGTGTTACCTCTGGTGGATAGTGGACTACTGTTTCTACTTTTAGAAAGAATCCATGTGGGTACAAGTTCATTAACGCACTGCTATGTAGTAGCGGGCAACTATAACCAAGAAGGCAGCATAGCAGTACCATTTTTCCCCCCCAACCAGACATATTACTTGAAGAGTAATGGGCATTCAAACTCAGGATGCATAGCCACTACACAGTGAACCCGCGCTTCCCTGCGGCTACCATCGTGGGCTGCCAATTAAAATATCTTCATGATCAGAGCATTAAGATTTTATGGGGTGGCGTGAGCTTATGGTTTGTCTGTCAGAAAGTATCTTTATTATCTTGGTGGAAAGGGAGGTTACAGCAAGCACAGTAGTGGGGAGAGAGGGCTTATGATGGAATGTGGTCTTATGATGGAAGGGGGGCTGTGTTGTGACTGGACTAGTTTTTGTAAGAAGGGGAATTTGCAGGCAGGCATGCCTTTAATGAGGGCGATTAAATGGGAGGGATAATAATGGATAATGGACCCCCTGCAATAAATTTAATAGGAAATTAGAAGTCACTTGGGAGTTCTGTGACCTTTATGAAATGTATATGGTCACTGAATTCCACTGTACTTCTAATATCCTTTACAGTAGGGTAAGTTGTCCATTATATATGACTGCCAAGTAGGCAGTAATGGTTGTTACCTAATGAGATCCACAATTGTTTTAGTTGCAGCAAATACATTTTAAATGGTAGAGGAAAAGCCATCCACAGAATGCTTAACTATTGTAGAGGAACTCTCTGATTGTGTAGCCAAATCTAATATGGGACACTAATTACTGTTTTCTTTCATTTCCAGCATGACTTTAGTCTACCGTAATGTGATAATGCCAGAAGCTAGAGAAAACGATTTGATATTCATCAGTTTCTGTAATTCAAATCAGTAGGCCACAAGGGACATATTAGTATGCTAACTGCTGTAACACAATCTGGTTTATAGCACAGCAGAAACAGCATCGGCTTTACTAAGCATCGCCAGTTTCTTTTGGGATGAATAGAAGCAATCTGGTTTACACTGCTACTTTATATATGTCATCATGTGCCTAATGCCCCATACAATACAAGCCCTTTACATTCCATGTTGTTAGGAGTTTGCCATTCGCAGTGTTTGCTTTAATGATCCTGTAAAGGAAAATTGATTTAAAACTGTAATCATTTCTGAAACAATCACTATCGGAATCATTTCCTGTCATTTTCTGCCTTATCTGCATGAAATAAGTGCTGCTGGCTCTGCATTTTTAGGATTTAATAATCATCACCAGCGTCATAATGAATTGCTACAGTTCCTAGAAAGCGTTCACAAAACAAGGGCTACTTTGTGATTTTAGTGTGTGGCGTTTTAATACATTTTCCACCTCTTCTTTTTCTCATTGGCATTTAGCTAACCTGATGAGAATCTAATCTGCCACTCTATCTCCTTAGTAGGAAATGCTGTCACTAATTACCACCATTTTTAATGAAAATACACATTTCTAAGCAGGTAGGTTATGTGCTTCCCCTGCTTTGGAAAAAGAACTAAAGAAGCAACTTTCCCATCCTCCTGCATACTGACATGACTGTGGAGGGTCCTATATAACATGTTGGGCATTATAGTTCTCAATTAAAGAGTCATATACCTCTTTCCACTTTAGCTGTTTATAAAATAATATTATAAAAACATTCAGTTTCACATACTAAACTGTCAAAACATTAGCAAGCAAATGACACAAGTGGGAGCATGGTAGATATTCTTCCTTGCTCTGTATTGTGCTGTTTTAAGGGACAAATACACTGGAAATTTGTTCTTTTAAAGGACAATTATACTCACCTTCCTCCGCTCCTCTACCTAAGACCACACTACAACGCACCAAATCACGCACCATTACAAGCGTTATGCACAAGATTGCGTGCGCCATTCTTGTGCGTTTTTCGTTTGCGCATGCGATTTTGCTGTTTTCAGTTACCAAAACGGAAACGTATGTGCAATCACATGCGCATCGGAAATCGCAGGGATTTTTGCGTTCCTGTGTGATTTCCATTATAACCAAATCGCATGCACAACCGTGAGCTTAAAAACGCGTGCGCTAACGTGCAAAAATGCGCAAGTGTGGCCTAGCCCTCAGTCAGTACTTTCTACCCAGGATGAGGACCTGAACCGCTAGGTCCTCACCCCTGTTTGCTTAACTTGCACCACAAACTTACAGCTGCTCTGTGAGCCCTGCCCCCTCCTCCCTGTCGGCAACGAGGCCATAGAAGACATGCTCTGCAACAAGCGAGCCTTCCATTGGCTTGTCGCACAAGTAGAGGGGGGAGGAGCCTACCGGCAGCGTATAGTAAGTTTATGCTGCAAGTTAAGCGAACTCAGGGGTGAGGACCTAGCGGTTGAGGTCCTCACCCTGGTAGAAAGTACTGACTAAGGAAGAGGAGCGGAGAGAAGGTGAGTATATTGTCCTTTAATCAACCCATTCTGGAAATTCAAAATTTTTCCCAACTGTCACCATTTTGTGTGTTGATCTGTCCCCTTTTTCTTTAGATATCTAGTCTGAAACAGCTTACGTTTCACCTGCCAATCAAGTGCCTTAGTATATATATATATTATGTATTCTGTTATGTATAATTTTGCTGTAGCTGGAATGGTGGCAGTTGGTACATGAAACGTGTGGTGGGAAATTCCATCTCTTATGTGCTTCATAGGGATTACTGAGCTTGCTTGCCCTCACACATAGATAGTCTGGCGGGGGGTTGGGGCACTGAGAGACTGAGCTTGAGCAAAACATACTAACTGTCATGCAGAAACACAAACACATTAGAGTAAGTGCTGCTTACATATATTCATTCATAGATTGAAATTAAGTATTTTTTCCGTGTTAATAAGATGTTCCTTTCTTAAGCCTAGAATCTGCAGATTAAAAATGTGTTAATAAAAAAATCAAAGTATTTTAGTTATTCGGAAATAAAGCTAACTGTATTTAGTATTTTTGTGGTAATAAAGACATATGTCCATCTAGCCCAACCTACTCAGCAATACCCACTTTCCTGCCAAACAGTTGATCCAGAGGAAGGCAAAAAATAAACAGTATGCAGGTAATAATGTGTTTCAACTGCTCCTTTAGTAAATACTATACAATAAATATTTTATGTTTATCCCATATATCTGAAAATATTTTAATAAGAAATAAACAATAATAATAACTTGAGTTACTGTTGTATTCAGTTATGATACTGAACTTAGTTTAGTTCTTGAAGACGTTTCTTGACGACTCATCTGACTGGCTTTCAGAAGTGAAACATATTCAAGAACTAAACTTTTACTCCAGTTGATCTAACTGAATCAACAGATATACCATCACCTGAAGAATGAGAACCTTCACAAGCAATAACAGATGATCCCCTGGGACATATTTATAATAAAGATATAATTACTTGAGGTATTGTCAGTTATTATAATACCAATAGGGAATTGTTAGTTTGTTGCACTAATGTCACTGACATTTCTCAGTACCACACCTCTATGAATAGGACCCTTTGTAACATGACATAAAATTAACATAAACATTATTGAGCTTCTTTAGTAGATTTTTATTGCTGTGTAAAAGGATAACAGCCATTTAGTGATGTGTGTCCTGAAATTCGACCTTCGGTTTATATATAAATTGTACAAGTGGAATATCTTCTTTACAAAACACATACTTACATTGATTTCTCGTGCACATTTACATTAATGCCAATTTTGCTACAAGAGAAGACTAGTAAAGAATAATATTGAGAAGATATGTAATAATGTAATCTCAATCAAAACATTTTAGCACTTTCATAATTATTAAATAAATTTGTCACAAAAAAAAGAGAGCCAGCGCACTAGAGACATTGAGTATATTAGAATCACTGAGCATTATTTTTGGGAATTTTCATCCCAGGAGCCATTCCACCCCTTAAACCAGACCACAACCTAGAACATGCCGTTAATACTTATGGGGGAAAAACAGACTAAATTATGTGAACTTTGTAAACTCTCCAAACATGAACTGTTTAAATAATAACTGTACCACAGGGGATTTCAGATGTTTTTTAAAACTTGAAGTTTTGCAAATTAAAGTGGCTTCAGTAGGTCAGAGAATGAAAGACGCCCTTGCAACCACACGCGCTCTAGCCTTCTCCCAGAAAACCACTGTAGATGAAACAGGGAAGGGCCATCAATTTTTGCTGAGGGGTCCATGATAGTTATGCCACTGACCTGCTTACTGTTCCTAATGATAAGTTCTGGCCCTGTTGAAATATAATTAATGTTCCAAGCTTTTATAAACATTTATAAGGCAGCTTTAAAGGTTTATTTTACAATATCTGAACTTAAAGGGTATTTTATAATAAATCTAGGGAATCACTTCCCACCACCATATTAGATTGTTAAAAAAAAAGAGGCAGAACTATACTGCTCCTGCCCACTGTGATCCAGCCCTCTGTTTTACTACTATAACTTACAACCTGGGGGCCGGACCAGCAGCTGCAGCTGTGATTGGTTGAACGGCAATAAACACTGCAGGAGCGAAGGGCTGTAAGTATAGTTCAGATTCTTTTTTTTAGGAATCTAATATAGTGGTTGGGGGTGGGAAAGGATGCCCTACTTTATATATAAACATTTTACGCTAGGTGAGGGACAGCAAGGGGAGGGATCAGGAGAGAGGGAGGGATTGGGGAAAGGGCTCCCCTCACTGTCACTGTCCTCTCAGAGGACAAGGAATAGGCAGAAACCCTCCATACAGGAAGACACCTCCTACTTCAGTTTCCTGACTTTGGACAAGCACTGCAGGAGAACATAAGGGCAGAGATGTAAGTAAGGATATATTTTGAACTACACATGGGGCCAGTAGTGGGTTACATAGTTTAGAGTGGACATGCCCTTAATATTTAAATATAAATTACCTAGATAGAGAAAAACTTAAAAAAACCTGAAAACAAAGAACACAATAAAAACCCATAATTACTGTACTGATACTAGTACTGTGATCCATCAAATACTAGAATGCATTCATTGGCAGACCAAGTCTGCCCCATCAATTAGATGAGAGATTAGAGAACAACAATTTATATTGAAAGACTAAACGATGGAATTGATTTATTTATATCATACACTTACACTGGTACACAATTGCAGATTTGTATTGAAATCTACAGTGTAGGAAGCTTATAAAAATGGCTAGTCACATCTGCTTGCTGTTGGATTGGGGGATTTTTCATACACATATTTATTACACATGTTATTTAACCAGCTTTAACATTATCACACAAACCATGAATTAGATGTCATAGGGTCCTTTTTGTAAATGTGCAGTATCGCAATTTAGTGATAATTACACCATGGCCATGAATGTGCGGTCGTACATTTACACCGAATGTTTTTAATTAATGAACGTTCGGTCATAGAATAACAGTGGTAGTAAAATACCGCAAAGGTATTCTGTGGGGATCGTAAACCTACTATTGCGTTATCTGTAATTTATGATCTTTATCGTTAATTAACGATAGCAAATGTAAATTAACAATTTTTAAAGCTATTGGAAATTAACGATCGGTTTAACGATTATTAAACCGATCATTAAATGTGAGGTATCGATAAAAAGCAATACTGCGCATTTACAAATAAGGCCCATAGTCACTTAGGCTATTGCACCTTTGACTCTAAAAGGCATATTTAGAAATCCACGATTGGAAATATCTGATATCACAGGTTTAAATTGGCGCTAACGACACAGCTGTAAAGTAATGATCTACAGTAAATTGGTACTTGGTATAGCCACTTTCGCAAAGTTATAATCATGGATGTAAGATCAGCCACAGTGGTTATCAGTATTTTACATTGTGTTGTATTAAATGGTATATTATGTCATAATTTTTAATATTATTCTTTGTCATTGTAGTTGCAATTTAAAATGGGTCACTGCCTCTTTCTCTTTGCCTATATCGATTGTGTATTTTGTTGTAGAAAAGAACAAACACGTAACATCCCCCCCCTTCCTTTATACATCATATTGAAGCTAGTGACATCACTTAAGTAAAGGCAGATTTTGTTGTTTGCTTTAGCAAGAAGCAAAGTATCAGTTTGGTCATGATTAACACCTCTACTGTATGTGTCAAAATATACAGTAGACTCATGACGAACCATCAGCTTCTACCATATTCTCTCTGTAAATAGATTATATTTAGCATATCGTAGTTTGAAGACTAGTTACTGTCCAACCTTTTGTTCTGAATCCACTGTGAAATTAAAGGACAGTTATACATACCTCCTCCTCGCTCCTCTACTTATATGCACGCTCTCTACCAAGGGTGAGGACCTAAGTCCCTAAGTCCTCACCCCTGGCCATTCCACTTACGCTATTTACTTACACAGCGCTGCTCCGCTCCCACGTTGCTTCCTATGGGTCCAATAGGAAGACCCGCTCCTTGCAGAGTGTAAGTATAATAGCGTAAGTGGAAACAGCCCAGGGGTGAGGACTTAGCGACTTAGGTCCTCACCCTTGGTAGAGAGCGTGCATATAGAAGAGTAGTGAGGAGGAGATAAGTATAATTGTCCTTTAAAACTACTGACATTCTCCAGTGTCCATTACCTACCTTCTTGCTCTCTGAATTTATATATGCTGGTTACCATAGATAATTATCCTCGACAGTATTTATGATATACTGGTTACCATAGATAATTTTCCTCTCTAGAGTTTATGATATACTGGTTACCATATATATTTTCCTCTCCAGATGTTTATGATACACTGGTTACCATAGATGATTTCCTCTCCAGATGTTTATAGATATACTGGTTACCAGATAATTTTCCTCTCTAGATGTTTATGATATACTGGTTACCATAGATAATTTTCCTCTCTAGATGTTTATGATATACTGGTTACCATAGATCATTTTCCTCTCCAGATATTTATGATATACTGGTTACCATAGATAATTTTCCTCTCCAGATGTTTATGATATACTGGTTACCATACTAATTTTCCTCTCAGATGTTTATGATATACTGGTTACCGTAGATAATTTTTTTCTCCAGATGTTTATGATATACTGGTTACCATAGATCATTTTCCTCTCCAGATATTTATGATATAATGGTTACCATAGATCATTTTCCTCTCCAGATATTTATGATATACTGGTTACCATAGATCATTTTCCTCTCTAGATGTTTATGATATACTGGTTACCATAGATAACTTTCCTCTCCAGATGTTTATGATATACTGGTTACCATAGATAATTTTCCTCTCCAGATGTTTATGATATACTGGTTACCATAGATAATTTTCCTCTCCAGATGTTTATGATATACTGGTTACCTTAGATAATTTTCCTCTCCAGATATTTATGATATACTGGTTACCATAGATAATTTTCCTCTCCAGATGTTTATGATATACTGGTTACCATAGATAATTTTCCTCTCCAGATGTATGATATACTGGTTACCATAATGATTTTCCTCTCGCATGTTTTGATATACTGGTTCCTAGATAATTTTCCTCTCCAGATGTTTATGTAACTGGTTACCATAGATAATTTTCCTCTCCAGATGTTTATGATACACTGTACCATAGATAATTTTCCTCTCCTAATGTTTATGATATACTGGTTACCATAGATAATTTTCCTCTCCAGATGTTTATGATATACTGGTTACCATACATAATTTTCCTCTCCAGATGTTTATGATATACTGGTTACCGTAGATATTTTTTTTCTCCAGATGTTTATGATATACTGGTTACCGTAGATAATTTTTTTCTCCAGATGTTTATGATATACTGGTTACCATAGATAATTTTCCTCTCCAGATATTTATGATATACTGGTTACCATAGATAATTTTCCTCTCCAGATATTTATGATATACTGGTTACCATAGATCATTTTCCTCTCCAGATATTTATAATATACTGGTTACCATAGATAATTTTCCTCTCCAGATGTTTATGATATACTGGTTACCATAGATAATTTTCCTCTCCAGATATTTATGATATACTGGTTACCATAGATCATTTTCCTCTCCAGATATTTATGATATACTGGTTACCATAGATCATTTCCTCTCCAGATATTATAATATACTGGTTACCATAGATAATTTTCCTCTCAGATGTTTATGATATACTGGTTACCTTAGATAACTTCCTCTCCAGATATTTATGATATACTGGTTACCATAGATAATTTTCTCCCAGATGTTTATGATATACTGGTTACCATGATCATTTTCCTCTCGATATTTATGATATACTGGTTACCATAGATCATTTTCCTCTCCAGATATTTATGATATACTGGTTACCATAGATCATTTTCCTCTCTAGATGTTTATGATATACTGGTTACCATAGATAACTTTCCTCTCCAGATGTTTATGATATACTGGTTACCATAGATAATTTTCCTCTCCAGATGTTTATGATATACTGGTTACCATAGATAATTTTCCTCTCCAGATATTATGATATACTGGTTACCATAGATAATTTCCTCTCCAGATGTTTATAATATACTGGTTACCATAGATAATTTTCCTCTCCAGATGTTTATAATACTGGTTACCTTAGATAATTTTCCTCTCCAGATGTGTATGATATACTGGTTACTATAGATCATTTTCCTCTCCAGATGTTTATGATATACTGGTTACTATAGATCATTTACCTCTCCAGATGTTTATGATATACAGCACTGGTAACCATAGATAATTTGTATTTAGAATATATTCTTTTCCACGTATGACAATCATTCTAGTATTTTGTTGTTTGTAACCCTGCATTTTATTCTGTTCACTTGAATCCACTGTACAGTAATGATGGAGACAGATTGCATTTTTGTGTATGTGGCAGCATGCCTGATCTAGCCAGCCATGTCTGAAGTCACAGATTTATTTGAATCCTGAGGTTAAAGGCAGAATTGAAGTAAATCGCCTGAAAAAATGATTATGTTCATTTTGAAAAGAAGAATGAATTGTTTTTCACTGTAAGGATCGCCCAGTACATATAAATTATGAATTCAAAAGTAATCAATTACAATACAGAATGTTCTAACCCTGTTGAGAACTTGCATCATGTAATAGCCCGTAGCTGAATAAAACAAAAAGGACTAGCAAACACTTGTTAAATATAATTCCTGAAGTTTCTAAACAAACATTTGCCTATCACAAATAATTATTGAGCAATTGTATTTTTTTAGAAGACCTCCCATGCTTATAAAAAACATTTTAAAAAATGCAGAACAGTTGGAAAATGATTGCAGAAATGCTATTTCTAACCGAAAAACACTTTGCCACCTCATCATAAATATAATCTTCCATACTTGTATACATGTTTTTCCTACAATAATCAGTATATTGCAGTATATATAATAGAGTGATCTAGTTAAATTATGATATTGCTACTTTATCGTGGTAGTAAATTACCTATCAGTATCATTAATTGTGCATGAGCGTTATTATATATACAAGTGTAGCATTAAATACCATTGCTTGGTTTTACTACTGTGTGTTATTGACAGCCACATTGTAGACGTAAATGACCTTTAATGATTGGTATTTTTGACCACAGGGTTATTTTAATGGCCGGGGTATAAAGAACCACCCATGGCATTAAAGGAATCAATATCAGAAACCTCGAATATTTTTTGATCCTTCATAAATACTGCCCAAATGCTTTATAGCTCTACCGCTTCTTTTTGCAGATACAAAGAACCAAAAAGTTAATCAATGACATATGCAATCAACAGGTTGACTTGTACAGATTTTGGGCAGTATTTAATGTATCTATCGCTTGTACTTGTCTTTTTCCTCTCTCTACCCATATAATGGACACCCTCTTGATTTTTATCAGGTATTCACACATTAAACTCTCTCTCATACAGAACAAAGATATAAAAAAAAATGCACAGGGGTGTAGCATTTTTGATGAATAGGGGGGGAGAGAATTAGAATGGACATGTCCTTTAAGGGAAAATGGGACAGCAATCCACCACCCTGGGCCATTGCTTTAAAAGTTTTCATTTTTTGGAAATACTTACCTTTGACGTTTCCCATGTTGCTTTGAAACTGATGTAGCCCAGCAACTATCAGTAATGCAATGCCTTTCTTCATATTGGGCTCTCCCAATTGTCTGGTAATCAGTGAAGAGGTGAATCCCTAATGTAATATCAATTCACATTTTTCAGCTTAGTTATTTTTTAATACCTTTTATAACTATATTCCTTACAGCACTGATGTCTGTAGAAGCATTATTTAGTTATATTTTTCTTACTTATGATATAAATATAGGTAATGACAGATATGTCAACAGTACCAACAGAACAGTAAACCTACAATGATGGATTGCTGCGTTGAATATATAAAGGACAAATATAACCTAGAAATGAAAGCACAATGCACTTAGTTGAGAATAAACACAGAGATTTCCATGTAAATTATTGGGGCAATGCACTAAAGTATAAAGTGTATGTGATCTGAAAAATGGTTCACATTGCACACTTTTTTGTTTCATTTTTATTTAATCTGTATTACTCCTATTCAAAACAATAACAGTTCCTACTAATATTCATAAAGTCATTGATATGATCACACAATTTTAAATATTCTAATACATTAGAGTTAATTAATTAGTAGAGTGAGGGCTAGGCCACATCAGACCATTTTAACACGACCAAATCGTGTTAAAAAGCACAATAGTAATTGCCACTCTAGCATTTAAAATGGTGCTAATTTTGCCCCAAACAATCAGATATTTTTTAACATTTGAAAGCTAACATCTGATTGGTTGGAGCAAAATTAGCACCATTTTAAACGATAAGAACTTTTATTGAATAACCTTGTAGGTGTGCTGGGGCCATTCATTCTGCAATCCGTTGATCGGAGCAAATGCAGTCACCATTTTTGGTGAGATTTGCATGTGCTACGATCCCCGAAAATGACAGGGATCACAGCGCAAGCGGCCACCAAGTCGCAATCGAGCTTGATTAGTGTGGCCTCGGCCTAATGATCTCTTTTGGATAAAAATAAAAGGATTTATATCTAAATATCTGTCTTTCTAAACTTAAAAAAAATGTTTCTGTTTGACCTAAGGTTTAATTTGATAAAACTTGACTTTCACATTGAAAAGTGCAGTATTTATTTATCCGGTACTGTAGCTTGTTGTTACGCTGTCAGGCTCATTTACAGAGGAACGCTGCACAAATTTTAGGAGTCACGCTAATCGATTCAATAACTTTAACTACTTTGTTGCTCTGACTGAGCAAGTATCGCAATAGACACCCCCACAGCTGGCACAACCTATTTAATATATAGATTTGCAACATATTTTTTTACTGATTGGGGTAATGGTGAGCAGATCTTCGCTATTTACCCAGAGCCAAAACCACTGTATTAAATTGCCTGGGAGGCCAGCGATTGTGTCTCTCATTAAATCTGGCCCTGTCTGTTTTAGCAGCCTATCAAGGGTTCAGATAAGTTCTATACTGTGAGGCAATGTTGAGTCTAAACATTCATAAACCATGATCTGTTGGGCAAAAATAAGCTTTGCAGATGCAGAGTTCCCTTTTTTAAGACAATTGGTGGAAATACATCCTATGCTGGTATGAACACCACATGTAGAACTCACTGAACATGTGCCAGTTTGTATCTTGTTTTTGACCAGCAGGATGGGGCAACCAGGCATCAGTGATATAGGAAAAACTGCAAAATTTCTGCTGTTAGTTTACATTTTAGCTTTTAATTTAAAATTAGGTGAGTTAGATATGTAAGAAATAGAAAGAGTTAGAAATAAAAGACCAAGTACTAACACAGTTCTATCAGGGATCTTGCCATAATGTCATTTTTACTAAAGCGAATTTGGATTTAATAAGACCTAATAAGGGTTATTGTTTGTACTTTTTCCTATCTAACAACTTCCCGTGACCGGCAAGACTAGACTGATATGAGCTGTGTGCATTGATGTAAAAGTACAGTTTTGGGGGGAAAAAGACAAAATACATTTATTCAGGGCAAATCAATAAAGAAGTGAGAATACAACATAGATAATGACAAGGAACATGTTATCAGGTTTATTTAATAAGAGGTGCACATTTTGCTCTGTGCTGTTAATTTGCAGGAAACAATCAGATGCTTCCTTTTTACTGGTCTGCTACAGAAAACATTTGATAACATCTGATTGGTTGATGCAGTTATACCATACAGGCAAATTGGTGCACCTCCTAGGGAATAAGACTTTCTTCTGTGCACTATATATTATTTCCAATACCAATTGAGAACATTCATTAAATCTGTTCATCTATAATGATTAATCTTTCTCACTGTGCATGATTGTTTTTTTTGTGTTGTAACACTATACTGTAACACACTTCTACTGGTGAGCTTATCTGATGGTTGCTTGATGAGCAGTGAATGGCAAGAAATGACACTTTGTCCTTCACATCCTGGCCCTAGGCATATTTTGATGAAATTGGAAAAACTTGTAGCAATAAAAATAAACAGTGCTTCGACTGACACAGTTTTCCCAATGAAATGTCTTTAACAATATAATCATTGTCGGGAAAAAAGAAGAAGGACTTTTCCAGTATTACATGAATATACAAATTGAGCAATGCAGAGGCTTGACTGTAGGGCCTTTTCTGTCTGTTTCCATTGCGATGCAATGCAAACTGTTTAAAAAAACATTAGCATATAGAAAATGGAAAACTAACTCAGGGATTTTAATTGAGACTGTTTTGAAGAAACATTTTTAAGTCAATGGAAAACGTATTCTGCATGTAGCAGCTACTGGGTAGCTAAGTACCGTAAGTATAGATAGACAGGTATATAGCGATTTTCTGATCATGTAAGACCATGTAAGGTTTCTGAGGATTTAAGTTTAGCATCAGGTGGAAAACCAAGAAAACTATCCTTCTAATCACCTCATATAAATGGGAAGGGTTTGTTTAATTCAGTTGTGTATTTCAGTAATAACTTATTCTCCCCCATAAAAGACAATCCAATGGACTTTTCTCTTGACAAATACAAACAACATCCAGTGGATTATATGCCAGGTTCTAAAAGCTTAAAAACCCTGCATTAAAATATACCAATCTATTGAGAACCTGAGTCCATACTGTACATCACAGTGATTTGTTTGTTGAGAGTCCTGGGTTCGTTCCTGATCTGTATATCACTCAAATTTTAATGACTTTCGATAAAGCTGATGTAAAGGAACATGACTCTTACTACGTATGTTAGATTAGTAAAAATGAAAAATGGGAAGTTTTTAGAAAACCTACTACAGTGAATAAAGGGTGAACATTGTAGAATGTACTGCAGAAGAGGAAAGGATACACTTAACTTTGTATTTGTTTAAATATTAAGAAATTGCAAAACTAAGATGTTGATCCATTGCTTTTGATCCTGTAAGGGCTGGTACACACACAGGAAAGAACTTTCCACAGTACAGCAATGCCACATGTATATGGTATGTGCCTTTTAGTATCATCTTGTTTCATAGCAGAGAGGGGATGAAAGTAAAGTGTGGCATTTACCACCTTGTTTTATAGCAAAAATTAAAGGAAAAGTATTCTATTGTCCATATTGTTTTTACGGCAAATATAAAAGGAAAAATGCACCATAGAGAACCTTTTTTCATTGCAGAGCTTAAAGTGGAAAATGATGTGATATTTATAAATTTTTTTCATGACAGAGTGTTCTGCCCCATTGGGCATTTTAATTTAATTTTCTGTGTTATAATGCCACCTAGTGCTGCTATGTTTTAGTACAAGTTATTTTCTATAAGCAGCCAACTCCTAACTTAGCCATGTGACCCAGCAGAGGAGCATATTCCTTTTTTTACTTAGCTTGTCTTTGGATTAAATTTCCTGCATTCTGTCGCAGTTAAGAATTGGAAGTTTACCTTCTAATGGACTGACTGTCATTTTACAGATTATAGAAAAATGTTGCATAAAAACGGAGAAATACCTTCTTATAACAGAAGGCATCTTGCAGTCTCATGCTATATGAATAGCATTGCCAACAAAATCTAAGAAACAAGAAGTCATTTCTTACTCCCAGGTTCCCCAGAGTAAGGGGCGGAGATATGCAAAATACTCTTTTATGTTGTAATATCAATAAAAATTCAATGTTTTTAAAAAATGTTGTAATATCCTGTCAGGGTGCTTGACATTACAGTGTTAAGGTTTATTGATATGGGTTTTTTTTTTTATAAAGGGACAATAATCTCTTTTTATATAAAAAATTTAGAAATGAGCTACAGCAGCAGACTTACTGCATTAGATCAGAAATGTGGTTAACTAAATCTGGGATAGACTATGGCCCTGAGATACTGAATGGATAGCTAGATGTATGGGGGAGATTAAAAATCTGGTGCTATCACCCTAATCAGTGGAAACTCCACACAACCGGATGTAGCATAGGGTTTGCACGAGTTTTACACTGGTTATGCGGGGCCTGGGAAATCAGATGGCATAATGAAATAACATTTTTGGTGCTACAATTTAGAGCAAAACTTAATTGGCAACTACTGTAAACTGAAAAAATATAACATATAAATACATAGAAGTAGCGCTTGATGTGTGTATGTTGCTGTCAGCCTTCGACCCAGCACTTGTTTTGCTCAGGCTCAGTATCCACGCTCCCCTTGTTCCACATGAATGACTTTAAAGCATGCCTAGTAATCACATCAGACAGCACTGGGAGAGGAAATTTCCCAGCATGCAATTCACTTATACCAACTGTCACATTTTCACCTTTTCATTTAAAGCAAAGCTACACACAGCAGAAAAGTTTATGATAATAAGGAAATATGCTTGTTTGACTCCCACCACCCTTTAGATCACAAGCTGGGTGTCATCAGAACCCTGCAACACAGAGCCGAGAACATCCCCACTAGCACAGAGGCGAAGGCTAAAGAAAAGAAACATCTCAGAGGAGCCCTTAAAACTTGTGGATATCCAGACTGGGCCTTTGTCAAAAGAAGTAGGAAAGAAAAGAACACGAATACCAACAGTGAAGGGGAAAAGCAAAACAGGAGAAAGAACATGGTCATCCCATATGTAGCAGGGGTCTCCGAGAAATTAAGAATAATTTTTAAAAAACACTGTATCCCGGTCTGCTTTAAACCGAACAACACACTGAGGCAGCAATTGGTACATCCGAAAGACCCAATACCGAAACACAAGAAAAGCGACATCATATACGCAGTGCAATGCAGTGAAGAATGCTCTGATTTGTATGTGGGGGAGACCAAACAGCAACTGCATCAACGTATGGCCCAGCACAGGAGTCAATTCCTCGGGTCAGGGCTCAGCCGTGTACCTGCATCTTACGGATGAAGGACACACCTTTGAAGATTGTAATGTTAACATATTGGCAAAGGAACGTGACTGGTTCAAGAGAGGTGTTAAGGAGGCTATTTATGTAAAAATAAAGAAACCAAGCCTAAATAGAGGTGGGGGGGTTCGACACCAACTGTCTGCCATGTACAATGCTGTTTTGACACCTTACTCTGGGCGTTCCTATAACACCTCTTAGCCACTATCCAATCACTCCCATAACACTTGGCTGTGATATGCTAATTGGGATTTTCCAGGGTACATAATTGCCACAGATTCTTGTACAAGTCATTCTGAATTGAGAAAGCAAGTTGGATGACTAGAACGTCATCAAGAACTAAACTTCAAGTCCAGTTGATCTAATTGAATACAACAGATATAGATAATAAGGAAATTGATTGACAGCTTAAAATATAAAATGCTTCAAACTGGATATCTTAAGATGATATATAAAAAAAAAACAATTTTTACTGTTTGGATCTCCTCTAACAATCTAATTGAGCAACCTTGTAAGTAAACAGGAGCACATTTTACTTTTCAGACTTCTGTAATGCAGTAAAAGCCCTAAACTTATAACTGGGAATGTTAAAGCAGAGCACTGCACTCCATATTTAATTGCCCTTAAAGAATTAAAGGAAAATTGTGGTCTCCAATCAAGTTAGAGTAAAATAAAAGGCTCCCAGTCTTACTTTTAAAAAAAACTTTGAGAAGTTATGTTGCTGAAAAGGGTATAACTTGATTCCAGTGGCTTCAATGCCATCACCTGCACTCTCTGCTTTCCCCCATATATGGGGTCCGAGCATGCTTACTGAAGACTTTTCAGACTTCTGTGAAAGACAAAAAGCCCCTTCACAGACAACTCATGAGTGATGGTTCCAGACTACATTTTTTACAGGTAAAATTTGCTTCTGCCTATGGGTTACTCAAAAAAATGCAACTTCCTGATTTGCAGACTTGAAAAAAGCTGTAAAGAAATTGACACCTGACAGAACATGGCTATTAATGCAGACAGGGCAGTGGGCTGGTCACATGGCTGTAACCTACTGAAAGCTACCTTGTAAACCTGCAGCCAAAAATTGTGCTGTTAGGGACAAATGCACACAAATTAAATATATACATGTTGAAATGAATAAAATCTTTGATGATGCCTACAAAATACATATTGCATCTCAATGTAGAATTTGTATACAGGAGGTTTAAGGGGGTGATTATATTGTTCAAAATAACCATCCTCACCCTAAAAGTACCTTACTAATTATTTTCACTAATTGTATCCAATTTACTGTTTCCTAGTGTTTACTTTTTATTGCTTTACTGCTTATCGTTCACCCAAAATGCCAATCCTTGTTTACATTCCAAATTTCAATAGTTATGTATACAATGTATAATGTGTAATAGTGAAGGCCTAGTCGGCGGATCCGAACCCGGATCCGCGGCAGATTTACCTCGTTCGCGAACGACGGATATTGCGGATTTTCTGGTTTTCCGCCTTCCGGACTTTTCCGAACCGCGTTTTCGAAAATTTTCGAAATTACGGGAAAATATGAGAAATCCTCGTAAATTCAAAATTTCGTGGATTTTTCACATTTTTGGAAAAAGCAACCCACATTTTCGGGTCCGTATTTTGGAAAGAGTTCGAAGAATCTTCATATTTTTGAAGGATCCTTGTATTTTCGAAGAACGTATTTTGCCGAACTTTCATTTTAATAGGTTTTAATGGGTCCGTTCGCGGATTTTCAAATTTTCAAATCGGATTTTGCAAAGTTCGGACATCTCTAATGTATAATGTATAATGTATTCAATTAGATCAACTGGACTTGAAGTTTAGTGCTTGAAGATGTTTCGCTAGTCATCCGACTGGCTTTCTCAATTCAGAATGACTTATACAAGGATCTGTTGGCAATTAAGTACCCTGGAAAGTCCTTATTAGTCCAGGTGTTAGGGACCTTATGGTATGTCCTCTTTCCTTAAGATGCGGGTACACAGCTGAGTCCTGATCCAAGAAATTGGTTCTTCTGTGCTGGGTCTTATGGTGGTGCAGCTGCTGTTTGGTCTCCCCCAAATATTAATTTAGAGCACTCTTCACTGTATTGCACGGCGTATATGATCAGTCTTCTTATTTTTTGGTATTGCGTCTTTCGGATGTACCAATTGCTGCCTCAGTGTGTTGTTTGGTTTAAAGCAGACAGGGATACTTTTTTTTTAAATTTCTTCTTAATTTCTCGGAGACCCCTGCTACATATGGGATGACCATGTTCTTCCTCCTGTCTTGCTTTTCCCCTTCACTGTTGGTATTTGTGTTCTTTTCTTTCCTTCTACCCCTTTTGACAAAGGCCCAGTCCGGATATTTAAAAGTTTTAAGGGATGCTCTGAGGTGTTAAATATCCTTAGCCTGTGCTAGTGGGGATGTTCTCTGCTTGGTTTTGCAGGGTTCTGATGACACCCAGCTTATGATCTAAAATGTGGTTGAACATTAAATTGTTGTGTGGGTTGGATTTCTGTAAACCTCTACTTCCAGTTAACCATTCTCCCTTCATCAACCTGACCACATAGAAAAGAAGAGCCTTAACAACCCTCAAGAAAGGGTTTAGCAGGCTGTTTGTAGCAGCAACCTTATGGATTTATAGCCAATATGCAATTAGAATTGTTTGTGCACTCGAATTCCATTTTTTATATGTATTATATTTTTGGTCTCTGGTTGCACTTTAATATGGATGTACAACAGCCCAATTTTTTATATATTGTGTATCCTTCCAGAAATGTTCCTGTATCATCAATCTGCCTGTGGATAAGGATATACAGTGGTACTTAACACCTCAAACTACCATGCTAAGGTGACCACACTCCTGACGATAAAAACACATATTAAATTTAACAAGGGATTCCACCAGCCACTTTTATACTGAATTGATTGTACTTTAAACATTTTGTTGTTCTTTTCCTTTTTAAGTAACAATGACAAATAAACATTTATTATTATTATTAAGTTTATCTCTCAGAACTTATCTATAAAAATAAACTGTCCATAAGTCCATAATAAAAAGGTGTCACCATATCCTACAGTACTCATTCCTTTAAAAGTACCCATGGTGAAGGTTTAAATGGCCAGGTGCTTAAAATAGGGTTTACTCTATTTCCCTGATATACAATGTCCTATGCACATCCAAAGGCAGGGGTGCAAAGTCTTCCAACCCTTACCCCTAAAGGGTTAATTTATTGAATATAGTCTGCAGCTTATGGATTATCGCACACCCATATATAATGAACCATCAACACAGCAAACAACATTTTGGGGGCTCCTTCCCCTTCATCAGGTGATGATGGAGAAGCCCCCCGAAACATTGTTTGCTGTGTTTATGGTTCAATAAAAGAGTTTGTTCTTATATATGGGTGTGTGATTCTCCATAAGCTGCAGACTATATTTACACTATTTCCCACATACAAAGCGCCAAAGTGCTAATCACCGTCATGGCCTATTTAACTCTCAACTGACCAATGTGAGAATCTCTAACTGAACAAGTGACTATGCCGGGAGGCAGGACAGGACCAGTACCACAATTAAAATTTTAGAGCCCTGGCAAGGAGGATATAGGGCAAACCCATGGGTGAGAACCCAGTGGCTTAGGTCCTTACCCTAAGTACTTTTAAGAGGAGGGAGGAAGTTGGGGGATGGGAATAGAGGATAATTGCAGCATATTACAATATATGAAAAGCATTTTAATATTTTACAAGCTTTTAAGGGAGTGGTCTGGATTTTCACAGGCTCAGCCTATGTTTTTATTTGTGGATTGTTGGCCTTGGTTTATATTGAAACTGTTAAGTTTGTTCCCTTTGCTCTGTAACAGTATGCTGACTGGAAAAATGCAAAGGTGTAACTGTCGACATGCAGTATTGACAAATTCTTGGGCAGCAGACCTATTACTTATAAGGAATCACTGGGCCCTCCAGCAAAACTATGATGGGGCTCCTCTCTTCATTTACAGTGGTTTTCTGGTAGGAGTCTATATCTGTCATAGGGAAAATACGAAGATGGGCCCCCCTCTGGCTCCCGAGCCCCCTGCAGTTGCAGGGTCTACTCCCCTGGTAGTTATGCCCCTGTCATAATGGCAAACTAATGGGTAAGTTTGTAATAGGGTACTTAGAAGTAGACAATACCTATCAATATTAAAGCATGATGGTGCTATAAGGTGCAGACAACAATGTTCCCTTTAAAAAATGTACTGTAACGTATAATATCCCATAACCTACAGAAAACCATACTTGGTATGCTTTTTCTAACAGTAATATTAATTCATGCTTGTCCTGTGTCATGCATAAGGTTAAATATCTTGATTTTCTCGTATCATGTAAAAAAAGCTAATTTGCATATTCAGTGCTATAGACAGCAGAAGTGTTATGTTATTTTCCTCTCTGAGCAAGTAGCAATTTTTGTGTCAATAGGGGTCATGGTATGTTCAGTGCTGAATACCTGAAGATAATAAGTATTTATTTTTTTATGCTGTGCAAGAATATTATGTAAAAATGATGTAGTCTATGATTATAGGGTATTTATGGGCTTAGATACCACCTACCCCACATTATAAATAAATAATCCAAACTAACAGCATACAAACAACCCAATTTCTCAATGGAAAATGTTTTTGTCAGCATTTGTGTATTCCGTCACTTAAATTATATTCTGTAGGATTAGGTAAAGGGCGGTTTGTTAGGTAAAGGGCATGTCCACCCCCAAAACTATAATACCCCCCACTACTGGCCCCATTGAGTAGTGTAGTTTAATCCTTACCTTACATCTCAGCTCCATCTGGTTCTTCTGCTATCCCCCCCTAAAGTCCAAAAAAACGCCCACCAGGAGTACTGCAGAGTCCATATAGGACTCTGCCTCCTGTCTCTCTTCCGGGAGAATTTTGTCCTGCGCAGAAGAGCCCTCCCCCCTCCCTCTCCCTCCCGATTAGGATTCCCTCCCCCTAGTGTAAAAATCTTTTTACATAATAATCCCCCTGTCCCCCCAGCCCCAACCGCTATATTTATTTTATCAGAAAATGGCCAAAACATTACTTACCTTCCCTCTTTCCTTCGCCGCACTAAACTCCGGGCAGCCGTGTCCGTGATTGGCTGCCGATCAGCCAATCACAGAAGCGACTGCCAGTCCCGCCCCTCTGCTTGCATTTTCTCGCAAGCAGAGGGCCTGACAGCGCGGCAGAGGAAAGAGGGAAGGTAAGTAATGTTTTGGGCATTTTCTGATAAAAAAAAATATAGCGGTTGGGGCTGGGGGGACAGGGGGATTATTATGTAAAAAAAAATTTTTAAAGGGTGGACATACCCTTTAATATTTAGTATACACAAGAAGTATTCTGCTGGGCAGTTATGTTATGTAGAACTTGTATGTGAAATGCTATGCCAAAAACTGTTTATCTATTAGGCAAAATTATTTTATCTACTCAAAATTATGTTTCTTGCAATAATATTTATAATAATATAGTACTTGGCCTGTGGTGAAACACGAATTAGAGGTAATTTGAAGTTCTGCCAAAGTACTTTGGTTTGTTCGACCATTCTACTAAATTGGAACCTCCTTGTTGAGTTTTGGCAATCGTACCAGCAGTAGCTGAGATGGGGATCCAGAAAGCACCTTCATGGTAGACCAGCAGAAAAAAATATATGTAGATATGCAGTGTCCACCTCAACGGGGTAGCAAAAATGCAGGCAGAACCAAACATTGGGGTTATGTACATCTCTACATGTAATGTAAATTGTATGGTGGTATGCCTGTAATCACATCCTATCAGAAGCTCTTCATACACTATTTCTATGTTTGTGTTTTTATTTTATAATAGTATGTTTATAAGGTCTGCAATGTCAACTCTAATATGTTTACTGTATTTTTTATTTTTTTGTGTTAGTTGACTTCCTATCTTATTTGTCACATTCAGTTCTATTCAATATTTTTTTTAACAAAAGTTATTGATGATGTTGGGAAAGGCTATCTGAGGACGCAACATCCTGTGCTTTCTCCCCTAAAGGGCATGTTCTCTCCCAGCAAAAAAATGTACCGTATATACTCGAGTATAAGTCGAATTTTTCAGGCTTTAAAATTAGCCTGAAAACCTAACCTCGACTTATACTCGAGTCAAGTCCTAATTTAGATCCAAATTCTGCAATTACAGATAGTAACCAGTAGGTGGCGCTGTGTTAACCTGCATAGAAAGTTACAGAAGCTGATCTGCCTTTACACTTCCTGCTTCCTGTATTCTGGCTGCTGGACTCACTCAGCACTGTCACTGGATGCTGTAAATCTGATGGGTCTCCTCAGTTTGGGGCAAAAATCAGCTGCTAGTACAGTGCAAAGGACAGCTTGAAACTACAACTCTCAGGTGACATTTTTAACTATTGGGGTCAGAGAATCCTTTACTATATGTGGGTCAGAGTTCCCTTTACTATATGGGGGTCAGAGGGCCATTTACTATATGGGGGTCAGGAGAATTGTAAATGATGGTAAGCTTAATTAAAAGTTTACTGAACCTTGCCACTCCACATGTTTAGAAATTGAAACTCCCAGCAACAAAGCATGCTGGGAGTTGTAGTTTCCAAACATCTGGAGTGCAAAAGAATTGGAGGTTACTGGTACTGGATTTGGCTATTACTGTATGGGATTCATGTATGGGAATTCTGCTGTCCATTTAAAGGGCAACTAAAGCCTAAAAACAACACAGAATCAGAAGGCAGTAGTGGTGATAATTTCTACCCTCGACTTATACTCGAGTCAATCAGTTTTTATAAATTTTTCAGGTAAAAATAGGTACCTCGACTTATACTCGGATCGACTTATACTCGAGTATATACGGTAAACATACCATTTTTTTCAATACTTACCATTCTCTGCATCCTTCCTAACTCCAGACATCTTATCTCCAGGCTCTTGTTACAGTCTCTGTTTGGTAGCTATAAGCCAAGGCCATGATGGTGATGTCACAAATCACAACCAATAACTTATGGTGGCTGCCTTAGCCATCTGCTTTACAGCTGTGCGTGCTTACATAGAGCTCACAAAGCTGTAAAGGAGACTGGAGAAATTCAAGGTAACATATCTGGACTGGGGTTTGGAGGGTGCTTACTCCATGTTTAAATGTTTTTGTAGGGGGTGAACATGCGCTTTAAGGTAGCCATACCCTGGTCAACCATACACTGCTTTCAAATCATTTCAATCAAACTTATCCATAATTGATTTCTTTTTTAGTTTAATAAACCCAAACAATTGATTGCTGTTTGATCATATTTACAAGCATTCATACTTGCTTACCATCAGTCAAAGTACAGAATAAACCATACATCAATTTTGGACATTGGTCCAGATCAACAGTGTATAGTTTTATTAAACAAGTCAATCGAATAGTTATTTGATCAGACATAAGCTATTTAGTGTATTTGTGCTCCCCCCCCCACATATATTTATTATTTTGTATTAGAATTAACACTATATAAGGTCAAGCTCACAATTATATTATTATCAAAAAAAAACTTAAAATTGTTATCTAAGGATGTATATTTTAAGTGTCTGGACTATTGTATTTATTGTCTTTTAAATACACAGCTAAACATTTATAATATATATAATATATAATAATATATCAAATATACTTTCACTGCTAAAAAAACAAATTAATGCTATAAGATTTTATGGCAGATTTTTAGATGCACCATTACTTGGTATTTACTACTAAAGCAGAAATCATCGCAGTAGCAGTATAAAAACAAAATGGTTACAGCGTGCAGTCACTTGCAGCTAAAGAATTTCACAGTATGGTCCTTTTCGTAATGACTACAAGTCATTCTATCAGAGATTCCAAGCTCAGTCTGTACTCAGTATGCAAAATCATTATGAAGTTGTCACACAGCTTGTAAATTTCCAACTTGGCCTCTTTGGTTATACCCACTAGTAAATATATTCGGTATAACTAAAAATAGAATTAGTTCCACACAACTACTGCCTAGGGCCTCACATTAATGAAAAAAAGCAGAACATTGCAGCTGAACGGGTCAAAAATAATTACAGTACTGGCAGCAGTTTTTTTTTTAAACTTTATTAAGCCTAGTCTAGTTTTGCTTTTCTTCCACAAAGCAGAAAATTTCAGCAGAACAGGTCAAGAGTAATTACAGCACTGACGAGATATTTAAAAAAACTTCATTAAATCTAATATTTTTTCTTTCTTTAAATTTAAACACTTAGTTTTATTCAAGCTCAATGAGGTCAAACATAAATTAATATGACTCTTAAGATCTCTCAAGTGGCACACAGTGACATCAAAGAACCTTATGTAAAGAGGCAAGAACATACATTTGAAAAGATCTTTGCAATCTGAAAGTAAATTGGTCTGCAGTGTGCTTAGAAGTAAAGAAGTGATTAGGAACAGCTTGAGTTGCCATTAAGCATAACAGTGTCTTTGCAACTTTAAATACAATTCAAAGAAATTAAAGTTAAATGCTGTAAATACAAGTTCTGTAAAGCTGGGTTTTCTTTAAGAGAAGGTCACAGTTGGCAGTAAAGTACAAATAAAGAAAAAATAGTGGTTGGCATGCATTAAAGTATGCCGTACTGAATTATGAAGGTGTATTACAGTTATTCATTATGAAATAATCAGTCAATAAATAGTCACTATGTACATTGTTTTGGGTGTTTTTTTGCAGGTTCTTTATTATTCTTAAAAGGGGAGTTCTAAGAAAGATATAAAAACAGTCCCATAGATGGGGCCGTAAAAAAAAAGTTCCAGTGATTGAGGGAATAATGTTTAATATGTTTTTATAATGGTTGGCCATGTTCCAATTTAAGACATGTTATTGTTGCATTGTATTATTACACTGATATGTGCAAAGTTATTATTATTATTATTATTATTATATCTGTTGTATTCAATTAGATCAACTGGACTTGAAATGTAGTTCTTGAAGACGTTTCGCTAGTCATCCGACTGGCTTTCTCAATTCAGAATGACTTGTACAAGAATCTGTGGCAATTATGTACCCTGGAAAATCCCAATTAGCATATTTTCCAGGGTACATAATTGCCACAGATTCTTGTACAAGTCATTCTGAATTGAGAAAGCCAGTCGGATGACTAGCAAAACGTCTTCAAGAACTACATTTCAAGTCCAGTAGATCTAATTGAATACAACAGATATACCATGACCTGGATGAATGAGAACCTTCACAAGCATATTATTATTATTATTATTATTAAAATTTCTCTGGGTTATAGCTATTTCAGGATAGAACTATACAGCTAAGTCTGTGTATCCACTGGGATGGATTAATAGCTACACCCGTATGTGTGCTCTGGAATAGTCATGTGACCCGGAAGAAGGGACGGAGGTGTCACAAAACGCACGTCAGTCGTTTAGCACCTGCAAGAGGGGTGTAGTATTGGAGTAGTTTTTGGCTTGCGGCGACAGAGGAGTTTGGTGGCAGTGGGATATTGTACGGCCTGGACTTATTGCCTTAAGTAGCGGACCCGCGAGGAAGGATCAAGTCATGTTTCCAGTGGTTTTCAGCGTTGTGAGAGGACGCAATTAGCCGTGTCTTACTGGGTGAGCTTGTTTCATGTGGACCTGTATTTACGTCCCCCTTAATGCTTGGGGGCATATTTTGCTTTAATGATGTTCATGTACTGTCGGAGGACACTTTATACATCTACCTGCTTGCATTCACCTATGCTTGCTTTGTGCTCTGTCGCTTGACTAACTTTCAGCTTATGCATACTTCCCTTAAGAGTTCCTTTATTTTACCACATTTTGAACTTGAGACTTTTTTGGATATCCTTGTGGTAAATGGTGATTAATGTTATTTATGGAGGCTTTATATCCCTCCTATGTTGGACTCTAGGTAGGGGTATTTGTCTATTGACTTATGCATTTTTTGCTAACAAAGCTGCTCATATTTTGTATACTTACCCTCCTTATTGCACTTTATTTTGTTTTTATTTATATGTGGATTAATGCGTTCAGTGTAATATATTATGTAAATAAAATGAATTATGCTTGGATCGCCGTTATATATCAATTAGGATTTTAGATCCTGTTTTTGACTTTTAAGGGGATATTTATATGACATAATATGTGGAGCTGGCTCTTTTTAAGGCCCCGTCTTTGGGACTGATTTTATATCTTTCTTATTACTTCATTTAGCTGTCTCCAGCACTGACACAAAATTTCGCAGGTATGTCTCCCCATTTATTACTACAGCACCTATTTAGTGTGTGAGTACTCACACCATAATAGTATATATATTAAAAGAGGAGTTCAGTGCAAATACATATACTTTTAAGGGAAAAAAAGCAGTATTTTTTCATCCCAATGCCCTTAACCTGCCCATTCAGCATTTTGTCTGTGTGTAAATAAATTCTTCAAAAATACTGACTTCCTGTTTCCAGCCCCCCTAATAAAGACCGTTATTGTCTTGCCCTTGACTCTGCCCCTGGGTTGATTTAGTTGCTCAGTAGAGAATTGAGCATGTTTGACCCATCCAACAGTCAATCAGTAGAAAATACTGTTAGAAACATTATAAGGAAGTGTATATCCTGGGAGGAAAGAGGACCAGTTACAGAAAATGGAAGAGAATATGTAGAAAAATTAGGTATGCTTAATATAAACTAAGAATTTACAAAATAATAATGATACACTGCAAATATAACATAATGTTATTGGATAGCTGTGGCTTTAAATGTTAACAGAGAAATCCAATTCTGGACACCACGTTACTTACCCGATCCTGCGATACAATAACTGACGTAAACGAGATTACATCAGTTATTGCTTCACGGGATCGGGCTAAGGTAAGAGCGTGGGTTTTACGCGTGGGAGGCTTGGGGTTTTGGATCTATAGCAGGGCGCTATTACAAAAACATTTGGAAATGGCGCTGTGCTCTAAAATCCGTCTAAATCCCATGTTAACCCGAAATTTCTTCTGGTTAACGTGGGTTTTAGATGGAAATGGCCAATATTGAATCTCCCCCTAAGTGTTTTATTTTTTCTGTTCTAGCATCCTCCCATACCCCACCTTTACTGCAGGAAAATTGTTGGCTCCCTTCTTCTTTATACACTTGTTTTTAACTCCGCCCCCCACAATACTGTTTTTGGGTGCAAAGCTAGAGTGTGTGTGCACTTGATGTCATCACGCTGCGACCAAACATGCATGCGTTCTGCACCCGGGAACAGTATTGTTCGACAAATGGATTTGCCAAAACTCATGGGGGTGGAGCTAAATATGATAGCATACAGGATGAGGAAGCCAGCAAGTTTCCTGCAGTAAAGGTAGGTTATGGGAGGATGCTAGAACAGAAAAAAATAAAACATTTAACATTTAAAGCCACAGCTATCCAATAATTAGTTATATTTACAGTGTACATACCCTTAAACAAATATGCGGTTGTTCCCCTGGTTATTAGAAGTATATTTCTCCTCAAGCATGATGCTTGAGAAAAGTCAAAAAAGGTCCATAAAAAGGGCAATTTTTTTTCTTTAATCAGGCCCTGCAGGAAAAAAACAAGGAGCAAAATAGAAAGGTCGGGTTATTTAAAGGGCATCTATAGTGGGAAAATGAACTTTTTTTTCTTTCTTTCCATGTGTTCTATAGTTCCCCACAACCCCTAGAGTGTCTTCACTTTTTTCAGATTCCCTCTCTGTCCTGAGATACACCAGTTAGAAGAATATGTGATTGCATTCGTGTACTCCTACTTGGACTGTCAATCAAATCCCTGTGACGTGATCCCCCCTCCCTGCTCCGTAATAAACATAGAGATAACAGCTTTAGCAGGGGGAGAAAGGTAGCTTTGATGTTAGATATAAGGCTGCACTTGACCCCCCTTCTTAATAGCTTTCACTGATTGATGATGGGTCACAAAGTGAGAGATCATAAACTGTACTGATCTCCTTCTTCCGTGTCTCCAGGACAGCTTGCTTTCTATTGGCCACTGTGCGTGGGTGTGTTTTTCAGGATGTTGAACTTTTAACTCCTACTGCACATGAAAAGCTTGCCGGTTAGCCGGAGTTGAGACATGGAGGAGGTAACAGAGGGGAGGGGGAAGGGGGGAGTGCTGCACACAAATCTGACACTATGGTTAAACAGAGTCACTGACATAGATAGGATTAAGGCAGCACAGAGTACATGAATTTAACTTTGCAAAGGGGCAATGTGTTTTTTTCACTATAGATGCCCTTTAACACTACACAATAGGGCAAATTTTATTTGGGGTGGACATGCCCTTTAATTACTCATATGTAATGCAAGATTTATGTTTTACCCAAGTTAGACATTTATGTGCTCTGTGAAACTTGAGTTTCCCTTGTTGATCTTAAAAATGTTAAATAAACTAGCACCAAAACAATAACAAAGATTCTATATTGAATAAGCTGAGGAAAGTATACTGGGTATTCCATTTCAGTTTTATGCTCTGCTTTGCAACTTGTAAATGTAACTAATGTTTATTGTGTTACAAATGATATCCTCACAAGATACCCCATTTCAGAGTAAATAATGAGGTTTTAAAGAATCCATTTAGGCTCATTTACACTTTAGTTTTCAGGGGTTTTTTCTTTTATAAAGGGCAACTATAGCGAAAAAAACTAACATCTGTCATTTAAAATCTATATTGTGTGATTGAAGATTGGCAGTCAGCTGTCAAAAATGTCACTTGTCCACTGTTGCCAGTTTAACCACTCCTCTCCCAGTTTGCTGTTAGGACTTTTGTCCCTTATATAACAGTACTGCATGTGCAGGGAAGCTGGTAGCCATAGACAAGTGCCATATTTGACAGCTCACCTCTCATATCTGCGGTATTCAATTAGATAAACTGGGCTTGTTCAGTTCTTGAAGACAAATTTCAAAATGAACCTGAGGTTCTATTTATAAAGGCATATTTGTACGCCTATATAATACCATAGTGCTATTCCACTACAACCAAGATCATGGACATACATTTACAATAACCCACTGTATCATGGGTTTCTAAATACTGCCATTGGTTTTAAGATTTTGTGGATCCAGCTGAAGTCTAAAAATTGAAAAGTCAAAAATCCTGTTTTAAAAAGGTGAAAAGCCAAAATTCAGCATTAAAATCGTAAATGTTAAAATCTGTGTAAATTAAAAATAACGCACTGGTTTGATTTCTCTAGTCGTCCCACTGGCTTTTCTAATAAGTCTGTCTCCTGAAGTAAATTGGTCTGCTTTGCAATTAGAACTGCCTCCATGGCTGATATAGATATACAAATGCTAGTTTTTTTTACCATGTATATACTATATACATACATATAGCCTTTATTATAGTGATAATTCTGTTATATTTTTAAATGTTCCTGTTTTCTTTCATACTATAAGGAGTTTCTCACTAAACTCTTTGTTGTTTTGTGCAGTTTGACGAATCCGAAATAGGTTAAGGCAATTTTCTTCACGCTTTAGATATGGCATTGTATTGCTTCATATATAGATTATGATTAAACCCTTGATATCACTGTGATTTACATTTAGATTACAATGTGACAGCTTCAAACATTGTCTGATGGTGAAGTCAAAGATATGACATCAGTTATCATTTGTTATCATTTATATGTATTAATGTATCCCTAAAACAAATCTGTTTATATTTATGTAAGACGGGCTGTTCAAAATGCAGCTCTCCATTTTTCTTGACTGCATAGTCCATTATACCAAAAGGGAACTGGGAATTGTTGTTTTGCTACAGGTATAAGGCTGCTGGTTTAATGTTCCTGATGGTAGAATGTATAATTGGAATTCTGGAACTTGGAATACAAAGTAAATGCCATGGGGTTATCTTACTCCAAATATTGAATGATGTTAAAAATATACTGTATATTCTGTTCATTGTGTGGATTAACCTTGGAGGATAAATATACATTTCCATGTTATGTGGGAATATGGCATTGATTGGTGGTAACTGGTAAATCAAAATAAAAGTCTTAAAAAGGAGTACAGCCCACAAATATATGTTGAGACCGGAAATGTTTCCTATATTTCAATATCTTCCTGTTTAAAATCCCCCTTCTCTTGATATAGGCATGTTCTCTATATTGCCAATTAAGGCATGTTCCCACCAATCACAACGCTTTTGTATAATGAACTACCGATGTGGGTAGTTTTCCTGATTTTCTGTACTCTGGGCTAATTGCAAATATAAACATACTTGCAAACACCATCCCATTATAGATCAGTTAAACAAGCAGGAAAAGATTAAAAGTTCTGACAATAACCCTTTTTTTCTCATACAGCAAAATCAGTAATTAGCACATTGTTTGATTGGGCTGTTTGTGAGGAGCATGTCATTTTTAGACCATGATGCCTCCATATAATCACATGTTTTCTAAATATTGATCTAAGATGGCTAAGGGAAAAAAGCTCCATACTCCCTAAGCCAAGCAAAGAAAAGGAAAATCAATAATGTGTATAGCTTTTTTAATTATTTAAAAGGTGACTGATTGGATAATCCTTTTGCATAATTTATTAACTCTTGGGTTGCCTCCAATGCAGTGCCAGAAAATGCATAAATATAAAAACATTTTTAAAGCAGTGCAAAAAAAAGTAATCAACCTAAATGACGAAAGCAGTCAGCATAGCATAGTTTCCACAATTGCTTATGTTATTAGCCTTAAGGGCACGGCCACACTGCGCCGGAAACGCGATCACACACATAATCGATTGCACTTTAAAATGGTGATCACACGCGATTGCGTATCGCAAGCAGAAATGCAAGCGCAATCGCATGTGTTGCCGCGATTGCTGTATTAAAAAAAATCGCATGTGCAAATGCGAAAAAAACGCGGCAGTGTGGCCTAGCCCAAAGTTCCCCTTTAATACAAAAGTAAAAATGTAATCTTTCTAATCACTTTGTTTTTTCTGGATAATGTATAACAATTGTGTAATAATTACCTCATTTACAATTGAAAGAAAATTATAGGGATTTACATATTCTACATGAGGATTTTTGCAAAAGAGCCCTAGAAAACTGAATGTTTGGGAAACAATAATTCCAATGAAATGAAGGCAGGTAAGAAAGTTTAAATCCTGAATTGTGGGGTATAGACATAGGGAGGTGCAATAGTCAAGTGCAATAGTCAATTTTAGAATCTATATATATAGTAACATAGTAATTGAGGTTGAATAAAGACATCAAGTCCATCAAGTCCAACCTATTCACCCACTTTTTTTATTTTATTTTATTTATTTATTTGTATATATATTTTTTTATATATATATATATATATATATATATATACTGTAAAACAAATGTTATAGTGCTACCTAGCAATATAGAATGTACAATATTTATGAACAGGAATACTGCACATGGCATTTTTGTGAATGAGAGCTCTAAAACACCAATAGAATGTATAGAAATGAGAATGGAATGTCCAGAAATGCAAAATATCACAAATGGAATGTTCAGAAGTAGGAACACCAAAAATGGGTTATTCACTAATGAGTATATACCTACTGTATTTCTGTGCATAGATGTAAATTATCACTACAAAATGATGCTAGCTAATCCTTTATTGGGACAAATCAATTTCCATAGCTAATAAAAAGTAGTCCTAGCATTACAGATTATTAACACTAGCAACAGCTATTCAGTTAATTGGCAGGATCCACTTGTTTTAATTGCAGCTGTCCTCGAGTAGATTTTAATTATTTATTCCTAGTAAATGGCACAAAAATAAAATGCATTATTAATACATGTTTAGATAGCTTTATATATGGAGATCAAATGGTAATAAAAGCAACTCATTCCAGGGAACACAAATGAAAGATCTGAAATTTCCTTTCTTTCTTATGATCCATCACCCTGATGATGATTACCTGCTGTAACTAGATTTCCACAAGATAATAAGAGCAGATTCATATATCCTGTATGACTTCTTGTGCCGCAATGCTGTGATTGTCTTCACCCATTAATTCAGCAATAAGTACAATTTATCATGTCCTTGCCTCTCCTGTGCACTGCAATCCACGCATCTATGAGTTACCCAAATACAAATATGTATGCCTTTCCTACAAATATCTATATTTGTTTCTTTATATATCAGTATCACACCCTGTAACAGAAATTCATGCTCAAGAACTTAACTTTTAGCCAGCTGGAGTGGTTAATCCAGATATAATCCACCCCCTAATGGTTCCCTAAGGGACCCAGCTGTACCATAATATCCTTATAATTGGTGCGCTACTACATAGTAGCTCGCCGATTATAAGAATAAGGAAGTGACCAAGCAGCATATTTCCTCCCTCTCCTTACCCTGAACAAACTTACTACTGTCCTGATGTGCACTGTTCTTCCTCACCCACCGGAACTCTGACAGAATGGTAGAGTGTTAGAGGGAGTAAATATGTGCTTTATGTGAGGGGAGAGGGTTAAGGGTTAATGTGTAGGCTTGTGCTGTCATTTATGGGTTCCAACCCATCAATCACAGCAAAATCCTAAATATTGAACCCTAACCCTCCCCCCTGCTATGGTACTTATTTTAATCTGTCTATGTGACGTTTTTTGTTTACAGCAGAATAAGCTTTGTCAAAAAGAAAGGTTTAGGCAGAAAAAAAGTCTGGCAATCCTCTGGGACCAGAGTCTTTACATAAGATGGGGGGTGGATTATAATGAATAATGTACCCCCTACAGAAAAGTATTTGGATATTACAATTCACCTCAGAGTTCTGTGCCCTTTATTAATTTACAGTAAAGGTAAATTATTCACTATAGAAAAAACAACTCCTGTCAACCCCTGCTCCTTTCCCCTGGGTTAGCATTAGATCTAAGGATATACTTACTCAATAAAGTTGTGCTCCAGTTCAGTCTACTGTTTACTCAGTGCCTCTCCTATGGGAAGATGTGCCCTTATTAATGCCACCAGTTAGCTGGCATTACATATTTGCGCTTATATGCGTAAAAGGTGTCTTTTGTTATTCCTATGCAGCCAGCGCAATGGAGGATTTAATATACTGCTGTGCCGCTGAATAAATGATCATGCAAATGTATTTTAATAGTCTACTTATATGAATTTAACTTTGGAAGTGTTTGTGGGTGGGGGGGGGGGTACATAGATATGTGGACAGTTTATTAATATGTGCTATATTTATTGTGGAAGCAATTGATTACCTGTATTAAGGGTTATAACTCTAATAAGGCAAAGTGATACATTTGTCTGAGGGCAGCAGATCACAAGGCATATATTAGCTGTTTTAAACACTTTACGCTATAGATTATTGGGGATTTGTATGTAATGTGACACACAGTTTAAGTAACTGTATAAAATATTTATGTATATTTTATACATTTCCCTTACTGCTACACAGGGTACAGTTCTTTACTTATATACCCCTTTTACTTTTTTGTGGGGATGGGATAACATTTCAATGTTTGTCTCATGTGGCAAAAAGTCTCTGTACTTCTGATTGGAACCCAGGAACTAGTTATTTAAACTTTGTATCACTTTGTGTTTGTATCACTGAACTGTTATCTTGTTATTGTTACAAAACATCAAACATTATTATCTACCCCCTCTGTAATATGTGGGTCATTGTATGTGTACAGACACCATTACCATTTATATATATAGAAAGTTAGCTTTAGATTCATGTATGTGTGAGCAGACAGAGACAGAAAGACATAGAAATACAAAGATAAGGACAGACAGACTTAGAAATAATTAGAAAGGGAGAGATACACACTTTTACTTTTTTCCTAAAGTTTCTTTCTTCCATCTTACCCCTGCTCCTCTAAGAGATCCAGACGGAGCTTACACTGTTAACACGTGCACATACAGTGCAAGCTCCATCGGGGCCTGTGAGAGAGACAGCGGAGGAGCAAAATTGCAGGTAAGTTCTCTCTCTTCGTGTCTGACTCCTGTCTGTTTAATTGAAGAACAGGAGGCAAGACAGCTCTTTTACCTCCCATTCTTCAATTAAACTGAAAAAATCTAAGTCACTTTTGTGAGTGGAGATACCCTTTAAATCTATTGCTTTTGAATCCTGTAAACCATTTTTACATATACTTTGGCTCCTAGGAGAATTCCTGTGTGTATATATTGAATATTTGTTTATAATTTATTATACACCTTATAATAATATTCATGTGTGACATTTTTATGCCTTCTATTTGCAAACATCTTAGCAGCGGTAGCTGGCAAGGCATCCTTTCTGGCATGTTTGTCTTCAAGGCAATCATGGGTACTTCTAAAGGGGAATGGAAATTGCTGTGGTTGTCAGCCTTTAGGTAATTGCCTATTGCTGCCGTTATGTTGAGCAATAATACTCCATGGAATTAACAGTCTGAAACATGAGGCACTGTAATCTAAATGGCAATATATTTCTGCACTTGGAATAGCATTTCAAAATATTTCAAAGCATGGAATGATATATTTTTTACTTGCTTTGTTATGAAAAGATGAATTGGTATATTGTAGAACTAACAAGCAGTTATTTCAGTTCTTATAACTTATTTCAGAGCAAATAAGGGAATGTAGGTACATACATACATATATATATCTTACCAACTGCATCTGAAAGAGTTTCTGATGAATATCCCATTTATATGAGACTGTGTATGTTAATCAATGTGGTGGGAGAAAATAAATATAATTTCTTTAAGAAATACGTTTTCTCCTGTACCGATCTGTCGTTCAGCCATACAGTTCTCAAACAGCCGTATCCTGTATAAATGGTACAGAAAGATAGATCTAGATGCATTTATTTGGACGTAAATTCAATGAAAATGGAAATGTTTTTCCCCCAGGAAAATCTGCAGCTAGAATACAAATTAGAATATGTTACTGCTGATTTCATGCCAATTTATAACTGTAAGAGGTCTCTGCATTAAGGAATGTTTATACTTGTCCCTTCTGGAACAAAGGCATCAGTAGCTAATTATATGTGTCACTTTAGTTTTATTAACATCTGCTATGGAACCACGCATATAGTTTAAAGGGAAATTAACCCTTCGAACTCTTCGTGTGCACAACATCATTTGTATGAAAGCCATTTGTAATTTTTATTTCTGACTGTTCAACATGGACTAAGCATCATCATCCTTCAGCTGCTACAAGGCTCAGAGGGTTTTGTATTATGCTGTTAAGGTTGAGTTTGAATAAAGTTTATAATAAACAAAGATCTATAAATAGGAAAGTGAATTGTGAAATAGAAGAAACCACAAACAGCCAAGGGTAGTTTTTAAAATGTTCTCTATAAAACCAAAAGCAAAGGCAGTTAGCATGGAACACTTAAACTTTGGGAAATGTCCTTTTGGCAGGATTCCTATATGTCACAAACACTTCAATTGCCTTTTAAAGAAGCTGCTTAGAATTTTTAGGAACTGAAGGAAGAACAAGACCTTTTTTAATTATCCTGACTATGTAGTTCAGTAAACTTTAGTTAAAAAGGCAATCTTTTCTTAAAGGATTTGTCACTATTTCTAAAATCCAATATACACAAAAAACATAAGAATATTTTGTTTTTTTTAAAAACTTACAACCATTGTTTTAGTTTATACTTCTTTATTTCCTTTAAAGGGCATGTCTACCCCCAAAACTATAATTTCCCCCACTACTGGCCCCACTCTGTGCCAAACTAGCCCTACTATGTGCCAAATATTGGAAAAAGGGGTGGACATGACCTTTAACATATCCTATCCGAGAATTATACAGATCCAGTTTCAGCCATTTCCCAAGCTCTGTCACCCTGATGCATGCTGAGATACATTTGAAAATGCTGAGATAGATTTGAAAATGTCAGATAAACTGATGTTAATTGCTAAGCAGAAAAACTATTTCCTATGTTGGCTTTCAAATGTTAAATAAGATCTGATTGGTTGGGGCAAAGTTGGCACCATTTTTAACGATAAGAACTTTTATTGAATCTCCCTGAAAGTTTTGGGCTACAATGCAGAGCAAAACATCTCAAAGGAGCCATATAGCAGTCACACTGCAAAGTGATTTCTGCATTGCAGGAGCCCAGAAGGTATGAGAAACACCTGCATCTGAATCTCCCTTTTTTATTTTCTCCTATTATTGTTCATATTATTATTGTATGTATTATTACCCTACAGGCTTCTGTCTTATTGACATAATATGCAGAATGCATAAACTAATGGTTGGTTTGCTTTATAGTGTTCAAAATTCAAAAAGCTTTATAGTGTTCTGAATTCAAAAAGCAAATACTGCTTTTTTTTTTTTAAGGTAACGTACCAAAAAATGATTGTTCTGTATTCTGAAACACAATAACCCCAAAAAGATCAGCAGTTAAAAAAGAGAGGATTCAGTTTTATTCATAGACTCCCAATTTAAAATGTACCAACTACATAAACAGTATTATAAAAATAATTCCCAAATTGGCTGGCCAGCCACAACCCATACAATAATTCTACATGCAGTTTAATAATTTTTTTTAATTAAAAAAAAAATAATTTTATTTTAAAAAAAAGTATTAAACTGCATGTAGAATTATTGTATGGGTTGTGGCTGGCCAGCCAATTTGGGAATTATTTTTATAATACTGTTTATGTAGTTGGTACATTTTAAATTGGGAGTCTATGAATAAAACTGAATCCTCTCTTTTTTAACTGCTGATCTTTTTGGGGTTATTGTGTTGTTGTTTGAGGTGTTCCTTTTGGAGCACGGTTTGTTGGTGTAGTTGGGATCCAGACTATCACCCCGTTTTTAATAGTAATTTTTGAGGAGGGCTTACTTTTACCTTTGCTGTACATGTTCTGTATTCTGTACATTACAGATTTGAAAGCTGTGTAAGGACACAGATCTATACAGAATAGGAATAGTGGACTAGGAAAGCAGCTGATATATACAAACCAGTAGAGCAGCTACAAAAAAGCAGGTGGGTGTGCAACAGAACAACTGATAGCCGTGTATACCAAAACCACTATTATTGCTGCAGGTGAGAGTGCAGAGAGTGTCGATGTTTATATCTTAGAGAAGCCATGGCTTCAATTTGTTTGTGTTGCTAAGCATCCTATTAAACAATGAATTATTGGAGATACCTAAAGTACTCTACCTAATGTTTTAAACTAAGGTTATTAGGGTATAAGGGAGCAGAGAGTGATGTCCGTCTCTAACAAGTCAAGTGACTGCTATATAGAAAGCATCCCAGTACCACTTTGTATTTTAGAGAGAACAAAAAGACTAGAAAATGATTTAACACACAGCACGTTTGCGCATCTACATAATGATAAAAAGTAATTTCCCAAATTGTAAAACACAAGAGAATGTGCCGGGAAATAAAAGAAACCTAAGATTACATTGCTGCATTTCAGGAGATGTGGCAAATCCCTAAGCCATTGCTTTTATTCCATTCACAAATAATGAATGCACATTTTAAATCCAAAGCGACCCTTTAATTGAAGTTTTTCAGAGAAAGTCTAGCAAGGCAGTTACTTCATGAAACACAAAATGTAATAGAAATATTTGTCTGAATCAATACATTAAGTCATGCAGCTCTTGTGGGATGTACATGCTTTATATCTTGCCAAACTAGAAAACACACACAATGTGCATCCCATACCGGGATATATTTAGGGTTACAGTGAATACTGATAATTTTCCTCATTACAGCAGTACACTATAAATAAAATAGGAATTTGTGCTAAGAAATCTAAATCTAGGCAAGTAAAGAGTAGTATTTATGGACACGTATAGCTGCAGTGAGAGTTCTCCCTCATTCAATGTTATCATAGAGAAAGTTCTCCTGCCAACACAAAACATTATCTGCGAGATTCACCAAATGGTGTTATCGCTGTCTGGTGCTAACACTCTTGCAATGCAATAAGCTTTATCGCCAGCCATCATTTAATGTCACACAAACGTTGCCACTATTTCTTTATTGCATCACTTGCAAAATAAATTTAAATATTTCAAAGAGATTCAGCTTCTGCCACAAAATATCACTATCTCTATCTTTCAGATATCTGCCTGCAACCCCAAATAAAATTTTGAATGCTCTCTTTCCATCTGTTTAATTACTTATTTATGGAGAAATTAAAATAGTATTTGAGTAAAAATAATAGTTAGATTAGAAACTATGATTATCATTAAAGAGTATCTCCACCCTGAATTTTTTTTTCTGTAGTGTAGCCCACCATCAACTGCCAAGTTCATTTTGTAAAAGCAGCATCAGAAATGTTGTTACACTCCTTTTTCCTGGAGCTCTGATCAAGGCCCTCTGCTTTCCGGAGGTTGCAAGCAGGGGCCGGACCGGCAGCTGCATCTGTGATTGGCTGAGAGGCAGGCAATCACAGACACAGATTATTCCATGCTGAGAACATTGTTGAGGCAAGTACAGTACTTTGGGGGGTGGGGGGGGCTAGGGTGGGGGTGAGCTAGGGAGAGGTGCAATACAGTAAAAGTTTTTTATTGGTAGGGAGTGAAGAAGCCAAGGCGGATCCAGAGGGATGGAGGGAGAGGTGAAGGGAGGGTTCCCCTGCACATGCCAGAAACCTCAACAAGGACAATGAAGACACAGGGACAGGATGACACACAGACAGCTCCTACTCAAACAAAAAAACGTACCGAATCCTCCAGTAAACTTGAGGCTTGACAAAGGGCTGAGTGTGGGCCCTTTTTGTTTTGCACTATATCAATGCCTGGACCCCTCTATATTTGGAATTTTGCTGTTATAGACAGCTCCTACTCTTTACTTTTCAAAGCTTTGGACAGACAATGCAGGAGGACCATTTAGAGCAGAGATTTAAGGTAAGGATTTTTTAACACTACACAGTGGGCCCAGTAGTGGGGGAAATTTTAGTTTGGGGAGTGGACATGCACTTTAAAACAAAAAAACTGGTGTCTGGTGTCAGTTATTTTCCCACAACCCCAACTGCTATTTTTATTAGTTTTTACATGCATTTGTAGCCAGATATTTAATTCTAAGTAATGCAGGTAGTAAATTGAAAAATATAACAGTTGGAGTTGGTGGCAGGTAACTGACAATTGACTAGTTTTTTGTTTTAATGGTCGACATTTCCTTAAAGGGAAACCATAGTGCGTATAAAGTTTATTTAAAAACAGTTAAAATAAAAAGTACCTGAGGCAGGAAGGTAGGATTGGAGCATTTTACCTACCAATATAATTTCTATGAGGAGCAGCAGGATGAAGAAAACTGCTTCTGCCAGTCTTCCTGTATGCTTCAGCACTATCTTTAATATAGAATGGCCCAGAGCCATAAACTGGCAGATGAAAACTGTATGTGCTGTAGGTCCTCAACAAAACAATATTGGGAGGTGGGAATAATCAATCTCCTTGCCCCAGGTGCTTTTCATTTTTAAAAAGTAAATTTTTACAGTATAGTTGTCCTTTAACGACAACATTTTAGCATTGTGACTCTCCGTGCACCACCCCATATGTACTTGGTGTCTTACACTGAAAATTTTATACACTTGAAAATAAGACACTAAGGGCTAAAAAGCATGCCGGAAATGGGCACACAAGCACACTCGTTACCTGCACATGCGCTGCGATCGTGCAATGTCATGCCATCGGAGTGCAAGATCGACATTTTCTCTTTTTGCCGTGATAATACAGGACTTAATGCAATAAATGGATGTGCACCGGTGCCATTGCTATATTCATTATGTTAAGCCCTGTATGGCGGAGAAAAGAGAATATATTACCGCCACACATCAACCTATCGATCAGTTTTATAAATACGGAGAAAATAACAAACTTTGCCATGTCTTTGTGCTGCCATAGCAAAATGGCGATATTAGCAAACTTTTATAAACATGCCCCTACTTTTTTTGCGTTTCATTCTCCTTTAAATAATATAACACATCAAGATTTATTAGTAAGAACAAAATGTAAATGTGTAATATTATCATTGTGATTAATTTTCCTTAATTTAGTTTTATTTGCAATTCCTGTTTTTTTTTAAATTGTTAGTTTTATATATAACATATAACTTGTTATATTATATCTGTTGTATTCAATTAGATCAACTGGACTTGAAATGTAGTTCTTGAAGACGTTTCGCTAGTCATCCGACTGGCTTTCTCAATTCAGAATGACTTGTACAAGTCTATTTCTGAATTGAGAAAGCCAGTCGGATGACTAGCGAAACGTCTTCAAGAACTACATTTCAAGTCCAGTTGATCTAATTGAATACAACAGATATACCATGACCTGGATGAATGAGAACCTTCACAAGCAACTTGTTATATTATTATATATAATTTAATAGTAGCAAATTGTCTTACACATGGGTTAAACCACAAGGGCCACATCTACAAAGAGGTCAAACCATACAGTGACAGAAGGAAAGAGCCTGTTTACTGGGGTTGTAAAGGTGACCATATGCAAATCTGCTGGAGAATTTTCCAGTTTGCATGTCTCCCTTTACTGGCTGGATTTCTAATACCAGATCAAAACATGATAAAATGACACCTACCGTTCAAGCAGGAAAAAGACACAAGCTTGATAATACAAGCTTGAGTCAGACCCAAGGGCTTCCCTCTCCTATCTCAATGTGCTATAACAAAGATATTTCCATTAAATATGAATCCACCGGTTTGAACAACTTTCCCAACTGTTAACTTGCTTGCCTTATATCTAGTTCCCCATAGATGTCACAAAGCTTTTATGCCAGTGTCTTCTTGGCACAATGTCATATTTTCAGTATCGTCTTATTATGTGGTAAAATTGAGTATTTAATAATTTCAACTTTTAAACATGGACCTTAGTGAGATGAAGGGTAATTGTGAAAGCAAAGGTTTACTGGTGAATTATTAAAAATGCATGTTGTATAGAGCAGCCGTATAATGTAAGATACAAACCAGAGATCTTCACTGTAATGTACAGAGATAATGATGGCATCCTTCTTATTTCTTTGGAGAAAAGGAGCAAACAAAGAAGTAGCAACCCAAGGTGACAGATGGGCTATATACATTTCTTCTTATAGCACCAATTTAATCTAGTTGTTTTGTGTGTAAAGGTTTATATTGCTTTCATATGGAAATATGACTACATTATTTTCCAAAACATTTTCCCTTTGTTTATTAGGATTTGTTTGTGTCCATTTTTGATGACTTCTCTGTAGTTATATTAGTAAATGGGCTACTTAACATCCCATCCATTGAGTGAGCATGCAATGATCGCATGTGTGTGGCCATTGGGTTGGGTGTCATTGGTGATCCCACCCAGGGGAGCCAATGAACTGCACCAAATAAACCATGTGTATGGAGCTTTAGACCCAACTCTTCTCTGTGAGTGTATCATCTTTGATTTTTACTAGTTGTAACCATAAAGCAGATTTATAATACAGCTGCTGCTCATTCTTCTAAAGAGACAAAATCCAAGACACTGTACTTTCATTGTGACCTTGAATTGAACACACATAATAAAGCTAACACGTAATTACAGATGATATTTCTTTACAGCGGGTTTTACATTTGAGGTAAAATTGCACTATAAAGATTTATGTTGGAGAAACTGCAGTTTGGTAATGATTTATTATGTTATTTTAGGTAAAAATAATTGCAATGGCTTAAGTAAGTAATTTACCCCAGGCATAGAGCCACTACACATAAGTAAAAGAAGTCAATACTTTACACCAGATGTGTTAACCTGCATAAAATTAATACTACACTTGTTTGGGCATGGATTATCTGGTGCCCTAAACTACTGCAATTGCTATTTTAACAAGAGCCTGATAGTAACTGACTGAGGTGACCCTTAAGATGTGGGTATGGTAATTTGGAAAGCATGCTGGGTATTGTGTCTTTATGGGGCCAACGACCAATAAAGCTACTTCATGAAAGCAAACCAATTGTTTGAACCAGTTTATCTCACTTGTTTTCTATATTCATTGAATGTACCAAAAAAATGGTGGCAATGTTCACAATTATGAATATTAGATTTACGATGCTTAATAAGCAATCTAGGTAGCAAGAAGCAATAAAGTTAGTTATAATGTAATACAGAAAATACAGCGGATACCCATGTCTGAACTGCTCAGCAGACAAATGGTAAAACAAAATTAAATAGAGCTTACATAGAAATTCATGTGGTCTCAGTGTAAAATACCCCAGACTCTTCGCTTCTATAAATACTCAAAACCAGATTAATACCAAAGCAATCATTAAAGGGTAACTATCGTGTGTATAAAGTTTTTTAAAATACAGTTAAAATGAAAAATACTTGGGACAGGGACATAGAACTGGAAATTCTTACCTCCCAATATTGTTTCTGTGAGGAGCACCATCCCAAAGAATGGATTCTGACAGTCTTCCTCCTGGCTTCAGCACTATATTTAATACAGGATTAGTCCAGGACTAACCTGGCAAATGAAAACAGTATGTGCTGTAGCTCCTTAACAAAATGATATTGTGAGGCACCTACCTGCCCCAGGTACTTTCCATTTTTAAACATTTTAGAGTATAGTTATGCTTTCATCTCAAGTAAACAAACAGCATAGAAGAGAGAGGTTCAACAGTACAGTTCACCTTAGATAAAGTGTGGCCCAAGTGCTGTAACCCCTGATAATGTGCCAAGAGCAATAATTCAACAAACTTTTATTATCCCAGAGTAGTAAAAGCAAAACAAACTGTATTAGGGAGGAAAAAGGGGGGGTCCGATCACCTGAGCAGTTTCATTTTCAAAATCTTGGCAATATGTGTTTTATTGATCAAAGAAAATGCAAATAATCACTGTGATTTCTACTAACATTGCTCCCTATTTCTATGTCTTTTCTGTGTTTATTTGCTGGTTTTTTTTGTAATATTCGGTTTAATCTTGTTGGTTTGAAAAGTGAAACCTCTACATGGTCAACATGTAAAGGTTTATTAAATAAGAGGGGCAAAAAAATTGCCTGTGTTATTAATTTGCAGTAACCAATTAGAACATACCTGGGCAAAGTAAGGCCCGCGTGTCCTTGACTGGCCCCTCAATACTAGATCTGTACCCAAAATAATCTTAATATTAATTTAATTGTCTCGGGCTAGATACCGTAATTGATTTATTTTTATTAAGTTAATTTTATTTAAAATGACCTGATCAATTGATTAATTGAGTTTGATGGAATGGATCTAAAATATTCATTTCAATTAAAAATTGCAACTTATAATAAAAAAATCCAATGAACCAGGGATATTAATTTAATCTTTTTAAAAATGCAGTTTTCCAATCTCTATAATAAGAATTGAGTTGAAGCTATTGGTCCGGCCCTTCACTACAATCCAAGTTTCTCATGCAGCACCTGGTGAAATTTAATTGCCCACCCCTGAATAGGATGATACGTTTTTTCTGGTCAATATACAGTTGGAAATAATTTGATTGGTTGCTGCAGATTAACAACACAATCAAAAATGTGCTCCTCTTATTTAATAAGCCCCTTATGCCTTTAAAGGCCAGATGTAAATATATTTTATTGGATTCATATTTATAACTCTCCATTAGCTCTCTAGCACTGCTGAATAATTCTAATAAAAAGAAAAGGTGTTTTTGGCTTGAAAATAATTGATTACTTTATGGGCATTTACATTAGCAATAGGATCTGCAATGATACATTCAGTCAATACTGTTTATGATATATTATGTCTGGAGAACATCCAATTTGGCAGGTGATTTTTACGTAGGTCAGGCTACGATTAATTGCAGCTTCAAATAAAGTATTAATGCATTTTAATTCATTCCATTTATCAGCAGGAGTTGTAAATCATTTCCTGCCAAACAATTGTCAAAGGTATTAATAATGTGATTTGAATTAGTTGGTGAAGAATTATTTCTCTCACATATCATTTTACGGTATGAGACTGAACTTTTTATTAATAATCATTAAGCTTGCCCTTTAACCTTTCCTTGCAATGGATACCAGCTAGCAGACAAATGAATTAAATCTTATTTGTTGTTCCTCATGTACATTAGCCTGGAGATGTTTAGAGGACATCTTCACCAATAAACATGACTTTCTTCCCTTTAATTGAAGAATGGGAGGTTTGTTTTACCTCTCCTTCTTCAATTATTTAGACAGGAGCAAGCAGGGAAGACACAGAACTTACTCTTCATTACGCTCTAGCGCTGCTTCCTTATACAGGTCCCAACGCACTTTTACAATGTATGCGCATGCTCCCTGACTGCTCCTGACTAAATAATTCAATTTGTTAGTAACTCCTTCCCACTCTCTGATCACAATCTAATTACTTTCTCTACCACCTACTCTCCCCTCTCCTCTGACACTCCATCTACTGTCCTTGTTCGCAACACCCTTCAATAGACCTTCTGGCTCTATCATCCTCTCTCAGTTCTAGCCACGCTGCTCTCATGTCTGACTTATATGATTCGTATAACTCTCTTATCCACTACTATTAACCAAGTTCCTACACCGCTGTACTCGTGCTGCTGAGCGGCTGTGGAAAAAGTCACACAGTCAGGCGGACTTTAACCATTTCAAGCTCATGTTGTTATGTCTTAATTCTTCTCTTTCGGCAGCTAAACACTCCTACTTTACCACACTTATAAACAATAACAAAAGTAACCCACGTCGTCTATTTTTGCTATTTAACACTCTCTTGCAGCCCTCCTCTATGGACACTCTTCATTCCATTAACGCTCCTCAGGTTTTTGCAGACTACTTTAGAAATAAAATAGATGATATCCACATTCTAATCCCCTCACCCCAGGACAACTCTCTCCTTGCTTTGCCTGCCCCACCACCTGCAGTTCTGGAATCTTTCACCCCTGTCACCCATTCTGAAGTCTTTGACCTCCTATTGTTCTCGCCGCTTACAATGTGTACCCTTGATCCCATGCCCTCCTTCCTACTCAGACACTGTGCTAAAATTCTTTCCCCCGCTCTTTCTCGCATTTTTAATTCCTCCCTGACCTCTGGGATTTTTCCTGCTGCCTTTAAACATAAAAAATACTGTAAGGGAGGCACACTCAAAAGTGCTTTACAGCAAAACCTTTTTATTTAGTTATGAAAAAAGTCAAAAATACACACAACGTTTCGGGGGTTCTCCCCCTTCCTCAGGTGTGAGAACCCCCGAAACATTGTGTGTATTTTGGACTTTTTTCAACACTGAATAAATAAGTTATGCTGTAAAGCACTTTTGGAGTGTGCCTCCCTTACAGTACTTTTGGTTATAACCTTTACCATTTCGTGGAGCGGCGATAGGGGAGTGCACCTCAAAACTTACCTGTTACAACTGCACACCCCTGGTTTATACTGCCTTTAAACATGCCTGTGTCAAACCTCTTCTTAAAAAACCCTCGCTGGACCCTACCTGTCTCTCAAACTACCACCCTGTCTCCCTTTTACTGTTTGCATCAAAACTCTTAGAACAACTCGTCTCTACACACATTACTAAATATCTCCATGCTAATAACTTATTGGACCCATTACAATCAGGATTCCGACCGGGTCATTCAACTGAAACAGCCCTCTGCAAAGTCTCAAATGACCTACAAGCTGCCAAAGCCAAAGGACAGTTCTCGGTCCTCATTCTCATTGACCTATCTGCTGCCTTTGATACTGTGGACCACTCTCTTCAACTAAAAGGGGGAAAAGCTAAGTAATTTTTATCGGTGAGGATAAACTTTAAACTATGTTCAAATCATTTTTATTTCTAAGCAATGTCTTAAAATATTATCTATGTTTGCCATACCAAGTAACTAGCTCAGTTTGTGTTTCCTATTTTTTAGTCATTTTTTAGGCTAAAGAAATTAACGGAGATCTATATATTATAAAGCCATCTGTAATTTTATTTAACAGATGCATTCAAATGAAATCCATGTTACAGGAAGATACAGTAAGAGAATGCACTTTTGAGAATGCTTGTGATTTGGTAATCCAACCTGTATATTTATATATTCATATACTATGTAGATAGTGTATGAGAATTGTCAGTAGTTGGAATAATATAGAAAATGCTAAAACATCATATTAACAACCAATCATATAAAAGCATATTGCAGAATATTATTTTTGTTTAACAAATATACAATTCTTGTTCTTTCTATATTGAAAAGCCATTAAAATTCAACAGTTTATTTTGGATTATTGATGTTTTACAAATTTTTTAATTTTTTATTTCCTTGTTCTGATAGCAAAGGCAATATCTAGGTATGGATTTGTATTTTTATCGACATAGCACTTTGTGAGCATGCAGCTTTACAAAGCCTTACAAGAATATAAAAAAGCATAACAAGAGGTTAAGTGATAAGTTAAATGAGCGGATAAATAATTTATTAACTATAAGTATTTCTGTCAATAAGCAAGAATGGTTTCTAACCTTAAGAGATTACAAATAGCTAGTATGTCACTATGAAGACTACAATAAAAGTGTGTAATTAATAGCAATAAAGCTATTTGCTGGTGTTAAAATCCAGAGTTAAAACTAGCGCAAATGCGATATTGAAACACGAGCGTCGGATGCCCGGGTGATTTTTGCATAACCCACACATCCGATGCTAACATGGATTTAAAGTTGTGCTAACCAGTAGCGAAACGGTTAGCATGACTTTAACTCCATATATTTGCCCAGCGAGTCTGGGTAAATCGGCCCCTGTGCATGTGACTGTGCCTATAAAGTTCATTGGAGATAGTAGTAGTAGTGAGTATCCCTACCTCCTAATCAGAGCAGCTTAGTGAAGAAGATAGGGAAGAAATCATCATTTTGAATGTGCAATCACATTGAACAGTCCGTTTGATCATTTCTGCCAATTCTGATTCTTTTCTTTTTTTTGGGATGGAGCTTGGAGAAATAAATAAAAATAGTTTGAGTGTATAGTGAATTAAACCTTGCTTAGCCAAGTCAGAAATTGTTGTCCATCATTTAAGTATCTGATCAGGTAAGTCTATTCTTGTAGGGCGGCTTTATTTGTCAAAATACAATAGTTACTCATATACATTGCACTTTTACTGACCCCTGTGTGAGTTATGCACAAACCTAGTGTAATGCTCTTAATCCTGATTCTCCTCCAGTCCAATACACCAATCAAGCAAAATTCAGACAGAGTCAGTTCAGACAGAAAGGGTCAAAGTCAAAAACAGGCAAGAAGACGACAATGAGGATCAAACAACTAGAAAACACCACTAAGCAGAGAGAGAAGCCAAACATTATATAAGGCAACAAGCATGAGAAACAGGAAGATGTTTCAACCAGAAAGAATCAATGAAATGGCAATCGAGGAGATTGAAAGTAATTGGCCAATCACGACTGCACCTTCAAGCCAGGCTGCTTTGAGCAATACTAGCTGAGAGAGTGCAGAGAGACTGTGTGTAACTGTGAAACCAGCATAGCAGGAGAACTCACACATGAAACCCAAGTACTGCCAGAGATAACAAAAGACCCGATCACAAAAATTGATTCCTGACACCCAGGTGAAGCCAGTGAAAGATAAATATTTACCATGTGACAAACAACACATCATTAAGTGTATGTTCTGTTTTAAATGCAGTGAGTATGGATTCCATATCAACCAGTCAGATTGACATTGGTGATGTTGTTTTTCAAATTTAGTAATGGCCTTGGTGGATCATTCACAAAATCACACAATTACAATGGAAACATATTGTAAACTAGAAACTCTTCAGTGTTCAATGTCACAGTTTTGAAAGATTTTTTAAAAATACATTTCATTATTTCTTTGACCAAATCACCCTTTGCATTAGACGTGCAGAATTGTCAAGTGGACATCATTCTTGTTACAGTTGGGATTTATATTTTTATTAAATTAAAAATGTTCAGGGGCATGCAGAGTTTCTAGGGAAAAGCACACTTATGAATATAATGCATATATCACCAAAGGGAATTAGATAATGGTGCCAATCCTTGCAGGTTGTATGCCTTACATTAGAAGTAGTAAATGTAGTGCACTGTCCTGTATACCAGAAAATCTCTTGTTTGTTGTACCACATTCTTTAACCACATATGTTGATTTATTTACTGGAGAGCTAAAAATGTGATTCAGTGATCTTTGCACTCTTGGATATTTCCATGGTAACATGTGTGCATCAGTAATCTCTAATATTGTCATTCTTCACCTTTAGCATTTTGACTTTCACTTTTGACACCTACAGTATTTGTTCAGTTGAGTGATTGGTTCAGGACTGAAAATTTGTTTGAATCAATGAAATGTGTTTGTAAACAGGTCTCGGGAAATTATATTTGTCTATTAAAGGTTTTGCTTGAATTATGTAAGATTTTAGTATGTGCAAGAACATAGAAATTTGTATAATAAATAGGTCAACATCAAAAAGGGTTTGGTACAGTTTTTAATAAGAATTCCTTGTCTGTTATGTAATGATGCTTCCCTACTAATAATATCATCTTCACTTGGGACTTGACAAAACAAAGTAGTGTGAATGATGGGAGTTTCAAACTTGTGTAGTTCACATTAGAAAAGAACAAACTTAAAGGTCATGTCCACCTCCAAAACTAAAATTTAAACCACTACAGACCCCACTGTGTAGTGTTAAAAGATTCCTCACATCTCAGCACCTTATTGTAGTGACTGTCCAAAGTTCATAAAAGTGAAGAGTAGGAACTGTCTGTGTCACCCACATACCTGCTATTTCCTTGTCCTTGTTCAGGTTTCTGGCATGCACAGGGAAGCCCTTCCCCCCTCCGGATCCCTTCCAGCTACTTCAATGCCTACCATTAAAATATGGATTTGTAAAACAAGCCCCAGAAACATACTTATACCACCTCAATCCTGTGGCTGTTTGCATACCTGACAGCCACATCTGTAATTGGCTGACTCTCAGGCAATCACTGATGCAGCTGCCGGACCGGCCCCTCTCTGCGGTTTCCGGCAAGCTGGGAGCAGACAGTCGGGAATGAAGGAGTGAAACTATTTTTCTGGGGCTTTTTTTTACAAATCTAAATTGGCGGTTGGGTGTGGGCTGGGGTGCCCTACGTATAGAAAAAAATAATATTTTAGGGGTGGACATACCATTTAATATTCCCCCAGCAAAGCAAACAAAGAGTGTATATATCTATGTAAATATACTCACATATATATACATACATACATGTAACCAGTTTGACAATGATTAATAAAGGGGAGCTAAAACAAATGTAAATAATCACAAACACGAATATGTACGGTATGTGTAATTAGCAAAAGAAAATTATTGGAAAAAATGGCAATAAAGGAATAATGTAATTTAATAAATAATCTAGTTCTTTAATTATGTATATGTTGATGGGTAATCCTACACACATAAACCTTATATGCATTAATATAATAAAGGCTCATATTGTGTATTTGTTAATCAAGACGGCGCCCATTGCTGATCCGCCTGGCGTGCATACACATGATGCATCATGGGTAGACCCCTTCCCTTGCAGGCCCCTTTTGGCCCCTTCTTTTACAGCTCCACTTGGTCCCATCCACTCACAGGCCCGATCCATTCGTGGGTCCCATGGCACGTGTTAATCTTGATGAGGCAACAGCTCCACCACCAGCACCAAACCCCCCATTCCCTACCCCCATTCCTCCCCCCCATGGAATGAAAAAAATCCAGCATAAAGGGGGGGGGGAGATTCTTCCTGACTGCAATAGGATCCTTTGTTTAAAAGAACTATAAGTATTAATACGTCATTTTCAATATTTTAACTGTAGGAAGGATTGTAAAACAGTACACAGTTCTGTCTTTTTTCTTGGTCTATGGTTACTATGATATGAACATTGTACAATGTCCCTGGTGAGTCTTATGTCTTTAAAGATTCCATGTGCCTGATTTTATCATAGTGTATATTGATTTCAGAAAATAGATTAACAGGAATGTATTCTTTATTTCTGGGACCCCATGTGATTTTATTGATGAATTAATTATTTAAAAGCCTGGCAGCAGATGTGTTTTATTGGTGTCTTCTTGTCTTCTTTTTAATGGATAGCTCTCAGCCTGACACAGAGCACTCCACTTTAACTAAAGCTGCCTGCAATCACTGTGCAAATCTGTATATATATATATATTAGCAAAAGTGTACCCGTTGGTGCACAATCGAATTATGTGTGTATGTTTGCTATGTGTGGATATAGTGGATATATAATCTTTACACTGGTATATTCTAAACTGTTAGTCAGACAGCCACCAGCTTCCAGAGGAACCAAATAGGATAATCCTGCAGGTCTGAGAGTAGACCCAGGCAATCCTGCCACACTGTGTAGTTGAAACTAAACATTCTAGGTTAATACTTATTATGGTACCTCATATATTAGAACAGAAGGTACCTCACAGCATCATGTTATTATAATAGCATTGCCCTAATAATCTAACATATAAACAAAAAATAGCTTCAGAGCAATTTTTAATAACTGATAACTGCTTTTTATTTCAGTATTACGGTAAATGCTTGGCATACCTGCCTGGCTTTACCACTAAGCAAAAGCCTAAGGACTTGCAAGCGAGCACTTTAATAGTGGCTGCCAATTGTTCTAGCCAATCAGTCCACTCCCTAGTTACCCTATCAAATGGATCAGGTTTAAAAATAGGTTTGGCAATTGGGCCTGGTAGAGCTACGGAGTCTAATGGGGGAATATCATCTGCAGGTACAAGGACAGGAGGATTTAAATCAATACTTTCAGTAGCAGCCTCCATAGCTTAATACAGAGAACAAATATACAGAGAAAACAGGGAGAATAAATGGCGTTACCAGCACCACTGCCACCAATTTGTACCAGATCACTGCTTTATGGAAGGATTATGGGTAGCATGGCACACAGTGGGTTACTCTGGTGGTCTGGCACAAAGCAGACACATAAACAGGTTCCCCACATAACAGTAATCAGGGGTGTCCCTGTCTATGGTGCACCACTTTGAATATTGACCAGGCCTGTATATTGTGTCCTTGTAAGTTGGTGTACACTTATCTGTTGCCTTAGAGCTTTTATCCAATAAGGTAAATTGTCTGTCCAATAATCTGTGCTCCCAACAGGTGGTAACAGGATCTTATACATAGGATTTTATACACAGGGTCTTATAAACAGGATGTTATGCACACGGGTCTTATACACAGGATCTTCTACACAAGGTCTTCTACACAGGATCTTGGGTTGCAGTTAATATCTCTCCAAAGCACACACCACAATCTACTTTCAATTTCTCTACTCCTAGCCATAGAGGGCAGGGATGTCTTGTCTTTTATCACTTACTGACACCACCTGCAGGCTGGAGATGGTATATAAGGAGCCTTGGTGTATATGTCCATTACAATACACATCACATCCTGTGTAGCAAACAGAAACTTTTTTTGGATTACACTTCCTTTACATGGAGCAGACACAGGGGTGTGGTTTAAGGTGCCATTTTGACCATTCCATTTTGAAATAGGGATCTCAGCTCTGTAAGTAAGTTTTTGTATTTTGTCTATTTTGTGTTGTACCTAATATAAGTCAGTGCTATTCTTTATATATATTTACTGATGGTCATTTAAATGGTAACAGTGAGATAGTACACACATACATATCCTTTCCTATGTGTAATCTCCTAGCTCCTAACAACTCAATGCAATCTCCTATGAAGATATAAATATATTTATATAATATAAGGAATATAAAGTTTCTTTACTCATAGGCTTATAAAATAGAGTATAATTGGACTGGGTGATTTGATAAGAATCAGTTGGTTATTATGTTCTCTTCTACGCAGATGCGCACCACCCAGAAGGTCTCTGTATGGCCTGTTGGACTTGTAGGAGGTCGTCGTTATGAACGCCCAGTAGTAGAGAATGGAAAAGTTGTTGGCTGGTACACAGGCTGGAGGGCAGACAGACCGTTTGCCATAGATATGGCAGGTAAGTGAGAAGAAAAATTACAGTGCCTCAGCATTACCATCCAATACCAGTTGTAATATATTTATATAGAGTAGAAGAGAATTGTGTTAACCATTGATCAAAGCAAAGACATCTTGGATATCTTAAATGATTGCCCAAGCACTTCGGCTTCTTTTTCAGGCATGTTACAATTTTATATAGATAGATAAATATAATTATAGATACCTACATATATTATTTCCTATTATAATCTGTATTGATGTACTAGATTTTTATTTTCTTTTAAAATAACGTAATAAAAAAAAGGTTTCTTTGAATGTGTTTCTATTCTCATCTACTTTTTACAGCTTGTACACATGTCCACACTACCACCTCACTGACCATCTACACTAAACTCTTTTTTTCCTACATAGAGCCCCCTTCATCTCTCTGTTTACTTCCTTTATTAAATTCTTAGGGCTAGACCCCACTATAGGGTTTCGTATGTGTATTTTTTGTGCACTCGCTTGCGATTTGGAAGTGTAGCAGCTTTATAATGTAAATCACAGGAACTATGCCCTACTACATCCGTAACAATGCGTTGTGTTGAAGTACGCTTTTGTCATGCATGTCATCGCCATTTTTTAGCCTTTTTTTGACGCATTGCAAAGAAGCGCATGTAATGAAATCAATTAGAGTGCTAAAACATTGCATACCTTTCATGCCACATGCGCACGAGTGGACGGAAGGCTAGATTTGGTGGAAGTAGTGCAGAAGGGATTGGGGCAGACTGCAGAGGAGATTGCTTTGTTTTATTATTATTTTAATTTTATAGTAGCTGTGTAGTGTACATAAAATAGCTTCCTTTGCCAATGAGGACCTCATCACAAAAGTTCAACCCACCAAGAACTTTATGACAAACGACACATTAGATACAAGGTTACTCACTGGACCAAGCAAGTTTGGAAAAACATCAAAAGTGAGCTATTTGAGCATGTATGGCCCACATTGACTGACAAACATGACTGTTATGGAGGGATGACTGTCATCCCTCCATAATATGCAACAGCAGTGGCAACATCCAACCCATTCACCACTCTCCAACGTTCCTACGTTGAACTGTTATCACAGAACACGAGTCCAATAATCTCTCCAGCTATTTTAGACTCCATCTTTCCTGAACACCATAGGGACTATGAGTAGTCCCCTTTTCACTACTGTTGTTTATGTTATATTTATTCATATATGTGTATTGTTGAGGGGATGGATTAATCTAACTTGTGGAAATATATGCTAATTACAATACTTTTTAAATGTTTAGATTTATATATTGTTTATATATGTGCCTTGCTGATGTAATGGTGTAATCTACCTCATTTCTGCCCCTACCATTTGGTAATTTGCACTACTGTTGTTTTATATATTTTTTATATATGTGCCTTGAACATATGCTTAGGTGATAGTGTAATCTACCTCACTTGTGCCACTGCCATTAGGTAATTTGCACTACTGTTGTTTTATATATTTTTCATATATGTGCCTTGGACAAATGCTGATGTGATGGTGTAATCTAACTCACTTGTGACATTAAAAAAGCCCAGATATGTTTTGTTTGTACTCAAAGACTTTTATTGAAATATATATCTTTATATTAAACAACACAACCAAAAAACATATATATAAACAAAAGGGAAAGGGTTAGAATATGTACAGGAACCAAACTTTTAAATGTACTGAGTTTGCCATGACACTGACCCCTCATCTCACATAAAATAGTCACAAAGTTTATTACGTAGTGTGATGCCACTCAATGCTCCACATAGCACACTACTGTCCATACCAGGTAGTCACCCCTTTTCCCCTCAGGTAATTGTGCATAACACAAGCAGCTTTTACAACTGCAACTGCATGGGATGGGCTCATCTGCATGGAGGTATACAGTACTCTCCATTTATTTGCCAAGATACAAAAGGAGCACTCAACCACCCATCATGCTCTACTCAGTCAGTAGTTGAATACCCTCCTTTCATTAGTTAAAGACCTTTGAGCAAAATGGTAGGGTAGGGTGGGTGTTCAGTTCCAGACAATGGTTTAGGGGGAGGTAGATCCAGTTGTCACTATCTTAGTTTCATCCCAAAATGGCTGGAGTCACAGCAACTTCCATAGGACCCCACATCTATGTTGGTTAAAGGATAAGTGCACTGTAAAATCAAGTTATGTTCATTTGGAAGCTGCAGCTTTAAAAATACCGTTGCCATATTTTTATTTATACCTGTGTCCCTCCAGAGCCTAGCTTTGTGCCTTGAAAGTTGCTGACATCTTGTTACTGGTTTGCTGAATGTTTATCTCCGCCCTCTGAGATTTCGTCTGCTTTCTCCTGCTTGAGCCTCAAACAGTAATGCTTGTGAGTTCCGTGCACACGCACATGCACGGAACTCACAGGCATTACTCTTTGAGGCTCAAGCAGGAGAGTGCATGGAACTCACAGGCATTACTGTTTGAGGCTCAAGCAGGAGAGTGCATGGAACTCACAAACATTACTGTTTGAGGCTCAAGCAGGGGAGTGCACAGAACTCACAGGCATTACCGTTTGATACTCAAGCAGGAGAGTGCACGGAACTCACAGACATTACCGTTTGAGGCTCAAGCTGGAGAGTGCACGGAACTCACAGGCATTACCGTTTGAGGCTCAAGCAGGAGAGTGCATGGAACTCACAGGCATTACCGTTTGAGGCTCAAGCAGGAGAGTGCACAGAACTCACAGGCATTACCGTTTGAGGCTCAAGCAGGAGAGTGCATGGAACTCACAGGCATTACTGTTTGAGGCTCAAGCAGGAGAGTGCACGGAACTCACAAGCATTACTGTTTGAGGCTCAAGCAGGAGAGTGCACGAAACTCACAGGCATTACCATTTGAGACTCAAGCAGGAGAGTGCACGGAACTCACAGGCATTACTGTTTGAGGCTCAAGCAGGAGAGTGCACGGAACTCACAGGCATTACTGTTTGAGGCTCAAGCAGGAGAGTGCATGGAACTCACAGGCATTACTGTTTGAGGCTCAAGCAGGAGAAAGCAGAGAAAATCTCAGAGGGGCGGAACTTAACATTCAGCAAACCAGTAACAAGATGTCAGCATCATCCAAGGCACAAAGCTAGGCTCTGGAGAGACATAGGAAAAAAAAACATATGGCAACGGTATTGTTAAAGCTGCAGCTTCCAAATTTACATAACTTGATTTTACAGTGCACTTGTCCTTTAACCAATAGTCAGCATCCGCAACAGCTAGAAGAACAATCTAAAAGTACTTTTTATAATTAAAATACCTTCTTCCACTGAAGGGTGACATCACAATGCCAATGTGCTTACCATCGATTGCACCTACACAGTGAGGGAAGTTGTGCTTCTCCTAGAATTAAGACTGATCTCCTCCCATTTTGAATAATTGGGGAATGGCATGAATTCTCGATGGAGCTTTTGCCACAACAGTCTGCATGTCTCCGGCACTATTTGCTGAATGGTTGCTCTCCCTATACGGAATTCCAAGTGAGGAGCTTCCAAGTGAGGAGCTGGTTGCTAGAAATCATGGGGGGGGGGAAGTGTGGGGAGGTATTTGGTAATACCTTTTTTTCTACATTACTCTACCTGCCCCCTCTAGGAAAACACAATACATGGTTACTTTATTTGTACTTTATACACACACACTATCACCAACACACAATACTGTCACCCCACACATACAAAATATGACACACACATAACATGAAAAAAAACAAAACCCACAAATAGTGCTTTGCCATGCTTACCTTAATGTGACCATAAGCCTACCAAATGGTGTGATACTTCTTCGAAAAGTTGTATCTTCTTTTTTTAGTAAATCTTTCACAATGTCCAGCAGATTATCAAAACTATAGGGGGGGGCACAGTAGATTAGAAGTAAATAAACACATACAAATATAAAATAAACCATTGAAGAAAGGAATAGACACCTACCTTTCTATAGACATTAGTGTGTTGGACTCAAACAAGCTTTGTCTCCTGTGGTGGACAGCAGCTGCCAAATGCAGCAAGATAAAAAATTCCAGCACCAGATTACATCAAAATGCATTGCAACGGAATAAAAACTGAAAAACGCTTGACATGCAAAAACTGACAACAAACATGTGTCTATACACTCCCAAGGACATCAGCAGGACATGACATCGAATCTAGAACACAGGAAATTACTTTGAAACGCATAACAACGTATCGCAATCACACAATAACGCATAAAAACGCATAACAACGTTAATCAAATAACGCTCAATAATGCTGAAAATTGTAATGTTATAGTGGGGCCTAGCCCTTACACTATCTACCTTTTGGTAGTCTGTAGATTTGGAACCAAATTTAACAATAATGAAATGTGACATTTCAGAGGAAGAGAATGTGATGGATCAGGGTCATAATTAGGATGAACAAATACTAAGGAGAATATTAATAAAAGTGCAGATACTTTCCAGCAATAAGCGGCTATATTCTGCGGTGGAAAGTCATTACGCCACGATAACTGTTTCGCAATAACGTCGATCAAGCTGTAAGTTCGCCCTTTCAATTCCTAGCGCTGTGGTGTGTGAAGGGCTGCTTGGAAGGGGGGTGTCACGGGCATGGAGTGCGCTCTTTAGTCCTGATCCCTTTGCAAGGTAATGTAGGAAATTATGGCTACAAATTATGGCAAATAAATAACATTCTTATAATTAGTCAGTGCCAAGTGTAAGGATAAAGTAATGAATACAAAAATTACTTTTTCTGTGGAAGATATTTAGCTGACTAGCAACTTTCTTTACCTTATTTAATCATTACAACAGTTTTCCTGTTATATTACACCAGAATATAAATACTAACACCGATTTGGACCTAACAAAAGGAAGTTTCCTGTGAGTGAAATGAACTAGAGTGGAACGTATACAAAGTCCCTTGCTCTAAAGGACCTTGATCTCAAGGATATAGTAAAAGAAGGACATTTAATCATTTGATGGTTGTATGGTGTGTGTGAAAGTTGGAAAATAAGTTTGAAAATAAGAATGGTTTGTGCTGTGTTAAGGACTGTGTGTGCAGTAAGCAGATTAATCTTTCTTTCTTCTAGTTAAAGGGGTGCACTGTGCCTCTATATTCTAGTATTGCACCTGTTGTAATTGCAAACGGGTTGTGAAGGGGTTAATAAGTGTTTTGTTTTTTTCCCTCTCATCCTGGCTCTTGCACTAATTGGATAGGATTCACATTGGTAGGACGTGTGGTTTGGAACTAACAAAAGGAAGTTTTCTGTGAGAGAAACAAACTAGAGTGGAACGTATACAAAGTCCCTTGCTCTAAAGTACCTTGATCTCAATGACATAGAAAAAGAAGGACATTGAAGATGGGCAATTAAACAAGGTTTGTGCGTCACTGTGCTAGTGTTGTGTTTTAGAAAGGACAGTTTTGTCGGTACCATGCAATGTGTAAAGGAACCTGGAGCAGACATTCCAGGGGACCTATGTCTGTGTCAGGTGTGAGTGGGTTGCCTGTTTGGAAGATGAGGTGGAGAGTAAGGGAGCAACTTGCAGCATTGCAGGGATTAGCAAATCTGGGGGGACAGCAGGCACTGGCTGGGGCCAGTATAGAGGTGGGTGGAAGTGGGACAGGGAAGGTTGAGGGGGGAGGAGGTAGTTTTGTTAGGGTTACTATGGGAAGTGAGGGGTGGAAGGGTAGGGTTGCTTCTTCCCAGATTGCCCATCCCAACAGATTTGCCACCTTAGGTGATGAAGTGGAGGAGGACAGCTCGGATCAGCATGTATGGAGGGGGCTAGTCCCTTGAGCACCAGAAGACTGCCATCTCTGATACAATGGAGGAGGAACTTAGGATCAGGAATGCAAGGCAGGTGGTAATGGTAGGGGACTCCATTACAAGGAAGGTAGATTGGGTAATGTGCCACCATGACCCTACATGCCGAACTGTGTGTTGCCTGCCTGGTGCTAGGGTTCGGCATGAGGTGGATCATGTAGACAGATTATTGGGTGGGGCCGGGTGTGACCCAGCAGTCTTGGTTCAGTTAGAGGAGGAGGTGAGGTCCTTAAACATGATTTCCGAGAGCTAGGGGCCAAGTTAAAAGCAAGGACCTCAAGGGTAGTGTTTTCAGAAATACTACCGCAGCCACGTGCTAAGCCAGGGAGCATTAATGCGTGGAGCATTAATGCGTGGCTAAGAGGGTGGTGTAAGGAAGAAGGGTTTGGGGTTATAGGGAACTGGGTACACTTTGCTGTCGGCTACAGGCTCTTTAGTAGGGATGGGTTGCACCTCACAGATGGCAGTGCAGCTGTTTTAGGGGAGAAGATGGCATTGAAGTTATGGAGTTGAATGAAAATTATGATGTAATAGGTTTAGCAGAAATGTGGTTGAACAGTTCTCACGACTGGGCTGTAAATTTAGATGGATACGCCTTGTTTAGGCAGGATAGAGAAAAAAGGAAAGGGGGAGGAGTATGTGTTTATGTTAAAAAAGAATTGAAGTCAAATTTAAAAGAAGAGATATCTGGCAATATGGGTGTTAAAGAGGAGGCAATATGGATGAAACTAGGCAACAGGAAAGGGGGTAATGTCATTGTTGGTGTCTGCTATAAGCCACCAAATGCTAGCAGAGAGGAAGTGAGTCAGCTTCATATACAGTTGGCAAGGGCTGCAAATTTGGGGAGTGTGCTCATTATGGGGGACTTAAATTACCCTGACATTCATTGGTGTAGTGGAAAAGCAGCTCTGTTGGATCTGGTAATATCTAACTTTGTGCAGCGCATTATAGATATAAAGGTAACTGGAGGCTTATGGAATAGTGACCATGAAATAGTGTCATTTGGACTATGTTATCGAAAGGAAAAGTGTGCTGGGTTAAAAAAGACTTTTAAATTTCCGGAAGGCAAATTTTCCCAGGTTAAAATTAGCTCTTCAGAATTTCAACTGGGATAATTTATTATCAGATAAAGATACTGAACAGAAGTGGACTGTCTTTAAAGGGATTTTAAGCCAGTTCACATCTAAATTTATACCCTTGGGAAATAAATGTAAAAAAAATAAATCCGCGCCCATGTGGCTGAATTCTGATGTAAAGAGGCAAATGGAAAGGAAGAAAAGGGCATTTAAAACCTTTAAGTCAGAAGTAACGGAAAGGGCCTTTAGGGATTATAAAAACTGTAACAAGGAGTGTAAGAAAGCATTCAAACTAGCTAAAATTTAATAATAAAGTTAGGATAGCTGAACAAAGCATCACTAAGCCTAAAAATTTTAAGTACCGTATATACCCGAGTATAAACCGGCCCGAATATAAACCGAGGCACCCACTTTTACCTCCAAAAAGGAGTAAAAGTGGTTGACTTGAGTATAAACCGAGGGTAGAAATTATGACCACTACTGCCTTCTGATTCTGTATTGTTTTGAGACTTTGGTTGCCCATTAAATGGACAGCAGAAGTCCCATACAGTAATAGCCATATCTGTTGTATTCAATTAGATCAACTGGGCTTGAAATGTAGTTCTTGAAGACGTTTCGCTAGTCATCCGACTGGCTTTCTCGAAACGTCTTCAAGAACTACATTTCAAGTCCAGTTGATCTAATTGAATACAACAGATATACCATGACCTGGATGAATGAGAACCTTCACAAGCAGTAATAGCCATACTGTATTTGGCTATTACTGTATGGGAATTCTTATGTCCATTTAAAAGGCAAATAAAGCCTCATTCCTTGGCACTCCAGATGTTTGTAAACTACAACTCCCAGCATGCTTTAGTTGATGGGAGTTGTAGTTTCCAAACATCTGCAGGAATAGCCACTGCAGGAATTACTGTGCCTTTCCCCCTTCTGAATCCCCGCAGTTGCCTTTTTCTACCTGCTCCACATGTTCCCCTGCAGGTTGCTCTGGATCCTCTTCTAAGCTTCGGCGGCCGCATGCTCCACTTTCCTCTGCTGGCTGACGTCACTACTCAGCGCCGGGAAGTGAGGCCGCAAAGGATGCGGAGCGTGCGGCCGCTGGAGCAGGTAAGTCTTTGACTTAAGTATAAACCGAGACTCGATTTTCAGGCTATTTATTTAGCCTGAAAATCTCGTTTTTTTCCCTCTGTATACACTATAGAAGATCCAAGTACAGATATCATACAGTATAGTAGCAATAATGGTATAAAAGATTCAAGTGCACTTTGGTTAACCGAGGATATGGTACAGAAAGAACTAAATAAGGTTAATATCAATAAATCTCCTGGACCGGATAAAATATATCCTCGGGTACTTAGGGAACTAAGTTCAGTTTTATCCAGGTCATTATTTTTGCAGATTCCCTCATGTCTGGAGGTGTGCCTCTGGATTGGAAAAAGGCTGATGTTATTCCAATATTCAAAAAGGGTAGTCGTTCAGAGCCGGGTAATTACAGGCCTGTAAGTTTCACTTCAGTGTTGGGAAAGATACTGGAAAGGTTAATAAGGGAACATGTTCTAGAGTATGTTTCAAGGACTGACATTATAAGTAGTAACCAGCATGGATTTAGGAGGAATAGGTCTTGTCAAACTAACTTGCTTGGCTTTTATGAGGAAGTAAGTAGAAATGTAGACTCTGGCATAGCAGTAGATGTAGTTTACAGTCCCCCATAGACTAATGTATAAGCTAAGGTCTGTTGGTCTGGGGAGGCACATTTGTACATGGATAGAAAATTGATTAATGAATAGGATGCAGAGACTAGTTGTTCATGGGGCTTCATCATTATGGACTAAAGTACTAAGTGGGGTGCCACAGGGTTCTGTGTTGGGTCCGCTTCTATTTAATCTATTCATTAATGATTTGGAAGTGGCTATTGTCAGCAAGGTTTCTGTGTTTGCTGACAACACAAAACTTTGTCGACCATTAAAAACTTCAGAGGATGTGAAATTGTTGTAGGGGGATCTAGATAGATTGTCACATTGGGCTGCTAAGTGGCAGATGAAATTCAATGTTGATAAATGTAAGGTGATGTATTTTGGACATAAAAATCCTTGTGCTGCTTATACTATAAATGGCTCTGTGTTAAGTGAATCCCTTTTGGAAAGGGATCTTGGAGTTTTGGTGGATAACAAACTTATAGGAAGCAAGCAGTGCCAGAGCCAGCATGGTATTGTCTTGTATAAAGAAAGTTATGAATTCAAGGGAGGAAAATGTTATTCTCCCTCTTTACAAAGCATTGGTAAGGCCTCATTTGGAATATGCAGTGCAATTTTGGAATCCTGTGTACAAAAAGGACATCTTTGAAATGGAAAGGGTTCAGGGAGGGGCAACTAAATTAATAAGGGGATTGGGGAAGCTTGAATATTAAGAGAGACTGGAAAAGTTACAATTATGTATGCTGGAGAAAAGGTGCTTGCATGGGGATATGGAGATTTAATATGTATAAATACATTAACGGGCCATACAATAAACTATCTGGGGCATTGTTCACCAATAGAACATGTCATAGGACATGAGGACATCCGTTAAGACTTAAAGAAAAAGGGTTTAGGCTTCAAGTTCGGAAAGGGTTTTTCACTGTGAGAATGGTAAAGCTATGGAACGGTCTTCTGGTGGACGTTGTTATGGCAGGTTCATTGGTCAGTTTAAAAAAAAAGCTGGATGAGTTTCTGCAAACAAGGAATGTTGCAAGTTACTGGTATTGATACATAAAGTAGAGTTGATCCAGGGAAATTTCGGATTGCCACTTGGAGTCAGGAAGGAATTTTTTTCCCCTTCAAAAATTTGGTGGGGTTTTTTTGGGTTGGACTGAGTGGACATATGTCTTTATTCATCCTCAAATACTATACTATACTATATCATAGAGAACAAAATTATAATTTAGGATTAAATAAATAGTAAATAATTACACTGCTGGTAAAAGCTGTACCTAAATAGAGCTGGCAGGGCAAATAAGTCAAAGAAAAATATTTTTCAATGAAATGTATTGCTTATCGGCTTTGATTTGGGCATACACATCAGACTACCTATACCTCTGTATGGAAAATGTTCCTACAGAAAGCAAGTAAGATGACCAATGGAAAATGTTTACCAGGAATAAATGATGACGGTGGCCCAGAGTTGTTTCATTGTTATACATGGACTGATATTGGGGGATTCCTCTTGGGATCCTCTTGGACCTGAGTTGCCAGAATATTTGTTCTGGTAGGGACACACTTAATACATGTAATTAGCAGGGCTGCACTGATTGCAATTAAACAATAGCAATTCTAACTCAGTCATGCTACATGTGTTTTTATAGGTGTCCCTACAGCTTTCACTGATCTGGTAACCCTTTCTTGGATCCGTGTTTTCATGATTCCTGGTCTTTTAAAGCCAACACAATGTTTGGACTTGAGATCAATACAGTATGTATCTATGGTTGTTTGTTGAGTGATTTAATTTGATTCGCTTTGGGGAGACAGCCAAGTCAGGATTTTTTTTTTTTGCAGAATAACCAGATCAGAACCCTAATACTAGCCACATGTCCCTAATAAATGCCTTAATTAACAAACATACAAATGTGGCCTGCCAATGCCCATTATCTTTGAAGGAAGAGTTTCTAAAAGTGATGGTCTTAATTGGAATAGTTATATATATTGTGTCTTGACATTAGTGCTACTAAGGTGCTTTTTATCAACATTAAATATGCATTAAACATAATGTTACTTCAATGTTAAAAAAAATTAACTTATCTAAAAATCCACACTGCGGGCCTAATTGGCAATTAGCTGAAATGCATGCTGCGCGGGTGCTTACTAGCTTGCACTCTTATATTACCTTAATTGCTGTTCAGTTATGCAGCCTGTGTACTTAGCCTTTTTTTTGAAAGTCTGAGGTGGCAACCCTGTTGGTGACCTAGGAAATTGTATGTAGGAACTATCTTTGGCTTTGTGGCTGGATATTGCTACACCAGATGACCTCATTGGGGGATTGTATAAAATGCAGTATAAGAATAAGTGTGGGTCCCTCATCTACTCAAACCAGGTTATCAATTAATGGTGAATAACGATTTGGGGCTTAAAGGAATTGTACACTGAAATAAACACAACCTCTCTTTAATCTAAAAATGAAAACTTGTAAGCAGCACTAAGGGCTAGGCCACACCAACATGTTTCTAGCACGTTTGTGCACACGTTTTGCGCACTGGTTAACATGGAAATCACGGGAATGCAAAAATTCCTGCAATTTCCGATGCACATGCGTTTGCGTTTTGTGTGCACCATTTTGTACGCATTTTTATAATATTTAATTACAAAAACGCATGTGCAAACGCCGCAACAACGCACAGAAATTGCACACGCAATCAAAGCGTTGTAGTAGTGCCTCAGTCTTACTCTTATGTGTTTGTGTTGCTGAATGACTTCAATCCAGTACTTGTTTTGCTCAAGCTAATGGTGGCCATAGATGCTACAATCCGATCGTACAATCCATGAGTTGTACGATTGGATGGCCACTATAAGATTTTTGAAAGATCTTTCAACGATCGTCCATACACGATCCGACGGTTGTACGATATATATCCCGATATCGTAAGACCAGGATTTAAGCGTCTATGGCCACCATTAGTCCCAGCCCCCTGCCAGATTATCTGACTTTCTGTGAAGGCAAGCATGCTCAGTAATCCCTATGTGGCAGCATTAGGAGAGGGAATTTCCCATCAGGCAATTCACATACCAACTGTCACCATTCCAGCTACAGCAATTACACATAACAGAAGAGTTTATAATACTAGGCACTTGATTGACAGCTGAAATGTAAGATGTTTCAGATTGGATATCTGTAGTTTAGATGAATTATAGTTTACAGTTCGCAGAGACCAAGCATGCAGTACATAAAGGACTGTACAATCAGCCGTTGTCTTCCTTCCTGCCTGATAACCTATTTGTCTGATTCGGACAACTGAACGGTCGGATGTTGGTTGCAGTCGGCTCAGGAAAACCATCCAATATTGGATGATTGGTTGTATTCAATCAGATCATCTGGACTTAAAGTTTAGTTCTTGAAGATGTTTCGCTAGTCATCCGACTGGCTTTCTCAATTCAGAATGACAAGAATCTGTGGCAATTATGTACCCTGGAAAATCCCAATTAGCATATCACAGCCAGGTGTTATGGGCATGATTGGATAGTGGCTAAGAGGTGTTAAAACAGCATTGTACATGGCAGACAGTTAGTGTCGAACCCCCCACCCCCACCCCCACCTCTATTTATGCTTGGTTTCTTTATTTTCACATAAATGGCCTCCTTGACACCATTCACGTTCCTTTGCCAATATGTTAACATTACAATCTTCAAAGGTATGTCCTTTATCCTTAAGATGCAGGTACATGGCTGAGTCCTGACCCGAGCAATTGGCTCTTCTGTGCTGGGCCATATGTTGATGCAGTTGCTGTTTGGTCTCCCCCACATACAAATCAGAGCATTCTTCACTGCACTGCGTATATGATGTTGCTTTTCTTGTGTTTCGGTATTGGGTCTTTCGGATGTACCAATTGCGGCCTCAGTGTGTTGTTTGGTTTAAAGCAGACAGGGATATGGTGTTATTTGAAAATTCTTCTTAATGTCCTTTAAGTTGATGTGTACCCAACTTAAAGGACAACTCCACCCTCATAAGAACATCTTTTAGAAATAATGGCCTCTTTAAAATATGTTGATATATATCATACCTTGTCCTATGAATTCATTACTTTATGCCTGCTATGCTTCTGGATGCCTCATGGAAACTGAGCAATTTAGAAACCTGTACTGAGCCTGGGCATGCTCAGAAGAGGCAGACAGGGTATTAACATTCAGTCATTGGCTGTGATGTCAACTCTCAAATCCAAAACTGACAGTTACTAACTGGAAGCACCAGGAAGCAGAAACAGGGGAAACAGGACATTGTGCAGAATTTCAGGTTAGACATATATTTCAGATTTCAAAATATTACCGTTTAGGGTTTTGGTGGGTGATTTACCTGTATGTAAGTTTTCATTTTGGGGCTGGACTTGCCCTTTAAGCATTTACTTACCGCTTGCAGCTGCTTGGTTGTTAAAACTGCAAAAAAAAACCCACAAAACTTTATTATGTTAATTTTTATTCTTGCCAACCAGAATCTTCAAGCTACTAATATAGAATGTTTATCAAATCAACAAGGCAGATTGCATAACCTGGATGACTAGTGTTGGGTTAATGTTATCACAGCCATTAATCTTGACAAAAGCTCAATTGTTTTCTTGGCTGTTACTAGTGGTACTCCTTGCTGTGTCCCCTTCCTTTATGTTAACTTGTTAACTTATGGGAGGAAACCAGGAATGACATCTTGTGACCCAGGTCATGTGTTTGTTATACGTGTTAGTGGTATTTTAGATATCTAATTCCCATTATTCATTAGAAGAACAAAGAAAAGTGTTATTGCTAAAAACTGTATTACTATTATTCCATGTAATGTGTGACAAATCAAAGTAGCTTTTAAATTTCACACTTGCAGCAGATGGTTTAGTTTATATTCCCTTATAATAATCATTCTGAGGGTACAGCAAATATTGTCTTTAAGTGAGTGTCTGATTTCAAATGTCTCTAATCATTATCAGGGCGATGCACGGAGAGGCTCTCCCGTGCAATCGCTCCCACGATGTTACATTTGCATAGTGCCTCTCTGTGCATCCCGAAATGGAGTTTTACCATTGCGGGACTTTAACACCAACCGATGTCCCGTAAAGGTAAGGCGCTATGCGAACATAGCATTGCTTGCAGCACCTGCGTGGTTAACTTCCGTGTTAACCACACAGGCTCCGCAATGATGGAGTTTAAGTCACGCTAGCCTATATAACATCGGTTAGCGTGTCTTAACTCCATTTTCAGGTGATGCGCCATTTGGTGCCTCTGGCCGTATGTGTTTAATTCAAAAAGGACACCCCTCCAAAGAAGAAAAAAATAATTAATTTGTTAGTCCATACCAGAGTGATGTATAATGGGGACGGGAGGGTCTGAAGTACAATATAATAAATTTCAACAAAAATGCCTATTACTCACACCGTGGATTTAACTACAACATAATGTAGATTACAGATTTTTTTTTAATGTTGCTAGTGTGTAAAGAGAAAAATCTGTTGGTAGGCTGAAAAAAGTTAAATTGGTTTAATCAGGCTTTATAAAAAAATGGTGATTGCATTGATTTTACCTTGAGTGAAGTTCTCCTTTATACTTTGTATAGCACAATGCCTGTGTTTACAATGAAACCAAGTCAAACATTAATAAACGCTGAGATTTTTCTGACATTTATGGAATAGGCAGGCTAAATGGGTCAGTAGGTTCTGGTCTCCTTCTTTGTTGTATTACTCATGTCTTTAAAAATGAACCATGACATGCAAATAAAGGACAAGACAAGGACAAGTCATAGGGCACTATCCTGGTAATATAAGAACACTGTGACTCTTGAAGCTTTTCCACAAACATATAAGAAAGGATTGACATAGAGATTTAATATGTGAAGTCCCCATGACAGGATAGATTTACTGTGGGATACACAAGGGCAATGAATATGTGGAATGTATATCTAGGACAAGTGTAAAGGGCAGACACAATAAAGTAATTTCTTGAGGTAGACAAAAGTTTGCCCATGCCATTTAGTGGAGCACATTTAAAGCTCTAAAAAGAAATTTGATTTGCAGAATATATATATATATATATATATATATATATCTCGTCTGGCAAGTCACAGCACTCGGATTCACATGCAGAGATTTGGTCTAAGATTGCAAAATAGGGGTGTGTACAGTAATGGAAGAGATTAATAATTTCCTTAAATTACAAAATAATAAAAGACATGGACACACGCCCATGGTGGAATTCTATAATTTATAAGGTGGGCTGTTTTTAAGGTTGTTATTTAATGTTAATTTTTTTTTGTTATATTATGTTTATAAGGCATTCCATGCAGTGGTATATGGCTCCATGAACAGGTGCCTTAAATATTGGAATGTATTGTTGTGCAGCTGGTAATGCTAAATAATACCTTAATATTTAAAGTTATGTTTGGAAACACAAGGTCAAATTTTGTTAGTACTGCATATACTGTAGTTACATATAAAATAGAACACTGCCAATCTATTTTACAGCCTACCAATTCACTTCACCTTATGTCTCACCCCATTTCCTCTAGACTGTAAAGTCTTTGAGCAGGGTCCTCTTTTCAATGGTATCACAGTATTGTTGTAAATAATTCATCACTGTGTACTGATATTATGTGCATTTCCTTTGTATGTAATATGTATGACTGTATAAAATAAATATTGTAAAACACCACACAACGTGTTGCCACTATATAAATCCATAATAATGATAGAACAATAGTTTAAATAATGCTCCGCAGAAAAAATGTAAGGTGTCCCCAACCGAGAGCCCACATGCAACCTTTTGGGGAAAAATTGTGGCCTGCTAGTGGGTGAACCGGTTAGGAGTCTGATTGGTTCTGGAAGAAGTCTGTGAAGAGTGAAGATAGCCAATTATAACATTTATATGCCTGCTATGAGAATACTTCATATCATGTGACTGCAGATAGACAATCATAACATTTCCTAAGCATAACATGCTCCTAATAGAGATCTTCAAAACTGTTGAGTTTCGTTCCGTTTTCAAATTCGAAAGTTCAAGTTTCGATTTTCGAAAATCATTTACTTTCGATTTTTGATAATCGACTATTTTCAAAAATCGCCTACTTTCGATTTTCAAAAATCGTCTACTTTCGATTTTTTAAAATCATCTACCTTCAATTTTCGAAATTCATCTATTTTTGAAAATCGCCTACTTTCTATTTTCAAAAATCGTCTACTTTCAATTTTTAAAAATTGAAAATCGTCTACTTCCGATTTTCGAAAAGCGGCAACTTTCGATTTTCCGATTTTCGATAATTGTCTACTTTCGATTTTCGATGGTTGTCGATAAAAAACGAAAATTCGAAAAATTTGGGTTCTGTGAAATTCGGAAATGTTCGTCGGGACCCTCAGATTCGGTTCGAAACTGGGTTCTATTCAAACCCACATTACATCTCTAGGGCCCTATTTATAAAGTACCATTATCGGTATTGCTAAAATAACGATAACAATCGTTATTTTATCACTAACGATCATTATTTTACGATCTCGCCATCGTTAATCTACAATGGCGATATCGTAAAATAATGACCGCTATTGCTTAATAACGATCGTTATCGTGAAATAGCGATCATTATCGTAAATAATGAGTGAGTGAGTGGGCGGGGCCATGGCACCTGCGAGTGGGCGGGGCCACATGGGGCTGTAAAATAATGGGCCATGGGGGGCCTGCAACTGGAGGGACCATGGGCTCCCTGAGTGGGAGGGACCAGGGGGGCTGCAAAGGGGAGGAGGAGACACAGGACAGATTGACTGACAGTTTCAGAGCAGGAAGTGCAGGGAACCTGGTGATGCTGCTGCCATATCAGTATATAAAACAAGAGAGTCCCTATATAATGTAAAGAAGCCTATCCTAACAAATACATAGAAACAAGCACAAAGACGTGTAGAGGATATAAATGGCTAAAACATATAGTTTATTATCAAAGAAGTAACAGATCAAAGAATGATCACGAGTAACAAAAGTACACTATGAGTATATCAAGAAATATCAGAGAGTAATCACAATAATCATATAAATCTCAAATGCACCCCCTCTTTCCACACCCTACTGTAGTCATAAGTCAAGTAGTATATCTAAAGCCTAAGATATGTGTGTATATATATTGGTGTAGCCTAATAAGGGGTTAATGTTGGAGTGTATATCTAGTACCTGGAGGGACACACCCTTTGAGCCCCTGAGGAAGTGGAAGCTGTTCCACGAAACGCGTAGGGCGGAGTTTGGATGTGTGTGCTCCTGGTTAGGATCTTCTGTACCCAGCAGCGTGTGATTTTAATGATTTGAATAAATTTTGACTTTTTACTTCCACTTACCTACGAGTCCGGTTGCCTGCCTCCGATCTGGGGTATTTCCCCATGCGTGGTAATAGTTTCATGCCTATTTGGGAGATAGGTATTTTCAGGAGGTGACTGTAGCACTGGATCCGGGACTACGGGAGTACGCTACCAAAACGTGCAGGTGCGTACTAATTGGGACTGTGTATCAAGGCCACATATCACAAGGTATCCAATTAGTAGGTGGGGGCAGGAAGAAAGGGGTGTCTAGCACCCAAACGAGTTTCGCATCATAGCTTTTTCACTGGTGCCGGAAGAGAGTCCATATCCAGTCGGCTATTTAAGTATTGAACCACCAATCAAATGCCGACTAACGTCACATGTCCAGTTACGTCTCATCATCAAGTCTCGCGATCAAAGCGATAATAAACTTAGCCATTTATATCCTCTACACGTCTTTGTGCTTGTTTATATGCTGCTGCCATATCACACACAAAAATGTAAATATCTTCAAAACTATGCAAAATAAACAATGGAAATAAATTGCAAAAAGTCTCAGGGGAGCAATTCCTATCAATTTACCTAAAGTCATTTTTGGACCACAGTTCCCGTTTAACACATTCATTTTGGTGGGTTTTCAACATAACTTTGAATACAACCTTTATAACCTTTGTTTGTCTTTGGGCACTCTAGATTTATATAGTAAAACCCGTTAACTATATATATCTGTGAATATTTTGTAAATTTATCTGAGCAAAAACTGTCATTTTAATTTTTCAGAAATGCTAAAAATGCAATTGTGGCATATACTGATTTTCAGAATAATCGGTGAGCTGTGTAAACACACTCTAAGCAATCATTTTTATGTAGTACAGTGCAACTTCTGCATGACAAAATTACTTATTTCCTGCAGTTGTATAATGTGATGACAATAAGAGCTGTAGATGGATGACGCTTGAAACACTAGGCTTAGGGGAAAATCACTGACATACATTCTTGCTAGATGAAGGCAGAAAAGCTTCAAAATTGATCTCATCAATCTTTAAGAAAAAAAAGTTAAACTCTCTCTAGCTGTCGGAGACTCATGGTTGGCTGCTCTTATGTGTACACAAACACACACGCCACCAACTGACTGGCACTGAACATTCAGACTTTTGTGAATCACAGACAGCATTTCCCAAATGTCTTCTCAGTACTTCAAATGCTAAAAGACACCATATTTCTGTGAAATTGTTGAAATAAAATGAAAACATCTCTATTTCCATATGGGATTCTGCAATTGTGTTGTATTATTTTCCTCCTAAAGAAATCCCAGTAACAAATCATTTCATGCTCCATGTCTCAGGGGATAATGGAAGTAATGGTGTTCGTGAAGATGAGTTAAAGAACAGCCAGGGTACATACTAGGTTTGGAATATTTCCAAATAAAAAGTACACCAATGCACACTCAATACAGATCCATCTTCCAGATTATTTATTTCCTGAATGCAGTGAGCATGACAAACACAGCCGATAGGGCTAAATACTCAATATGTTATTTCAACAGGCAATGATACTGGCCCCAACCCCCCAACTAAAACTTTAGGTAATCACCCCTGAGTTTGGCCTATAGTATTCACCACACTATAAATAATGCTAAACTACTTTACTATATGCATAATATAACCACCTACTACGTTAAGTGTGTGGAAAATGCCTCAGATAGAGATAACAGAAGTGAGAAATGTTGCATTGGTTTTAAATCTTTTTAAACAATATATTGTATATTATTGTGTATATAGATGTAATAAAGGTGGTCATTATTTTCTAAATTATACAGTGTACAATGCTATGTGCTTTTGTTGTGGAATACTTTTTTCTGGGTGTCTTTACGCAGGATTTATGGTTTTGGTGTGCCTCAAGATTTCTTAGCATTCCCTGGCTTCCCTATGTAGTTGAGTTGTTGTTTTTAAACAACTGGTGGCACAACTTTTGAAAATCTCAGATCTAGAATTTGAATTGCATAAACTGCATCTGTAGTTTTTGCCTGACCAAATTGAAAGAAAATTCCCACAATACAATGCAATGCCCTGGTATCAGCAATTATGCATACTGAACCTTTTTCAAGACCCGTCTGTATTTTACAATATGGTTGTAAACTGCTGAACAGTAAAAGTATGACCACGTAATTTTACAGCTGCATCACAAAATATCCCTATAGCTTGTGCAAAGCAGTATCAGAATTTTGCAACGCTGTTAAAGCACCTTATACATATGCCTCTTTATGTTTATAACTATGCTCCTAAATTGTGGTGTGTAGAAAAATTAAGGAAACAAATGCCCATATTTACGGTGCACAGCAATTCTGTGTTTTCTTTACATTTTAAGTATGTCCTATGTAGCTCACCTTAGATCTTTTACTCAATTTACTCTTGGTGAAATGTGTCTGATATATGTCGGTTACAAGTGAATTTGAAAGATTTCTTACAGGTGAAGTTTATGGTTGAAGCAACCAACATACTTGCATGAGATATAAAATCACTAGACAGGTTATTTGGTAAATTTGTTTTCCTACAGTATCTTAAAGAAATATGAAACAGAGAGGGAGCACATATAACTGCAGTGCACCTTTACCAAACGCATTGGGATTTCACAAGGCTGCCATGCACAGTTCTTATCATCAGAAATAATTACAACTATTTTCTTACCTCTTATAGTGGAACTATTTTATTATAATTATAATATCATTATATTGTTAAGATGGATTTCATGCTGTAAATGCCTGTAAGGGGTACAACATCTGTTAATCCAGGGCAAAACCAGCACAAAAGGATATTCAAACGGGTATATAAAATTTAACACCACCTTTCAATATAGGATATATTTTTTATATAGTAAAAAAAAAGTATCGGAAAAAAAGAACACACAGCAACATTTGAATAGCAATTAGATTTGCTGGTTTAATGATTTAAAAAAACAACTAACAATAGTATTTAAGAGAACTCTATAAAATACCTGTTTCCGAAAGTTTGCTACTTAGCTCTGTAGAGTCTGTAGGTTTTATAGACCTATGTGATAGCAAGATTGACAGACTGCCTGATGAGACAGATGATACACAATGACACTTATGACTAACTTTAAATGACTTTTAGATTAGATTTTTTAAATGTGTCATTTAAAGTAACATTACTGGTTTTGGAAGATGGGCTTTGTTTTTAAATTTTTTAATGTGACTATTATAGGTGCAATAAAGTTTTTTTTATTTATATATGGTACCCAATTTACATTAACATGCCCCTTGGAATATTTCTGGCATCTTTAGTTAGTTATGCCTTTTTTGCCTTATATCAAAATTTACTCCATGATTTTATGATAATTCTGCTACAAATTCAGAAAATATGCTGCAACATCTGGAGTACAAAACTAAAAAAAGATTTTCTATTCAGTATAAATATACCCTTAATTTTCCTCCCCTAAATAACAAATCTTTTTATGCTCATTAAACATATATTATTGGCACATTAGTTAGCATGGTGTATTAGAATTATCAACAATATAGATCTTTTATTAAATAAGTACGTAAAGGGAGATTCAATAAAAGTTCTTAACGTTAAAAATGGTGCTAATTTTGCCCCAACCAATCAGATCTTATTAAACATTTGAAAGCTAACATCTGATTGGTTGGGGCAAAATTAGCACTATTTTTTACCATAAGAACTTTTATTGAATCCCCCTGAAAGTATTCTAAAAAAAGCTTTTTACACTTAAACAGCTAATGTCATGTATTTCTACTCTTACGTATATACAGGCATGGGGGCAAAAGATAACCTCTGTGTAATGTCAGAAAGTCTTTGTTCTAGTATGTATAAAATACAGTGCTTTACAAGATTCAGTATTGTATCATGCCTGAGAAAGAAGCCTAAGTGCTTCGAAAGCTTGCATTTTCAATCATTTTAGTTAGCCAATAAAAGGTATTACTTTATATCCAAGATGTCTTCACTTTCATCTATGGCTAACACGGTACAATTCTCTACTACTACAGTATATACATAACCTAATATAATTTTAATCACTTCATTTTGTTCTATTTTTATTCTTCAATTTTTGTTTTACACATACATATGTCCACATTCTTTTATCTTTAAAAGGTATATGTTAAAGGGCACGTCTACCCCCAAAACAAACTTTGGGGGTAAGGTAGGTAACCCCTACCCACCCCCAACCACCACAATATTTCTTTAAAACCCCAGATTTCTACTTACAGAGCCTTCTCTCCCGCAGCGATCCAATCCGGCTGCCAGTCAGCCACGTCTGTGATTGGCTGAGAGGCAGCCAATGTACAGATCTGTGGGTTTTTTTTTAAAGAAATATTGTTGTAGTTTTGGGGGTGGACATGCCCTTTAAATATAAAATAGTGTAAACGCTGGCTTAAAATTTTTTATCCTTAAAGGAGAACGAAACCCAAATTACAAGGCAACAACACATTGTCACTTAGTAACACATTCACCTCTGAATTCAGACTCTTAGAGCTAGGCCACACTTGCATGTTTTCTCACAATCTTAGAACCAAGCTTGCAATTAGTTAGCCTGAGAATCACAAAGCAGTGCATTCCAATGTTTGTGGTCACCTTGTATGCACTGCGATCTGTTTTTGTATGCAATTGCTCTGGCCACACTAGGTGTGCTGCCGTGCGTTGTAATCTGGTAACCAGAGCGCATGCCATCTGCATTTTTTGCACAATCGCATGTGCTCCGATTGCACAACAGAGCACGGCAACCCACACCGTAAACAAGTGCGCTTGCGTGTGTGCTTCCAGTGCGCTAGGACACGATGTAGTGTGGCCTCAGCCTTATAGAGTATTTCAGGGTAATGGCAATCTATAATGTCACTGCTGCTTTTTAGTGATACCTCTTTCTGGTGGTCATGGACACAAAACTACTTCTACACATACTAACTAGGTACCTTCAGGGCCATGTAATGAAAGTTCTTATTAAAAACGGTGCTAATTTTGCCCCAACCAATCAGATGTTAGCTTTCAAATGGTAAATAATATCTGATTTGCTGGGGAAAAATTAGCACCATTTTTAAAGATAAGAACTTTTATTACATCGCCCTGCATGTGTTTGCATTCCCATCCCCTTAAGCTAAGCTGCATGTAACAGTTGACTCCAAAACTGCCAGTGTCTCCCAGCCAACCATCAGACAGCAAATAGTGTGGAAAGTGTTAAATCTTTGCATATGTAAGGCAACCAGATATAGGCCACATCTGTTTATTATTGTGGATTTGTAAATTTCATTTATCAGCTTGGGAGCATCATTGAACATTGTAAGTAAGAGAAAACTGGGGTTTTGGGAGGCATCCTATAATATATAAAACATTAGTAGAAAGGTTGGGCATGACCTTTTACCCTATTTATTTATGAGCATTTCTGTCTTTTTATGGGTTTAGTTCGGCACTGCACCATTTATAGGAGTGCATGTATTGCTACAATTTACATGTAAAAGTGTAATGCAAGTTGCATTGATTTCAGTGTAGCCAGACAGCATGTATTTAATGCAATGGCACTTAGCACTGCAGAATGTACATTTCTGTGTACATTTTAAGTGTTTGGAGCTGAAAGGGAAAGGTGTCATCCCTAGTACAATTGTGAGATTAATCCCTTTAAAAGATACACTTGTAAAAACAACACAATGAAGCATAAAAACATTAACATGATGTTGGCATTGCCCTGTGCAATGCTTTTTAAAGGGGAATGTTGAAGGCAGGGTTGCTAGATCAGTGAAGTATGTAAGAAAACCTACTAAAAACACATGTAGCATGGCTGAGTTAGAATTAATGTTGTAGAACAACATGTTTAATTAGCTGTCCTGCAAATTAAATTTATCAAGTGTGTCCCTACTAGACTAAATGTTCTGAAAACCCAGGCTAGAGGGATGGATGAGTGTGTTTTTGTTTATGCAAAACTTCCCACTTCAATCCTCCTGCTGCATCATTTTATAGAACATGAATGTATCCCCTCCAACACTACTCCTTTAAAGGAGTAGTTCACTGCAATGGTGAACTATTCCTCTACTTCTGTTGCACTATAGCGTGCATTATAGGTCATGCACGTTATAGCAGTACAGAAGCAGGAAACGGTCAGGACCTGTCAGTGAGGCCACGCTGGGTTGCGGAAAAGATAAGCTTTTGGCATCTTCGTTCCTGGTTCTCCAACAATTGATTGAAGAATGAGAGGTAAGGTATAGCTCCTTAACTTCCCGTTCTTCAATCAATGTAGTAAAGGAATAGTTCACTATTGCAGTGAACTATTTCTTTAATTAAACTTATAGAAACAACATGGTGCAGAGCAGCAGGGGGTGGGTAACAAAATAAAACCTAGTCTTAGCACAGCTCTGGGCAATGAATCTCTAATAAGTGTACCTTATTAAAGGGAAATGTTGCATACACATTCTATAAAATTTATGATGCAGGATGGTTGTCTGTGGGAAATTTATTATGAACAAAGACACTTATTCTACCCTCCAAGCTTGGTTGCCAAATTATTTGGTCTAGTAAGGACTCAAATGTAATTAGAAAGGCCTACCCTCCAACATTCACCTTTAAAGGGCAAGTCCAGCCCCAAAATGAAAACTTACATACAGGTAAATCACCCCCCCAAACCTAAACAGTAATAGTTTGAAATGTGAAATATATAAGTCTAACCTGAAATCCTGCACAATGTCCTGTTTCCCTGTTTCTGCTTCCTGGTTCTTCCAGTTAGTAACTGTCAGTTATGGATTTGACAGTTGATATCACAGCCAATGACTGAATGTTAATCCCGTCTGCCTCTTCTGAGCATGCTCAGGCTCAGTACAGGCTTCTAAATTGCTCAGTTTCCATGAGGCATCCAGAAGCATAGCAGGCATACAGTAATGAATTCACAGGACAAACTATAATATATCAACATATTTTAAAGAGGCCATTCTTTCTAAAAGATGTTCTTATGAGGGTGGAGTTGTCCTTTAATTTTTAATTTGTCCTTTTATCTTATTGAGAAATGCATTGCACAGAGCCGTGCTGAGATCCCCATGCTCTGTGCTATGCTGTTTCTACAAGTGTACAGATTTAAGGGGCAATATTGGAGGGGTTTGATTGCAATTTAACAACATTAATTCTAAGGTCTCGTATACACATATGATACGGTGCATGATGCAGGTTAACAACTAAGCAACTTTATTGGCTAACTAAGAAAATCATAGCAATCTTTCAGAACATTCTAGTTCTTTATTTTGGTAATCAGCTTGAAAAAGGAACTAGAATGTTCTGAAAGCTTGCTACGATTATCTTAGTTAGCCAATAAAGGTATCACCTAAAGGTAATACAAAGGTAATTTATTAAAGGTAATAAAGGTGATACCACTCATTTTCTTTTATTTCAAAAGGGTTACCCGGTAAACATATATAAACAAAGACACTCTTCCTACCCTCCAACATTACCCTTTAAGAAGGTTATTTTGCTGCAGCCGACAGGGAGAGAGCTTCACGCTACAACACTGCTACTAGGAATGTGCAAATCAGTGAATATTTCTGCGCCACCCAGACACTGCAATTTAAATATTGCCAACCTCATATATTCTTTCACCATAGGGGTTAAATCACACGTGCAGTAACGGTTATGTTTTTGCAAAGCTTTATGGAAGAAAAGCTCCTTACCTTTTGGTTTCCCACAATGCAGTAATTCATGCTAAGTGAATTCTGCATCGTAGGAACCTGGAAAGAAGAGGAACGTGGAGGGTCACATACATTTACCTAATTGCTCTTTTAATATAGTGTTATGTATAATGTGCAAATAAATATTTTATACTTATTAATCAATTCAGTAAAATCCAGAAAACTTAACTTAGCTAATGTATTATTTAACAGAAGAGAAGCAAAGATAAGATATTTCTTTGCTAGAAATTAACTAGATTTTAGAGTTATTATATTCATATTTATGGCATAGGGTGAACCTGAAACTAAAATCTTTTTTTTTCTCCTTTAAGGTTTTGCAGTTAGTCTTCAGGTGATACTTTCCCATCCTAAAGCTGTGTTCAAAAGACGTGGTTCTCAACCCGGAATGCAAGAATCAGATTTTTTGAAACAGATAACAAAAGTGGAAGAACTTGAGCCAAAAGCCAACAACTGCACAAAGGTACAGACACAAACGCAACATCAGAATTTTTATTTTTGTATTCATATCTGGTTTATCAGACTTTATTTTAACACTACATTCAGTCCTTTTTCTAGAATTGTCAATGGGAAGATATATTAATGCTTTATAAACATTTCTCCTGCAAGCGTAACCACACGGGTTGCTGTGTTTTAGCCAAATACTACAGGAACAATTTAACAGACCTAACTGTCTCCTAATATAGTATATCTACCTGTACAATAAAGGAGACAAAAAATAAAATTAACATTTTTCTTTCTTGTTTCCCTGTTTATATAACTGACAAAATCCAGTTATAAATAAACAAATAAAATAGGAAGTGTAAATGAAACTTAAAATCTTCAAAACAGACAAATTAATTTTAGCATTTAAAGTAAATAAGTGGAACAACAACTAAATGCTGAAATACTTCTCTCTAGCTGTCCAGTAACTTGAAAGTGTGCTTTAAAGATGTAATATGGAAGAAAAAAGTTTCAAAACAAACATTTTACACAGCTAAAATTCATTGCTTTTGTAGACAGTACCAGGGAATTTTTTTTAGTGAGGAAGATTCCCTTCAATAATTATTTATAAAATTTTTTTTCCCTAATGCAGGTCCTTGTGTGGCATACCAGAACAGAGAAGGTAAATCTGGCTAATGAACCCAAGCACCCTCAGGATACAATAAAAATTGAGGTATGATCACCGAATTGCCAACCTGATAAGCCCTGGTAAATGGATACCATTAAAATCCCTGCAATGGACAGTAAAGCAGCTGTATTTTCCATTTGATCATATTTTGGCCTTTTATTCAAGTTTCAAATTACCAGGATTTCAAGAACCTATGTGGAACTTTTGTGTATCCTTGAAAAACTGTATGCATGTGCCACGTCTATACTACTGCAAATCACCCATCAGGAAAACGCGGTCAGTTTTTGCCACAAATATGTTTACATCAGAGATCCACCTACTGAGACTACAGGTTTCAAAAGCTCATATGAAGAACATTACACTAACAAATGTACATTATACAAGTCCCCTATTTTCTTTGTCAGTCTAAAGTAACAATCTAGAGCCTCTAAGGCTACATTAACTACAATAATCTGTATATTTTTCAATTGAATATGGGGCAAATTTCATTACTAGGCACCATAAAATGTAAACACATTTAGTTATAAACCTGGATGTACTTTATTGCTTATCCTAGAGGGAGAATACATGATATCCTCCAGAAAGATACTTTGTTCAATATTTTACCAACAATTATTCTAATGGATAACTTGGACTGGCAAATTCGATTATCTAAAATATACAACAGAGAAAGTGACATCCAGGCTTATATCCTTTAGAACACAGAAGTGCTTATTTCAGCACAGCATAATGTAAGTTATTGTAAATGAACAACCAAACAAGGAACACAAGAATACAATGTTCAATGAACAGTTACAATCACCTTTTATAACTAAAATAAAATCAATCCTACTACTATAAATATGAATTGTAAGTCATAGATTATTTAAAAGAAAAGTCTATTAGATTTCAGAATTCTAATAATGTTTCTACATATTAATAACCCGATACTACAGTCCCTTATATGTGATAAATAAATTTGGATCAAATGTAATTATATATGTATAGCAGGTTAAGCAGCTTCCTTAGATATTAATTATAGAATTATAAACACAGTAATACATTTGAAAATGATATGTAAATGTATCCTAGAACTGCTTTTCACCATAATCGAATTCAATCAACACAACTAACAAAGTCCGCAAAAAAGGTCTCTTAATGAACATTTGGAAGAGAAGCGGAGCAATATATATATATATATATATATATATATATATATATACATGGGTGAAACAAACAAACAAAAAAAAACTGCATCAAATCAAGGAATGTTGGATGAATGTTCTTGCTGAAGTCTCAGTAGCTATTTTATTTCCAAAGTTGTGTACTTAGAGTCTGACCAGTGCCATTGCCAGCCCATCCACCTCCTACAGTATTAGATGGTTGACCAAACGCCATCATATTGTTCGTTCCATTCAGATTAATTCCACTCATTTGCTGATTCATCTGTAAAGCACAGGAACAAAAGTTCAAATCAAAGCACAAACAGCAGCATTAATATTTGTTGTGGCAAATAAAGTTTGTTATCAATTTATCACTTTGCAAGTATTTACTTTAAATCTGAAAGAAGCACATTTTGTACTACCAGTGATCCCACAATGGACATTTCACAGACAAAATAAGGTAAAAAAAATTATTTTTTTTTGCATTTAACCCTAACCCAAGTTGTTTATTGTGTTCAATTAAATATACTTTAATAGAAATTTCTCCTACAAGACTTTTTCTTTTGGTTGGGGGGTAGGGGTAAATGTGACTTTATATTTAGAAGCAGAAAACTTTGTTTTCTTTCCATATTACAGGTGATTGAATCTTGGACCAAATTCTAAAATAAAGAACACTTTACTTATATTAATAAACATTTTTAATAGTTTAATCATGCACAAAGAAAAGTCATTTTGCAAGTCTAGAGTTTGAATGAAAACTTACGAAATGTTATCACTTCCTGACCCTTTTTTTTTAATCATTTGCAGGACAAATAATTCTATAATTTGGTTGGTAATAAATATGGTTATTTAATAAAAGGCCACCTTCCAACGTCAATAAAAGGCCACCTTCCAACGTCAAAATGAAACAAAAATAATTCTATATAAAAATAAAAAATATAAAAGATGGAGATGAATTTAAAATCTTTTATCTTCAAAAAGTGATTGATAATGAATGACAGATAAGAATTCTGCAATTTAATTAATTATGCTGGTCAAAATGTTATATTTATAAAATTCTTTATAATAATTCTTTATAAAAAGAAAAAAAAATCAGACCACCATATATATTTATAAATCTGTACATTTTATCAATTAACAACAAGGTGATAACTCAAAAAGAATGGCTATGCTCAGGCATGTCTGGGTGGAAAAAGGAATACATATTCACCAATAGCAGAATGAGACAATGGTGAGACAAACAGTTCATTAAGATTGGTTTAAAGGTGCCCATACATTCTGAAATCTCCAACCTAAGTTCTGTCACAATCGCACAAAACATCAGACGAACTGTCTGACCTGTTGTTTTTTGACTATAGAGTTAATTTGCAAAATGAATGGGCTAGACATAAACATTGGAAGGTAATTAACCGCCTGTCCGAAGTATGCTTTAAAGACATTACACATTTGAACATCTAATCTATCTAACACCGTTATAGAGTATGGCCAGCACAAGTCATTTAGGATATACTCAGGGAACAGAGATCTTTTACTATGGCACCTCACACAAATGCAGAAAGTGAATGTTTAAGGCTGTGTACACACAGGCATACATTCACTCATTATTATTATCAGACTTACTGATCACTAAACTGATCTGTAGCCTGTCCTATTTCAGTATTTCAGCCAGAATGACCTTGCATTTAGATGAAGATTACAGGATCAACTGTGATTTAAGACGGATCACACATACTTGGTTTGCACTGATAATAACAGACATTCAGGGTTATTCAATAAAAGTTCTTTTTGTTTAAAATGGTGCTAATTTTGCCCCAACCAATCAGATGTTAGCTTTCAAATGTAAACTAAGATCTGATTGGTTGGGACAAAATTAGCACCATTTTAAACGATAAGAACTTTTATTGAATCTCCCTGACTATTTAGGACTAACTGAGCAAAATAGCAAAATAGGCATTTTATGTTATGCAAGTGAACATTGGAAAAAATGAGAAAAAGCTCATCTTCCAACAGAGGTTTAATCATTAACTTTAGTAGTGTGTCACAGATCACAGTACTAACAAGAAAAAAACTTTATCCTTTATACCGCTGTAACTTTGGATAGACTGAAGCTAGAAGCATGATCCTGGAGTAATTTTAAAGGTAGGAGTGTGTCTTTTTAATAAAACTTGTATGGAGACCACTGTTCCCCTTTAAGTCAGCGACAGAGAAAAAAAGTCAGTTGACCCTTTAAGTGAAGCTTAGTGCAAGTGTAACTGCAATTATGTGTTTAAGTGTGAAGCAAGTCCTGTGTCTATAGCAGTGTATGTGGGTGCAGCAATGTGTGTGTAGCAGTGTATATGTGTGTAACATATATGCAATCATATCATGTAATCTATATTACTCTGAAATGTGTGTGTTGCTGCATGCCTTCAATCCAGTACTTCTTTTGCACAGGCTAAGTATCCACCCTCCCTCTCTTAACCGACTCCTCCTTTCTTCAGTCCTGACTTTTTTAATCACTATCATCTAGCACTGAGAGTGTATTCCCCAATTGTCACCCATCCAGTTACAGTTACATCCTTCCAGTTACAGCAAAATCTGACTTAACTGACAGCTGAAGCAACTTATGCTTTAAATTAGATATCTAAAGAAAAAGGTGGAAGATCAAAAAAAAAAAAATGCTACAATAGTTGGGAAAAATGTATTTTCAGTAATGGGCAATTTAAATAAAAAACATTTTTCCAGTGTACAAACCCCTTAAAGGAATAGTACATTCAAAAAGTTAACTATTCCCTTTTTTGCATTAATTGAAGAAAGGGAAGCATGTCTAATGTTACTTGAGCTGGGAACAAAGATTGAAAACTTACCCACAAGCGTACTCCCTCAGAGACTCCTCAAACAGGTCTCAGATGCTTCTAGTGTATACTAAAAAAAGATAACCTATGCGTTTTTGCATTAATTGAAGAAATTAATGTTACAGGAGGCAGGAATGAAGACAGTAAAAACTTTAGTATAGTATAATCGGAACCTCTCAAAAGAGAGGATCTTAATTTCTGGCTCATGTAATATTTATTGAAGAACGGGAGGTAAGACATATCTCCTTTACCTCCCATTCTTTAAATAATGCAAAAACTTATAGGTTCACTTTTTGAGTGAACCTATCCTTTATTAATTACAATCATCTAAACAAGTTTAGAAACCCCTCTTTGTAGTTTTGTTTAGCATGGTGAAAACTTACCAACATTATCAGTGGGTAGCAGGTGTTTTTCTTGGAATGCGGCATTTTCCTTCCGCCATGTACAGTGCTTTTTGTTATGACCAAATAACCGTTTATTCCAAAATTATTCTCTTGTCTAAATTAGCTTTTTGCAATTGACTGAATACTGAACAATCTTTAAACAGTTGCTTTGATCATCCATGCTGTCAGTCTCCAGAGAGTCAAACAGAAGCACAACTCAATTGGCCACCTTAAATACCTTTTATCATGATCGGACACACCGGTCTATGAATATCAAGGCTTAACAAGCAAATCCAACCAATTTGGTGTTGCAAGTAATCAGCATTAAACAGTAACATTTCATTCAAATCAGCAAAATTACAAGGCTGATTTTTTTTACATTTGATTTAATTTCGTACAACTAAATACCTTTATCTTTTTGTTGCAAGTAGATTTAATTATTATGCAGGCTGAGGGGTTCTCATACTTTTTCATATGGTTCAGTTTTCAGAATACCTTCAAGGCTCTTTAAGAGCGTGAATACAATTCTCTTACTTTAGCAATCTATTCAAAATTTACAAAAGAACATTGTCTACATTTTTAAAACGTTAATGCCATTTTAGAGCTTTGCACTAAATATGCACCTCTATATTTTGTCAAGTGCCTTATAGAGAGATCTGTTGTATGTCTCATTGCAATTCTTTTACTTCAAGTGTTACTTAAATTTTAATTTGGTATGCCTATCTGGAGTTTGTGGGAAAATGAGCAACCGCAACTGTAAATTGCTTATGTCAGAAGCAGCAGCGTTATCTGTAGTAAAGACGATCAAGGAATAGAAAAGCCGGAGGTAATACCAGAAGGAGCAAAAGAACAGTTGGCTCTAATCTTCACTAAACATCATCACTAGAGGAATATTTTATTTCCCTTGCATCTCCCTTTAAACAAACAGCACATATAAAAAGCAAGTCTACAAAGAACAGATAAGGGGCAAAAATGGCCAATTTCATTTTATAACTAGTCAGCTGACTAACATAAGCTTTATTCCCTTATGTGCAGAAGTTTATGTTAATGGAAATACATTACAACATTTCTATGATAGTCTAACAGATACATATAAGTTTGACTGGCCACGGTTTAAAATGCCATAATAAGAATGGGAACAAATATTTCAGATCTAAAATACAAGATATTTCCTTTCCCTAAATTCATGTTAGTGATGAGGCAAGAAAAATGCATACCAACCTAGATATGTTATATGTGAAGCTTACTGAATAGATGTAGTCACAACGACACACTGACTCAGCTTGTGCTTAACTCTCTGCCCATTTTTTTAAGTCTTAAATGTTCTCACTAAATATTCACAGTATGTCACAAAAGTGAGTACACCCTCACATTTTTGGAAATATTTTTATCTTTTCATGGGACAATACTGATGATATGACACTTTGATACAATGTAAAGTAGTCAGTGTATGGCTTGTATAACAGTGTACATTTGCGGTCTCCTTAAAGGGAAACCGTGGTCCAAAAATTACTTAAGGTAAATTGAGGACATTGATAGGAATTGCTCCCCTGAGAATTTTTGCAATTTATTTCCATTGTTTATTTTACATAGTTTTAAAGATATTTAAATTTTTGTGTGTGATATGGCAGTGGCATCCCCAGGTCCCCTGCACTTCCTGCTTCCTGCTCTGAAACCATGTCAGTCAATCTCCCCTTTGCAGCCCCCTGGTCCCTCCCACTCATGGACCCCATGGTACCTCCAGTTGCAGGCGACCCATGACCCATTATCTTACAGCCCCATTGGCTTGTGGGTGTCGTGGCCCCACCCACTCGCGGGAGCCTACACCCCGCCCACTTGCAGGTGCAGTGGGTTACTCAGACCCCCCCTCTCTACATTCTCTGTCAGGACTTCACACAGCAGAGAGGAGGAGGGACTTCCTGTCTCCCTCATACACTGAGGGAGTCTAAGGCTGTGCTCGCCGGCAGCACTGTGCAGGAGAAGCCTCAGGAATGTCACAAGTCAGCCTCCCACCCATTACCTTTCTGGTCAGTCATTTCAGTATCTCTTGGGCTGTGGAGCACGTAGAGAGGTGGTTGATGGCTCGTTTTAAAAGGTAGGAAACTGGCCTTTCATTTAAATTTAATTTGTTTGGAGACCACAGTTCACCTTTAAAACAACAGTTTTATATCTAAATTTTTGGCAACAAACGTGAGCACAAGTAAAAAAAAGTAAAAAATAATTTGTTTCCTTTATACATTTTCCCTCCCTGGTGCCATGTGGCTTATTAGTGTGAATGAGGAGCAGATGTGTTAAATTTGGTGTTATTGCTCTTACATTGGTCACTAGAAGTTGAACATGGCACCCTATGGTAAAGAAAACTCAAAGGATCTAAAAAAACTATTTTTGCTTTACATAAAGATGGCCTAGACTACAAGAAGATTGCCAACACCCTGAAAATGAGCTGAAGCACGGTGGCCAAGACCATACATCTATTTAACAAGACAGGGCTTGCCATGGACGACTAAAGAAGCCTCATGTCCAGAGGTTGTCTTTTGCAAATAGACGTACGAGTGCTGCCACTATTCCTGCAGACATTAAAGGTTGAGAGGTCAGCCTGTCAGTGCTCAGACCACACTCCGCACACTGCATCAAATTCGTCTGCATAGCTGTTGTTCCAGACGGATGCCTCTTCCAAACATGCACAAGAAAGCCTGCAAACAGTTTGCTGAAGACAAGAAGACTAAGAGCATGGATTGCTGAAACCATGGCCTGTGGCCAGATGAAGATAAAATTATTTGGTTCAGATGGTGTGGTGGTAACCAGGTGAGGAGTACAAAGACAAGTTTGTCTTGCCTACAGTCAAGCATTGTGATGGGAGTGTGATGATTTGGGCTGCATAAGTACTGCTGGCACTGGGGATCTACAGTTCACAGAGGGAACCATGAATGCCAATATGTATTATGACATGCTAAAGCAGAGCATGATCCCCCTCCCTTCAAACTGTGACGCAGGGCAGTATTCCAACATGATAACCTCCAAAACGACCAGTGCCTTGCAAAATAAACTTAGGGTAAAGGTGCTGGACTGACCAAGCATGTCTCCAGACCTAAACCCTATTGAACATTTGTCAAACAAAAGGTTAGGGAGATCAAAGTCTCTAATATCCACCAGCTCTGTGATGTTGTCATGGAGGAGTGGAAGAGGATTCCAGTGGCAACCTGTGAAGCTCTAGTGAAATCCATGCCCAAGAGAGTTAAGGCAGTGATACATAATGGTGGCCATACAAAATGTTGACACTTTGTGCACAATTCGGGTGATTTATCACTTATGGGCGTACTAACTTTTGTTGACTGCAGTTTATACATTCGATTACAATCAAAGTGTTGAGTTATTTTGAGGAGACAGCAAATTTACACTGACTAATTTATCAAAGTGTAATTTTTTTATTATGAACCCAGCAACCCACCATCAATCAAAGCTGTGACATATTAAATATTAAAAGGACATTAACAGATATTGACTTCTATGCACTTAGTTCAAAATTAGCTTTTCCCTCTATATATTGGCCACACACAGTGGCATAAAAAAAATCAATGTGAACAGCCACCATGGCCAACTCAAGCCGCTAACTTCACGAGACAGATTTGACACTGCCCAATATTTTGGCCATGACTATATGCAACATCTAACTGGTTAAAACATCCATAACAAAATTGCAGATACACTAAAGACTGTAAATGGAATTTTATTTATTTGCTGTGTTCTATATATTCAAGTAGTAAGTAAAAAATAATCTGTATACGCTCACAATACACCAAATATCTTTACCCAGGATGCTTATTAACACATTCCATTTTAGCTGAAGAAATAGTTGTCTAGGTTAAATTTTCAATCATTTTCAATAAAAGGTATTATTTTATATCCAAGATGTCTCTACTTTCAACAATGGCTAACATGGTACAATTCTCTACTACAAACTCTGTGTATGTAATAGATGAAGATTGTGTTTTTTTATCTTAAAAAAAAAACAAACAAAAAACATATATATATATATATATATTCATATGTATAATAACATTAGGCAAAAAAAAAACTTTTCAGTATCTTCCCCACCACTGCTACTGTAGACTAAGACCATCCCCTTTCCTGACCATTGCCCCGACACCAATCATTTCTACAAGTGTTTGACTATAGGTTCTGCTTTCTACCCTAAAACCAACTAGGGCACTGTAACATGTAATTCATACATATATATATGCACTATTGTGCGATTCATTGTTCTGTAAGCTTTTCTCTGTAATGCTTTTTCAGATGACAGACACTATGAGATGAGTTTTTATTTTTACTCATGGAACTGTAAAACATTGAGCAGAATAAATGAAGTTTATAATCTGTGAGTGAGAAAAGCTTTAAGCTATCAATATGAACATTTGCATGTGGGCAGCATTTAAAACTAATTAAAAAGCTTACCATCACCAGCTGCTTGCTGCTAATGAGCGGTTATATTTTTGTCTTGAGAAAAAAGTGATACCAAGACTATTTCATTCTATCAACAATTTATAACATCCCTGCTTCCCCTTCAATGCCCAACATTAAATATTAGATTTTGCAGCAGCTTTCAAATGGTAAAAACGTAGATACATTTTAGAAACCAGTTAACCTAAAAGTGCCAAGAAATACAGAAGTACAATAGTTAAATAAAGTCATAAGTCCATCCAGTCCAACCTACTCAGCAATACCCACATTTCCTGCCTTCCTGCCTAACAGAGGAAGGCAAAAAAAAAAAACCCTCCAGAATTATGAAAGGGGAAAATAATACTTCCTGACTCCAAGTGGCAATCAGAAATATCCCTGGATCAACTCTACTTTATGTATCAATACCAGTAACCTGCAACATTGCTTGTTTTCAGAAACTCATCCAGTTTTCTTTTGAAACTAGCCAATAAACCTGTCATCACAACGTCCAATGGAAGACAGTTCCATAGTTTTACCGTTCTAACAGTGAAAAACCCTTTATAAATTTGAAGACTAAACTTCTTCAAGTCTCAAGGAATGTTTGCGTGCCCTCTAACATGTACTTTTGGTAAACAATGCCCCAGATAGTGTATTATATGGCCTGTTTATCCATATAATACACCGCAATCCATATCCCGAGGCAAGCGCCTTTTCTCTAGTGAACTTAATTGTAACTTTTCCAATCTGTCTTCATATTCAAGCTCCCCCTTTCCCTTTATTATTTTAGTTGTCCTTCTCTGAACCCTCTCCATTTCCAAGATGTCCTTTTTGTACACAGGATTCCAAAATTGCACTGTATATTCCAAATAATGCCTTACCAATGCTTTGTAAAAAGAAGGAATAACATTTTTCTCCCTTGAATCCATACCTCTCTTTATAAAAGACAATATCTTGCTGGCTCTAGCCGTTGCTGCCTGGCACTGCTTGCTACCTTTAAGTTTGTTATCCACCAAAACCCCAAGATCCTTTTCCAACAGGGATTCACTTAACACAGAGCCATTTACAGTATAAGTAGGAGGATTTTTAAGTCCAAATTGCATCACCTTACATTTTTCAACATTTAATCTCATTTGCCACTTAGCAGCCCAATGTGACAATCTATCTAGAGCCACCTGCAATGATTGCACATCCTCATTAAGTTTTTAATGGTCAACAAGTTGTGTCATCAGCAAACACAGAAACCTTGCTGAAAATACCCACTTCCAAATCATTAATAAACAGATTAAATATATGTGGCCCCAACACAGAACCCTGTGGCACCCCATTTAGAAGCCCCATTAACAACTACTCTCTGCATCCTATCCATCAACCAACTTTCTATCCATGTACAAATGTGTCACCCCAGCCCAACAGACCTTAACTTATACATTAGTTGCCTATAGGGGAACTGTATCAAAAGCCTTAGCAAAATCCAAGTATACTACAATTACTGCTATGCCAGAGTCTAAATTCCTACTCACTTCTTTATAAAAGCCAAGCAATTTAGTTTGACAAGATCTATTCTATTGACATGATCTATTATGGTCAGTCCTTAAAACATACTCTAGAATATGTTCTAGAATCAAACAGTATATTCCCCACCACTGAACTTACAGGCCTGTAATTACCTGGCTGTGAACGACTACCCTTTTTGAATATAGGAATTAAATCAGCTTTTTTTCCAACCCAGAGGCACACTTCCAGACATTAGGGAATCTGCAAAATTAAGAAACAATGGCCTAGATAAAACAAATTAGTTCCCTAAGGACCCGAGGATGTATTTTATCTGGTCCAGGGGATTTTTTAATATTAACCTTATTTAGTTGTTTCTGCACCATAGCCTCGGTTAACCAAAGTGCACCTGCATCTTTTACACTATTATTGCCACTTTACTCTTAGTTATCTGTACTTGGATTTTCTATAGTGTATACATAGGGAAAAAAATGTTCAAAACATTTGCTTTATCACCATCCTCCATAACTAACTTATTAATTGTGCCATCTTCTTACTATTAATATACTTTTAAATTTTTAGTGTTAGTGATGCTTTGTTCAGCTATCCTAACTTCATTATTAATTTTAGCTAGCTTAATTGCATTCTTAAAATCCTTGTTACAGTTTTTTCCATTCCCTCTGACTTATATGCTTTTAATACCCCTTTCTTCCTTTCCATTTCCCTTTTTATATCAGAATTAAGCCACATGGGTGAAAACATTTAAAAAAAAAAAAAAAAAAAAATCCCCAAGGGTATAAATTTAGATGTAAAATGGCTTAAAATCCACTGCTGTTCAGTACTTTACCTGATAATATATAATCCCAGTTGACCTGCTGAAGAGAATCTTTTAACCTGGGGAAATTTGCTTTCCTGAAATTAAAAGTGTTTGTTAAAGAGCATCTATAGTGGGAACATTTATTTTATTTTTTTTTATTTCTAGGTGTTCTATAATTCCCACTAACCCCCAGAGTACCTTTATTTTCTTTAGATTCCTCCTCTGTCCTGAGATATATAAGTTAAAAGAAGTGAAGATTTCAATACACCACTCCTGCTTGAGCTGTCAATCAAATCTCCTAACCGCATGCCAGCATCATGTTTATGCTTACGCAAGTTTTACAGCAAGTCTCCCAAGGACTCCTTCCTGCTCACTAAAATGCTTTGCAAATACTGGGTTAAAAACAGAACGGAAGGATAAGTCTCCCTCCTCTGCAAGCTTTCACCGATTTATTGCCTGTCAAAGGGAGATCGGCTGCAGTGATAATGCAGGACTCGGTTCTCTACAAACTCCCCCCCCCCCACACACACCTTCAGAACAATGGAGAAAGTTCTTCTCTAGAGACTTACATACCGAGGTTTTTTTTTAAATTTTTTTACAAAGGTTAGAGTGATATGTCATGTGTAGTAGGATTAATGCGCATGAGCGGCTTGTTTCACAGGTTAATTTACAGCCGGACTACTTGAATGGGGGAATGACCACAGAGGAAAGGGGAAGTAGAGGGCTTTGCAGTAAATCAGACAGTGTACAAACATGGAGTCACAGAGGAAGGTAAGAATAAGGCAGAATACAATAACCTTTTTTATATCTGGATAGGAGCAATGAATAAGTTTCACTATAGATGCCCTTTAACCCAGTGAACTTTTCCTTTTGAGAACATACACTAAACAACACTAATTCATGATCCAACAGAGCTCTTTTTCTAGTCGGACCTTCATCCACCTGTGAGAGAAAGTTATCCTGCATCAAATTCAGGAACCCATCGCCCTTTTCTGTGTTGGCAGTTCCAATACGCCAATCAATGTCAGGGTAATTTAAGCCCCCTATAATCAGAACACTACCCAAAGTTGCAGCCCTTGCCATATGCATATTAAGCCGATTCACTTCCTCCCTGCTAGCATTTGGTGGCTTGTAGCAGACACCAAGAATGACATTACCCACCTTCCTATTGCTCAATTCCATCCATATTACCTCTGCTTTAACATCCATAATCGCCAGTTATCTCTTCTTTTAAATGTGGCTTCAACTCTTGTTTAACAAACACATACTCCCCCTTTCATATTTTCTCTATCCTATCTAAACAAGGAGTATCCTTCAAAATTTACAGCTCAGTCGTGAGAATTGTTCAACCATATTTCTGCTATACCTATTACATCATACTTTTCTGTCAACGCCATTATTTCCAATTCTCCCAATTTCTCAGACAGGCTTTTTGCATTTGCAAAAATAGATTTTACATTATGATCGTGTCACATGCCTCCCTATCAACTGATAGCCCTACCCCCCTTTCCACCCACCACTGGCCAATCTACACACTGCTTACACCCTGGGCTATCTATCCCAGTGAGACTGATAATACCCACACCCCAACCCTAGTTTAAAATCTCCTCTAACCCTCTTCTCCCCCAAAACAGCTGCACCACCATCAGTGAGGTACAAATCATCACTCCTAAAGAGCCTTTAGACCACAGAAGTCTGCCCAGTTTTCTAAAAACCCAAACCCTTCTTCCTTAAACCAACCTTTTAGCCATGCAATAATACTCCTAAGCTCTCACTGCCTCCCTAGCCTAGCACATCTAACTTTATCATTGGCACTTTTGTGAACCAAGGTCACACCTAGCCCCATCCAATAATCTGTCTACATGATCCACCACATGCCAAAACCTAGCACCAGGCAGCCAACACACAGTTCGGCATGTAAGGTCTTGTCGGCAGATTACCCTATCTACCTTTCTAATAATGGAGTCCCCTACCACAACCACCAGCCTAACCTTCCTGACCATAAGTTTATCCTCCCTTGTAATAGAGATGGCAGTTCCCTGGGTGCTCAAGGGATTAGCCTGCTCCATACATGCCAATTCTGAACTGTCCTCTGAAACTTCATCACCTTAGGCAGCAAATCTGTTGGGATAGTCAAGTTAAGAAGAAGCAACCCTTCTTTTCCGTTTCCCACTTCCCCAATAAACTACCTCCCCCCTCAACCTTCCCCATCTCACTTCCAAACCCCTTTATACTGGCCCCCAATACAAAGGCAAAAGTGAAATAAAACCTACACACCATGTGAAACTCATGAGAATTCCCAAGTTATTTGCTCCATATCATAATCTCAACCAATTAGGATCACAAGCACCAATACACTTGTGTAGGAGCCCTGAAGCATCGGTGTCTCCACTTGTGCAATAAACAGTGGCATAACTAGAAGTCACTGGCCCCATGAAAAACTATGATGGGGCCCCTATATGTGCTTCATCCACAGTGGTTTTCTGGGAGGAGGCTATATCTGTCATAGGAAAAATAAGATGGGGCCCCCTTGGCCCCCCTGCGGTTGCTCCCCTGGTTTCCCTGTAGTTACTCCCCCGGCAATAAAGCTGTAAACTTTTTTACCTACTTTAGGTTTTTGAGCTGACTGGTCTTTATGGTTCACATAATTAATCTTTTTCTTAAGTAATTTTCCTTTACGTTAACTTTAAAAATACACACTTACACCTTTCAACAAGAAAAGAGAGAATATTAATCTTAATATACCTGAGAAAGATTCCAAGGAGATGGCTGATTTGGTTGCATGCCAAATTTATTTGGTGGGGTGCCCATATTTCCTACCATTCCTGCTTGTGGTCCCATCATAGTTGGTGGAAGTCCCATTAATCCAGTAGGGGTATTTCCCACAAATCCATTAGGGATTCCCATACCCACCACCATGCCAGCATTCTGTCCCATGTTTGGTGCTGGTGGCCCCATCATATTTCCTATTATACCAGCAGAGGCAGCTATAGGCATTCCCATTGAGGGAAATGTCTGGAAATTTGCCGCGGGCTGTGAAGGGAATGGCATAGGGGAAGGACCCATGAACATCCCTTCAAAAAAAAAAAAAATGTATTTTACAGCAGTGAATATTAAAACATTATATGTGATGCCCTGAACATTTGAAGGGCATGTGCATCCCTCCTGATCATTGTTATCACAACAGGTATACGCACTTTAGATTATTGTTCAAAATTCTAACATGTATGGACCTTCATCCTTGGATCAAGTTGGAACTTCTCTATTAGTATAAATAAATAAATACAGATTCTTAAAGGCATGTGGCCCTGTCACGAACGCCAGTTCGCTGGGCACGTGATCTGACTAATTAATCGGTATTTGCTGCCACCACTTTAAGTTACGGCCTTAAAGACGCCCCAAAACCACTCTTGACTCTCGCCGACTATGCACACCCCTGTCCTGGCAGCTAAATGGTTAACACTACACCATTCACTCCAGCAACTAACTGGTTAATTAGCATCAGTCCTTCACAAGCAGTCACAGAGTTAATTAGCATTTACACTGCGCACTCCATTCAAACACATATAAACTTATCAGAGGCTAACTGAGTTATTTTAGAGCATCAAAGACAAAACTTATTACATTTTAGATTTAATATTCCAAAAGGTGGACAGTGCATATAATATAACAATAAAATAAAATGGTGTTATAATAAAAATGACATACAATAAGTACAACAGTTATAGAAAATAAAAAGGATAAAAATATTCACAGACCCTACTCACTAGAAGAAGTCCTGTATCCTGGGGCAGGAAGAAACATTGGGTCCATACACACGTTTTTAGCATGTCCCCTAAGTATGAACAAAATTATAGGGGATACAATGATTTTTAAACCATTTGATGAACCACTCCCTCCTGCAGGGGTGTCTCTCTAATGAGGCAATATGAGCAAAATGTTCAGGATGGCACCCCTGATAAATATCAGAGAGGCAGCAGGCAGAGTTCAATTTAATTATTATTTTTTTTAGAAAGTGTCAGGCAGAGCAGAAGGAAAATAAAATCATGGTTGTGTGAGCATGTGTAAGCTCGCGGACCCACATAGCTCTGCACTAACTGCCGCCTTCATGCAGGCCCTGCTCTGATCATCATAGGTGATCAGGGTAATTATCTGTGTGTGCAGAGTTGGGCACATCTTATTTTTAACTGTGCCAGTCTGTGTGATTTGGGCATTATGGCATCTTATATGTAAAACGTGGTTAGCTTAGTTAGGGCCCTGCTGAAGGAATCTCTACCTTGATGTGGTGGCAGGCTTACAAATCTTTTGGGGAAAAAATCTTTAATTCTACAGGAATTATGGTGTGGATAAATGTCTTTTTTAGGAACTGTATAAACAGTACCATGAAGTTTAAAAAGACCAAATGTTTAACCACGCCCATTCCTGGAAGCCGTGCACACCTAACCCTGGTTGTGGTGGCCCATTTCGTGGTGGCCCATTTCATGGCGCCTAGTGGCACATAGAGACGGCATTCAAAAGTTTGTCTCAGGTGGCAAAAACCCTAGAGATGCCCCTGCCCTCCTGGTATGCATGAGGTGGGAGTGTCTAGTTGTAAATGTCCAAATTTACGACTAGCCAAAAGCACTCATTCCCCCTCAGTTAGGCAGATTCCATATAAATGTAGATATGTACATTGTATTGGGATATTGACCACATTCCTCTCCTGTATTAATTATCAATTCCTCCAATACCAAACATGACCTGTGTGTTATCCATATTTCCCAAGATATTAATAACTCGCCTTGTCAAGGGAATAAGGGCTCCATGTTGGGTTTCATATTAATGGGCCTTACTTCATATTCCATTCACAGATGTAATATTGGTTTCTGTCTTACACATTCCAATACCGAAATATATTTATTTTACATGTATGACTGTCCTTAAAATGACCTCTTCCCTCTAAAAATGACCTCTACCCACCAGACCCCTAGCTGAAGAGAATTCCAGATGCACGGTTCGGCCCCACATTGTCTGGAAAAGGAGATCTGGTTCCATGCTTCACTAATCGTAATATAAACAATAGGACTGTTCCAGGGTGGAATGGTATTTTTATTGGTCCTTTGCAAGAACTAATACCAATAGTTAACCCATTCTTACCAAGTCACTACACACTTTCCTGACAGGCCCTTTTAAAAAAAAAAAAGAAAGTTCAAATGAACAAACCAGAGGTACACTTTCACTTTGTTCAATACATTGTCCAACAGACTATTGAAATATCTCTATTTCTTCCTGTGCAGTATGTCCAAACAGACAATTAACCTGTGTATTGCGAATGGTTCAAAGTGAGCATGGACAGGAATCATTATGAGGCAGTGATGTCACTATTCGGGGCACGTGCCCCCGGATATTTGGCAAAGTGCCCCGAATGTTTTAACTGCGATACCTCTTAGGAGTGCCCCGAACCTTCTGCAAACTTTCGAAATGGCATGTCGCGCATTCGATGATGTCAAACGCATGCCGACGTGATGACATCACTCGCACGCCAGCGCAGCGAAAACAGGCAGCCCCTGCGCCTCCCACTACATTGACTTCACTTTGACTAGTTAGTTAGAGAAATAGAGAGACAGAGGGAGATATATAGATAGACAGAATATCATGAATAGTAATTTGGCTCTTCAAACCAATTTAATTAATAACCCTCTAATTTCTATTTTTGGCAAAGTAAAGGAATAAAGGGGACATTAAATATTAAAATTGGGGGTTTGACTGCTAGAAAAATAACATTTAAAGGGCAACTAAAGCCACAGAACAACACTTAACCAGAAGGCAGAACACCTTGATATAAAGCCAGTAATCTGTGTCTTACCTCTCATTTTGATACGGGGACTCGGAAATTTATCAAATAAAATATGGTTTGTGCTTTACTTCTCAGCATTCTAGTATCACACAGTTTGGTCAACGACTATTATGTTCTGCACATGCTCAGTCCTTAGCTATGGCACAAACATGTTACAGTTGGTCACACCCATTAATAATCTATAGCCAATCCTTTTACAGGATAGATAAAGCAAGGAAGCATGTGACTGAGGTCAGGAGGTGTGTTCTGACACTGCACATACACACAGATACTTCATCCAGTTCTTAACAGGCTTACATTTACTTTAACATAGTTTACTAAAGTGTCATTTTATAGTTTATTGGTGTTTTTAGGGGGGTTGTTTTCAGATTCTGGAGTATAAAAAATTGGGTTTAGTTCTCCTTTAAATAAAGGAATGTTATTAATGTTGCCCTGAAGTCAATCCACTTTTGTTAGTGTATAGCATTGTACAAGATTAGATTTGCCTTAGCCCTGCTGTAAAATTCTTACAGCAATGACAAATGAAAGGGCAAGTCCAGCCCCAAAATGAAAACTTACATGGATTTGACAGTTGACATCAGAGCCAATGACTGAATGTTAATCCCCTATCTGCTTCTTCTGAGCATGCCCAGGCTCAGTACAGGTTTCTAAATTGCTCAGTTTCCATGAGGCATCCAGAAGCATAGCAGGCATACAGTAATGAATTCATAGCACAAAGTATGATATATCAACATATTTTAAAGAGGCCATTCTTTCTAAAAGATGTTATTATGAGGGTGGAATTGTCCTTTAATGCTGTCCACACACACTAATCTGCTATTTCTAGCAATGTCAATGTTGAATCTGTCAAAATATAGGGGAAAAAGGCAGTTCTAATAGTCTGACAACCAATATTTTATTACCAGCCCAACAATTCCTCACTGACCCTAAATTTTAAATTAATCTTTTTTTTCTCCAGTTCTATTAATATTTTAAAATGGACTAAATTAGCATTGGGAATAAATATTTGTAACTTATAACTAATTAAAAAAAAAAGTGGACAACACTCCATACCCCTTGTGATACTTTGCTCAAATCAAATAAAAACTATCAGGGAGATTCAATGTGTTTTACACAGATTTTAGGGCACAGCGCCATTTCCAAAATTTTTTTGGAAATTGTGCTGTGCTACCGATACAAAACAACTTTTGTTAAGTTTTGCACTACTTTGTAGCACGAAACTTAACATGGTTCTGTATGGGACTTTCATCCAGCGCATCTTACCTTTACGCGATCCAACAATGTGATACCAGGCGTAATCTCATTTATGTCTCGTATCGCGGGATTGAACAAAGGTAAGTAATGCGACTGGACCATATTGGATCTACCCATATGTTTGTGGGACAAACATTTTGCTACTGATACAGATTTTACCTGCTGTGTTTTGTTGCTGCATATTTGTAGTGCCATAAAGAGATAAAATGGAGTCTTTTGATAATGTTTTTTTTGCTGTATCTTCAGGTTTTGCAGTTTGATCTGTAAACAAGTCAAGGTCCCCAGAAGATGAAATAGTGGTACTTGATGGGTTAGTAGAGACCTATAAAACAAATAATAAGCATAAATTCATAATAAATCAGTTGTGTGTGATAACCTAAATAAAGTGATTCTTTTTCTACTCAATATTATAAAATAAATAAAAACAGTTTACTACAGTTCGAAAGGTACCGTACTTGACTCCCTCAACTGCAACAGAATTCCCTACCGATTTTCACAAAGACACTATTAACCGAAAGTCTGTTTCCACTAATACACATATTTATATAAAATAAAGAGCTACAATGCCGATGTTTGGCATGATGGCTGATGTCACAGCCAATGACTGACTGCTACTCCCCGGAAGAACTGGAAGGACAACAGAAAGGGCCAGCGAGCATCAGAATAAAGATCCTTCTTCAGTAGTGTCCTACAGCTGAGTATTGTGGTTTTGGGGTTTGGGTGGGGGTGAGTAGGAAAAGTATAACTTTTCCTCTGGGGAGTGAACTTGCCCTTTAATGGATATAGCTTTGTACCAAGCTAATGCATAAAGCCTTCAAGAATAACCACTAACTCTTTATTATACAAGGCAAAACTAGGGGGTTTCAAAACAAAAAAAAAATATTTAACACTTATCACTGACAATAAAGCATTTTTTGTATTAGCAAATAAAGTGCCAATTCAAGCAACTGTATAGCATTATGATTAACCCTACTGATTAAAACAAAATCCTTGATCAAAAATTCATATTCAATTTCACTGCAATAAACTATATTTCAAAAGGCTTTCTACTGGAGATACTTTAATACCTGTGTTGTAGGTGCTGCTGAGACAGGAATTGGGTTAGAAACCATTGGGCCAAATATATCTAGGTCATCATTTAATGCTGCAGTACCAGATGTAGTTACATTTGAAATGGGTAGTTCAGCAGGAGCATCTGAAACAAATCATGAACATTTTCAAATTCAATAATGTGTGCTACAATTCTAATTTGATTTTAAAATAATTTCTAATAAAGGAAAAAAAATGAAAAATCCTGTTGGATCTGAAAGGATTTGCAGAGTATCAGCAAGGTGTGGGTGCAAAAAATTCTAGCAAAACTGACAAACTACTGCCATCAGCATAGCTGTCGGTCATTCCTAGTGGAAAATATTTTTTAGTATACGTTCCACCGTGTGAATGGGCGCACAGATTTGTATCGGTCAGGGCCATGAATGCGGTTACCACCACACGTCACTGACAGGGTACTCACAGTATGGGGATTGGTCAGCTGTCCAGCTATACACAGGGCCAAACATATCAGCTCCCTCAAACTATCAAACTAAAGGGAGACAAATACTGCCCAACAGAATTTCCGTCAGGATGTTTTCAGCCTCCACACCTTGTCAAAACAAATGAATGGGATTTGTCAGGTATCAGCATGGTTACCTTTAGGCTGCCTGACCTACCATGCAAGCATTATGTTTGTTTAGTATTGATGGTTAACATGGTACTATTTATTTGTGTCATTGGATCAACTTGGAACTTTGGGTATTGATAAAGTAACAATCAATATCCTTAGATTCTAAAAAGCTTTAAAGCATTTTCTCATTTTCAATAACTGCTTACATGTGCAATAACACTTTTTGATTTATGTTTTCACAGGGAAACCACCTATTTAAAAAAAATGAAACAAACAAAAACATGGTTTAACTTGGGACCCATATCTTTCTTAGTTTTACAGCTACAGGTTAACTAAGCATCGCAAGTATTACAAGAATGTAGAAAAGACATTCAAGTGAATAAAAAGAATTTTAACAATTACATAATAAAAGTTACTTTAAGGTTTAAAGGGCAACTGTGGTCTCAAAACAAGTTAGGGTTAACTGAAAGCCTGCTGTATTTCCTTTAAAATGAGCCGACAATCACATCTTGGCTGGGCCGTGAGAAATTACATTGGGGTGAATGTTCAAAACTTCCTGTTCCAGTAGGGTGAGTGACATAACCTGACCCTCGCCCCACCTGCCCGCCCCAGGGGAGAAGCATGCTCATTTAAGACTTAATGCTGGGGAAACCAGGAAGTACCTGGGAAATAAATTGACAGTTGTGAAGGAGAGACGATTAATGCAGGCAGAGACTGGTCATATGGCTGAAAACATTTTTTTTTTTAGGTTTTAATTTGAAGATGGAAGAAAAATAGTTGAATACCCCTTTAAAAGCAGTCTACTTTGTTAAATATCTTTACCCAAGAAAATATCACCCAGTCTATGAAATACTGTATTGTGGGTTATTTTGGTCAGATAAACAGGGAACGGGAATTAAAGGAAAACTAAATCTTCTGAACAACACAACCAGATGGCAGGTCATTGTGACATAAAAGCAGAAATCGTGTCTAACCTCTCATTTTGATATGGTTACTTGGAAATTGACATTACTAACATAGGGTTTAGTATTATACATTCCATTACCATACAGTTTGGTCAATGACCATTATTGTTTTTCACACATGCTCAATGCCAGATGACAACATTAGTAGTCTCTAGCCAATCCTTTTGCAGGACAGATAAGGCAAGGGAGCATATGACCATGGTTAGGAGGTGAAGGCAGGCACTGCACATACACAGTTTTTACAGTTGTGTATGTTTTTGGGGGGATATTTTCAGATTCTGGAGTATATTCATTTTGGTTTAGTTTAACTAATTTGCAAGCTCAAACTAGCGATTGTACCGATTAGAAAAAAGGATTCAATATAATTTTAAAAACATCCCATACACCATGTAACATTCTGAAGGACACAAAAAATAACACCAAGTGGATATTGTAGAGACATTTTTCCAAAATTGATTATTAAGCAATGAGAATGCACACCAATATTTCTTCCAAGAGACAAACAACAAGCTTAAAGTTGGTGTACAAAGTTTGTAATAAGATGGATCGGATATTAAAGGCTAACTTCCTTTTTATCAGTATAATTGGAGAACGGGAGGTAAAGGAGCTATTGTCTTACTTCCCATTTTTCAATGACATCTGAGAATGTATTCGTATGCGCGTTCATTGAAAAGGCACGTTGGGACCTGTCAGGGGATCAGTGGGCCATCGAGACTGCGGGTAAGTTCTTTGTCTTGGCTCCTGCAGGTTAACTGAAGAATGGGAGGTAAGAGCTAACTCCTTTAACTCTCGTTCTTTAATTAAACGGAAAAAAAGGAAGTTGTATTTTAAAGTGGGAATACCCTTTAACCATAAAAATATCCATGACCACACGCATTCTTTTCTGGTTTATTTAGATGTAAATTTTTGTAGAAAGCCAGCTTCACAGACTTTTTAGTCTGTATAAATTTTTTAATTTGGCAAATTTACTTCTAATTTCAATTAGATGTTGTATATAAGCATGATTATTAAAAGAACTCACAATTTTTGTAGCACAAATAAAATGAATCTCTTACTAATTAGTTACTTACCGGTAGGTCTATTAGTATCCAGTTCTTACACAGAAAACAGTAATATCGGTTAGCACTTCAATGCAGCGGCTAACAGGAAATTAGCATGCAGTAACACCCAAATCAATGTTATATACCGAGAGCGGCAAACTATTTTGCCTTTTTTAAACACCTCTAATGGCTGATGTTAAAAGTGCCAAAATAGTTAACACCCTTTTGTGATGCCCCAAGAGCCGCTATCGGCATATAACATCGCCAGAGCCATTGCACTAGGGAGCCAAAACGGCTTTTGGTGCCCCCAAGGTACCCACTTGCTTTCTCAAGTAAACATAAATAGTATAATGTTATTTATTTTATTACCTGAGATGGTGACCAAATACAATATGTAATCGTAATAAATAAACAGATTTTAGGTAATGAACAGAAATGAGAAATAAAAGGATTTTTTTTAAATTGACTACCAGCTTGCATTAAAATGGTTGCTTGTATACTTTCAATGCACTTCTTTATTAAAGTAACAGCATAACATTTTAAGATTTTTGGCATCTTAGGAATTTCAGCCTTTTAAAAATTGTTTTGTACTTAAACAGCACATTATACTTGGTATGTATGAGCCATTAGTTTCAAACAGAAGTATAGGACATGGAGCCAAAGCATTACTAATATGTAGAAAAGTTGCCCTGGCAACCAAAAAGATGTAATGTTTTTAAATTAAGGATTCAAAACAGTCACTTTTCCCCAGAGCACATCAACAGCAGTAGCAATATGTACAGTAGATACATTTACCAATGCTATAAACCATTTCTATCTTTTTTTTTTTTTTTTTTACACAAAACTGAATAGATAATGTACAGACTATTTGTTAAGAATTATGCCTATACTGGTTTAACTTTTTCCCATCTCTGGCCAACTGTGGTCCCCAAACAGGTTAGAATTAAATATAAACTTGCAGTCTTTGCTTTAAAAATGAGCCCTAGATCAGAGACAAAAAAGAAATGCCAGATAAGAAAGGGGACCTATAAATGCAGACAGAGACTGGCCTCATGGCTGATCACAGGCAATATTGCTCAACTTTTCCAGCAAAAAAAAATTTTCCCTAGAGATGTAACCCAGGGTTCATTTTAAATGTACAATGGAGTGGCTTTTATATAGGGTTAGGGTTTAACTTGTTTGGAAAAATTGAAGCCCACAGTTACCCTTTAAAATGGGAATTACAGGACTGTGCATTTAAATGCTGCATTTGTAGCCTATGAACACAACTTTTTTTAAACAGCTATCATTAAACCTTTAGAAGCCGCAAATCATACAGTGTACAATCTCCATATCTGAGGAAAACGCTTTACAGAAAGTGATTTATCTGGAAAACAGAATGCCCGTATTCTAGAATTGTGATCATTCCCAAAGGTGATCTTATGATCATCCTTGGAAATTATAATAAACGCACAACTAGTGTCATGGTTGGTGGCCTCTATGTGCATGGGGATTCAGTCAAGTACATCACATACTAGTGGGCCTCTTATTTCAAGGGGAAATAAAAAACATTTACCAATGAAGGCATTTGCACAATTAACACGCACACAAAAAAAATGCTTGCACGTAAGGGGGTGTTTGAAATAATGCAAGTATGCACTTAGGGTCCAGGTTTAAAGTTGTGGATTTCTTCTTTAAAAACAATTTGCTGGCAGTATCATTGTGTACACTAATGCAAGGACATGTGCAACATCAATATTGAGTGCGAATTAAAATTGTGGTGTTCCATGCAGAACTGCGGAAGGAATTTTATTATAACACCATTGCGTAGCTGAAGATATATAGACTGCAAAAATATTTTTGGAGTGTATTAAGTTTGGAGGTTTAAATTATTTTGCTGTAAATGCAATTATGCATTGGTCCCTTTCGAAGTTGGTGGACATGTTCCATAATTTTACCGTTCTCAAAGAGAAAAACTCCTTCAGAAGACTAAGGCTGGGTACACACCAGCAGATATTTTCAGCTGACTGACCCATTCACGGAACTTTCGTGAATCTTCTGGTGTGGGGAGGCTGGCCGTGACCGGCCTTGATCGTTTATTCGTCCGGATGTCTGTAAATTCCGATTGATCATGCGGTTCCCTATGGCTGAATTTGCCGCGACCGATGGACAATGCCCCAGATAACTTTATTGTATAGCCTATCATGTATTTATACACAGTGATCACCACAAGTGCCTTTTCTCTTCTATGCATAATTGTAGCTTATCCAATCTGTCTTCATATTCAAGCTCCCCCAGCCCCCTTTTAATTTATTTGCCCTTCTCTAATCCCTTTCCATTTCTAATATGTCCTTTTTGCACACTAAAACTGCACCACATATTTCAAATGAGGTCTTGTATGGTAAGTCCCTTGCATACATATCTTTCTTCATACAAGACAATATATTGCTGGCTATAGTTTTTGCTGCCAGACACTGCTTGCTACATTTAAGTTTGTTATTCACTAAAACCCCAAGATATTTTTCCAACAGAGTTTTACTTTACAGAGACATTTATAGTATAACCAGCACAAGGATTTTTAAGTCCACATTGCATCACCTTACATGTATTAACATTGAATCTAATCTGCAACTTAGCAGCCCAATGTGAAAATCTGTCAAAATCTGCCTGCAATTATGCCTCATCTGTCCTTTAACAGTCTACAAAGTTTTGTGCGGTGCGCAAACAGAGACCTTACCGACAATACTAACTTCAAAATCATTATTTAACAAATTAAATAGAAGTGGTCCCAGTGCTCTGTAGCACCACATTTAGAACTTTAGTTCATGTTGATGAAGCACCACTAACCCTTTGCATCCAACCCATCATCCTATTTTCTTTCCATGTCCTACAGACTTTAGCTTATGCACAAGTCGCCTATGGGGGACTGCATCAAATGCATTCAAAACACATCTACTGCTCTGCCAATTTTCTACTCATTTCCTCATCAAAGCAAACCAAGGTTGTTTGACAACATCTGTTCCTTATAAATCCATGCTGAATACTAAGGTCAGTCCTTGAAACATACTCTAGAATATGTTCCTATATCAAAGTTTCCAGTATCTTCCCCACCACTGGGTCTGTACAGGTATAAGAAACAATGGCCTGGATAAAACTGAATTTAATTCCCCAAGGAAACAAGGAAGTATTTTATCTGGTCCAGGAGCGGATATTGATATTAACCTTATTTAGTTGTTTCAAAACCATATCCTTAGTTAACCTAAGTGCCATTGCATATTTTATACCAGTATTGCTATTATACTCTATGCTATCTGTACTTTGATATTCTATATTGTATACAGAGGGAGGAAATGCAGGTATCCCACTCCTCCCGGATCTTCCGGGAGTCTCCCGCGCTCCCACCCCGATCTCCCACAACAGAGAGGAGTCCTGCATCTCTTCCCCGTTACGCCCCCTTTATGCCTGCCATGCCCCCAGACCACCCAAACCCCGCCCACCCTGCCCGGAATAACGAAGAGCCAGGCTGGGATGTCTGAAAATTTTAAAGACATTTGTTTGCTTTAATCAGCATCCTCTGTAACTATTTTATTTCCAGGCCTAATTTTCTTACTATTAATATACTTTAACATTTTTTAGGGTAAGCCTTACTTTGTTCAGCTATACTAACTTCATTGTTTATTTACGCTAGTTTAATTGCTTTCTTACAATCCTTGTTACCGTTTTTATAGTTCCTAAAGGCTCATTTAGTTCCCCCTGACTCTGAATTTTAAATGCCATTCTCTTCCTTTCCATTTCCCTATGTACATCATAATTAGGCCACATAAGTATGGACTTATTTTTTTTACATTTATTTCCCATAGGAATAAATTTAGATCCGAAATGGTTTAAAACCCCCTTAAGCTGGCCATAGACTAGGTGTAACAAGGGGCTTACCTGCTCAGGGATTCCGCGGCGTCTCTCCTTGGTCCCGGCTCATGGCGCGCGGTGACGTCACACGTCCAAGTTCTTCTTGTGCTCGCACGTCCGTTCGTGCTCGCGCATCCGGCTGGCCTGCCCCCAGTGCTGTGCGGACGCACACCTTCGTAGAATTCACAGTGTTTATTGAAAACCACAATCAAAATACACGTTTCGGGGAACGTGCCCCTTCTTCAGGTGATGCAATCGCAACAAACAGTGGTGGTGAAATACCCAACCTTCTACATAAGACCACTCCCCGTGGAGTGGCTAAAGTGCATAATTACTAAAATATCCATAAAATACACATAACCACATGGTGTATAGACCCTAAAAAACTGTGAATCAATAAAAATACTTAGCTGGTCAATGTGAATGATAAAAAATACATTGCTGGTCACAAAAATATCCAGTGATAGCTCCTCTTTATACATAGTGTAAATATACAGAGGTATTGCAGGTGAGTAAACCCTCAACACGGATGGTGTGTCATGTAAGAGTAAAATCATGGTAATAAAAACGATCATAATAATAAAGAGTGTAAATAAAAGAGAAATCTTATCTGGCTCAGATGTGGCTAAAGTGCTGAATTGAAGAAAGTGCTGAAAATGCAGAGAAAATGGTTAAAAGTCCATATTCCATGGATATCCTGTAGAGGGAGTAAGTGCCTCTCTGAAGAATAGGAAGATACATATTACAAGTTCCTTAAACAATGTTGCAATTGAAGGAAGCTACTCTCGGCCGTCTGCAATATAACAATAAACACTATATAACTCACCTGCACATACCTCTGTATATTACACTATGTTAAAGAGGAGCTACTCACTGTATATTTTTGTGACCAGCAATGTATTTTATTCATTCATTGACCAGCTAAGTATTTTTATTGATTTCACAGTTTTAGGGTTCTATACACATGTGGTATAGTGGTATTTATGGATTTTTAGTATTATGCACTTTAGCCACTCCCAAGGTAGTGGTCTTATGTAGAAGGTTGGTATTTCACCACCACTGTTTGTTGCGATTGCATCACCTGAAGAAGGGGGCACGTTCCCCCGAAACGTTGTATTTTGATGTGTGGTTTTCAATAAACCCTGTGAATCTACGAAGGTGGCGACTCCAATATTCCAGAATCGTTTGAATCTACCTCCCTTGGAAGTGGGGAGTTTTCGGGAGATCAGCACCCATTTGTTTGTGTGCATAAGGACACTATACACCATTATTCTGTGCGGACGCACCAGGCACTGCTGCATACCTCCTCCGCTCCTCTAAATCATCAGTTGGTCGGAGGAGGGTTGTTAGTTTGTTCATTCACCACTTCCTACTCCTTCCTCCCCCCTCCAGCTTTCCCATTGGATGGAGGAGGGCTCGTAGTTTAACTATCCTATCCCCTTCACATATCTCTGTCCTCCTTTCCCCATTGGTCCCTGCATTATTTACCCATCAGCCCTTAGTATCCCCGCTGGATATAAGCGGTTTAGTTTACTATTCTTGCTCTGGGGTGCTTTATCTGAGATTTCTGTTACCGACTCCTCCTGTTATTTTGACTCTGACCGATCTCCTGTCCTGACCTCTGGCTGTTCCTGACTACGCTTTTGCCTAACCCTCTGTAACGTGCCAGGTGGCCTGACTTCTGGTTCTGACCTATTGCTCTGTTCGACCCTGCTTTTGCCTGCTCCTGTCTGTACCATGTATTTTTGGTCTCTGACCTTGTATCTCTCCGTGTGCCTTGTCTGTCAGTTTCGTTCAGGACTTCTCTCGTATTCCCGGCCTCGGATACCTTGCACTCTAAGTCCAGGGGGCAACCGTGTTTGGTGAGGCGCATCTAGTCTCCCGGCAAACGGGGGCTTGTCTACTGGCGAAGATAGTGGTTGTAGATTGGGGTATTCGGACTGAAGGAATACGAGGTGATCCGGAGCGTTACACTAGGCAGACATAAAATAGATTTGAGATATACCATATTTTACAAGCAGGTGTTTTTATCTTGATTTGTTCCTATCTGACCCATCCATTTTGTTATCTCAAATTGATTGCATGAAAGAACGAGCTAGGCAGTTCTTGAGTAGTGTATGGGCAGCTTTAGTCTCTCCACCTCACAAATTCAATTTTGCTCAAACAAAAGGGAAAATTAAACAATTGCCACTTATCAATCTTCGTGTAAAGTAAAAAGTAAATTACCTTATATAAATAAGTAAATATTTCTATAAATTGCAGTGTAATTTATAGAATCATCTATTCATATCGTCTTCAATTACTTGGTTAATTAAAGGGAATGTCCACCCCCAAAACCATAATTCAATATGTTATTGGCCATTATCCTTGCTTTAAAATAAGCCAAACCCCATAAAAAAAATTAGTTCAGCCAATTTTAAGAAACATACCTTTCTACAACCTTATTTTTGCAGACCAGGAGATCACTGATGTCACCTACGTCCATGCCTTATCCGTTCCCACGCAGCCTTCATCCTCCCTTAGCACAACCCCCCCTCCAACCATCCAGATTGCCCCCTTCTGTCCCTCCACATAGCATAAAATTCTTTAAACATTAGATAGATACCCAGACTCAACCGCTGTGTTATTTTTAGAAAAAAATAATCTGTACTTCCAGCCCTTGTTCCCATGGCGCTCTGCATGACATCAGCAGCCAATCACAGACGCAGCTGCTGGCCGGTCCCATGCTTGAAAGTTCCGGCAAGCAGGGAGCTGGCTCAATGTGCCCCAGGAGTGAAGGGGCTGTAATTTTTTTAAAGAACAAACCTGGTGCTTGTGGTTAGGCAGGGGAGGATCTATCTTAAATAAAACTTGATTTATAGGGTGGACATACCCTCTAAGTTAAGTTAAAGGTGAACGCCTAATATGAAAACTTTTCCCCCAGAACACATATAGATAGTATGATTCTTCACTAGTACGTTGCATATTCGTACATGTGAGAAATAGATGTTAAAATTAAGAAGGTATCCATGATGTTAGCATATTGCCATGCCCCCTGAACCCAGCTTTCATACCAATATGGAAATATTTGAAAGACTTAAATCTGATTGTTACCCTAAATTTTATTTTCCAGCCAGCGTGAAATGCATACCGCCTTGCTGTGGCAATACAAAATACTCCAAAGATAAAATTTCTAAATGTACCTGGGTTCTTTGTGGCAGCTCTGGTGGCTCAACATATAAATGACATGTTTTTGGAAACACAAAGCACAAAGGTTCAAATCCTCTGGCTTACTAATGAAATTATTCCAAATAATCTACTGTAAGAGTTTTCTTTTTTTTTTTTTTGTTTGTTTCGATTATGAATGTAGGAAAAGATAGGGTTTCTACATGTACTGATTTTCTCTATGTCAGCCCTATTGGGCTAGTGGCATAATATTTAGCTATTAGCAAGACAGATGACATGAGGTTGCAGGTTTAATTCCCCATTTTTTTTACTGAAATATTAATATTCTGTTTCTTACATCCACACTACCCAAGAACTAACCTGCAAAAATTATTTTTCATTTATGTATGAAAAGCAAAGTAATATATCATTGTTAGGGACAGGAACACTTAAATATGTTTACAAAAACCTATTCTGTGTCAGAGGGAGGGAATATCTTTGAGCTGTAACGGGATTTGCTATTAGATTCTATGAATCAAGGCTGTAGGTTTCTTTACTATGTACACTTACAGTAGTTGGGTGTCACCCAGCTAAGGTGGATTATGGGAGTTGACCCCTAGCACCCACAGGTTAATGCTATACTTCACCCAGCAGCCACAGCAAACAGAGAGATGAGTCACAGCTTTTTGTATCTGTGTGAATGTGCTGTCTTTTTTGGGACAATGCTGCCTGGAGACCTTAGTTCCCTTTTAATTTAATACAGGTCTGATCTATCCAAATATTTTATCTATTGTTCCCAAGTTACCTCATATATAATTTAAAACAACCCTCATAAACAATATATGCCTTTCCAGTATTCCATTTTTCTAACCTTTTTAATTTAAGTGGTCAACTCTTTGCCCAAAGGTATGGTGTTCTTCTTCCAATGTTTTAAAATAAAGCTGGGTAGACACAGTATCAATCTTTGAAAGATGACAGACAGAATCTGTTTCAAAAATTTTAGTTGACCTACATTAGGTGCATAAACATTAGTCAATAACATTTAATATGTACCAAGTTTACCAAAGTTTACCATGTAAAATAATGTAACAGCCAGCAGGATGGGTATAGCTGTCAATTAGCTGAAATTAGAAATTTTGTGAATAATTATTGCTACCCCAGACTTACGTGTACCAAAAGCTGTTGTGTAAAACTATTTAAAATCCTTTGAAAGAGATGCGAGTTTCTTGTAAAAAAAAAAAAAAAAAACTTCCTGCGGCCTGACAGAAGCCATCACTTAACATGAGAGGTCAGTTCTTTCACATTTAGAGGCATAGACTTAACTTGCTCTCACATTACATAAGATTAACTGCCTAATAGAGCTCATTATTTAGTTGTGGAGCGAACCCCCAGAAGGTTCCTGCCCACAAAGTAATAAAACCCACCAAATTATGAAGGGGAAAAATCCTCCTGGCTCCAAGTGGCAATCGGAAATTCCCTGGAAACTCTACTTTAGATCGATACCAGTAACTGGCAACATTCATGGTGGCAGAAACCACCACCTTGGAAACGGACCAAGTGACCTGCCAACAATGTCCACGGGAAGACCGTTCCAGAGCTGGACCGGTCGCAACAGTGAAAAACCCTTTCCGAACTTGAAGCATAAACCTTTTTTTTTTTAAACACATATCCAATGGATATAATGCAGATTTAGGCCAGTTTATATATAATCCTGCATGTGGACCAAATTCATATAGATTATGGGCTAGGGTGGAAAGAGGTTTCCCAGGAGTTTCTAGGAATAACAACATATCTGCATATAGCGCTAGTTTTTCCTTGTGTGGTCCAAATTTATAGCCCCTAATATCAGTGTTTCTTCTTATTTTGAGGGCTAGGGTTTCAATTATAATAGCAAAAAGATGGAGGACAGGGAATAGCCCTGTTGTGTGTCCCTTTTCAGAGGGAAATCTGAGGAGATCTGGTCAATAACAAAGACCGTTGCTATTGGGAAGGCATATAACAATTGTATCCAGCGTATAAAGGGGTCTCCAAAACCATATTTACTAAGACAGATCCACAAAAATGCCAATTCAACCGTGTCAAACACCTTCTGCGCATCTAAGGAGACTATGACTCTATCGCCCTTGTTACTGTGATTAATATGCATTTGAATCACAGTCTCCTCAGGTTTATCGACAGACTTACCCGGCATAAAGCCAGATTGATCTGGATGAATAATTGTAGTTATTACACCCTGTAGACAATTTGCTAGTATTTTAGCTATAATTTTGTAGTCTACATTTAATAAGGATATAGGCTGATAGGAGTTCTTTATTAGGTTTTAGAAAAATCATGATAGTAGCCTCGTACAGAGAGTTGGGTAATTTCCCTTCTGCTAACGCAGTGTTATACATTGTAAGCACCAGGGGTGTCATTTGTTTAGAGTATCGCTTGTAAACTTCTATAGGTAGATCATTTCTTCCAGAGACTTTTCCAGACTCTAGCTGCATTATTGCTTTAATTTCTTCCAGTGTAATGGGACTATCAAGTTTAATTCGGTGTGAATCAGATAGTTGTGGAAAATCGATATCTGCTAAGTAAGATATTATTTCCTCTGAGGAAGATCTAATTTGTGATCGGTATAGGTGGGTGTAAAAGGTTTGGAAGGTCTGTAGTATATTGTGAGTGTCTGTTATAATTCTCCGGAGTCTGTACGTATAGCCAAAATGGGCTGGGCAGGTCCAACTGCATTAACCAGTGTAGCTAATAATTTAGGGGATTGGTTCCCACTCTCGAAGTATATTTGTCATTGGAGGAATTGTTTACGCACTGCTTTTTCTTTCAACAGGAAGGAGTATTGTTTTTGCAGTGCAAGCCAGGCAGTGTGGAGTGAGATAGTTGGGTTAGCAATATACAAGTTAGGGCTGTTTACATTGGAGAAGCTACGTTTGTGTGGGGATATGATCACTTTATACAAATATATTAATGGGCCATACAATAAACTCTCTGGTGCATTGTTCAGTAATAGGTCATATCAGAGGACTCTTGGACATCCTTTTAGAGAAGAAGAAAAGAAGTTTCATCTTAAGGTTAGGAAAGGTTTCTTTACAGTGAGAAGTGGTGGGTAGTGGTATAGCCTAGTTTCGACCTGAACTTCGTTTTTGGTTAAAATTACAAATTTTTTTAAAAAAGTATGTTTTGCAACAGAATTTAGGTTTCGACAGTCGATTCTGTATCGAAACTTGAGTCTGATATGGTACTGTGTGGCACAGTTTCTAAAGCATTCAATAAAATGGGGACGAAGTTGCAAAACTTACCCAGTCTCCTGCTCCTCTGCCGCATCCTCTGACAGGTCCCGATGGATTTAGTACACTATGTGCACGCGCAAGTGCGATGCGCATAGTGCACTACGTACGTCGGGACCAGTCAGAGGATGCGGCGAAGGAGCGAGAGACACAAAACACAAAAGTAAAACTTTCCTCAAACAAACTTTTTTCAGTCCAAAATCATCAAAAGGCAAATACTGTATTAAAGGGAAAGTTCAGTGGGAAATATTTTTAAACTTCTTAGTTTTCTCTTCTGTCATACCTAGTTTAGTTTTTCTACACTCTCTCTGTTTTGAAAACTGTTTTAATTTATCCCCTTGCTATTGCCTGCTGTTGACATAAGTGACCTGACATTTTAGGTTCTGTAAAGGTCCTTCTTCCCGGAATGTACACTTCCTTTGAATGTTCCTAATAGTAATTTCTACTGATTGGCTCAAACATGCTTAGATCACTACTGAGCAACTGAATCAACCCAGGCGCTGGGACAAGGGCAAGACCTGAACGGTTTCTGCTAGGGGTCCTGCAAACAGGAACAAACTATTTTTTTCTAGACTTACACTTAAATAAGCCTCAGGCTTACTTAAGTCCAGCTACTCTGTGTCTCCCTGTATACGGCCACAGGTATTGCCTACAGAAATTATCTTATGTAGAATAGCTACTTGGCTATTATTGAAAGCTGGAAAGAAATAGTTTAACTACACAAGCAATTCTAACTAGGCCTATGTGTAGTGTCTTTTTATATATTGTTTTATGTTTATGTATACTAGCGTATAAACCGAGAAATTAAATCATCCTTTAAAATCATCCTGAAAGTCCCCCTCGGTTTATACTCGGTTCTGGGCTGATCTTGAAGCTTTAAAGAGCAGATGGACAAATTCACATGGGAAAACAAAAAACATGTAACACACAGAATCCTCTTGATTTCAGTGGGTTAGGCAATTGTTGTCCTGCTCACTCAGATCAGCTCAGACTACAAGGGAAAGGGGAAAAAACGATTGAAGTAACAAGATTCAACAAACAGGATACACAGAAAGGTATGCAGGGCACATCTGTGTATGAGTGTGTGTGGGGCTATATATGGGGCTGTGTATGGGACTTTCTATGGGGCTTTGTTTGGGACTGTGTATTGAGATTTCAATGGGGCAGTGTATGAGGCTTTCTATGGGGCTGTGTGTGGAACTATGGGCGGTCTATGGGAGAAAGTCAATCAGTTTTACTGGTTTATCAGATAAAAATAAGTACCTTGGTTTATATTCAGGTCGTTTTATACTCTAGCATATACAGTACACCCAAGAAGCCAATAAGCTGGTAGAAATGTAACATTTTAAAAAGAAAAAGAATACATTTAAAAAAAAAAACAAAAAAAAAAAAAACACACAAAATATTGTCACTTGAAGAAAAAGCTCGCCAACACTTTTTTGCTCACAAACATATACTGATAACTACAAGAGATTGAAAAAGGACCCATAGAAGTCAATGGGGGAAAAAATCTGACTAAAGTAAGGTAAGTAAAAGCATGGTAACTTACAGTAGATGGCTCAGGCACATGGGAAAAGGTTAGGGGAACACTTACAAATTACCCAAATGTGGGGGGAAAAAACCTTCTGGTATACGCAATCTATTTTCGAGTTTCCAATCGTACTTTTGAGGGTTATCGAACATACGATGCTGCTATCAAAAGTAGTTTTAATAATTCATGAAAGTAGTTCTGTACTTTTGAGAATCCAATTTAATAGTGACTATGGGGGTACACAAATAGTGGATAATATATAACATTTTTTATTAGAATATGCACTTTAGATGGGTATTGTCAATAATAATTTTTGAATTTTGTTTTTAAAGGGAAGGGTGCTATAATAATAATAAATATGGATAGACTAAGCCCCTCAACTTCCCTTTTTTACTGTATGTTATGAAATTTCTCTATAGGTCTATAATCCATGACAGACATGAGAGATATGTGATATCGGACATGAAAGAATGAGTGGTGCACCTCAGTCTGTATAGAGGTGCTGACATCCAGATCTATTGGGTGAGTTTTTCTTTTTAGAATTATCATATGCTAAGCACCTGTTGCATAAATGTTCCCAGTCCCAAATCTAGTTACCTGTATTTCTAGTGCTCCCAACCCTGAGAGAGCACATATTTTCACATTATTCCCAGCTACTGTATGAATTGTATGTGCCTCTGAATTTTTCAAAATCTTAAATGAAAGCAGACATTCTTGTCTCATTCTTACTTCACAGTGCAGCTACACGATCACAGCATCTATAATAACTTTGATCTTGCTTCTATTTCCCACTAAATTATTAAACCAATTAAAAAAGGGGAGTGGGTGTTCAGTGCCTGTTTTATTTTCCTTTAAAACTAAAATGTCATTTGGCATGTGACATATCAGTCCTGGATGCAACGTTTAAACATATAAACAGAAAGTTTGATGTCAGACAAAAGAAAAAATAAAAGATTTCATTTTCATACAAAAATAAAAGGACAGGGAAGGGGCAGGTACATTTTACACAGGAAGGCTCCTACTCCTACAGTTTTCTGGACTTTGATTAGACAATGCAGTACAACCAAAAGGAGCAGCGGAGTAAAGGAAAGATTTTTTAACACTACACAGTGGAACCAACAGTGGGTTAAATTTTAGTTTTGGTGGTGGATATGCCCTTTAAGATTAAAAAATTCCAATTCAATTGGCTTTGAATCATATTTTCAAACTTCAATAAGTTCCACTGAACTACTGTAAAAATAAAATTTGCCACTTTAATTCATATCTAGTTTCATAACGGCTTATTTAATAAAAGGTGCAAACTTTTACCTGTTTTAATTATTAACAGCAACCAATCAGGTTTTATGTACATGATGATTATGTAATTATAAGGATTTAAGTGAAAAACAGCAAACTGCACTGAAAATAATCATACAAAGTAAAACAACTGCACTGCATTCATGTACAAAAAACATCATGTCAAACATCTAATTTTATTTTTCACTTTAAGTGTTCTAAGACAAAATTATGTTGTATTAATATATGGGCTGCCTAATAAATTTCAAAATGGACTTCAACAAAAACATTCACAAAGGTCCTCAAACATAGTGCCCAGAAGTCCTATCTCAATCTTCAAATCATACAATGAAATAGTCCTCCAATAGTCCCCTTCCCACAAAATGTTATACTTACCAGCCCTGAAATCCACACTCCGCAAACCTTACTTACCTCCCTGGCGTTCCTGAACTGAGATACTAAACCTGCCCACTGCCATACTCTTTCTGGGTTGTTGTTGTCTCCCTCCTAAAGCTTGTTACAAGCTCACACACGTGCATTGGAAGGGACCTGGTCAGTGACTGCAGGGTGAGTATCTCAGTCCAGGAATGACAGGAAGGTAAGTCAAGTTGTGTGGAAGGCGACAGCTACCAAGCTGCACTCAGCTCTCAAACTTCAAGATCATATTGCATATTTACAAACTGATTGGGTGGGGATTGGGTTCTTATGTGCCAATCCCAACCACATAAAAAAAAAAAAAAAAAAAAGGAAATCCACACATACAACATAGGATTGCGTATATTTTGGTATGTCTTTCTCTTCAGAATACTACAGGCTAGTAAAAGGTTTTCTTAGAGGATCGGAAATGTATTGTCATCTTGCACTATATAGTACAATGTTAAAAAAAAAGAAAACAATAACAATGCTGAAGACTTTGATACAACCAAAAAGGAAGTAAGTCCTCAGCATTGTGTGACTGAATGGACAGAACATGATAGCAGGTTTTCCTTGTAAAGTTAAGTGAATAAGTGTATTGCATGGAGGTACAATAAATCTGCCGCTGCATGTTACACTTCACACATAAAAAAAACCTCGTATTTAAATGCCAAAATGTCATTATCTAGCAGTTCTTTGAAGATCACTTTGATAACATTTCCTTCCCTAAGGAGCTCATTACTGGTATTTTGGTGGAGACTGCACTGCTGACAGATACAGACCCCTTATTAAACATTTTCTTTTATAGAGGGCTCTCAGCAGACTTAATCATGCCATTTTCAAACACAGCTAACAATATCAGTAGGCATATGGAAGATAAAGGCATGTTCATTTCAGTAAAGGTTTCATTGTAGTAATTTTAAATGTAACAATGGAAAATGTTCATTATTTATTACTTACCAAGCCCCAACAGATCAACGGTCAGTTCAGGGGATTTCTTTGGGCTGGCTTTAAACTCTAATGGCAGTTCCTTTTTCAGACTCTGAAAAAATGCAAAATTTATTTTTAAAAAATTCATTTAGAAACAAAAAAATGCTATTTTTTAAACCTGTAATATGGTTTTAACACTAACATATAAAGGACTTTTGCAACATGCTGAGGTACAAATGTTAACATTCATTAACATCATGTGTTAGGATCTCTTAAATGTACACAGGTACAGATAAAATTACATTTTTATTTTTTTTTAAGAAAATATCAGTCTTCAGCATTTGATGTTTAATGTTAACAAGAACATTTAACAAACAACTAAAAAGGGCAATTATACCCTACAAAAATACCCCTCCATCATATAAAAGTACCCAGGATAAGGACCTGAACAGTTCGGCACCCTTATCTTACTTATCTTAAACAAAGCCAGCAAAGTTGATCTTGTAGTGCTTGTGTTAGATCTGCTTCCATCTAGTCCCTGACTGGCCAATGGGAAGGCATACCTTGCAGAACGCCATAATTCTCCTTTAAAGACTTAAATGATCCTACATTGTGTCTGACACATGGTGTCCTGTTAAGCAAGTGCAGGTGGTGATGGAGCTGAAAAGGAAACCCAGATTGCCTGCCCATTCTATGGAGCAGGGGGGTGAAGGTCACCCATCTGCATCAAGAAGTGCTAGCCTTTCTTGTCTTTGTGCTGGAAGCAGGGGACTGCACATGTGCCAACTCTCTGACAAACAAGCTGAGGGAACTGGGTGACCTGTGTTTCCTAGCTCCATGGGAAAATTCTATTGTAAGTATCTTCTAAAATATTTAATCAGTATTCAATAGTATTCATAAAGATGAACAGGGCAAAATCAAAAAAATCAGGTTAGCCAATATAAAAAAGGCTACACAGGTTTGGCAACACTTACTTGTGCAACTGCTGGAAAAAAGTGTAATAAACAATGGTAGCTTTTATGGGACTTTTTAATGCCAGCTAATGGTTGGCATTAATATCCCGCGAAAGCAAATGTGTGTTTGCAATACAATGAGAATTGCTTTATTGCATCTTCAGAGCAAGTGAGTAATAGCAAAATATAAGATTAAAGGACAACTAAAGCCTCAGATTGACACTCTTTCAGAAGGAAGAGAACCTCCATATAAAAGCAGTAATCTGTGCTCACCACCTTTCATTTTGATATGTTTGCTGGGAAATTTACCGTCCTAACATGGGGTTTGTGTTTTATTTTCCAGCATTCCAAAGTGTGGTGATTGACCATAGTGTTCCTTACATGTGCTCAGTCTAAGATACTGCAGGAACTTGATACAGTTGGTCACACCCAAAAGTAGCCTCTATCCAATTCTTTTATAGGACAGATTAGGCAAGGGAGCATGTAGCAGAGGTAAGGGGTGTGGCCAGTCACTGCACACTCATACACAGTTATTTTATGCAATTCTTCAGGGGGGTACATTTACTTTAATGCTATTTACTGTAATGTGATTTAACATTTTACTGGTGTTTTTTTTCCAAAGGCTGTCACGACTCACTAATGTAACATCCCTTGTAACATTTGTTACACTCTATAAGGTACATACTGTAACCTTGCTGGAGGAGCAGAAGTTGGATTCTGTGATGTTATAAGTCCCCATTGCATGTGTAACACGTTTTGATTAATTGCTGTGATCATATATATTGCACCGGTTTCCTATGTGATCACATCAACCAATCACAAGCTTAATATTTCACCTTTTCATCCAACCTGTAATTTTACATTTAGTGCCCCTTTAGTTATTCAATTTGCAGCAATGATGGAAAGAGTACACAAGGTTTGTCTGGCTTTTTTTCAAGTCCCAGATTTTCATGCGCCTCACAAAGTAACATAACCTTGCAAAAATATAATGAGATTTAGATTGTAATATGGACTAAGGCAACAAGAATGTTCAAAATTCCATTCCATTACATGAAATGACCCATAGGTCAAAAAAGTATAGTATTTGAGGCTAAATAAATACATACATACATACATATACTGTAGTGCATGTAGTCCAACCTACTTAGCAATAACCCCATTTCCTGCCCAACAGTTGATTCAGAGGAAGGCCAGAAAAAAAAGTGTAGATAACAGACGCATTTTTGCTGTTAACCTGGCCGTTCTCAAGGGGTATATGGGATGCACCAAGGCAGTCAGTGTCGGGCAGATGAGAGTGCTGCTCCTCCTTTTGTATTTGCAAAAATCATGGTCACAATATATTTTAATTTTTTTTCCCTATAACTTGCCAATTAGAAACAATAATAACAAAAATGCTTGGTCGCTTTGTCTTGGAGAAGCCTATTAAATGCCCAACTAGATTTCTTTTTTTTATATTTTCTGTATAACTCAGCAGGTTACTGCACTTTTCTTATGGCACATGCTGTACATACAAAGCACTGAAGAAAACAACCACATGCTGGGCCCTTTCTTGCTTCTTTGAGTTTGTCAGAAAAGGGGAAAAGTACAGTGGCTGAAAAGCTTTATTCATATATAACATAGTGATTTTTAAGTCACCACCAACATGTTTTCTACAGAATTTTAATTTTTTCACTTAACATATTCAAAAGATCTTTGGGGACGCCCTGTGGAGCAGCACAATTCAACTAATTATTTCAGCAAAAAAAGCAAAAGTACTGCACATCTGAAATACCCAAATGTAATCAGAAGCCAAAATATGTGTTTTTGTTGCAAGCTTAACACTTTGTATATAGCATTAGATGGACAATAAAAGCCGTTTTAAAGCATGAACAACATATGGAAACCAGGGAAATTTAAGATTAAGTTGCATACATACTATAAAGTAGAATAAGAACAAAAAAAAACACCCAAGTTAGTTTGAGTACTTGCCTCGGAAACCTTCTCAACGTGGACTTCGAGAAGTGGGTGTATATTACATACAACCACTAATCAAGGTCCATATATACTGTATATATACACACACATAATTGTATCTTTTATACAGGTGATGAGCCTGCTATTCATTAAAAGATACAAAGTTATGAGAGCTTAGATTTTTGCATGTCTACCCTCCAACTGAATTTTTCCCCGATCCTGTATTACTTGTCCTGATTGAGCTAGGCTGTTGCCTACTAATGATGCCTTAAAGCCAATAAAAGATCTCTTCTAAACCCTAAAGGTGAGAATTTGCACTTAAAGGGTTTCTCCACTGCTAAAATAATTTTTTGCCATTCAGTTTTATTGAAGAAGGGTAGGTAAAGGAGCTCCCGTTCTCCAGTTAAACGTTCAGGAGCCAGGAATGAAGGTAAGGTAATTAACCTATCTCTCGCTTCTCCGACGCATCCTCTGACAGGTCCCGACCAACTATGTACCCTTTGCGCAAGTGCGATTATCAGTATTGATCAATGGAGGGGGGATTTTTTTTTATTTTTTAACAGTGTCATTTTGTTAGTATAGTTGTCCTTTAATGTCCCCAGGCGTCTTATTTACCAATGCAGGCATTTGCACAGTTGCCACTCAAAAAAGTTAGAATTGGACACTCGCAATTGTGTAAAATGGCTGTGTCAGTGGAACGCCACTGAAAAAGCACTTAAAAGGAGGCTTGGGGCATTTAATTACCAGATTTTACCCCTAAGAAAAAATCAAATATTTTTCTATACCAATATCAGTATGTTTCACAAATGATTGTTTTTTGTGTGTGTGTGAAGACTGGCTTATACAATTTATTATTCTTTAGAATATTTGCTTTTAAAAATGTTATTAGTAATGTTACATCTGCAAATCACACAGTAGAGCCACTGAAAGGCAATAAATTAGACACATTTTGATAAATATGAAACCTATTTTGATAACTGTGAGATCTATTAATATGGTTTTGTATTAAAGGGCCCCTTAAAGTCACATATATATGTAGAAATGAAGATTTAGTGGCAATTTGTTGCACAATATTTATAATGCAAACATTCTATAATGCTTTTTTTCAGAGAATCTGCTACAAAAAGAGCTGTGTGCAAAATTCTGCATGTATGAATGAAAGAATTTCACCATTAGGTAGCTGAAGGCATGTAGGTTCTAAAAATATAAAGTTTGTGGGGGTTATTTTTGAGTTTGAAGGGTTTCTAGTTTCAAAAATGGAAAGATATTCAAAATACAGAACTGGTTAACTTTTTCTCTATAATTGGAAAATTCTATGTTTGTGGAATACAGTTTGATAAGGGACAAATATATGATACATATTTAGTGTTTTTGTTTACTTGACAAGCAGAATTATGTAAGATTTCTAAGTCTGAATCACCTTTTCCATCCATTTTTTTCAAAAATCTCCTAGAAGTGTGTAATTCCAGAAGGTCTAATACACTATAATTTAGTGTAAAATTCTAAAAGTGCTGTTTCTATTTTGTGGTGTCCCCTGGACAGGAAAAGTTGAGTACCTACATATGTCTGGTATCTTTGAACTCGCTTAGAGCTTTTAGAAATATTTTGTTTTTACAAATAAAAAAAATGTACGTGTGTGTTCGTGCTAAAAAACCCTACTGCTTCTAATGTAAACTTGTTTTAAACCAATTTAGTGCAAAATCTTGAAAATTCTATTGCTACAGAATGCACGCAAAGTGGGAAATTCTGCTGACACTTGTGACTCAGGTGTGGAATTTACAAACATACAGTACCAATTTAAAAGTCACAAAAATAAATTACAGATTTATACTTATCTTTATTCATATGCCTAACTGACTTTAGATGCCTCAAAGAAAACCAGTATGACAAGCAGCTTTTTTTCCTGTCATCACTTGTCAAATGCTTCTCACTAGAAAACTTATCTAAAGTTTGTACTGCATAACGTGCTATTAAATACATTTCTCTGCAAAAACTCCTATTTTTTAATGCTTTACTTCAACCATAATGAAACAAGAAAAAGCACATAAGATTTATTTCAACAATTTCGGCTGTTGGTATACCAAAAAAAAATGTTGTTTCCTACTCATCTCCACTAAAGCAATACATGTATTTTTTGGATGATCAAGAAATCAAATGGTATTGTGCAAAATCTTGCTAATTAAATTTCCAAACAAAAGGAATTTCAGATTTAAATATCAGAATAATCAATGATACGCATATCACAATAGACATACAAATGTTCTTTATTACTAAGAATAATGTCTACAACTATAGGTAGCTTTTAGAATATTCATATACAAAAAGTGATAAACTGTAAACAAAATTGCGGGTAGTAAGCCAGAAAAAAGGAAATCTAATGCTTGCAAAGTAAGGGAAAAAAGGACTGCCAAAAGATTACTTAAAATGCAAGTCTTTCCCCACACAATCTATACTTGCCTTGCTCACTAATAACACTCATAGCATGAGTGATGGGTTTTCTTCCAGGTTACCTCCTTCATTCACCATGAATTTGACGGCACACCTCCTTAAGAATTTATTTAATTCTGTGTCTGGACGTTTCAAAGTCTATACTTTATATTTTGTTCAATATTTCTTACTTGGTTAGCCCAAAAGACTTAACCCACTCAAATTAGCCAATCTACAAATCACTCTCAGTCAAGAATGCTTCTGAGCTATATGCCTGATTAACAGTAAGGGCTAGGCCACACTAGTGAGTTTTTTGCACTTGTGTTTTGTGCATGCGATTTTTTGAAAATGGAAATCACGGGAACGCAAAATTTCCCGCAATTTCCAATGCGCATATATTTCTGTTTTGGTAACGCATGCGTTCACCATTTTTGGTGAACATAACATAATAGTTTGGGTTAAAGTCTAGGCTTCTTGATCCATGTCCGAGGATTTTATCACCTACTTACCATAGATTAGTTACGCCTACTGATTTAAGATACAGAGCTATAAATGTATTAGGTGTAAGTCATACTAGTGCCGATAGAAAGTACTATTGTAAAGTGCTGGACTCAAAGTGTCAAAATAAAGTGCTACATTCAAAGCATTAAAATAAAGTGCTAATACACTTGTGAAGGTTCTCATACATCCAGGTCACGGTATATCTGTTGTATTCGATTAGATCAACTGGACTTGAAGTTTAGTTCTTAAAGACGTTTCACTAGTCATCCGACTGGCTTTCTCAATATAGAATGACTTGTACAAGTATCTGTGGCAATTATGTACCCTGGAAAATCCCAATTAGCCTATCACAGCCAGGTGTTAAGGGCGTAATTGCATAATGGCTAAGTGGTGTTATAGGAACGCCCAGGGTAAGGTGTCAAAACAGCATTGTACATAGCAGACAGTTGGTGTTGAATGCCCCCACCTCTATTTAGGCTTGGTTTCTTTATTTTCACATAAATGGCCTCCTTGACACCTCTCTTGAACCAGTCACGTTCCTTTGCCAATGTGCTAACATTACAGTCTTCAAAGGTATGTCCTTTATCCTTAAGATGCAGGTACACAGCTGAGTCCTGAACCAAGGAATTGGCTCTTCTGTGCTGGGCCATACGTTGATACAGTTGCTGTTTGGTCTCCCCCACATACAAATCAGAGCATTCTTCACTGCACTGCGTACACGATGTCACTTTTCTTGTGTTTGGTATTGGATCTTTCGGATGTACCAATTGCTGCCTCAGTGTTGTTTGGTTTAAAGCAGATAGGGATAAGGTATTTTTTGAAAATTCTTCTTAATTTCTTGGAGACCCCTGCTACGTATGGGATGACCAGCCTTCTGTCTGTCTCTTCCCTTCACTGTTGGTATTAGTGTTCTTTTCTTTCCTTCTACTTCTTTTGACAAAGGCCCAGTCAGGATATCCACAAGTTTTAAAGGCTCCTCTGAGATGTTTCTTTTCTTTAGCCTTCACCTCTGTGCTAGTGGGGATGTTCTCAGCTCTGTGTTGCAGGGTTCTGATACCCAGCTTGTGATCTAAAGGGTGGTGGGAGTCAAACATCAAATACTGATCTGTGTGTGTTGGTTTTCTGTAAAGATCTACTTCCAGTTTACCATTTTCCTTGACTTCTACCAAGCAGTCCAAGAAAGCCAGTTTGTTGTTTTGTACCTCTTCCCTTGTAAATTTGATGTTTTGGTCTACCACAATAATGTGTTCTGTGAAGGCTTGTACTACTTCTGGTGGATTTTAACCCAGGTGTCATCCACATATCTGAACCAGTGGCTGGGTGCTATTCCCTTAAAGGTATTAAGCACCTGTTTTTCTACCTACTCCATGTAAAGGTTGGCCACAATGGGTGAAACAGGAGATCCCAAAGCACATTCGTGTTTTTGCTTATAGAACTTATCCCTGTATTTGAAATAGGTGGTATTGAGGCACAAGTCCAGTAAGGAACACACCTGTTCTGGGTTGAGATCAGTTCTGCTGGTAAGAGTGCTGTCTTGGCCTAGCTGTTTTCTCACCATGTCAACAGCCTCCTTGGTGGGTATACAGGTGAAGAGAGATGTCACATCATAGGACACCATAGTTTCTTCTGCACCTAGAACTACCGTATATACTCGAGTATAAACCGAGTTTTTCAGGCTGTAAAATCAGCCTGAAAACTTGGACTCAGTTTATACTCGAGTCACCACTTACTTTAGCACTCCGGCAGCCGCGCGATCATTCCCTGTACTGGCGCGCTGGCCCCAAGTTACTGGATGGAGGAGAGCCCACAGGTACAAACTGAACTGGGTGGGAGGGTGAGGGTGGCATTCAAGATGTTTGGAAACTACAACTCCCAGCATGCTTTATTAGCTGGGAGTTGTAGTTTCCAAACATCTTGAATGCCAAGTTTCTATCCTCGGTTTATACTCGAGTCAACAACTTTTATTAGATTTTTTAGGTGAAATTTGGTACCTCGGTTTATACTCGGGTCGGGTTATACTCGAGTATATATGGTATATCTTCAATCTTGTTGAAATCCTGAGAGTTCTGGATGTGATGCTTAGAACTTCCCACCAATGGTCCTAAGATGTTGGCTAGGTATTTTGCCACCTTGTATGTTACAGAGTTGATGCTGCTGACTATAGATCTTAGTGGTGCCCCTTTCCTTATGTATCTTTGGTAGTCCATATATGCATGGATGTGCCTCACCAGGGTAGAGGTGATGATACATTGCTCGATCAATGGCTATATCCATTTGAAGCTGTTTTAGTAAGTCTATGACCTTTTTCTTGTAACGGCTGGTGGGATCCCTTGTTAAAGCCTCATATGTGTTCTTATCGGCCAGGAGCATGGTCATCTAAGCATGGTTGTCTGAGGTGTTGAGTACCACTGTGCATCTTCCCTTGTCTGCCAGTAGAATGGTGATACTGGAATCTTAAGGGATGTTAAGGCTCTTCTTTCCTATGTGGTCAGGTTAGATGAAGGAGTTTTAGCACTGGCTAAGGCTGCAGATACCTTAAGGCGAAGTTGTTCTGCCTCACTCTGTGGTACCTGATTATTGTATTGTATTGAGTGATGGCAAAATTCAAGCCCTTAGCGAGGACTTCCATTTCTGACTGGGTCAGGGTCCTGTTAGACAAGTTTCTCACCCATTCCTCCTTGTTTGATGAAGTGACACTTGTTTGGTGAACTCCATCACCCTTTCACAGATGGCCACAGGTAGCTGTGAGGCCAGGTTCTGTTCTAGTTGAATAATGTTGTGCATTATAGCATCAACTATAAAATGTGTCTGTCGTACTCGTTCATTTAGGAGCTGTGTTTGAGCCTTTTGCAGTATCTGTTTGGCTCTGATGCCTTTAACTGTGGAATCCAGACGTATGCTGCTTGGTACTAGCCTTTGTTGTCTGCATCGGAGGTTAAATTGCAGGGGGTTTCTGTAGTCTGCCAATTTCCTTGCTGTCTTTTCATATTGCCATACAAGTTTGAGGGTTTTCTCCCCAAAATGATTTGAAATATGCAAATACATTACCAGCATTATAGAATCTTAACATTAAACACTTCAAACTATTAAAGGGACACTTAACTGAAAAAAATGACTTGCCTTTATACTTTTCTATATTTTTAGTGCTGTCAGGAACTTGATCCCTTTCTGCTCTCAGTGCTCCCTGTCACTAGATATACACATGTCCTGTTTAGCTCACTCATAGGTAGTTTGCATGTCTCCTCTCTGTATCCACCCCCTCCCAAAACTGAGGCACAGGTAGAGTGTGGAGCATGTGCAGTGAAGATGATCTGTGCCCCACCACAGCCAATAGTATTCACCCAGTGATTTTGTGTTATAGTGAAAGTGAAATTAAAACTGCATTGCAATAGGAAGGTAAGCAGCACTGGGAGCTGTAACTGTGTGAATCAAGTAAGATTGTCTTTTAGCTATAGAGGTTTGAAGGTTTGTGTGAGGGGGGCGACTAATTGATTTCTTTAGGTACAGTGCTACATTGGGACAGATAATGATTATTCCTTTTCCTGTTCTAAGGGCACGGCCACACAGCAACGCAATCACATGCAATTTCATGTGCGATTTCGTTGCGTTTGCGGTTTTTTCCTTAACTATTGATTGCGATTTAAAATGCGGACCGCAAATCGCAACGCACCCGAAAACGCGCGTTTTTGGTGCGTTGCCGCGTTTTCAATATGAAAAACCACAAGCAGTGTGGCCTAGCCCTTATTGCTAAATTAATTAGCCATGCAGTGATAGAGAACTAAGCTTTACTTTTATGGAATGGATTGTTTCTACATGTAGTGTGCCAGGGGGAGGGGCAGAGTGATTGACAGTTCTTTACTGACTAGCTGTGTTCCCAGGGGTGTCCCTACCATGAAGCAAACAAACATTTGCTCAGGGCGCGCTCCTGCAGAGCACTTAAAAGGCGGCAGTTAAAAAAATCCTCCTTCCTTGCAATACTGCATTTTAGCACCAGTCCTCCAATCAGTGTTTAGTCAGCCCTCCAGTCCACCAGTCAGTGTTAGTCAGCCCACCACACCCACCTCCACAAGCCAGACCTATGTTCCCTGATGAAGCCACACCCAGTTATCGTGCTGCCACCTGTCTGCCAAAAGGTGGCATTTAAAAGTTGTTTCAGGTGTCAAAAACCCTAGGGACACCCCTGTGTGTTCCGCTCTCTTTAAAAAGTAAAATCCCCAGAGCTAAAAAAACAAGGGATAGGAAGGTCAGAGAATAAAAAAAAAAATAATTGGTGGTAATTATTCTTTATTACTGCGAGATTAGTTAAAAAATGATTTGCCCCAGTTTACATGTCCTTTAAAACAACCTTTTCTATAATTTTTGCAGTTCTATTCGCTAATCCACTAGCATTGGTAATGCCATTTCTTATTTATCATACTGGCCTAATTACTGTTGATAGCCTTACTATAAACAAACCTATTGCATTGATCTGAAATGTCCTAGTAATTCATTCTATAAAAAACACGACAGGGGGATAATTTCATTCCTCCAATCCTCTTGGAGAGATTGCATAGAGTTTATTTTATACAGTGGGCCTATCTCTGGAGGAGCACTCAATTAGTGCCTGTTTCTTCATCTGGATTCATTTTGACATCCACCATAATTTGGCAAGTGTATGTCTGGCTACTGATAGTTTGCCACTATAGCACCCTGGTAGCTTGAAATTGAGCAAGAGTACAGGACACATACTCCGATATACATATAAACACACGTTAAACACCTTTAAAAACAATTTATAATGAATGCATGGACTTTTTTCGAAATGTTGTGTTTTTGATATTTATAGAATATATATATATTATAATATATATATAATTTGGTCAAGCCTCCATGTGGTAATAGCACCCCAACACGCCCCTTAATGGGAGGTCCTCTGCCTTTAATATAAAGCACTGGATGGCCTCTTCCCTCATTTTAAAAAGCCTAAGGGCTGGAGGGGGAGGGAGAGAGCCTGTTATATGGATCCAGTGTGTAAGAATGAGAAATGCAAAAGTTTGCTAATCGTAATTGAAGTAAAAGAAATTGAAAAGGTTAGACGTTAGGACCTTCCAGACTGGGGTTACCTTGACGTGGTTGGAAGGCTTTTGATTCATGTGATCACAGTAATGTATACTAAAACCCCTTTGCAGATAATATGATATTGTATGGGGCCTAGGAATGTGCATTGATTATCTTTCTATGTTTGTATATATATATATATATATATATATATATATATAAACAGATATGGTGTACACTCAGCCTATAGACTGTTGGAGTTGCCTGGTGCTGCTGAGCGTATCCAGATATAATCTTTATAATTTTTTTTTTTTAAGTCAACCCGAGAGGCTTATTTTTACCAAAAAAACAAGTAAAACTGATTGACTTGAGTATAAGTCAAGGGTGGAAATTATGACCCCTACTGCCCCCATACGGTATAGCTTTATTGTAGGGGGAAAAGGTGTGTATCTCTTAAATTTTATTTGTAAGTGCATTTCACTTTATTTTTTTAATCAGATCATCTTGGAGAATAATAACGAACTTGGAATAAATGACGTTTTCCAAGTCAAAATCCTATCGGAAAAATCACTTCCTATCTCTGCCCAAAAATTTTTATAAGTCTTTGGCGATCCCATTCACCAAATCCGATGGGGGGGGGGGATTGGAAGAGAGCAGCCTGTAAAGCTGCGACCAGAAATACAGACTGCTATCTCCCGATCCCTCCATCGGATTTTGCTGAAACCGATAGGGGACCGAGGGGACTAGGGAGGCACCTGAATTTCCCCAACTGTCTTAAAGGGGTTGCATGCAGTAAAAGTGCCCAGGGCTGCTAGCTCCTGATCCCCACATGAGATTTGGACCAAACCGATGGGGGAAGGGGCTAGGGGGCACTTGAATGCTGTCCCTAATTGCCCCTAGCTGCCTCAAAGGGGCAGCATGCAGTAAATGTGCCTGGTAACTGTTGTGACTCGAGTATAAGCCGAGGTTAACTTTTCAGACCCTTTTTAAAAAATACAAACCTCGTCTTATACTCGAGTATATGCGGCAAAAATACAGTTAGAGAAAAATAGACAGTCTTCCCCAGCAAATGGAAGAATTGTTGGAAGTTATTTAGAGATTATTACATTTTCCACTCCAGTTCTTGTTTCTAAATCTAATCAGGATTTGAAAGCTAATTTAAAAGATATGGTTTCTAGCAAACTGCCTCCTGGCCTTGTAATCAATTTCTCTAATATAAAGCAGATAGACGTTGGACAGGGTGCTCATTTTACCAAAATCAAGGTCAATGTAATCTAATCCATTTATCAATACATATATATTTATACATTTACTGCTTAATACAAATCATAAAATGTGCTTTTTGACTATGGCTATGTGGTGGAAGGATATTTATTATACAGCTCATTGAAATGTTTAATGGCGGAAAAACTAACTAGTTGGTCCATCATCTGGTTTTTAAATCACAGTTCATCTTTGTTGTGCACAAAATTTCTGATGGATACCACAATTTATTTATTTATGTACTTTGGCATAGATGCTTGACATTACCTTAAGTGTTTAAACATTTTTTTGTAAAGTCTATATATTTCTAAATATATTTGTTTATGTGTACCATGACTTCAAGCCGAATAACACAATACCCTTACTTCCTTTAAGTGCATCTAACAGAAGTAGTTTGCTGGCAAACTCCCAGGGCCCTTCCAGGTAGAGCTGTCAGTCGTGGCTGTGACAGATGCGATCACAGATAATGACCACATGGGGATGACATACTCATTAAGGTGAAAAATGTTACAAAACCCAACTTAAACCCTTTTAGTGCCACCCCACGTAGAATTGAGGGCACTCGTTTTATGTCCTTTTTTGAATTATTCCTTAACGGAATAGTTCACTATTTCTACATTGATTGAAGCCCGGGAGGTTAAGGAGCTATGCCTTACCTCCCGTACTTCCTGACTCTGTTCTGCTATAGCGAGCATTATCAGGCATGCGCGTTATAGCGTAACAGAAGCTGGAAGCAGTCGGGAACTGTCACAGCGACCCCGCTGTATCGCACGAAAAGGTAAGATTTTCAGATCTTCATTCCTGGCTATCCAAACATTGATTGAAGAACGGAAGGTAAGGCATAGCTCCTTAACCTCCCGGACTTCAATCAATGTAGAAAAGGAATAGTTCGCTATTGCAGTGAACTATTCATAAATTCTACGTGAGGTAGCCTTTCTACTGCTAAAAAAAAGTTGAGGACCCCTAAAATGATTGTATATCTAGATACGGTCAGCAACACCAGGAAACTGGTGGTCAGTCTATGTACTGAGTGCTTTAATTGACCTCCCTCTCCCCTCAATCCCCCTTTGGTTTGGTCCGAATCCAATGAGGGGATCGGGTCAAATATACCTCCGTAATGCTGGACCGCATAGGGATTCCTTACCTGGGGCCGGTGGTAAGGAAAGCAGCAGTGGAAAGGGAAATTACGTCATTTGGACGTCTCGGGCTTCCCCAGGGTCATCCCCCACTTCCACTGTGTACCTGCTTGCTATAGTACTTGTGAATGAAATAGTTTTTTTTTTTTTTTTTAAAGTGTTTGCTAGTTTGTAAAGACTAAAAAATGGCAGCAGAAATCAATACTTTGCAAATTATTGATCTTTGCCAATGAATGAAAAATCACTTCTGATTTTTCCAATCGGATTTGAACATGGAAATCACACATAAAAAAATTAAATGATACACACACATTTTCCCCCCTTTAAAGGAGAAGTTCAGTACAAATACATATGCTTTTCAGAAAAAAGAGCAGTATTTTTTCATCCCAATGACCTTAATCTGCCAATTCAGAATTTTGTCTGTGTATAAATAAAGTCAACCGAAATACTGACTTCCTGTTTGCAGGACCTAGTAGAGACTGTTATGGTCTTGCCCTTGACCCAGCGTCTGGGTTGATTCAGTTGCTCAGTAGAGATCGAGCATCTTTGACCCATCCAACAGCCAATCAGTAAAATTACTGTTAGGAACATTCCAAGGATGTGGTGCATCCTGGGAAGAAGAAGGACCGTTAGAACCTAAAATGTCAGCTCACTAATGTCAACAGCAGGGAACAGCATAGGGTATGAAATCAACTGATTTTTGAAAATGGGAGAGAATATGTAGAATAACTAAGAAGGCATTACACACACTAACAACTTAACAAATATTGATAATTTCCACTGAACTGTCCCTTTAACCTAAAACTAAAATCAGCGACAAAATCTGTGTCCAGGGGTATGGTCAAGACTCTGTCGGGTTTGATTGCAGGCCATGTCTCGGTGTGTACCCATGCATATAGTACCATTTGATTCAGTACCCTTGAAAGATAGATATTGATTTTAACTTGTCATGTGGGTTTGGGATTTTCTAACCTTGAATCATGTTTTTCGTTAAATTTCTCCAGAAAATCTGGTAAAACCTTGACTACGAAGGCCTGTGTACTGTGAAGGTGTCTACTTTCCAAAAATATATAGTTTGTGTGTGCATAGTTTGAAAAGCCAAAAGCTTTACAAAATGCAAAAACAACTGAATTTTTTTTGTGTAATGGCGCTTATGAATTTGTTCTTCGGGGCAAGTTTGTAGCCATGTCTCAGTGTACCAGGGGTGCCCAACTCAGCCGATGCTGGGGCCGCACTAGTGGCACTGAGCACTATGAGCGCCCCTGGCCTGCCCGGTTAAGCCCCCCTCCTTCCCTTTCCATGCCCACCCGTGTCTCCGTGCGGGCCGCGAAAAAGTTTGGCCGGCACGCAGGTTGGGCATCACTGGTGTACACCCACGCATGTAGCATTCAGTTTGATTCAGTACATTTAGGAGATTGATATTTAGTGTTTAGGGTATTTTTTACTTGTCCAAGGGGTTGAGGTACATTTAGTTTTAAAAACAGAAAGCAGTTCAAAATGCAGAGATGACAGAAATTGTAGGTGTAATTGACTAATGCATTGGTTACCTTCAGGGATTTTTTTTTACTTTGCATTGGATTCATTATTTCAGAAAATCTGCTAAAAGCATGATATTCTATGAAGGACAGCGTCTAGAATTCTGACACAATGACACCATTTGGTAACTGAAGGTGTTTTCTTTACAAAAATATATTGTTTGTGGGGGTATTTTTGAGATTTGGGGTGTTTAGTGTGAAAAAAACAAAAGCAGTTCAAAAAGCAGAGATGAATGAAATTGTAGGAGTTTTTGTCTTTATGCATTGGTTGCCTTCAGGGCTGTTGGTTTTTTAAATCTGGATCCAGATGTTTTGGATATTTCAATCAAGCAATTAAGGCACTGGACTGAGATCTGATTAAAACCAAGTGAGACTCCTTACTATATGAGGAAGTAGCACTGTAAAAAGTAATTCAACCCACTACTTACAAATGACAGGTGAAACAAGTTGCAGGGCAGAAGTTGGTCCACTCAAGGGGGTAACTTTGTTCTAAACCGTTTTGTAGTGCCATGTCACTTCCTCAGAGGATTACATTATATGACTTCTCTTCAACACTTCTGATTTCAGAGGTGATAGATGCTGCTTTTAGTTAATTAGCAATTAAATTAAACTAAGTCTTTTATTCAAATTCTGAGTAGAATTTTAATTACAGAAAACCCTACATTTAATTTTACTTTCACCTTTAGATGAGGGTTATATCACAATAGGGATATTTACATTTTATTGAAAAATGTTAACATCTTGCACAAAACAGTATTTGAGTGAATGGGAACGAAACGGATGAATTGGAATATATTACATAATACTGTGCTTGCTTGCCTGTTATGCGACTATACTTGTTTTCTATGTATTTTCTATTGTAAAATAATAATGAAGTAAAAAAAAAAATAATAATAATAATTGGAGAATTAGACAATAAGATATTTGTGTGTACACTCAAATTCTCATGAAGGATCATCCTGCTCATGGTATATCTGTTGTATTCAGTTATATCAACTGGACTTAAAGTTTAGTTCTTGAAGATGTTTTGCTTGTCATCCAACTGGCTTTCTCAATTCAGAATGACTTGTACAAGAATCTGTTGGCAATTAAGGTGTTAGGAACCTTCTGAATGCAAGGTGTAAATGCATTGACACTAAGGGCTGTTATCGAAACTGCCAAGGGTAAGGTGTCAAAACAGCATTGTACATGGCAGACAAAATCCACTGTTTCTGTCTGCTTTAAACCTACCAACACGCTAAGGCAGCAATTGGTACATCCGAAAGACCCAGTACCGAAACACAATAAAAGCGTCATTATATATGCAGCACAGTGAAGAGTGCTCGGATTTGTATTGGGGGAGACCAAACAGCAACAATGTATGGGCCAGCACAGAAGAGCCAATTCCTCAGGTCAGGACTCAGCCGTGTACCTGCATCTTAAGGAAAAACTTTAAGTCCAGTTGATCTAACTAAATAAAATGGATAAACTCAAAAAAACTCAGAGGAGTGTATTTTATGGTTTCTCTTAAATGCTTTGGATTTCAGGATGTGATAGATTCTGGTTTTAGTACATTAGTATTTAACAAAAGTCTTTTCAAATCTGAGTAGGATCTTTCATTACAGATAACCCTACATTTGATTTTACTTGTATTATATGTATTTTCTATGTTAAAATAATAAGGCAGTTAAAAAAAAAAAATAATTTACATACATATATACTAGCAAAAGGGTGCACATTCGTGAATAGTGGGAATTTTGTGTGCATATGGTATATGTTTAGCTATGTGTGGATAAAGTGGATATAACATTTTTACACACACAACAAAATTGCAGGGTTTTGTACAATCCTATATACTAACTGAGAGGTGTAAGGACATGGCCAACGAACGGAGAAGCTCGAGTGCCGCATCATCAAAACTCCTCCCACTGTCTGCGGACCGTTGGAGAAGCCGATCCAAACTTGCGCATGTGCGCACTTCACGGTGGTAGGAGGGTTGATGATGCAGCATGCACACCCGAGACGCGCATGCTTGGCACCAGGAGAGAGACGTGCGGGGTGGAGAGATGCAGGGTTGATCGATTCTTTTAAGAATTGGGGGTTTGCTGGCAAAATAAAAAACAAAGCAATGAGTTAAAAAAAAAAAAACAAACAAGAAACAGTTAATAAAGATATCCTATGAAATCCTGATTCTATTAGTGTCGCATCTTTTAAACTAATACTTGAAGCACTTGTTTTATTACAGTTGTTTTGAATAAGAGTCTATCAGAATGGTTTATCTGGACTTTGCAAGTATTGCCTACTATTCATAGAAATAACTTGATGCATGTCATAATCCACAAATGTCAAAATTGTTTACCTTATCAGATCCCACAGACTTGACAGATTTTTCAGCCTCTTTCTCCTTTTTTCTTTCCTCCTTTTTTTTCTCCTTTTCTTTCTAAAAAGTATAAAATGAAAAAACAAATTATATATACTTCTATTCTCCTTCTTGAATGTCTGTGGATCTCAAAAGGGTTAGTTCACTGTCAAAGTGAACTCTGCTTTAACAGCATTAAGTGAAGTACTGCAGGCAAACTAGCTATGTCTTACCTCCTGTCCTTCACTTAATGTACCAGGAGAGACGAGTAAACTTACCCTATAAATATGTTAGAATCCATCTTCTTTTTGGCTGCCTCCAGTGAACTTTGAGTTTTCTGCTCAAGCACTCCAATATCTCTAAACAACAGTAAAAACTGGAAGATCCTGGTAGGACTAATGGACACACAAAAGTGTCTAATTTTAGAGAGACCTGTGTGTCTTCTTAGAACTGTATTGATGTAATTTGATTCTGTATTTTTAGCAACTGAATGAATGTGATTTTATGATTACCGGTATAGCACTTTATATTAAAAGGTATGGTGTAAAGGATATATTAATAAGAGTTATGTTAGCACAGAGATAATAGCACATTGTTTTATGCTTTGTGGTTTTAAACATGGTACAGATGTCCTTAATTTAAGCCTCTCTTATTGGACTATCTAGATCTTATAGACAATAAGGATATTAAGATGCCTCCCTAGAAGATGGATATATTAAATTCATCCTTTGGATCAGGAGAATGAGGGGTTTTGTAATTTACATAATTGTTTTGTCACTTCCTGTGTATATAAATAGAGCACTTTGAGCACTTGTAATTACACTTGATAAAGAAACTTTTGATCCGAAACATGTTAGGCAGTTAATAAATAGCACTTGGCAGACAATTTTGTGTGTCCATTAGTCCTACCAGGAACTTCCAATTTTTACTGTTGATTAGAGGAAACTTACCCTGCAGCACGATTCACCTCTGGCTCCTGACAGGTCCCAACCGCTTCCACTGATAAATAAACCATAGCGCACATTTGCAAACGCATGCTTTAGTCGTTGCCGGTCAGAGGTTCCATCGACGGATGGTGCTGCAGGGTAAGTTTGCTAGTCTCTCCTGGTACATTAAGTGAAGAACAGGAGGTGACACATAGCTAGTTAACTTCCCATTCTTCACTTAATGCTGTTAAAGCAGAGTTCATTTTGACAGTGAACTAATCCTTTAATTTATTTGTCTTATTTTAAACTGTGTGTACTGTGTTAACTACTTTATAACCTCACCACCTATCCAATTTTTCTTCTGTAGATAAGGTAAGTTACATAACTAATTTTAACAAGAACTGGAAAACAAAGGGACACAATGCAACACATTTTGTTGTAAGGCTCACATCATAGTTAGTATTTACAGAGTGACATCACTCATATATTGCCATACAAAAGATTCCATAAAAGATCCAAAAGAAGGAAACTAAATCATTATATGCAGGCCAAAGACCAAATTCCAGATATCTTTATCACTTTTCTGCAATTCACAGGAAATGCTTTGTATTGGGATACTTGTTAAGAGAACTATTTTTTTTTTTTTTTGCTCCCCATGCAACCATGCACAGACAAAGGCTGTGATGCCCAGTCATCAACAAGTTCTCCCTACAGGAAAAAAACTGTAAAAATATAAAGCTGGTTAAAAGCACCAATGATTGACTGCGGTTTAACCTGATGCCTCCTCTGCACATGCTCAAGCTTGTAAAAAGATCACAGAGCACAGGGTGGAGGCAGATACCTTTGCCAGAAAGTAATAAAACATATTGTTAAAATCTGGTTACAAATGCATATACCGTATATACTCGAGTATAAGTCGATCCGAGTATAAGTCGAGGTACCTATTTTTACCTGATAAATTTGTAAAAACTGATTGACTCGAGTATAACCGAGGGTAGAAATTAGTTGCCCTTTAAATGGACAGCAGAATTCCCATACATGAATCCCATACAGTAATAGCCAAATCCAGTACCAGTAACCCCCAATTCCTTGGCACTCCAGATGTTTTGGAAACTACAACTCCCAGCATGCTTTGTTGCTGGGAGTTTCAGTTTCTAAACATGTGGAGTGGCAAGGTTCAGTAAACTTTTAATTAAGCTTACCATCATTTACAATGCTCCTGAACCCCATATTGTAAAGGGCCCCCTGACCCCATATAGTAAAGAACTCTCTGACCCCAGTAGTTTTTGGTCTGCCAAAAATATCTGCTTTCATTTTTTGGCCACAGAGACCGATGTCGGATGCCCTTTTTTCGAATCTGACATATCGGTAAATCACTACGGATCATGTAGTCTCCTATGCAACATACAAATCGGTCACAACTACTTTTGCCATTACTGATCCTATTTGGTCTGCCCAACCAGTCAATACTTGAGAGCAGTTGGCTGGGCCATGTATGCTAGCCAGATTATTTTATTTTAGCCTTAGTTACAAAATATTCAATGACTTGACTAGGATTATCAACTAGATAAGTTAAGATGGTTTCGATGTTGCCAGTACAAGTGCCACTACTCGCCAATCCCCCTGCACAGGGCATTTCCTATACAGATTTCTCCACAGAACTCTGTAGGAGCTGAAATGCCCCCCTTGTTAGTTGGGCACCGTGTGCACAGAGCTTTAGACTTTCACCAACCTTTTAACAATGTTGTAGAAATGCATTCTTTACTGTAATTTGATATTAAAAAACTGCTAACATTTCAGATACAGATTTATATAGAACGGAAATGAAAGTACTCAAGTTTCTTTACCAAACAGCACAAAGGAAACTGCATTAGGGCACTGAATAAGTAAAACCTGAGTAGGGAGGTGCTAGATTCAGAAGATGAACATTATAGAGAGATAGAAAAAGAGATCTGATCTGCAACACTCAATAATACAAAAGATATTTGTAATAGTGAAAGGCTAAAAATCCTTTATTCTATTTGACAGGGATATACATTAAAAAACAATTAAAAAACCACTAAACTCCTCAAACTCTATAGTGAATGTGAATAATGTGAATACTGTTATGTGACTATATCCACACACAGAGTCTATATATATAAGTCACCAATAGTTAGTCATATAGTCAAATAGTCATAATTGGTCCAAACCATAAGCATCATGGGGGTTACCCTACTTACGACCTGGAGTACAGTGCAAAGGAGAGAAGAGGGATAAAAACAAATCCATCACATGGTAGGACGCGTTTCGCTCCACCCCAAACACACACGGGAGCTTTTTCAACTGTAAGCCATCACTGTCTCTCGTCCCTTCTTTAATAGCGTAGCGCCGTATGCGTGTGACGTCACAATCTCGCGAGATCTCGCGAGATGCGCTCTAAACTTTCGGGCACAATGATAGGCTTACTAACTCATGTGACCAAACTCTTTACCAAACAGCAACTGCACCAATGTATGGCCCTGCACCAATTCCTCTGGTCAGGAACCCAAGGAACGTGTACCTGCATCTTAAAGAAAAAGTACATACCTTTGAAGATTGTAATGTCACCATCCGACCCGAGTATAAGGTACCCATTTTTACCTCAAAAAATAGAAAAACCTGATTGACCAGAGTATAAGCCGAGGGTAGAAATTATGACCACTACTGCCTTCTGATTCTGTATTGTTCTAAGCCTTTAGTTGCCCTTTAAATGGACATCAGAATTCCCATACAGTAATAGCCATACTGGATTTGGCTATTACTGTATGGGACTACTGTATGGGAATTCTACTCTCCATTTAAAGGGCAACTAAAGCCTCAAAAAACACAAAAGGCAACAATAGGTAACATTCTCCTTCTGATTCTGTATTGTTTTTAGCCTTTAGTTGCCCTTAAATGGACAGCAGAATTCCCATACAGTAGTCCCATACAGTAATAGCCATACTGCTTGGGAATTCTTCTGTCCATTTCAATCATGCTTTCTTTGCTGGGAGTTGTAGTTTCTAAACATCTGAAGTGGCAAGTTTAACTGAAAAAAAAATCCCCTTGCCGAACTCTTTAACCCATCATTGTATGAGGCACTCCAGATGTTTGGAAACTACAACTACCAGTATGCTTTGGTTGCTGGGAGTTGTAGTTTCTAAACATCTGTATTGGAAAATTAAACAACAATACGATTTTATGCCTGACTTTGTAACCCCTGCTAATGGCAGCTTATTTCACCAGTCAAACAGGACCAGACAGGAGTGTCGGAGGACTCACACCTTCCCTGCTCCTTCCATTTCAGTAGTTTGGCGTAACTTGCGTAACTTACGGAACTACTACCCTGCAGCTCCGGTCAGCATATCTAGCTGCCAAATGGACTCAGAGATGTACCGCATACTTTCCCTACTTGTAGCTCCACTGTGTCATTCCATTAAATGATAATTTTCTGATGTGACTCGAGTATAAGCCGAGACTTATACTCGGCTTTTAGGCTCATTTTTAAACCTAAAAACCTCGGCTTATACTCAAGTATATATACAGTATATCTTTGAGACTTGCAGGTAGATTCAATAAAAGTTCTTATCGTTTAAAATTATGCTAATTTTGCCCCAACCAATCAGATCTAATTTTACATTTGTAAGCTTACATCTGATTGGTTGGGCCAAAATTAGCATCATTTTAAACGATAAGAACTTTTATTGAATCTCCCTATTAGTGTATTAAAACGTACAGGCAAATAAATTACAGTGATACTTCCAATTCAGATCGCTACAACTAAGGCTGGGTACACACAGGGAAATTATTTGTCCCAACCGAGCATTCGCTACTAGAGAGCACTTGGTCGGGACAAATGACTCAGCCGTGGCTGACAGTTTGTGTGACCAATCATGCGGCCCCATAGGGAACCCCACGATTGCCCGTGATTTGTCAACGGTCGTGGCTGCCCCACACACACAGGAAGATTGTTTTTGGCTGACTGACCGATATACACAACTATCGGTCGGTCGAAAATATCTTACCATCAGGGTTATTCAATAAAAGTTCTTATAGTTTAGAATGGTGCTAATTTTGCCCCAACCTATCAGATGTTATCTTTCAAATGTTAAATAAGATCTGATTGGTTGGGGCACAATTAGCATCATTTTAAACAATAAGAACTTTTATTGAATCTCCCTGTATGTGTACCCAGCCTAAGACATTGCAAAATAGGATTCTGGGGAACTTCATAAACAATCACCTCTCATCCAACTCCCTAATCAGATAGGGTTGGAGAACGCATTTCACTATATGGGAGTCTGACACTGCCTGCAAACTACAAGAGTTCTTACCACTGTTCCACTGTCTACCCAGCAGCACAAAAAATTTATTCAGTCTTGTATAATTAATCAGGCTTATCTCACAAAAAAATCTCAAATACATGAGTAGAATGCAACAGACTTTCTTCCCTAAATTCAGTCTGGAATTTAGGGAATCCCACTGGAATGTTTTATGGACTTGCTCCCCTGTGGAATGATATTAGACTGCCATTATAGACTTTATCAATCAGCATCTACACATTCCAATGGATTTCAGGCCTTATTTATGGCTTATATATCAACACACATTGCTGCACATACTGCTTTGATAGGTGGTATGAATAACCTACAGTGCAACACTTGCTGGACTGTGTACAAAGATCTACCCTTTTATTAGCTATTCTATAAACATTAGAGATTGCCCAAAAATAATTATGACAAGGTATGGAAACCTTTTTTGCTACTGTTTTGTAGTACATGACATTTTACATCATGCTCGTCTTACGGCTGCAACAAAAGAGAATTACAAAATATATGGCTTCCCAGCACATTTCAAACTAGAAAAGATATGGTACCTCAAATTTGTTTTTATCAGCAGCAGCTTGCAGAGTAGAGGATGCACAGGACTGCACAGCATCAGAGGACGACGTCTGTACAAAGCAGATGAGAAAGATGAGAAGAATAGCAAGGCAGATGATCAGTATTTGTAAAGGGCTAAGCCAGTAAAGTGACATAAGATTTTGCATATTTACAAGGTACACAAGGTCTGTGATTAGTTTCATCAAGAGAAAAAGCAAACAAGTAATAAATCTGGGCCACTAAATGAACGACATGGAATGAAAATTATGAAACAAAACAAACCGCACCACACAAAATGCCATTTGTAACATTATTACGATATTTACGTCTGAAGTAAACCTAGGGAACTTTTTATGTTATTCTTCTGAATGCAGTGGTTACCTTTAGGTGCTTGTTTGATCCCACAAATGCCACATTTATAGGTTAGAGGAAAACTATATTTGCTTCCTCTCCCACCCTCACTCTTAAAAGTCCCCAGGGTGAGGAAATTACAAATAGGTCCTCACCCCCTGGTTTACAGTAGATTAGCTGCAATACTAATTTTTTTCCATCACTAGTCCTTACTATTCCATTGGCAACAAGTAGTTAAGTATTCTACACCATCTTAAAGGAACTGTAAACTCAGTATTTGCAGTCTTTGCCCTCCGTTTGTATTATTCACAGGGAGGTGAGAACACTTATTCTCACCTCCCTGTGAATAATATTTTGCTAATGAAAAATCACTTCCTGGAAAATGATTTCCGGGAAGTGATTTTTCATTCATTGGCAAAGATCAATAATTTGGTGATCAGAAGTGATCACCAAATTTTGATCTCTGTCCCCATTTTTTTTCTAAGTCTTTGCTAAGTAGCTAAGTAGCGTGATCTGAATGGAGATCACAGTGCAGTACCTCCACTAGACCACTGTGTACCCAAATGTATGCATTGACTCTGTTTTGAGTTTGTTTGCTGGCCACATCACTGTAAACCCATACCATTTGATTCAAGACTCTTTGAAGATTGACATTTAGTGGGTGTTTAACTTTCCATGTGTGTGTATGCAAAATATTCAAAATTTTGAATACTGTTTTTCGTTAATTTTTCCAGAAAATCTGCCAAAGCATGATGTTTTCTTAAGCATTGCCACTGGAATTCTGAACATATGTATGAAAAAAATAGCACCATTTGGTAGTCGACTGTGTGTACATTTAAAAATATAAGGAACACCCCCAGGAACCTGCACACTTTCCCATGCTGCTGCAATTAAACGAAGGGGAATTCTGGGGAAAAAAAGGTAGGGGGAGGGTTGGTGTACTTTAAAATAACCCCCCCCCCCAAAAAAAATGCTTTTTCTCAGTGGAGATACCCTTAAGAAGTTTACAGTAGGCTAGCTGCAATACTACAATTTTCCCTCACTTGTCTAACAAATTAATTAATTAAGATAATAAGGGAATTGGTAAAATGTCTTAAAGAACCAGATCTGCATTAATTATGCCTTCTAATCCCATATTGAAAGTATATGGTATGTCTGAAAATCTCCAGAGTAAAAGAGCAAAAACACCAAAATCTGGCAGCAAAACTTGGTTCTGAAAACCGTAGTGGCTTTTACCAGAGACATTTCTTCCCAGAGTAACGTACAAGGAAATGTAAAATACTGTGCAAACTGCACAAACTTTAATATTGAAAAAAAATATATGCAGCTGGAAAAAGCCCCATACCTAAACCTTGCTAGACTTATCTCTTGCAAAATCTGAGACTCGGCAAATTACTAAGCGGCTGCCAGTCTGGCCCATTCAGCTGCTTCAGAGATTGGAAAAGGCAGCAGAAGGCTGGCGATGGAATGAGGCTGGCAACGATATATAGGTTTGGATTTGCAAGGTATAAACCTAACGAGGACTAGATTTGGGGGCATTTCTAGCTGCCACCTATTTTTTGGGGAGGGTAGATATGTAATGTTCTTTACACAGTCTGGGAGCAATTTGGTAAATGTAAGTTAAAAGGAACCTGGGTTTGGGGGGTTTTCTGTTACGTGCTCGATTTTGTAAGACGGTGGAGATGCCCTTAAGCTAAAAAGTAGTTTCATACCACCAGGGATTTTTGGTGGGATTGACTGATTTATTAAATGTGAGAACATAATGTCCCCTCTTTTTATCAATGTATTCTTTATTATTAATCTCTATGTGTCACTAGAAATCTTCCGGGGTTTATCAGTGTTTCTTTTTTAAGAATAACCTTGAAAATTTTGGCAGGTCCTAGAAGGAGACCCTAATATGCGAGTGGATACTAAAATCAAACCCTGATGTGTATATCAGAAGGGTAGGTCTCTATTCGCAGCTTATCCAATCAGCCCCAGTTTCAAAAATAAAAAAGGGCTGCTTTTGTGCTGTAGTTGCATTATTTGCAATTCTTTGATCTTGGGACCTTTTAATCATCTGTATACAAGAAATAGTTTTAATATCAATGGTTATTTTAATTGTAATAAGGAATTTTGTATTTACCTTGTCCCTGATCTCATAGGAAAAACCATCTGTCCATTAAAGAAACATTTCAACGCCACAGAAGTGATATTAAATTGGCAGAGATCGATGACACTTCCAACACTTCTAAAAGTAATATGATGATACTCCTGTTCCTTCTCACTTTCTTTATGTAAACATCTGATAACTGACCTTAAAGTGGTGATACATCATGTTCCATGTATGGCTAGGGGTGGTGACAGGCATGTAATGTTATTATGTAGGGAACACTCTATCGCTCTTATACAGATTACTGTATTTTTATTTTGATGCACTCCAAGTCAATGACTTTTTAGCCCCAGCTAATAGATAACTTTATGGTCAACAAAACATTTACAGGAATCACAATGCATAAGGAACTGCAATTGGCCTATAACATTGGAGGTGTGATTGAACCTCACACCATCAGACTGTATTGAGAAAGAAGCAGAGGGGCAGTGAATACTATGCAGTCTACTGAGCAGGCCCAACAAACCAAATGATACAGCCACGGCCTAGGGTTATCAGGCTGGATTACTGGAAATTCTTAATGAAATTAAATTATTGCAGCTGGACTGGTTTGCATTTTTTCAGTCATGATCAGCTTTGCTGTACATTTTAGGATAGTTTATACCAAACTGTATTGTAGTGTTTTCGGTGTGGATCCAGATTTTTAGCGACATTAAAATGCTATGTGTAACAATTGTGGCCGGGCCAAAAAAAACCCCGCTTAAAATGTTTTCTGCACTAAAACATGCTGCTCGTGTGAAAGGAGGATAGGAGTCAAGCTAGTCTAGGGGAGCGAATTTTTTTTTATAAATCTGGCCCTGAGATTATGATGCTCTGACTTAGCAGTAGGAAGTGGGCATGCTCAAACCATGGGCTTGCTGGTGATGTCACAGCTCATGTGTAAGCAGGAATATACTGCGCACTAGAAACAATCTTGGAGTCCTTTTAAAGGCTTAATTTTTTCCCCTCACCCATCATCTTTGGATTTTGAATAAGGATACAAAATTTTTTATGCATGGTAAAATGGCTTTGTCCTGTGTGTTCAGCACCACATGATTAAAGTTTAAATACAAGATTGTTTTTTTTTTAAATAAGAAAACAAAGAAATACCAATGTGACATCTATCGATTTAGCTGTATTTGCAAAGTACATAAAAAAAAAGAAAAAAAAAAAAAAGAAACTGCTGCATATAATGGGACTATTATGCAATGATGCATTTTTTAAGGAAATTACTGTAATAAACAAAAAGAACAGGAGATATTAACATGCTCACTACAGACATAGATAAGACAGACAGACTAGAAAATTTAAAAAAAAATATGATCAAGATATCTGTTGTATTCAATTAGATCAACTGGGTCTTGAAGTTTAGTTCTTGAAGACGTTTCGCTAGTCATCGACTGGCTTTCTCAATTCAGAATTGAGAAAGCCCGTCGGATGACTAGCGAAACGTCTTCAAGAACTAAATTCAAGACCAGTTGATCTAATTGAATACATTAAGAATACCATGACCTGGATGAATGAGAACCTTCACAGCATATGATCAGAGAGTTTGAAAACTCCAAAGAATATTAATGATCAAAACTTTAAATCTGGCGTAAAACTTAGTTCTGAAAGTTGTAGTGGCTTTAATCAGAGACATTTGCTCCCAGAGTAATGCACAAAGATGAAAATACTTTCTTAAAGTTTTTGTAATGGTTAGGTTGATATTAAAAATAATGCATACAGATAATACATATAAATAGCAATAATAGAATTATGAATAACAATTCAAAAAAGGGGAAGAAGAAGGGAGGAGGGGAAGAGGTAAAGGATAGGGATTGGGAGGGAATAATGCAGTATGTAAACACAGTCAAATAATTGATGCTCCTTGCACACTCATCTGTTGTACTGTGGCCTATAGGCTGCTTACCAAAGTATAATTTTTTTTTAAAAAAAGAGGTACGCACTCACAGAATCTTAATGCTTCTCTTGATCTTAAGTTATAGGTTTATAAAGTTACACCTCCCAGACTGCCCTGTATCTAAGTTTCTGTGACAAGGCATGGGATTAAAGTGTATGTATACTGAAAAAATGACTTTGCATCATTATTCTATAAATAAATATGTGTAAGTAGCACTTACTCTGAGGAGTGTGTGGTGTTGCTGCATGCCTTCAATAAAGTACTTTTATTTCTTAGGCTCTGACCTGACTATTTTTCCATACCAACTGTCAATTCTGCATACAGTATACAGCACACCAACTGTCAAACCATTCCAGCTACAGCAAAACTGCTTACAGAAATGCTGAAATGTAAGATGTTTCAGATTGGATATCTAAACAAATAGGGTTTCCACTAATGGGCAATTTAAAAAACAAATTTGCCAGTGTGCATACCTTTAAGCATAAGCCCAACTTACCCCAAAAATCTATCATCTATCTTTTTTAATCAATTACAGACCTGCAACCATTCTCTGTCCATTCCTCCCTATGGCACCTTAGGCTAGCTTTAAAATTGATTTAGCAGTTCGGGGTAGACCCTGAAGTGATAGTGCTATCAGGAAAAAGCATACTTTATACAGCTGTAACTTTGGATAGACTGCAGCTAGAAGAATGATCCTAGGGTCATTTTAAAGGTAGTGGTGTGCCCTATTTAATAAAGGCCCCTGTATGGAGACAACCTTTCTACTAATAACTGCCAACCAGTGTAACAAGATTAAATAACCAGACAGTTTGTACATTAACCCTTACAGTTCCACCCAAAATATATTTTGCCAATTCACAGGAGCCCATAAATTGTAAGTGTGGTGGTACTGGGGCTGTTTTATAAAAACAAGTGCCCTCCCTGTCCCCTTGATTTCCCATTGGATTCGGCAACAAAAATGAATAGGGGATCACTAATATACACCCCCAAAGTACTAGATGTATAGGGATTCCATCCCCAAAGCCAGTACTGAGAAAAAAAAAGCAGGGCTGCAGCAGAAAGGGAATCCCCAGGACATCATTAAAAAATCCCAGTGTAGTAATTCTACATGTAGGAATCAAAGGACGTAGTGTGAAATAGCTGAAAGTGTCAATGTTTCCAAAATCGTTTGTTCAGGCCATTTCAAGGGCAAAAGGGGTTTTAGCTTTAAGTGTGTACCCAAATGTATGCATTGACTCTGTTTTGAGTTTGTTTGCTGGCCACATCACTGTAAACCCATACCATTTGATTCAAGACTCTTTGAAGATTGACATTTAGTGGGTGTTTAACTTTCCATGTGTGTGTATGCAAAATATTCAAAATTTTGAATCTGTTTTTCGTTAATTTTTCCAGAAAATCTGCCAAAGCATGTGTTTTCTTAAGCATTGCCACTGGAATTCTGAACATATGTATGAAAAAAAGCACCATTTGGTAGTCGACTGTGTGTACATTTAAAAATTACCGTATATATATGAGTATAAAAAGTTTTTCAGGCTGAAAAATCAGCCAAAAACTCGGACTCGGTTTATACTCGAGTCAACCACTTACCTGGGCATTCCGGCAGCCGCGCATCCTTTTCTGCACTGGCGCGCCGGCCTGACGTCACTGCCCGGCGCCAAGCAGTGACGTCAGCCGGCGCGCCGTAAGGAATGGGCGCGGGCTGCCGGAATGCTGATACCGTACCTGCCGGGATGGATGGAGGAAGATGAAGAAGAAGAGTCGTCCACAGGAGAAGAGTCCAGGGAGAGAGTCACAGGGAGAAGAGTCCAGGAGAAGAGTCCACAGGGAGAAGAGTCCAGGAGAAGAGTCCACAGGGAGAAGAGTCCACAGGGAGAAGAGAAGGTCCACAGGAGTCCACAGGGAGAAGAGTCCACAGGAGAAGAGCCCACAGGTACAAACTAAACTGGTGGGAGGGGAGGTGAGGGGGCATTCAAGATGTTTGGGAACTACAACTCAGCAGCTTTATTAGCTGGAGTTGTAGTTTCCAAACATCTTGAATGCCAAGTGAGGGTGGCATTCAAGATGTTTGGAACTACAACTCCCAGCTAATAAAGCATGCTGGGAGTTGTAGTTGCCATATCTCCCCTACGCCTTCAGGTAGGGACCGTGCTATATGTCAATTCACTGCCCACGCCATCTCACCGCTTATCTTTTTTCCTCAATCACACGAGTTTCCGGAGGGTGTCTTGACGGCTTCCAATTCACACCTCCTAATGTGATTAGCTAGGGGGGCCAACTGGTGTCATTACCTCTACTGCCATTGTGTGCACATGCTCGCCTTAAATTGTTTTTGTGTGACCATAACAGGTTATCTCTGATAGTCAGAAGCGTGGGGCCAAACCAGCTCCATTGTCCTCTTGGAGTGCACATCAACAAAGTACAAAACTAACAGTAAGTTTCTGTATTTCAAGTGCAGCGAAATAGAGTATTCCCTATCATAATGTAACTGCTTATCATGATGACCTGGATCACCCACACCCTACCCGTTGTACCTACGCGCAATGACAATGGAATCATCCGTTTGAGTCATCCACCGACACTTTATATGGTGTCATTTTATCAAGATGTTTACATTAAGAAAGTGAGAAGGAACAGGAGTATCATCATTACTTTAAGAGTGTTGGAAGTGTCATTCGATCTTGCCAATTTAATATCACTTCTGTGGCGTTGAAATGTTTCTTTAATGGACAGATGGTTTTTAACCTATGTAGATCAGGGAACAAGTAAATACAAAATTCCTTATTACAATTAAAAAACCATGATATTAAAACTATTTGCTGTATACAGATTAAATTAAGGTCCAAGATCAAAGAATTGCAATAATGCAACTACAAGCAGCAAAGCAGCCCTTTTTTTATTTTGAAACTGGGGCTGATTGGATAAGCTGCGAATAGAGACCTACCCTTCTGATATACACATCAGGGTTTGATTTTAGTATCCACTCGCATAGTTAGGGTCTCCTCTAGGCACCTGCCAAAATTTATCAAGGTTATTCTTAAAAAAGAAAACACTGATAAACACCCGGAAGATTTCTAGTGACACATAGAGAATATAATAAAAGAATACATTGATAAAAGAGGGGACATTATGTCTCATCAATTTAATAAATCAGTCAATCCCACCAAAAATCCCTGGTGGTATGAATAACTTTTTAGCTAAAGGGCATCTCCACCCGTCTTACAAAAATCGAGCACGTAACAGAAAACCCCCCAAAAACCGTTCCTTTTAACTTACATTTACCAAATATGCTCCCAGACTGTGTAAAGAACATTACATATCTACCCTCCCCAAAAATATGTGGGCAGCTAGAAATGCCCCCAAATCTAGTCCTCGTTAGTTTATACCTTGCAAATCCAAACCTATATATCGTTGCCAGCCTCATTCCATCGCCAGCCTTCTGCTGCCTTTTCCAATCTCTGAAGCAGCTGAATGGGCCAGACTGGCAGCCGCTTAGTAATTTGCCGAGTCTCAGATTTTGCAAGAGATAAGTCTAGCAAGGTTTAGGTATGGGGCTTTTTCCAGCTGCATAATATTTTTTTCAATATTAAAGTTTGTGCAGTTTGCACAAGTATTTACATTTCCTTGTACGTTACTCTGGAAAAATGTCTTGGTAAAAGCCACTACGGTTTTCAGAACCAAGTTTTGCTGCCAGATTTTGGTGTTTTTGCTCTTTTACTCTGGAGATTTTCAGACATACCATATACTTTCAATATGGGATTAGAAGGCATAATTAAATGCAGATTGGTTCTTATAGACATTTTACAATTCCCTTATTATCTTATTAATTAATTTGTTAGACAAGTGAGGGAAAATTGTAGTATTGCAGCTAGCCACTGTAAACTTCTTAAAGGGTATCTCCACTGAGGAAAAGCATTTTTTTTGGGGGGGGGGGGGTTATTTAAAGTACACCAACCCTCCCCCTACCTTTTTTTCCCCAGAATTCCCCTTCGTTTTTTGCAGCAGCATGGGAAAGTTGTGCAGGTCCTGGGGTGGTCTTTCCCCTGTGCTGGGAGTGCTGTCACTTAATGTGCATCATCATGGTAGCAGCACACACCCACTTGGCTGCAGAAAGAAATCCTTTCCTCCCTGACTCTCTAAGTTCATTTTACAGCTGATCACGCAGAGATCGACAGGGGAGGAAAATTTAAACCCTCTTTCCACAATATTGTAACAAAGATTTTTTTTGTGTCTAACTCTGAGAGGGTTGGTTAAAAAGGTGTACTAAGATTGATTTCATGAGGATTGCTGGGAATATGAGGCAATCTGGTATGGGAGGGGGTGGGGAGAGCGAAAAAGGTAGTACCTGATTACTCATTAATTAGTGAAGCCAGCAAGCTGCTGTGGTGGTCATGTGATTATTCCTCCATTATTGTGTGTGTGTGTGTGTGTGTGTGTGTGTGTGTGTGTATAGAATCGACCAAAACAGTCAGATCACACAGACAGCAGCAGCAGTCCCGACGGATCCTCTCACGTTCTGCGCATGCACTAAAGGAAAACACGCGTCGGACATTTCCCAAGCAGGCTGTCACTGAAAGTGGGCGACCTGCACCATCCACAGCGTTCTGGAGAAACCTACTGCACAAAGACACAAGATACTGCAGGTACATTTCCACCTTTACACATATCTATCCTTACAACCCAGGTGACTTTTATCAGTGGAGATACAGTACCCTTTAAGTTTGTGCACTGAACTACAGCAGGTGGCCGTAAGGAGTGAGGTGGGGAAACTCCATTGCGTATGCCAGAAACCTTTCAGAGGAGCAGTTAGAGGCAGAAATTAATTAGACCAGGAAAAGCTCCTACTTTTCGGTATCCTGGACAGCCAAATGCAGCAGAAGGGAAGGGTAGGTGTCTAAACACTACACAGTGTGCCCAACATTGTGGCAAATTTCGGCTGGGGGGGACATGCCCTTAACCCTTTCATTGCCACCAATGGTAAATTTTACGGCGCTCTATTTCCTTCCTTTTTTTGCCAGCATGGTAAAATTTATGATTGGTGGCAGTGGCCCTTTAAATCCCTCCCGCTGGCTCCCCCGTGTGATCGGAGGCACTATTCAAGTGCCCTCCCTCTCCCCTCGATCCCCCATCGGTTTGGTCCCACACCGATGGGGGGATCTCAAGAAATTAACCCCTAAAGTGCCGACCGTATAGGGAATCCCCTCCACCTCCCGGTACTTCATTCATTGCAGAGCCGCCGCGGAAAGGGAAGTCCCGTGACGTCACAAGGACTTCCGAGCTTCCCTTGATGTACCCCCCAATATTGCCTGGTGTCTAGGGATAGTAACGAGATCGGTTCCGATGTGCCGCTTGCTATACTGCATATGAAAAAAATTTAACTGCTAGGGGCAATCGGGGGGCAGCATTCAGGTGCCCCCCTAGCCCCTCGATCCCACCCCCCTTGATTTCATAAAAACTGAGGTGGGGGAGATCAGGGGATAGGAAGCAGTGCCTCCTCTATTGCGCGTGTCCCTCTCTGCCTCTGCTAGATCGGTAAGGGAGACCCCGGTGACTCACGGCTTTCCCCTTCACCGGGTCTTCCTTACAAGTGCTCTGCTGGTGGCCCCTGGTGTCTAGTGGAGGTACTGCAGTGTGATCTCATTCAGATCACGCTGCAGTACCTGTATAGTACACTGTCATGCTGACAGCTTTACTATACATTTTGTGAATGGAACTCAAAGTTCCATTCACAAATAGGATTTTTTCTAGTCTTTGCTACTTAGCAAAGACTTAGAAAAAAAATGGGGACAGAGATCAAAATTTGGTGATCACTTCTGATCACCAATTATTGATCTTTGCCAATGAATGAAAAATCCTTCCTGGAAATGATTTCGCGGAAGTGATTTTTCCGATCGGATTTCGAATTGGAAAACGGGCATTTATGCCCGTATTCCAACTTCGTTAACATTCCCTAGATGATCTGATGATCATCTATGGGAATGAGACAAAAAAAAAGGGAAATGCGCACAAAAAAAATTCTTAAAGAGATACACACACACCCCTTTTTTTTTACCCTAAAACTCTAAATTAGCAAAAAACTTTGTCTTCTCCAAGCTTCCAATGCCCCCGGTGATATTGGTAAACGCAGATCATTATTTGTTCGATTTCAAGGGAAACTAAGCCTATTTAGTAGAAAATTTTGCAGAGGTACCAAAAAAGAAACCGGATTGAAGTTTTTAGGATCAGTAAAGTGTGCAAAACTTGTGTGCTCTCCGTACTAACCGGTTTTCACGAAAATACCACTAAATGGGGGAGTGGGGGTGGGTTGTGGCGTTTTTTTTAATTTTTTTCTTGTAATGCAATTGCGCATTTCCATTTGAGCTAGTTGGTGGCCCCGCCTCTGTTTGCACCCACCCATATGGCATACTGTTTGATTGGACATGTGGGAGATTGCCATTTAGTGGGTTTTTTTTCTTGCCAAGTGGTTTAGGTAGGATTTCAACCTTTGAGACCTTTTTTTTTTTTTTTCAACAAAATCTCCTAAAAGCAGGAGTTCTATGAATAACAGCGTCTGGAATTCTTCTATATATACGAAAGCATGACACCGTTACATAGCTGAAGGTGTGTAGATTCCAAAAATATATAGTTTTTGGGGGGTATTTCCAAGTTGAATAGGCTGTTCAAATTACAGAACACTGATTTTTTCTTGTAATTGCCTCTTCTGCATACATCCAATTTGAGCTAGTTCGTGGCCCACACCTCTGTGCACTCACGCATAGGCATACCGTTGCGATTCGGACTATGTGGGGAGATTCCCATTTAGTGAGTTTTTTTTGGTTGTCAAGTGGGTTTAGGTAGGATTTCAAACTTTGAATCATCTTTTTTATTTTTCACAAAATCGCCTAAAAACACAGAATTCTTTGGATTACTGCGTCTGGAATTCTTCATGTATGTATGAAAGCATGGCACCATTATGTAGCTGAAGGTGTGTAGTTTCCTAAAATATATAGTTTGCGAGGGGTATTTCCACGTTTTGGGTCTGTTCCTATGAGAAAGGAGCACTTTTTTTTTTTTTTTTTGTATTTGCACTTGTGCATGCTTCCTATTTGAGTTAGTTAGTTGCCACGTGTCTGTTGCACCATGCATATGGCATACTGTTTGATTCAAGACATGTGGAAGATTGACATTTAGTGGGGGTTTTTACTTGTCAGTGGGTTTACGTAGGATTTCAACCTTTGAATCATCTTATTTTATTTTTCACAAAATCTCCAAAAAGCATGGAGTTCTATGGATTACTGCGTCTTGAATTCTTCATGTATGTATGAAAGTATGGCACTGTTATGTAGCTGAAGGTGAGTAGTTTCCAAAAATATATAGTCCATGGGGGGTATTCCAAGTTTCTGGGCTGTTTCCTTTGAAAAGGGGTAAACTGTTCAATTACAGGCACTTTGATTTTTTCTTGTATTTGCGCTTGTGCATGCGTCCCATTTGAGCTAGTTGGTGACCACATCTCTGTTTGCACTCACATATATGGCGTACCGTTTGATCAGGAATTGTGGAAGATTGACATTTAGTGGGTTTTTATTTGTGGGCGGCATTTCCAAGGTTCAGGGCCTGTTCAAAATTACAAGCACTTTGATTTTTTTCTTGTAACGGCCACTTGTGCATGGCTCACTTTGTGACTAGTGGCTTCCACTCCAGTGTGTGTAACCATGTATATGGCATACCGTTTGAATCAGGCATTTGGGATTGATACTTGACAAGTTTTTTTCTATATTGCATGGGAATTTGACATGATTTTTAACTTGAAATTTATTTTTGTAAATTTTTCCAGAAAATCTGGTACAAGTGTGAAATTCTATGCAGACGGTGCCCACACCATTGGTGGTATGCATAAAAAAATGGCACCGTTGCGTAGCTGAAGGTGTGTAGATTCTAAGAATATATAGTTTGGGGGATATTTCTAATAAAGAGGGTGTTTAGTCTGACAAATCTGAAAAGTTGCTGTAATTGGGCCACTGTGCATTGGCTTCCTTTGTGGCTACTCGATTCACTTCTGCTTGTGTAACAACGCATGTGGCATAGTGTTTGATTCAGACTTTGGGAGATTGATATTTGGTAACCCTTTTTTACATTACTTGGGGTTTTGGCATGATTTCTAACTTTGAAAGTGTTTTTTTGTTAATTTTTCAGAAAATCTGCTAAACGTGCAAACTTCTACAAAGAACTGCTCCAACATCATTGAAGGTATGAATAACAAACTAAAGCATTACATACCTGAAGGTGTGTAGATCCAAGGTATATAGTTTAGGGAGTATTTCTGAGTTTGGGTTGTTTTGTGGTAATTTGGATTTGACTGAATATGTTGGCTGTTTTTTAGCCATCGTGCATTGTCTCACTTCGTGGCTAGTAGCTTCCACGTCCACGTGTGTAACCATGCATATGGCATCCATTTGATCAGGACATTTGGGGGGTTGATATTTGGTAACTTTTTTTTACATCCATGAGGTTTTGGCATGATTTCTACCCTTTGAAGTGTTTTGTTCATTGTTTTTCAGAAAGTTGAATATTCTCTACAAAAAACTCGCCCACACTATTGATGATGATGACTAACTAGTTGTTAACTTAGCTGAAGGTGTGTAGATTTGACAGGAATATATAGATTTATGTAGGAAATGTAGTTGTTGTGGTCTGAGTTAGGGGTGTGTTGTGGAAAAAAACTGCAGACTGTTGAAATTCAGAGTTGGTTGAATATTTTTGCTGTTTTTGAGCATCATGCATGGTCTCACTCTCGGGCTTTTTGCTTCCACTCTGCGTGTGTAACCACACATATGGCATACCATTTTGATTCAGGACATTGGGGGGATTGACATTTGGTAACTTTTTTTTTACATTCCATGAGGTTTTGGCATGATATCTACCTTCGAAAGTTGATTTGTTCATTTTTTCAGAAAATCTGTGAAAAGTGCCAACTTCTGCGACGAACTGCGCAAACACATTGATGGTATGATGAACAATAGCATTACATATAGCTGAAGGTGTGTAGATTTCAGGAATATAATAGCTTGTGGGGGTTTTCTGTTAGGGGGGTGTTTTCTGGAGAATACTGCAGACTGTTCAAATTCGGAATATTGGTGCTGTTCCTGAGCCATCATGCATTGTTTCACTTTGGCGCTATTCGCTTCCACGTGCCCATGTGTAACCACGCATATGGCATACCGTTTGATTCAGGACATTTGGGGGATTGATATTAGGTGTTTTTTTTTACCTGTCATGGGTATTTAGGTATGATTTTCTGACTTTGAAACATGTATTTTATTAATTTTTTCAGAAAATCTGCTAACAGCATGCTATTCTATGAAGGACTGCGTCCAGAATTCTGCTTGTATGCTTGACACAATGACACTATATGGTCGCTGAAACTGTGTACTTCCAAAAATAATAGTTTGTGGGGGTATTTTTGAGATTGGGGGGTGTTTTAGTTTGAAAAAAACAAAGCAGTTCAAAATGCCAGATGACTGAAATTGTATGTGTAATGTCTTTATGCACTGGTTGCCTTCAGGGCTAGTTGGTAGCCATGTCTCTGTATGTACCCACCCATGTGGCATACCATTTTATTCAGGAGGGGTTAGGCTTTCATATTTGTTTGGTTTTCAACTCCCCCCCCAAAAATTTTTCTGTGAAATTTACCTTCGACTTTGTTGATGATTTGGTATTTGAAGGAAAAAAGAAATATGAAAAATCTTCCAATTTGATAAGCTGTTTTGTCCAGGTATTTGCATTTTGATCAAAAATCACACTACTCTAAAAACCTTAGGATGTGTAGTTTCTAAAATTACTCATTTGTGAGGATGTTTTAGTTAATTTGGATGTTATTCTGCAATGACTGTTAGATGGGCTTTTACATTTCAATTTGGGTGTAAAATTTTTCAATAGCTGTTTTTAGTTTCGAGGGGTCTCCTGGACAGAAAGTTTGTGGTACTTTATACATATCTGGTATCGTTGTACTCTGGAGAATCAGAGCTTTTAGAAACAATAAGATTTCATGTGTAAACTCAAAAATAGTATTTATTTTTCCAAATAGAAATGGCAAGAAAAGTAAAAATTTGCAAATTTTACAGTTTTTTCGACAGTTTTCATCCCAAAATTTCTGAAATCTCCAGATAAGTTGCAAAAGTCTGTTATTTTTTTAAAGTACATATTCTGCCGACAAAAGGATATATAATTTGCCCTGATTCCTGTGAGTTTTCATACCGCAACACTTCACTAAACCATATGAGTGCAAAATCCTGAAAATCTCTGGCAAAAAAGGTAGGCAACTTGCAAAACTGTCTGGCACTGAAAAGGTTAAAGGAACTGTAAACACTATAATGAAATATTTGCAGTCTTTGCCCTCCGTGTGTATTATTCACAGGAGGGTGAGAATGCTTATCTCACCTCCCTGTGAAAATATTTTGCTCAGGGGACCGGGAACTTACCTTCGCTTCGCTCCACTCACAGCCGCTCTTTCATTCACAGCTGCTCTGTCCCAGACGTGCGCCCTATCTTAGGCGCATGCGCGCCAATACAAAAGATAGGGCGGCGATCGGAGAGAACAGCTGTGCAGTGAAGAAGCGTCTGCGAGTGGAGCGGAGCGAAGGTAAGTTCCAGGTCCCCTGTTTAGTCTGACAAATCTGAAAAGTTGCTGTAATTGGGCCACTGTGCATTGGCTTCCTTTGTGGCTACTCGATTCCACGTCTGCTTGTGTAACAACGCATGTGGCATAGTGTTTGATTCAGGACATTTGGGAGATTGATATTTGGTAACCCTTTTTTACATTACTTGGGGTTTTGGCATGATTTCTAACTTTGAAAGTGTTTTTTTGTTAATTTTTCAGAAAATCTGCTAAACGTGCAAACTTCTACAAAGAACTGCTCCAACATCATTGAAGGTATGAATGAACAAACTAAAGCATTACATACCTGAAGGTGTGTAGATTCCAAGGATATATAGTTTATGGGGAGTATTTCTGTGTTTTGGGGTTGTTTTGTGGTAATTTGGATTTGACTGAATATGTTGGCAGGGGACCTGGAACTTACCTTCGCTCCGCTCCACTCGCAGACGCTTCTTCACTGCACAGCTGTTCTCTCCCGATCGCTCGCCCTATCTTTTGTATTGGCGCGCATGCGCCTAAGATAGGGCGCACGGTCGGGACAGAGCAGCTGTGAATGAAAGAGCGGCTGTGAGTGGAGCGAAGCGAAGGTAAGTTCCCGGTCCCCTGAGCAAAATATTTTCACAGGGAGGTGAGATAAGCATTCTCACCCCCTGTGAATAATACACACGGAGGCAAGACTGCAAATATTTCATTATAGTGTTTACAGTTCCTTTAACCTTTTCAGTGCCAGACAGTTTTGCAAGTTGCCTACCTTTTTTGCCAGAAGAATTTTCAGGATTTTGCACTCATATGGTTTAGTGAAGTGTTGCGGTATGAAAACTCACAGGAATCAGGGCAAATTATATATCCTTTTGTCGGCAGAATATGTACTTTAAAAAAATAACAGACTTTTGCAACTTATCTGGAGATTTCAGAAAATTTTGGGATGAAAACTGTCGAAAAAACTGTAAAATTTGCAAATTTTTACTTTTCTTGCCATTTCTATTTGGAAAAATAAATACTATTTTTGAGTTTACACATGAAATCTTATTGTTTCTAAAAGCTCTGATTCTCCAGAGTACAACGATACCAGATATGTATAAAGTACCACAAACTTTCTGTCCAGGAGACCCCTCGAAACTAAAAACAGCATATTGAAAAATTTTACACCCAAATTGAAATGTAAAAGCCCATCTAACAGTCATTGCAGAATAACATCCAAATTAACTAAAACATCCTCACAAATGAGATAATTTTAGAAACTACACATCCTAAGGTTTTTAGAAGTAGTGTGATTTTTGATCAAAATGCAAATACCTGGACCAAAACAGCTTATCAAATTGGAAGATTTTTCATATTTCCTTTTTTCCTTCAAATACCAAATCATCAACAAGTCGAAGGTAAATTTCACAGAAAAATTTTTGGGGGGGGAGTTGAAAACCAAAACAAATATGAAGCCTAACCCCTCCTGAATAAAATGGTATGCCACATGGGTGGGTACATACAGAGACATGGCTACCAAATAGCCCTGAAGGCAACCAGTGCATAAAGACAAATTACACATACAATTTCAGTCATCTGGCATTTTGAACTGCTTTTGTTTTTTTCAAACTAAACACCCCCCAATCTCAAAAATACCCCCACAAACTATTATTTTTGGAAGTACACAGTTTCAGCGACCATATAGTGTCATTGTGTCAAGCATACAAGCAGAATTCTGGACGCAGTCCTTCATAGAATAGCATGCTGTTAGCAGATTTTCTGAAAAAATTAATAAAATACATTGTTCAAAGTCAGAAAATCATACCTAAATACCCATGACAGGTAAAAAAAAACACCTAAATATCAATCCCCCAAATGTCCTGAATCAAACGGTATGCCATATGCGTGGTTACACATGGGCACGTGGAAGCGAATAGCGCCAAAGTGAAACAATGCATGATGGCTCAGGAACAGCACCAATATTCCGAATTTGAACAGTCTGCAGTATTCTCCAGAAAACACCCCCCTAACCAGAAAACCCCCACAAGCTATATATTCCTGAAATCTACACACCTTCAGCTATATGTAATGCTATTGTTCATCATACCATCAATGGTGTTTGCGCAGTTCGGTCGCAGAAGTTGGCACTTTCACAGATTTTCTGAAAAAATGAACAAATCAACTTTCGAAGGTAGATATCATGCCAAAACCTCATGGAATGTAAAAAAAAAGTTACCAAAGTCAATCCCCCAATGTCCTGAATCAAAATGGTATGCCATATGTGTGGTACACACGCAGAGTGGAAGCAAAAAGCCCGAGAGTGAGACCATGCATGAGTCTCAAAAACAGCAAAAATATTCAACCAACTCTGAATTTCAACAGTCTGCAGTTTTTTCCACAACACACCCCTAAACTCAGAAAACCAACACACCACATATCAATATTCCTGTCAAATCATACACACCTCATGCTAAGTAACACGTAGTTAGTTCATTCATACATCAATAGTGTGGGCGAGTTTTTGTGAGAAATCGCACTTTCTGAAAAAAATGAACAAAACAACTTCAAAGGGTAGAAATCATGCCAAAACCTCATGGAATGTAAAAAAAAAGTTACCAAATATCAACCCCCCAAATGTCCTGAATCAAATGGATGCCATATGCATGGTTACACACGTGGACGTGGAAGCTACTAGCCACGAAGTGAGACAATGCACGATGGCTAAAAAAACAGCCAACATATTCAGTCAAATCCAAATTACCACAAAACAACCCAAAACTCAGAGAAATACTCCCATAAACTATATACCTTGGATCTACACACCTTCAGGTATGTAATGCTTTAGTTTGTTCATTCATACCTTCAATGATGTTGGAGCAGTTCTTTGTAGAAGTTTGCACGTTTAGCAGATTTTCTGAAAAATTAACAAAAAAACACTTTCAAAGTTAGAAATCATGCCAAAACCCCAAGTAATGTAAAAAAGGGTTACCAAATATCAATCTCCCAAATGTCTGAATCAAACACTATGCCACATGCGTTGTTACACAAGCAGAAGTTGAATCGAGTAGCCACAAAGGAAGCCAATGCACAGTGGCCCAATTACAGCAACTTTTCAGATTTGTCAGACTAAACCACCCTCTTTATTAGAAATATCCCCCAAACTATATATTCTTAGAATCTACACACCTTCAGCTACGCAACGGTGCCATTTTTTTATGCATACCACCAATGGTGTGGGCACCGTCTGCATAGAATTTCACACTTGTACCAGATTTTCTGGAAAAATTTACAAAAATAAATTTCAAGTTAAAAATCATGTCAAATTCCCATGCAATATAGAAAAAAACTTGTCAAGTATCAATCCCAAATGCCCTGATTCAAACGGTATGCCATATACATGGTTACACACATGGAGTGGAAGCCACTAGTCACAAAGTGAGCCATGCACAAGTGCCGTTACAAGAAAAAAATCAAAGTGCTTGTAATTTTGAACAGGCCCTGAACCTTGGAAATGCCGCCCACAAATAAAAACCCACTAAATGTCAATCTTCCACAATTCCTGAATCAAACGGTACGCCATATATGTGAGTGCAAACAGAGATGTGGTCACCAACTAGCTCAAATGGGACGCATGCACAAGCGCAAATACAAGAAAAAATCAAGTGCCTGTAATTGAACAGTTTACCCCTTTTCAAAGGAAACAGCCCAGAAACTTGGAATACCCCCCATGGACTATATATTTTTGGAAACTACTCACCTTCAGCTACATAACAGTGCCATACTTTCATACATACATGAAGAATTCAAGACGCAGTAATCCATAGAACTCCATGCTTTTTGAGGATTTTGTGAAAAATAAAATAAGATGATTCAAAGGTTGAAATCCTACGTAAACCCACTGACAAGTAAAAACCCCCACTAAATGTCAATCTTCCACATGTCTTGAATCAAACAGTATGCCATATGCATGGGTGCAACAGACACGTGGCAACTAACTAACTCAAATAGGAAGCATGCACAAGTGCAAATACAAAAAAAAAAAAAAAAAGTGCTCCTTTCTCATAGGAACAGACCCAAAACGTGGAAATACCCCTCGCAAACTATATATTTAGGAAACTACACACCTTCAGCTACATAATGGTGCCTGCTTTCATACATACATGAAGAATTCCAGACGCAGTAATCCAAAGAATTCTGTGTTTTTAGGCGATTTTGTGAAAAAATAAAAAAGATGATTCAAAAGTTGAAATCCTACCTAAACCCACTTGACAACCAAAAAAAACTCACTAAATGGGAATCTCCCACACTAGTCCGAATCGAACGGTATGCCTATGCGTGAGTGCACAGAGGTGTGGGCCACGAACTAGCTCAAATTGGATGTATGCAGAAGAGGCAATTACAAGAAAAAATCAGTGTTCTGTAATTTGAACAGCCTATTCAACTTGGAAATACCCCCCAAAAACTATATATTTTTGGAATCTACACACCTTCAGCTATGTAACGGTGTCATGCTTTCGTATATATTAGAAGATTCCAGACGCTGTTATTCATAGAACTCCTGCTTTTAGGAGATTTTGTTGAAAAAAAAAAAAAAAGGTCTCAAAGGTTGAAATCCTACCTAAAAACCACTTGGCAAGAAAAAAAACCCACTAAATGGCAATCTCCCACATGTCCGAATCAAACAGTATGCCATATGGGTGGGGTGCAAACAGAGGCGGGGCCACCAACTAGCTCAAATGGAACCCAATGCGCAATTGCAATTACAAGAAAAAATTAAAAAAAAGCCACAACCCACCCCCACTCCCCCATTTAGTGGTATTTTCGTGAAAAACCGGTTAGTACGGAGAGTCACACAAGTTTTGCACACTTTACTGATCCTAATAAATCAGATCGTCTTTTTTGGTACCTCTGCAAAATTTTCTACTAAATAGGCTTAGTTTCCCTTGAAATCGAACAAATAATGATCTGCGTTTACCAATATCACCGGGGGCATTGGGAAGCTTGGAGAAGACAAAGTTTTTTGCTAATTTAGAGTTTTAGGGTAAAAAAAAAGGGGTGTGGTATCTCTTTAAGAATTTTTTTTGTGCGCATTTCCCCTTTTTTTTTGTCTCATTCCCATAGATGATCATCAGATCATCTTAGGGAATGTTAACGAAGTTGGAATACGGGCATAAATGCCCGTTTTCCAATTCGAAATCCGATCGGAAAAAATCACTTCCGGAAATCATTTTCCAGGAAGGATTTTTCATTCATTGGCAAAGATCAATAATTGGTGATCAGAAGTGATCACCAAATTTTGATCTCTGTCCCCATTTTTTTTCTAAGTCTTTGCTAAGTAGCAAAGACTTAGAAAAAATCCTATTTGTGAATGGAACTTGAGTTCCATTCACAAAATGTATAGTAAAGCTGTCAGCATGACAGCTTGTACTATACAGGTACTGCAGCGTGATCTGAATGGAGATCACACTGCAGTACCTCCACTAGACCACCAGGGGCCACCAGCAGAGCACTTGTAAGGGAAGACCCGGTGAAGGGGAAAGCCGTGATGTCACCGGGGTCTCCCTTACCGATCTAGCAGAGGCAGAGAGGGACCGGCAATAGAGGACCACTTGCTCTATCCCCGATCTCCCCCATCGAGTTTTATGAAATCAAGGGGGGATCGAGGGGGCTAGGGGGGCACCTGAATGCTGCCCCCCGATTGCCCCTAGCAGTTAAATTTTTTTCATATGCAGTATAGCAAGCGGCACATCGGAACCGATCTCAGTTTACTATCCACTAGACCACCAGGCAATATGGGGGGTACATCAAAGGGAAGCTCGGAGTCCTTGTGACGTCACGGGACTTCCCTTTCCGCTGGCGGCTCTGCAATGAATGAAGTACCGGGAGGTGGGAGGGGATTCCCTATACGGTCGGCACTTTAGGGGTTAATTTCTTGAGATCCCCCCATCGGTGTGGGACCAAACCGATGGGGGATCGAGGGGAGAGGGAGGGCACTTGAATAGTGCCTCCGATCACACGGGGGAGCCAGCGGGAGGGATTTAAAGGGCCACTGCCACCAATCATAAATTTTACCATGCTTGGCAAAAAAAGGAAGGAAATAGAGCGCCGTAAAATTTACCATTGGTGGCAATGAAAGGGTTTAAGGGCATGTCACCCCCAGCCGAAATTGCCACAATGTTGGGCACACTGTGTAGTGTTTAGACACCTACCCTTCCCTTCTGCTGCATTTGGCTGTCCAGGATACCGAAAAGTAGGAGCTTTCCTGGTCTAATTAATTTCTGCCTCTAAATGCTCCTCTGAAAGGTTTTGGCATACGCAATGGAGTTTCCCCACCTCACTCCTTACGGCCACCTGCTGTAGTTCAGTGCACAAATTAAAGGGTACTGTATCTCCACTGTATAAAGTCACCTGGGTTGTAAGGATAGATATGTGTAAAGGTGGAAATGTACCTGCAGTATCTTGTGTCTTTGTGCAGTAGGTTTCCCAGAACGCTGGGGATGGTGCAGGTCGCCCACTTTCAGTGACAGCCTGCTTGGGAAATGTCCGACGCGTTTTCCTTTAGTGCATGCGCAGAACGTGAGAGGATCCGTCGGGACTGCTGCTGCTGTCTGTGTGATCTGACTGTTTGGTCGATCTATACACACACACACACACACACACACACACACACACACAATAATGGAGGAATAATCACATGACCACCACAGCAGCTTGCTGGCTTCACTAATTAATGAGTAATCAGGTACTACCTTCGCTCTCCCCACCCCCTCCCATACCAGATTGCCTCATATTCCCAGCATCCTCATGAAATCAATCTTAGATACACCTTTTTAACCAACCCTCTCAGAGTTAGACACAAAAAAAATCTTTGTTACAATATTGTGAAAGAGGTGTTTTTAAACTTTTCCTCCCCTGTCGATCTCTGCGTGATCAGCTGTAAAAATGAACTTAGAGAGTCAGGGAGGAAAGGATTTCTTTCTGCAGCCAAGTGGGTGTGTGCTACCATGATGATGCACATAAGTGACAGCACTCCCAGCACAGGGGAAAGACACACCCAGGAACCTGCCACAACTTTCCATGCTGCTGCAAAAAACGAAGGGGAATTCTGGGGAAAAAAAGGTAGGGGGAGGGTTGGTGTACTTTAAAATAACCCCCCCCCCCCCAAAAAAAATGCTTTCCTCAGTGGAAGATACCCTTTAAGAAGTTTACAGTAGGCTAGCTGCAATACTACAATTTTCCCTCACTTGTCTAACAAATTAATTATATAAGATAATAAGGGAATTGGTAAAATGTCTAAAGAACCAGATCTGCATTTTAATTATGCCTTCTAAACCATATTGAAAGTATATGGTATGTCTGAAAATCTCCAGAGTAAAAGAGCAAAAACACCAAAATCTGGCAGCAAAAACTTGGTTCTGAAAACCGTAGTGGCTTACCAGAGACATTTTTCCAGAGTAACGTACAAGGAAAGTAAAATACTTGTGCAAAACTGCACAAACTTTAATATTGAAAAAAAATATTATGCAGCTGGAAAAAGCCCCATACCCAAACCTTGCTAGACTTATCTCTTGCAAAATCGAGACTCGGCAAATTACTAAGCGGCTGCCAGTCTGGCCCATTCAGCTGCTTCAGAGATTGGAAAAGGCAGCAGAAGGCTGGCGATGGAATGAGGCTGGCACGATATATAGGTTTGGATTTGCAAGGTATAAACTAACGAGGACTAGATTTGGGGCATTTCTAGCTGCCCACATATTTTTGGGGAGGTAGGATATGTAATGTTCTTTACACAGTCTGGGAGCATATTTGGTAAATGTAAGTTAAAAGGAACCTGGGTTTTGGGGGGTTTTCTGTTACGTGCTCGATTTTTGTAAGACGGGTGGAGATGCCCTTTAAGCTAAAAAGTTATTCATACCACCAGGGATTTTGGGATGACTGATTTATTAAAATGATGAGACATAATGTCCCCTCTTTTATCAATGTATTCTTTTTTATATCTCCTATGTGTCACTAGAAATCTTCCTGGGGTTTATCAGTGTTTTTTTTAAGAATAACCTTGATAAATTTGGAGGTCCTAGAAGGAGACCCTAATATGCGAGTGGATACTAAAATCAAACCCTGATGTGTATATCAGAAGGGTAGGTCTCTATTCGCAGCTTATCCAATCAGCCCCAGTTTCAAAATAAAAAAAGGGCTGCGTGCTGCTGTAGTTGCATTATTGCAATTCTTTGATCTTGGGACCTTAATCATCTGTATACAAGAAATAGTTTTAATATCAATGGTATTTTTAATTGTAATAAGGAATTTTGTATTTACCTTGTTCCCTGATCTACATAGGTTAAAAACCATTGTCCATTAAAGAAACAATTTCAACGCCACAGAAGTGATATTAAATTGGCAGAGATCGAATGACACTTCCAACACTTCTAAAAGTAAATGATGATACTCCTGTTCCTTCTCACTTTCTTAATGTAAACATCTGATAAAATGACACCATATAAAGTGTCGGTGGATGACTCAAACGGATGATTCCATTGTCATTGCGCGTAGGTACAACGGGTAGGGTGTGGGTGATCCAGGTCATCATGATAAGCAGTTACATTATGATAGGGAATACTCTATTTCGCTGCACTTGAAATACAGAAACTTACTGTTAGTTTTGTACTTTGTTGATGTGCACTCCAAGAGGACAATGGAGCTGGTTTGGCCCCACGCTTCTGACTATCAGAGATAACCTGTTATGGTCACACAAAAACAATTTAAGGCGAGCATGTGCACACAATGGCAGTAGAGGTAATGACACCAGTTGGCCCCCCTAGCTAATCACATTAGGAGGTGTGAATTGGAAGCCGTCAAGACACCCTCCGGAAACTCGTGTGATTGAGGAAAAAAGATAAGCGGTGAGATGGCGTGGGCAGTGAATTGACATATAGCACGGTCCCTACCTGAAGGCGTAGGGGAGATATGGCGATTTTTCATTCATTGGCAAAGATCAATAATTTGGTGATCAGAAGTGATCACCAAATTTTGATCTCTGTCCCCATTTTTTTTCTAAGTCTTTGCTAAGTAGCAAAGACTTAGAAAAAATCCTATTTGTGAATGGAACTTTGAGTTCCATTCACAAAATGTATAGTAAAGCTGTCAGCATGACAGCTTGTACTATACAGGTACTGCAGCGTGATCTGAATGGAGATCACACTGCAGTACCTCCACTAGACCACCAGGGGCCACCAGCAGAGCACTTGTAAGGGAAGACCCCGGTGAAGGGGAAAGCCCTGTGATGTCACCGGGGTCTCCCTTACCGATCTTAGCAGAGGCAGAGAGGGACCGGCAATAGAGGAGGGGGCACCACTTCAGGCACTGCTATCTCCCGATCCCCCCATCGGATTTTTATGAAATCAAGGGGGGATCGAGGGGGCTAGGGGGGCACCTGAATGCTGCCCCCCGATTGCCCCTAGCAGTTAAATTTTTTTCATATGCAGTATAGCAAGCAGGCACATCGGAACCGATCTCAGTTTACTAGTCCACTAGACCACCAGGCAATATGGGGGGTACATCAAAGGGAAGCTCCGGACGTCCTGTGACGTCACGGGACTTCCCTTTCCGCTGCGGCTCTGCAATGAATGAAGTACCGGGAGGTGGGAGGGATTCCCTATACGGTCCGGCACTTTAGGGGTTAATTTCTTGAGATCCCCCCATCGGTGTGGGACCAAACCGATGGGGGATCGAGGGGAGAGGGAGGGCACTTGAATAGTGCCCTCCGATCACACGGGGGAGCCAGCGGGAGGGATTTAAAGGGCCACTGCCACCAATCATAAATTTTACCATGCTTGGCAAAAAAAGGAAGGAAATAGAGCGCCGTAAAATTTACCATTGGTGGCAATGAAAGGGTTAAAGGGCATGTCCACCCCCAGCCGAAATTTGCCACAATGTTGGGCACACTGTGTAGTGTTTAATGACACCTACCCTTCCCTTCTGCTGCATTTGGCTGTCCAGGATACCGAAAAGTAGGAGCCTTTTCCTGGTCTAATTAATTTCTGCCTCTAACTGCTCCTCTGAAAGGTTTCTGGCATACGCAATGGAGTTTCCCCACCTCACTCCTTACGGCCACCTGCTGTAGTTCAGTGCACAAACTTAAAGGGTACTGTATCTCCACTGATAAAAGTCACCTGGGTTGTAAGGATAGATATGTGTAAAGGTGGAAATGTACCTGCAGTATCTTGTGTCTTTGTGCAGTAGTGTTTCTCCCAGAACGCTGTGGATGGTGCAGGTCGCCCACTTTCAGTGACAGCCTGCTTGGGAAATGTCCGACGCGCGTTTTCCTTTAGTGCATGCGCAGAACGTGAGAGGATCCGTCGGGACTGCTGCTGCTGTCTGTGTGATCTGACTGTTTGGTCGATTCTATACACACACACACACACACACACACACACACACACACACACACACAATAATGGAGGAATAATCACATGACCACCACAGCAGCTTGCTGGCTTCACTAATTAATGAGTAATCAGGTACTACCTTTTTCGCTCTCCCACCCCCTCCCATACCAGATTGCCTCATATTCCCAGCATCCTCTATGAAATCAATCTTAGATCACCTTTTTAACCAACCCTCTCAGAGTTAGACACAAAAAAATCTTTGTTACAATATTGTGGAAAGAGGGTTTAAACTTTTCCTCCCCTGTCGATCTCTGCGTGATCAGCTGTAAAAATGAACTTAGAGAGTCAGGGAGGAAAGGATTTCTTTCTGCAGCCAAGTGGGTGTGTCTGCTACCATGATGATGCACATTAAGTGACAGCACTCCCAGCACAGGGGAAGACACACCCCCAGGAACCTGCACAACTTTCCCATGCTGCTGCAATTAAACGAAGGGGAATTCTGGGGAAAAAAAGGTAGGGGGAGGGTTGGTGTACTTTAAAATAACCCCCCCCCCCCAAAAAAAAATGCTTTTTCCTCAGTGGAGATACCCTTTAAGAAGTTTACAGTAGGCTAGCTGCAATACTACAATTTTCCCTCACTTGTCTAACAAATTAATTAATTAAGATAATAAGGGAATTGGTAAAATGTCTTAAAGAACCAGATCTGCATTTAATTATGCCTTCTAATCCCATATTGAAAGTATATGGTATGTCTGAAAATCTCCAGAGTAAAAGAGCAAAAACACCAAAATCTGGCAGCAAAACTTGGTTCTGAAAACCGTAGTGGCTTTTACCAGAGACATTTCTTCCCAGAGTAACGTACAAGGAAATGTAAAATACTTGTGCAAAACTGCACAAACTTTAATATTGAAAAAAAATATTATGCAGCTGGAAAAAGCCCCATACCTAAACCTTGCTAGACTTATCTCTTGCAAAATCTGAGACTCGGCAAATTACTAAGCGGCTGCCAGTCTGGCCCATTCAGCTGCTTCAGAGATTGGAAAAGGCAGCAGAAGGCTGGCGATGGAATGAGGCTGGCAACGATATATAGGTTTGGATTTGCAAGGTATAAACCTAACGAGGACTAGATTTGGGGGCATTTCTAGCTGCCCACATATTTTTTGGGGAGGGTAGATATGTAATGTTCTTTACACAGTCTGGGAGCATATTTGGTAAATGTAAGTTAAAAGGAACCTGGGTTTTGGGGGGTTTTCTGTTACGTGCTCGATTTTTGTAAGACGGGTGGAGATGCCCTTTAAGCTAAAAAGTAGTTTCATACCACCAGGGATTTTTGGTGGGATTGACTGATTTATTAAATTGATGAGACATAATGTCCCCTCTTTTTATCAATGTATTCTTTTATTATATCTCTATGTGTCACTAGAAATCTTCCTGGGTGTTTATCAGTGTTTCTTTTTTAAGAATAACCTTGATAAATTTTGGCAGGTCCTAGAAGGAGACCCTAATATGCGAGTGGATACTAAAATCAAACCCTGATGTGTATATCAGAAGGGTAGGTCTCTATTCGCAGCTTATCCAATCAGCCCCAGTTTCAAAATATAAAAAAGGGCTGCTTTTGCTGCTGTAGTTGCATTATTTGCAATTCTTTGATCTTGGGACCTTTTAATCATCTGTATACAAGAAATAGTTTTAATATCAATGGTTATTTTAATTGTAATAAGGAATTTTGTATTTACCTTGTTCCCTGATCTACATAGGTAAAAACCATCTGTCCATTAAAGAAACGATTTCAACGCCACAGAAGTGATATTAAATTGGCAGAGATCGAATGACACTTCCAACACTTCTAAAAGTAAATATGATGATACTCCTGTTCCTTCTCACTTTCTTTAATGTAAACATCTGATAACTGACCTTAAAGTGGTGATTATCAATCATGTTCCATGTATGGCTAGGGGTGGTGACAGGCATGTAATGTTATTATGTAGGGAATCACTCTATCGCTCTTAATACAGAATTACTGTATTTTTACTTTGGATGCACTCCAAGTCAAATGACTTTTTAGCCCCAGCTAATAGATAACTTTATGGTCACACAAAACATTTACAGTGAATCACAATGCATAAGGAACTGCAATTGGCCTATAACATTGGAGGTGTGATTGAACCTCACACCATCAGACTGTATTGAGAAAGAAGCAGAGGGGCAGTGAATACTATGCAGTCCTACTGAGCAGCCCAACAAACCAAATGATACAGCCACGAGCCTAGGGTTATCAGGCTTTGGATTACTGGAAATTCTTAATGAAATTAAATTATTGCAGCTGGACTGGTTTGCATTTTTTCAGTCATGCATCAGCTTTGCTGTACATTTTAGGATAGTTTCATCCAAACTGTATTGTAGTGTTTTCGGTGTGGATCCAGATTTTTAGCGACATTAAAATGCTATGTGTAACAATTGTGGCCGGGCCAAAAAAACCCCGCTTAAAATGTTTTATCTGCACTAAAACATGCTGCTCGTGTGAAAGGAGGATAGGAGTCAAGCTAGTCTAGGGGAGCGAATTTTTTTTTATAAATCTGGCCCTGAGATTATGATGCTCTGACTTAGCAGTAGGAAGTGGGCATGCTCAAACCATGGGCTTGCTGGTGATGTCACAGCTCATTGTGTAAGCAGGAATATACTGCAGCTAGAAACAATCTTGGAGTCATTTTAAAGGCTTAATTTTTTCCCCTCACCCATCATCTTTGGATTTTGAATAAGGATACAAAATTATTTTATGCATGGTAAAATGGCTTTGTCCTGTGTGTTCAGCACACAACTGATTAAAGTTTAAATACAAGATTGTTTTTTTTAAATAAGAAAACAAAGAAATACCAATGTGACATCTATCGCATTTAGCTGTATTTGCCAAAGTACATAAAAAAAAGGAAAAAAAAAAAAAAAAGAAACTGCTGCATATAATGGGACTATTATGCAATGATGCATTTTTAAGGAAATTACTGAATAAACAAAAAGAACAGAGATATTAACATGCTCACCTACAGACTAAGATAATAGACAGACAGACTAGAAAATTTAAAAAAAAATATGATCAGAGATATCTGTTGTATTCAATTAGATCAACTGGTCTTGAAGTTTAGTTCTTGAAGACGTTTCGCTAGTCATCCGACTGGCTTTCTCAATTCAGAATTGAGAAAGCCAGTCGGATGACTAGCGAAACGTCTTCAAGAACTAAACTTCAAGACCAGTTGATCTAATTGAATACATTAAGATATACCATGACCTGGATGAATGAGACTTCACAAGCATATGATCAGAGAGTTTGAAAACTCCAAAGAATATTAAATGCTGAAAAACTTTTAAATCTGGCAGTAAAACTTAGTTCTGAAAGTTGTAGTGGCTTTAATCAGAGACATTTGCTCCCAGAGTAATGCACAAAGATGAAAAATACTTTCTTAAAGTTTTTGTAATGGTTAGGTTGATATTAAAAATAATGCATACAGAATAATACATATAAATAGCAATAATAGAATTATGAATAACAATTCAAAAAAGGGGAAGAAGAAGGGAGGAGGGGAAGAGGTAAAGGATAGGGATTGGGAGGGAATAATGCAGTATGTAAACACAGTCAAATAAATTGATGCTCCTTGCACACCTCATCTGTTGTACTGTGGCCTATAGGCTGCTTACCAAAGTATAATTTTTTTTTAAAAAAAGAGGTACGCACTCACAGAATCTTAATGCTTCTCTTGATCTTAAGTTATAGGTTTATAAAGTTACACCTCCCAGACTGCCCTGTATCTAAGTTTCTGTGACAGGCATGGGATTAAAGTGTATGTATACTGAAAAAATGACTTTGCATCATCTTATTCTATAAATAAATATGTGTAAGTAGCACTTACTCTGAGGAGTGTGTGTGTTGCTGCATGCCTTCAATAAAGTACTTTTTATTTCTTAGGCTCTGACCTGACTATTTTCTCCATACCAACTGTCAATTCTGCATACAGTATACAGCACACCAACTGTCAAACCATTCCAGCTACAGCAAAACTGCTTACAGAAATGCTGAAATGTAAGATGTTTCAGATTGGATATCTAAACAAATAGGGTCACATTAAAGCTAAACCCCTTTTGCCTCTTGAAATGGCCTGAACAAACGATTTTGGAAACATTGACACTTTCAGCTATTTCACACTAACGTCCTTTGATTCCTACATGTAGAATTACTTCACTGGGATTTTTTATGATGTCCTGGGGATTCCCTTTCTGCTGCAGCCCTTGCTTTTTTTTCTCAACTGGCTTTGGGGATGGAATCCCTATACGATCTAGTACTTGGGGGTGTATATTAAGTGATCCCCTATTCATTTTGTTGGCCGTCCAATGGGAAATCAAGGGGACAGGGAGGGCACTGTTTTTATAAAAACAGCCCCAGTACCACCACACTTACAATTTATGGGGCTCCTGTGAATTGGCAAAAATTATATTTTGGGTGGAACGTAAGGTTAATAGTACAAACTGTCTGGTTATTTAATCTTGTTACACCTGGTTGGCAGTTATTAGTAAAGGTTGTCTCCATACAAGGGCCTTTATTAATAGGGCACACCACACCTTTAAAATGACCCTAGGATCATTCTTCTAGCTGCAGTCTATCCAAAGTTACAGCTGTATAAAGTATGCTTTTTCCTGATAGCACTATCACTCAGGTCTACCCCGAACTGCTAAATCAATTTTAAAGCTAGCCTAAGGTGTCCATAGGTAGAGGAATGGACAGAGAATGGTTGCAGGTCTGTAATTGGATTAAAAAGATAATGATAGATTTTTGGGGTAAGTTGGGCTTATGCTTAAAGGGTATGCACACTGGCAAATTTGTTTTTTTTAAATTGCCCATTAGTGGAACCCTTTTGTTTAGATATCCAATCTGAAACATCTTACATTTCAGCATTTCTGTAAGCAGTTTTGCTGTAGCTGAATGGTTTGACAGTGGTGTGCTGTACTGTAGCAGAATTGACAGTTGGTATGGAGAAAATATCAGGTCAGAGCCAGAAATAAAAGTACTTTATTGAAGGCATGCAGCACACACCCACACTCCTCAGAGTAAGTGCACTTACACATATTTATTTATAGAATAAGATGATGCAAAGTCATTTTTTCAGTTACATACACTTTAATCCATGCCTGTCACGAAACTTAGATACAGGGCAGTCTGGGAGGTGTAACTTTATAAACCTATAACTTAAGATCAAGAGAACATTAAGATTCTGTGAGTGCGTACCTCTTTTTTTAAAAAAAAATTTATACTTTGGTAAGCAGCCTATAGGCCACGTACAACAGATGAGGTGTGCAAGGAGCATCAATTATTTGACTGTGTTTACATACTGCATTATTCCCTCCCAATCCCTATCCTTTACCTCTTCCCTCCCCTCCCTTCTTCTTCCCCTTTTTTGAATGTTATTCATAATTCTATTATTGCTATTTATATGTATATTCTGTATGCATTATTTTTAATCAACCTAACCATTACAAAAACTTTAAGAAGTATTTTTCATCTTTGTGCATTACTCTGGGAGCAAATGTCTCTGATTAAAGCCACTACAACTTTCAGAACTAAGTTTTACTGCCAGATTTAAAAGTTTTTGATCATTAATTTCTTTGGAGTTTTCAAACTCTCTGATCATATGCTTGTGAAGGTTCTCATTCATCCAGGTCATGGTATTCTTAATGTATTCAATTAGATCAACGGTCTTGAAGTTTAGTTCTTGAAGACGTTTCGCTAGTCATCCGACTGGCTTTCTCAATTCTGAATTGAGAAAGCCAGTCGGATGACTAGCGAAACGTCTTCAAGAACTAAACTTCAAGACCAGTGATCTAATTGAATCAACACATATCTCTGATCATTTTTTTTTTAAATTTTCTAGTCTGTCTGTCTATTATCTATGTCTGTAGTGAGCATGTTAATATCTCCTGTTCTTTTTGTTTATTACAGTAATTTCCTAAAAAATGCATCATTGCATAATAGTCCCATTATAGCAGCAGTTTCTTTTTTTTTTTTTTCTTTTTTTTTATGTACTTTGGCAAATACAGCTAAATGCGATAGATGTCACATTGGTATTTCTTTGTTTTCTTATTTAAAAAAAAACAATCTTGTATTTAAACTTTAATCAGTTGTGGTCTGAACACACAGGACAAAGCCATTTTACCATGCATAAAATAATTTGTATCCTTATTCAAAATCCAAAGATGATGGGTGAGGGAAAAAATTAAGCCTTTAAAATGACTCCAAGATTGTTTCTAGCTGCAGTATTTCCTGCTTACACAATGAGCTGTGACATCACCAGCAAGCCCATGGTTTGAGCATGCCCACTTCCTACTGCTAGTCAGAGCATCATAATCTCAGGGCAGATTTATAAAAAAAAATTCGCTCCCTAGACTAGCTTGACTCCTATCCTCCTTTCACACGAGCAGCATGTTTTAGTGCAGAAAACATTTTAAGCGGGGTTTTTTTGGCCCGGCCACAATTGTTACACATAGCATTTTAATGTCGCTAAAAATCTGGATCCACACCGAAACACTACAATACAGTTTGGATGAAACTATCCTAAAATTTACAGCAAGCTGATGCATGACTGAAAAAATGCAAACCAGTCCAGCTGCAATAATTTAATTTCATTAAGAATTTCCAGTAATCCAAACCCTGATAACCCTAGGCTCGTGGCTGTATAATTTGGTTTGTTGGGCTGCTCAGTAGGACTGCATAGTATTCACTGCCCCTCTGCTTCTTTCTCAATACAGTCTGATGTGTGGAGGTTCAATCACACCTCCAATGTTTAGAGGCCAATTGCAGTTCCTTATGCATTGTATCCTGTAAATGTTTTGTGTGACCATAAAGTTATCTATTAGCTGGGGCAAAAAGTCATTTGACTGTGAGTGATCCAAAGTAAAAATACAGTAATTCTGTATAAGAGCGATAGAGTGATTCCCTAATAATAACATTACATGCCTGTCACCACCCCTAGCCATACATGGAACATGATTGATAATCACCACTTTAAGGTCAGTTATCAGATGTTTACTTAAAGAAAGTGAGAAGGAACAGAGTATCATCAATTTACTTTTAGAAGTGTTGGAGTGTCATTCGATCTCTGCCAATTTAATATCACTTCTGTGGCGTTGAAATGTTTTTTAATGGACAGATGGTTTTTACCTATGAGATCAGGGAACAAGGTAAATACAAAATTCCTTATTCAATTAAAATAACCATTGATATTAAAACTATTTCTTGTATACAGATGATTAAAAGTCCCAAGATCAAAGAATTGCAAATAATGCAACTACAGCAGCAAAAGCAGCCCTTTTTTATATTTTGAAACTGGGGCTGATTGGATAAGCTGCAATAGAGACCTACCCTTCTGATATACACATCAGGGTTTGATTTTAGTACCACTCCATATTAGGGTCTCCTTCTAGGACCTGCCAAAATTTATCAAGGTTATTCTTAAAAAAGAAACACTGATAAACACCCAGGAAGATTTCTAGTGACACATAGAGATATAATAAAGAATACATTGATAAAAGAGGGGACATTATGTCTCATCAATTTAATAAATCAGTCAATCCCACCAAAAATCCCTGGTGGTATGAAACTACTTTTTAGCTTAAAGGCATCTCCACCCGTCTTACAAAATCGAGCACGTAACAGAAAACCCCCCAAAACCCAGGTTCCTTTTAACTTACATTTACCAAATATGCTCCCAACTGTGTAAAGAACATTACATATCTACCCTCCCCAAAAATAGTGGGCAGCTAGAAATGCCCCCAAATCTAGTCCTCGTTAGGTTTATACCTTGCAAATCCAAACCTATATATCGTTCAGCCTCATTCCATCGCCAGCCTTCTGCTGCCTTTTCCAATCTCTGAAGCAGCTGAATGGGCCAGACTGGCAGCCGCTTAGTAATTTGCCGAGTCTCAGATTTTGCAAGAGATAAGTCTAGCAAGGTTTAGGTATGGGGCTTTTTCCAGCTGCATAATATTTTTTTCAATATTAAAGTTTGTGCAGTTTTACCAAGTATTTTACATTTCCTTGTACGTTACTCTGGGAAAAATGTCTCTGGTAAAAGCCACTACGGTTTTCGAACCAAGTTTTGCTGCCAGATTTTGGTGTTTTTGCTCTTTTACTCTGGAGATTTTCAGACATACCATATACTTTCAATATGGGATTAGAAGGCATAATTAAATGCAGATCTGGTTCTTTAGACATTTTACCAATTCCCTTATTATCTTAATAATTAATTTGTTAGACAAGTGAGGGAAAATTGTAGTATTGCAGCTAGCCTACTGTAAACTTCTTAAGGGTATCTCCCTGAGGAAAAAGCATTTTTTTTGGGGGGGGGGGTTTTTTTAAAGTACACCAACCCTCCCCCTACCTTTTTTCCCCAGAATTCCCCTTCGTTTAATTCAGCAGCATGGGAAAGTTGTGCAGGTTCCTGGGGGTGTGTCTTCCCCTGTGCTGGGAGTGCTGTCACTTAATGTGCATCATCATGGTAGCAGACACACCCACTTGGCTGCAGAAAGAAATCCTTTCCTCCCTGACTCTCTAAGTTCATTTTTAACAGCTGATCACGCAGAGATCGACAGGGGAGGAAAAGTTTAAACCCCTCTTCCACAATTGTAACAAAGATTTTTTGTGTCTAACTCTGAGAGGGTTGGTTAAAAGGTGATCTAAGATTGATTTCATAGAGGATGCTGGGAATATGAGGCAATCTGGTATGGGAGGGGGTGGGAGACGAAAAGGTAGTACCTGATTACTCATTAATTAGTGAAGCCAGCAAGCGCTGCTGTGGTGGTCATGTGATTATTCCTCCATTATTGTGTGTGTGTGTGTGTGTGTGTGTGTGTGTGTGTGTGTTTAGAATCGACCAAACAGTCAGATCACACAGACAGCAGCAGCATGTCCCGACGGATCCTCTCACTTTCTGCGCATGCACTAAAGGAAAACGCGTGCGGACATTTCCCAAGCAGGCTGTCACTGAAAGTGGCGACCTGCACCATCCACAGCGTTCTAGGGAAACACTACTGCACAAAGACACAAGATACTGCAGGTACATTTCCCTTTACACATATCTACCTTACAACCGAGGTGACTTTTATCAGTGGAGATACAGTACCCTTTAAGTTTGTGCACTAACTACAGCAGGTGGCCGTAAGGAGTGAGTGGGGGAAACTCCATTGCGTATGCCAGAAACCTTTCAGAGGAGCAGTTAGAGGCAGAAATTAATTAGACAGGAAAAGGCTCCCTACTTTCGGTATCCTGGACAGCCAAATGCAGCAGAAGGGAAGGTAGGGTGTCATTAAACACTACACAGTGTGCCCAACATTGTGGCAAATTTCGGCTGGGGTGGACATGCCCTTTAACCCTTTCATTGCCACCAATGGTAAATTTTACGGCGCTCTATTCCTTCCTTTTTTTGCCAAGCATGGTAAAATTTTGGGGATGGAATCCCTATACGATCTAGTACTTTGGGGGTGTATATTAAGTGATCCCCTATTCATTTTTGTTGGCCGAATCCAATGGGAAATCAAGGGGACAGGGAGGGCACTTGTTTTTATAAAAACAGCCCCAGTACCACCACACTTACAATTTATGGGGCTCCTGTGAATTGGCAAAAATTATATTTTGGGTGGAACTGTAAGGGTTAATAGTAACAAACTGTCTGGTTATTTAATCTTGTTACACCTGGTTGGCAGTTATTAGTAGAAAGGTTGTCTCCATACAAGGGGCCTTTATTAAATAGGGCACACCACTACCTTTAAAATGACCCTAGGATCATTCTTCTAGCTGCAGTCTATCCAAAGTTACAGCTGTATAAAGTATGCTTTTTCCTGATAGCACTATCACTTCAGGGTCTACCCCGAACTGCTAAATCAATTTTAAAGCTAGCCTAAGGTGTCCATAGGTAGAGGAATGGACAGAGAATGGTTGCAGGTTTTCCATAATGGGCAATTTAAAAAACAAATTTGCCAGTGTGCATACCCTTTAAGCATAAGCCCAACTTACCCCAAAAATCTATCATCTATCTTTTTTAATCAATTACAGACCTGCAACCATTCTCTGTCCATTCCTCCCTATGGACACCTTAGGCTAGCTTTAAAATTGATTTAGCAGTTCGGGGTAGACCCTGAAGTGATAGTGCTATCAGGAAAAAGCATACTTTATACAGCTGTAACTTTGGATAGACTGCAGCTAGAAGAATGATCCTAGGGTCATTTTAAAGGTAGTGGTGTGCCCTATTTAATAAAGGCCCCTGTATGGAGACAACCTTTCTACTAATAACTGCCAACCAGTGTAACAAGATTAAATAACCAGACAGTTTGTACATTAACCCTTACAGTTCCACCCAAAATATATTTTGCCAATTCACAGGAGCCCATAAATTGTAAGTGTGGTGGTACTGGGGCTGTTTTATAAAAACAAGTGCCCTCCCTGTCCCCTTGATTTCCCATTGGATTCGGCAACAAAAATGAATAGGGGATCACTAATATACACCCCCAAAGTACTAGATCGTATAGGGATTCCATCCCCAAAGCCAGTACTGAGAAAAAAAAAGCAGGGCTGCAGCAGAAAGGGAATCCCCAGGACATCATTAAAAAATCCCAGTGTAGTAATTCTACATGTAGGAATCAAAGGACGTAGTGTGAAATAGCTGAAAGTGTCAATGTTTCCAAAATCGTTTGTTCAGGCCATTTCAAGGGCAAAAGGGGTTTTAGCTTTAAGTGTGTACCCAAATGTATGCATTGACTCTGTTTTGAGTTTGTTTGCTGGCACATTCACTGTAAACCCATACCATTTGATTCAAGACTCTTTGAAGATTGACATTTAGTGGGTGTTTAACTTTCCATGTGTGTGTATGCAAAATATTCAAAATTTTGAATTGTTTTTCGTTAATTTTTCCAGAAAATCTGCCAAAGCATGATGTTTTCTTAAGCATTGCCACTGGAATTCTGAACATATGTATGAAAAAAAGCACCATTTGGTAGTCGACTGTGTGTACATTTAAAAATTAACCGTATATATATGAGTATAAAAAGTTTTTCAGGCTGAAAAATCAGCCAAAAACTCGGACTCGGTTTATACTCGAGTCAACCACTTACCTGGGCATTCCGGCAGCCGCGCATCCTTTTCTGCACTGGCGCGCCGGCCTGACGTCACTGCCCGGCGCCAAGCAGTGACGTCAGCCGGCGCGCCGTAAGGAATGGGCGCGGGCTGCCGGAATGCTGATACCGTACCTGCCGGGATGGATGGAGGAAGATGAAGAAGAAGAGTCGTCCACAGGAGAAGAGTCCAGGAGAGAGTCACAGGGAGAAGAGTCCAGGAGAAGAGTCCACAGGGAGAAGAGTCCAGGAGAAGAGTCCACAGGGAGAAGAGTCCACAGGGAGAAGAGAAGGTCCACAGGAGTCCACAGGGAGAAGAGTCCACAGGAGAAGAGCCCACAGGTACAAACTAAACTGGTGGGGGGGAGGGTGAGGGGGCATTCAAGATGTTTGGGAACTACAACTCAGCAGCTTTATTAGCTGGAGTTGTAGTTTCCAAACATCTTGAATGCCAAGTGAGGGTGGCATTCAAGATGTTTGGAAACTACAACTCCCAGCTAATAAAGCATGCTGGGAGTTGTAGTTTCCAAACATCTTGAATGCCACCCTCACTTGGCATTCAAGATGTTTGGAAACTACAAACTCCCAGCATGCTTTATTAGCTGGGAGTTGTAGTTTCCAAACATCTTGAGTGCCAATTCTACCCTCGGTTTATACTCGGGTCAATAACTTTATTAGGATTTTTAGCTGAAATGGGTACCTCGGTTTATACTCGGGTCGGTTTATACTCGAGTATTAACGGTATATTTATGTGGGGAATATTTCGAACTAATGTGTAATTACACTCATTGTAAGCGTACACTTCTTACACTTACTGCATTGGTTTACTTTAGGGCTTGTTCAGTGGCAATGTCTTGGTGTACACCCATGCATGTAGCATAACATTTTATTCAGTACACTAAGGTGTACCTGACACGGTCAAAAGATGGGCAAAATGTTTAGTACAAGCGTATTCTAAATTCTAATAAAAAGTTTACATTTTATCGGAAGACTTCTGGAGTGCGTGATTATCCCTTATATTATATAAATAAATTTATAATTTCAAGGGGAATACATTGGGTTTTTCGGAGGTACTATGTTGGGGGGGTGGGTAAAAGTAATATTGCGACAGTGTTTATGTGTTGTTTAAGCACTAAATAGTTATACCAATATTAACAAATATGTAGTAATGATATTAAAGTATATAGAAATGTAAATAAGGCAAAATCTATAAATAAAAATACTTGCACAGTCCCCACTCCTGTTTTGTAATGGTATCTCCAAAATGGACTGTTAAGCCACACCCCAGGAAGTTTTACAGGGAGGCAATGGAAGCTTACAAAGGAACATATTTCTCACTTCCCTTTTAGTGTTGTATCCAATGGTGTGCTTAATATTAGATTGACAGCAGTGTTAGTGAATAAAACATTTTCTGAGTGTTAGTAGGAAGCTGCAAGACTTATATGTCACTTCCTTTGTAAAACCTGTGACCGTCTCTCACCCCACCCCTCTCAATAGAAACAAAGAAGAGCTGCTGTTTGCTGGACAGGAAGTAGATCCCAGAATTCCCTAACTACTGAGTGAAAACTACAACCCCCAACATTCCTCTACAAGCAAACATCCGGAGATCTATGGTTGCTATCCCTGCTCTATATGATAGGGGGACTCAAAGGAAAACATCTCCATGCCCATTTCTCCGAGACAATGAAGTGAGTTTGTTAATGGTTTATTACATTATTTAAGCAATAGACCCCATAGAAGCCATGAACCTGTGTCCTGAACTGATAAATGTAATAAGATTGAAACATGAAGGATAGTCTGGATTCTTTATAGGACCTCACATTGACCAACAGTGCTCCTCTCTAAACACATTGACCAATAGTAATCCCTCTACTGATACATTTACCAATAGCGATCCCTAACACATTTACCAACAGTGATCCCTCTGTAACACATTGACCAATAGTGATCCCTCTCTAACACATTGACCAATAGTAATCCCTCTCTAAACATTGACCAATAGTGATCCTTCTGTAACAGAATACCCGGTGACACCTGTGAGTTAGGGCTAGGCCACATAGCACGTTTTTGTGCATTTGTGCACGCGTCTTCACTAAAATGGAGATCGCGGGAACAGAAAATTCATGTGATTCTAATGCGCATGTGATTGCGCATCCATTCGCATTTTGGTAACGCATGCATTCACCATTTTTGGTGCGTTAACTGTGCGTTTCAATAACGGAAATGCACGCGCAAACGCAAAACGCACAAGAATCGCACACAAAATTCGTGTGATACACTCACGATTGTGTTCACGATTTGGTGCGTTGTAGTGTGGCCTCGGCCTTAATGGGGAGGGTAAGTATGAAAGACAGATTGATAACTAATTATAGAATGAACAATGATCTGCTATTGATCCATTATTGTTGGAAATAAATTAAGGGGGAAGATTGATTCAAGCTCTGCACAACAGTTGTATTTCACTGTGGTGTTTCTACTGAACTATACACTCTATATAATGTTACAATAAATAGATCAGAATAGAGATGGACCGGATTGCGGATCTGAACCAGTTCCGCAAAGGATTTCCGTGATTCATGGATTTCGGGAATTCCGCTTGTAGATTTTTCCACACGCGTTTGAAAATTCAAAGAAAATTTCAAAGAATTTTTGAAAATTTTGTAAAATTATACAGTAACTTACTGTAAATAGTTTGGGAACCTGGAAAATGGTCTGGGAAAAGACAATTAGATTCTTTCAGAAAGAATCTGATTGTAACCAATTCTGATTAGAAAAGAATATAATTGGTCTATAACCAATCAGATATTTCTAAAAGAATCTGATTGTAACTAATTCTGATTGGTTACAATTAGATTCTTCCAAAAAGCATACCAATCAAATTCTTTCTAAAAGAATCTGACTTTAATCAATTTTGATTGGTTACAATTATCTTATTGTTTTTTTTTTTTTTTTTAGAAGAATCTTATTGGTATACCAATCAGATTATTTTCCAATGAAAATTGGTTACAATGAGATTCTTACAAAAAGAATCTGATTGGGTTAAAACAATCAGATTCTTTCCCAATCACATTAGTTACAATCAGATTCTTCAGAAAGCGTACCAATAAAATTCTTTGTGAAAGTATCTGATTGTAACCAATTCTGATTGGATACAATCAGATTCTTTCAGAAAGAATCTGATTGGTATACTAACCAATCAGATTATTTTCTAAACAGAATTTGTTACATTCAGATTCTTTCAGAAAGATTCTGATTGGTAAGTTTACCAATCAGATTCTTTTCCAATTAGAATTGGTTACAATTAGATTCTTTCAGAAAGAATCTGAAATGGTTAGTATACCAATCAGTTACTTTCTGAAAAAATCTGATTGTAACCAATTCTGACTTGAAGAATTGGATATCTGTTCCCCAGACCATTTCCCAGGTCCAGAGCCATTTACAGTAAGTTACTGTCATTTTTACAAATTTTTCGAAAATACCTTTAAAATTCAAATTTTCCGCTGCGGACTGACGTTACTACTCGGCTTCCTGAAGTGAGGCCGGTGCCAAGTAGTGACGTCAGCCAGCAGAGGAAAGTGGGGCATGCGGCCGCCGGAGCTTAGAAGAGTATCCAGAGTAGCCTGCAGGGGAACATGTGGAACAAGTAGGAGAGGGCAACTGTGGGGATTCAGAAGGGGGGAAGGCACAGTAATTCCTGCAGTGGCTATCCTTGCCACAGCAGATGTTTGTAAACTACAACTCCCAGTAACTAAAGCATTCTGGGAGTTGTAGTTTCCAAAACATCTGGAGTGCCAAGGAATGAGGCTTTAATTGCCTTCTGATGTTCATTTAAAGGGCAACTAAAGCCTAAAAACAATACAGAAGGAGAATGTTATCTATTGCTGCCTTCTCATTCTGTATTGTTTTGAGGCTTTAGTTGCCCTTTAAATGGACAGCAAAATTCCCATAGACGTAGTATAGTATAGTATTTGAATAAAGACACGTCCATCCAGTCCAACCCATCCAAAACCCCCACCAAATTTATGAAGGGGGAAAAAATTCCTTCCTGAATCCAAGTGGCAATCGTAAATTTCCCTGGATCAACTCTACTTTATGTATAATACCAGTAACTTGCAACATTCCTTGTTTGCAGAAACTATCCAGCTTTTTTTTAAACTGTCCAATGAACCTGCCATAACAACGTCCACTGGAAGACAGTTCCATAGCTTTACCGTTCTCACAGTGAAAAACCCTGTCCGAACTTGAAGCCTAAACCTTTTCCCCCCCCCAAGACTTAAGGGATGTCCTCGTGTCCTCTGACATGTTCTATTGGTGAACAATACCCCAGATAGTTTGTTGTATGGCCCGTTAATGTATTTATACACAGTAATAATCATAATTAAGTTGACCTTCTCTGAACCCTTTCCATTTCAAAGATGTCCTTTTTGTACACAGGATTCCAAAATTGCACTGCATATTCCAATGAATCCATATTCCCTTGAATCCATACCTCTCTTATACAAGACAATACCATGCTGCGCTGGCTGTTGCCGCCTGGCACTGCTTGCTACCTTTTAAGTTTGTTATCCACCAAAACTCCAAGATCCTTTCCAACAGGATTCACTTACTACAGAGCCATTTATAGTATAAGTAGCACAAGGATTTTTAAGTCCAAAATGCATCACTTACATTTATCAACATTGAAGTTCATCTGCCACTTAGCAGCCCAATGTGACAGTCTATCTAGATACCCCCTGCAAACGATTGCACATCCTCTGAGTTTTTAATGGTCGACAAAGTTTTGTGTCGTCAGCAAATACAGAAACCTTGCTGACAATACCCACTTCCAAATCATTAATAAATAGATTAAATAGAAACAGCCCCAAAACAGAACCCTGTGGCACCCACTTTAGCATTTAGTCCATAATGATGAAGCCCCATTTACTCCATAATGATGAAGCCCCATTTACAACTCTCTCTGCATCCTATTCATTAACCAATTTTCTATACATGTACAAATGTGACTCCCCAGACCAACAGACCTCAGCTTATACATTAGTCTCCTATGGGGGACTGTATCAAAAGCCTTTGCAAATTCCAAGTAAACTACACCTACTGCTATGCCAGAGTCTAAATTCTACTACTTTCCTCATAAAAGCAAAGCAAGTTAGTTTGACAAGATCTATTCCTCCTAAATCCATGCTGGTTACTACTTATATGTCAGTCCTTAACATACTCAGAACATGTTCCCTTATTAAACTTTCCAGGATCTTCCCCACCACTGAAGTTAAACTTACAGGCCTGTAATACCCGGCTGTGAACGACTACCTTTTGAATATGGGAAAACATCAGCCTTTTCCAATCTTTATACCATTATTGCACTATATTTTATGATATCTGTACTATCTTCTATAGTGTATACAGGGGAAAAAAAACATTCAAGGCATTTGCTTTATTGCCATCCTCCTTAACTAACTTATCCCCATTAATAATGTGCCACATCTCCGTCCTTTATCTTTACTATTAAATACTTAAAAAAAATTTTAGGCTTAGTGATGCTTTGTTCAGCTATCCTAAAAGCAGTCCCATACAGTAATAGCCATACTGAATTTGGGTATTACTGTATGGGACTACTGTATGGGAATTCTGCTGTCCATTTAAAGGGCAACCAAAGCTCAAAACAATACAGAATCAGCAGGCAGTTGTGGCCATAATTTCTACCCTCGGTTTATACTCGAGTCAATCACTTTTACGCCTTTTTACTCGGGTTGGTTTATAACTCAAGTAATACGGTAATCTCAAAAACAGTTTGATCGTGAGGAAAGTTATTTTTTTTTAAAACTTCTGGAGTATGTACATTTTCCCAGACCATTTTCCAGGTCCATGGGCGGAATGGATAACTCTGGATTTAAATATCTTCCTGTATAGATTTATCAAAACAAATCGATTAACAAAACAGAAAAAGTGTGTAGTGTTATATAACAGATAGATAACGTCTGTCTTATCTAGATGTTAGGCTGCACTTTATGTATATTTAACATGTATTTCTAAAGCACTGACACTTCCAGTACAATCCAAAAAATGTGTGTATAATGTCCCTTCTAATAACCTATTGGGGTACACAGAATAGGTTCCCTTCTGCCTCTGTTAATTTGTAAAATATTAATTTAGGGGATGTGACACTAATAGAATCAGGTTTCATAGGATTTCTTTATTTTTAATATCTTGCCTTTATTTTTTTGTACAAATCCCTAATTTTATAGTAGTGTGTATAAAGATTTTAGATCATTGTATCCACATATATTATACGGATATATACTATATATATTGATTATATATATTGGCTCTACAAGGTTTTCTTTACAATTTCTAAAATCTTAAAATAAGTTCATACTGACTGCAGTTTAACACAGTTTATTAAGAAGATTTTGTACAATTCTGGTCTGGTCTAATTTAATTTGTTAAATAAACCAATGCTACACTTAAAAACAATTTGTCTTTTAATTTTATTGAAAATTCAGAAATGTACTTACGACAGCACCAATGGCTACATTTTTGTCATAATATTTCTTCCTTTCATACTTGTCTCTGATAAAGAATTCAACAGATCTAACAAAAGCTTAAGGAAGAGAACATGTATGACTGTGATAGAACATACAATAAATTACAAGATTAAATTCCCAGGATAATTTAATTCTGCACACACAATGAGCTTAACCCAGCATTCTCTCCAGTTGAATAAAGGGGAACTGTGGTCCAAAAAACGACTTTAGGTAAATTGAGGTAATTGATAGGAATTGCTCCCCTTGGAATTTTTGCAATTTATTCCATTGTTATTTTGCATAGTTTTGAAGATATTTACATTTTTTGTGTGTGATATGGCAGCAGCATCACCAGGTCCCCTGCATTTCCTGCTTTCTGCTTGAAACTGTCAGTCAATCTGTCCTGTGTCTCCTCCTCCCCTTTGCAGCCCCCCTGCCCCCCCCCCCACTCATGGACCCCATGTGGCCCTGCCCACTCGTGGGGTGTCTAGGCCCTGCCCCTCGTGGTGTCTAAGCCCGCCCCCGTGGGTGCGGTGGGTTACTCAGACCCCCCTTACCTTCTGTCAGGGAGGGAGGAGGAACTCCTGTCTCCCTCCCACACTAAGGGGGTCTGAGGCTGTGCTTGCCGGTGGTATGTGCAAGAGAAGCCTTAGGAATGTCACATGTCGCCTCATACCATTAACTTTCTGATCAGTCATTTTTATATCTTGGGCTGTGGATGTAGAAGGTGGTTGATGGCTCGTTTAAAGGTAGGAAACTGGCCTTTCATTTAAACTTAACTTGCTTGGAGACCACAGTCCCCCTTTAAGATCACAGTACATATTATTCTGTTATAACAGTTTTCCAAGTTAACAAATCCTTTCCTTGAGACTTCCTTTAATCATTAACTTAACCCCACCTCATGTAAGAAATTAACAAACTGTGTTGTCCTTATTGCTCCAGGGAAAAGGGCAGCTTAAAAAAGGTGCACTTAAGGAATGAATCAAATGGATCTATTGTGCTAAAGGTAGGTAATGCAACAAAGTTTCAGTCTGGTCTAAGGACCTATCAAGTTTCATGGTCAAGGGCAAGACCATAACGGTCTCTACTAGGGGTCCTGCGAAGTCAGTATTTCGGTTGCATTTATTATATACAGGCAAATCCTGAATTGACAGATTAAGGTCATTGGGATGAAAAATACTGCTCATTTTTCTGAAAAGCATATGTATTTGCACTTTTTATTATATTCATTTACAAAGTATTTTATTAGCCTTTTTAGATACACTAAGACCAGCTGGTCCCATCCACATATACCCTTCAGCCACTGAAAATGAAGAGAAAAACAATATAAAGTAAATTTGTATATGGATACATAACATTTTGCCTGTCCAAAAGACATCCAGTCCTATTGTGAAGTGTTTTAAGATTCCACATCAAAGTATTTTCGGGGCTTGATTACAAAACTACGGTAAGTTGACAGTGGGATAGACTATGAAAAAGAGTTTTTTATATATTTATATTTTATATATTGCTGCATAAGGCAGCAATGATGGATCTGAAGGGAGGGGCTCCCCTGTGCATGCCAGTGTCCTCAACGAGGACAAGAAGAAGCTCTAACTCTTCACTTTTTGGAACTTTGGCAGGCACTGCAGAATGTGAAGGTAAGGATATTTTTTTTTTTTACACTACAGTTAGGCCAGCACTGGGGCAAATTATAGTTTTGGGGGTGGACATGCTCTTAATATAAAACAGCAGCACTGAAATTTTAGTATACACGTTGAATTTGGCTTGAAATGCTATTTGGAAGGCAACACACATGGTTGCTAAGGCCCAATAATATGTATTCTACAAATCAACATTTGTATCATGGTGGGTGTGAAAAAAATCAAGGTGGCAGGACCAGGACACAGGCACCACAATGTAGTACTGATCTAATCATGGTGTCCTGGGAACAAAAGCTTGAAAGACTTGTAAAGGCATCTGAAGGAGAGAAGAATGTGGCACAGCCTGAACCAAGGGATGCGATATTTCAAAGGCAGTTACCACTGACAACATGTCCATGTCCGGGTGGGTGCCTGGCAGAAGAAACCCTTTGCATCCTTAGTTGTGAGCTAAATAAATAGTGGATCATAGGAATGCAATAAATGGATTAAGGTAAATGTATATGGAGCCTATGGCTGTACTTGGTCACGAGAACTGTTGAACCGTACAGTGTTTGGAGAAAAGTGCAGTATAAACCTCAGATGTACTTAAAAATCAATCAGCTCCAACTTGGATTTGTCTTCTAAACCCACCCAACAAATGATATAAATCAAGACCTGTCATAGGTTGGTTGTGACTAACTATGTTATCTAATTAAGTGTGAAGACAAATATAAAGCTCATTATAGTAAATTGTAGTTATGAATGTATGTGGGGGGGAGATAAACAAGTAACATTATCTTGCACATTAATTTTAGCCTCATGGAAAAAGAAGGACTATAAGCGTATTAGCATGAAGCCCTAAGGGATGGTTAGGTGGTAGCTGATAAACTGTTCCCTGGGCCACATATACTGTAGCCTAATAAGTGCTTACAATGATTATATACATTGTCTTTCAAGAAACATTACCCATTTGCAGATAATTAAATTACCATTTTACTTAGTAAAGTAATTCGTAGCTAAAGTAAATCTTACATTTGCAGGCACATCCCATTGACAACAGAACTGTTAAAAGATAAACAACCTCAAAGGAAAAATACTGTTGATTAGGTCTGCTGCACAATATATCTCTGGAAACTAAAGTAATTAAAATTTCAAGATAAGGCATGAAATCCTAATAATGAAAAGCTTAATGTAAAACTATCATTTGTCATTTAATGGCTGTGCAGACTACAATTAACTGCATCCCACAGGAGAAATTTGGCTTCCAGTTTTTGAACATAAAAACTGCCATAAGCAAATTGTTTTGATTACAATATAAAAGCAAAAAAAGGAATTTGCCCTGCTAAAAGAGACAGGTTGCTCTCAATGATTGTTAATGGGTTATGCTGGCCTTAACTAGCTTGATATTAGATAGATTCGACATTCAATCTGACTTAAACATTAAAGGATTGCAACTTCGACCACAGACGTGATTTTACCTTCCCTAAAGTTCCCGTAACATTTCCCAGACATATATGGTTTGCGATTAATTACCAACGTTATATCAATCTCGAAATGATCAGGTGGTTTTCATAACGTCATGTGAACATCGGGAGATATGTCGATTATTGTATGTGAGGTACCTAACATAGATAATATTGATTGTACAGTTTCACCCACAAGAATGAAAAGTGGCACACGATAGAAGAGAAATTTCTAATCTCATCGAAGCTATGCTAATGTAGCAATTAAGCATAAACATGCCCACTTGAAGTCCTCCCTCACTATGGTAATTTCCATGTGGCTAGATTCTAGCCAGATACAGGTACAGTGTTGAACAGTAACCGTGTTATGTGACATGGTTCAGACACCATACATCCTTTGTAAACATCAAGAACAATATTGTAATAGCAATAACGTACACTTGAGAAAGAGTCCTGTGTGGACCGAAACATGTCGGTTGCGCATGGATTAAAATCAAGTAAAGCAGTTATTCTGCCTGATCCCCTTTTATTACTTCAATCAAATTACTAGTGAGACCTCTTTTTAATTTAGTTGCCCTTCTCTGAAACCCTTTCCATTTCAAAGATGTCCTTTTGTACAAAGGATTCCAAAATGCACTGCATATTCCAAAGAAGCCTTACCAATGCCTTGTAAGAATAACATTTTCCTCCCTTGATCCATACCTATATTATTAAAAGACAATCATGCTGGATCTGGCTGTTGCCGCCTGGCACTGCTTGCTTTTTTAAGTTTGTTATCCTTTCCAACAGGGATTCACTTAACACAGAGCCATTTATAGTATAAGTAGCCTAAGGATTTTTAAGTCCAAAATGCATCACCTTACATTTATCAACATTGAATCTCATCTGCCACTTAGCAGCAAATGTGACAATCTATCTAGATCCACCTGCAACGATTGCACATCTTCTGAAGCTTTTAATGGTCGACAAAGTTTGTGTGTCGTAGGCAAACACAGAAACCTTGCTGACAATATCGACTTCCAAATGATTAATAGACAGATTAAATAGAAGCGGCCCTAACACAGAACCCTGAGGCACCCCACTTAGCACTTTAATCCATATTGATGAATCCACATTAACAACTCTCTGCATCCTATTCATCAACCAATTTTCTATCCATGTACAAATGTGCCACCCCAGACCAACAGACCTTAGTTATACATTAGACACCTATGGGGGGCTGTATTAAAAGCCTTTGCAAATCAAAGTATATCACATCTACCGCTATGCCAGAGTCGAAATGTCTACTCATAAAAGCCAAGCAAATTAGTTTGTCAAGATTTTTCTCCCTAAATCCATGCTTGTACTACTTATAAGGTCAGTTCTTGAGCATACTTATTATTGCTACTATACTCTATGCTATCCGTACTTGGATCTCTATAGTGTATATAGAGCAGAAAATAATTATTCAAGACAATTGCTTTATCGCCATTCTCCGTAACTAACTTATCCCCATTAATTAATGGTGCCACATTTTCAGTCTCATCTTATATTTATAAATATACTTTTAAAAATGTAGGATTAGTGATGCTTTGTTCAGCTATCCTAACTTCATTATTAATTTTAGCTGGTTTGATTGCTTTCTACGTCCTTGTTACAGTTTTTATAATCTCAAAGGCCCTTTTCGTTCCCTTTGCCTAAAGGTTTTAAATGCCTTTTTCTTCCTTTCCATTTCCCTCTTTACATCAGAATTCAGCCACATGGGTTCAATTTATTTTTTTTAATTAATTTCCGGGGGGTATAAATTTAGAAGTGAAAGGCTTAAAATCCCCTTAAAACACAGTCCACTTCTGTTCAGTACCTTACTGATAATACCTTATCGCAGTTGACTACCGAAGAGCTACTTTTAACCTGGGAAAAAATTAGCTTTTTTGAAATTAAAAGTCTGGAACCCCAGTGCATTTTTTTCTTTGATAACATACACTAAACTACACTATTTCATGGTCTCTACTCCCCCTAAGCTCCATTATGTTATATCTACAATACTCTCCACGATGATAGATATTACCAGATCCCACAGAGCTCCTTTTTAGTAGGAAACTTCAACACGCTAAGAGAAAATTATCCTGCAGCAAATTCAGGAACTCATCGTCCTTTTCTGTGTTGGCAGTTCCACTACACCAATCAATGTCAGGGTAATGAAGTCCCCCATAATACTTACAGCCCTTGCCAACTGCTATAAAGCAGACTATTCCTCCCTGCTAGCATTGGTGGGTTATAGCAGACACCAACAATTAAATGACCCTTTACTGTTGCTAATTCCACCCATATTCATATTGCTAGTCTTCTCTGTGGCAAGCATTAGGTCTTTGATATTGCACAGGGACAAGACCCAGTCAGACCTGCACTGGATGAGAACAAGAGAAACAGAAATGTCAAAGTGGGTATGTAGTGTATGGGCTGATTTGTGTAAATTAAAAGCATGTAAACATCTCATAATAGTAGGTCTATATGAATAAGACAGGTGTGTACTATGGAGACCTAAAACCGCAAGATATTTGAAGTGCGGTGGCTGCACGAGGCTCGCACACTTCACCCAAACGCCAAATCAGACAATTCAATTTTTTGTTTGAAGCATTTTTTGCAAAACTACTTAAAGGGGAAGTTCAGTGCAAATACATATACTTTTCAAAAAAAAAAAGAGACAGTATTTTTTCATCCCAATGACCTTTATCTGCCAATTCAACATTTTGTATAAATAACTGCAATCGAAATACTGACTTCCGTTTGCAGGACCGTTATGGTCTTGCCCTTGACCCAGCGCCTGGTTTTAGGACCAATATTATTTAAATACACAAGAGGGTGTTGGATATTACTGTTGAACCACGTGAAAACATAATGGCTTCATAATCATAAAGCTCTACCCCTAAATAAATTAGGTTACATGGTTTTCAAAGAAAAGACATTTTTTAAAACGTCTGAATAAATGTTCATGGCCTGGAATATGCAGTGACCTCTGGTTATTACAATTTCTGCCTACAATAATCAACATTTGAAGTTCATTTATTGTATGCTTTAAAACACAACTATTTTAATTATTTTTCAATATATGGATAAGGATACTGATCGGTTTGTGGTCTTTAAAGTTCTTCTGGAAGGTTGGTTCATACAGATGTCTTGCTTTTGTATTCCCATGTCCTGCATACACTAAAGAAATGAATATATGTTAAAATCTGCAATTCAATCACAATATTAAAAATAACTTAATTACACAAACATAATGTAGAGTTCATTTGAAATACCGTGAACAAAAATAAATATACACTTTCTACAGGCAATCTATAACCAGGGATTTAGGCCCCGAAAATGCCATAAACAGACCAGAACCAGATTCATGGCAGTAAGGGAATCCCAGAGACTTTAAATGACTTCCTCATTCCTCATAGTCCATTGCAGGTACTACAGATAGTAAGCAGTCATTCACTAATCGCTTAGATATATTTATGAATGGTTTAAAGAGGTCCATTTGCAATACAGTTTTTGTAAGTTTTTGCCTACAGTACCATTCACTTATAACTGATCTCTACCTGCAACTAAATACTTCCTGGAAAATATATTCCAGAAGTGATTCTCAGATGTAGATTTAAACTTTATAATATATATATATATATATATATATATATATATATATACTATATATATATATATTATATATTCTTAAAGATTATGATAACATAAATAACAGAATATGCAAGCAAAATGCAAACATAAAAACAATAGAGAATCACAAAACTTATTTTATACAAAAAAACCATGAACATTGACATAAGTTTTTTGCCAGACTTAGTGCAATATATAGTGTGTAATAAATATATTATTTTGACCTGGAACATATGTCATTGATTAGAAGTGTATAACCTTCATGTTTTCATTAGCTTCATAAAACATCAAGTACTGGTTTGTGTGGATTGGTTTTCTGTAAACTCTACTACCAATCTACCATTTCCCGACTCCTACTAAGCATTCGAAGAAGGCCTCTGCACATTTTTTCTTCTGATATTTTGCTTAACCATGTTTATGTATTCTGAGAAGGCTTGTGCTAATTAGTTCAGAATCTTAATCCAGGTATCATCCAAATAACTGAGCCAGTAGCTGGGTGCAATCCCCTTAAGGGTATTAAGAAGCTTTGTTATCACTTTCAGTAAAGTTTTGCCACAATGGGCAAACTAAAAATCTCCTGTAGAATGTAACCTAGTTCAAGTATTGTCCAATAGGGAACCCACCTCAAGGGCATCTTCACACCATAACAATCTCTGTGGTTGGTGTACAAGTAAAATAGGATGTCATATAATAGGACACCATTGTTTCCTATGCATCTAATAATAAATGTTGGATATGGTTAGGAATCCTGGGAGTTCTGTATGTTCTGTTATTATTCTTCCAACCAAAAGGTTGCCTATGTATTGTGATAAATTGACATTGCAGAGTTAATGGTGCTAAAAGGAATTGAGTCTGTTCCTTGTGTATTTTTAAGAGGAGAAATTATGCTATTAAAGGGCATGTCCACCCCCAAAACTATAATCCCCCCCACTACTGGCCCCATTGGGTGTGTAGTTTAATCCTTACCTCACATCCAGCTGCCACCAGGAGGATAGCAGAGTCCATATAGGACTCTGCCTCCTACCTGGCCTCCGGAGAAGTTTGGCATGCGTACTGCAGCCCTTCTCCCCCTCCCTCTCCGGATTCCCTCACCCTAGTGTAAAATCTTTTAGATATATGATTCCCCCGTCCCCCCAGTCCCAACCCCATTTTTATTCTTAGAAAGTTCCCAAACTCTACTTACCTACTCTTTCCCCCGCCACAATGAACTCCCCGCAGCCGCGTACGTGTTGGCTGCCGCTCAGCCAATCACAGACGCGACTGCGGTCCCGCCCTTGCTTGCATTTTCTCACAAGCAGGGGCCGGCAGCGCGGCGGAGGAAAGAGGGAGGTAAGTAAAGTTTGGGACACTTTCTAAGAATATAAATAGAGTGGTTGGGCTGGGGGGACAGGGGGAATTATATATTAAAAAAACGGTTTTAAGGGTGGACATACCCTTAAAACAATTGATTTAGTGCACAAAATAATAAGAGATTAAAGGAAAGTGTGACATTAACCATGTTCTTTTAGTGAAGATGTTCCATCTACCAGTTTCTTTCAATTAAGAATTTAAATTAAAGTGTGCAATTTACCATTTGCTTTCAACAGAATAAAGGGAACATGTGAATAAATAACAAAAGTACCTTCTAAACACAGTTGCAATTTGCTCCAACCTCTATGCATCCATCTAGTTGTGAGAATATACAAAATAATTAAAGGGAAAATGTATAATTTGCAGGATTCTTTCGTGAGATCAAGGGAAAGTGATACATTAACAGTATAAGTCAATGTGTGTATTATGTTCCAGAAAAAAATCCGAAAGGCTGGTAGTATATACATGAAATAAGTAAAAATAAGTTTTCAGGACCCAGAAAAAAAAACATTTTACTTTACACTTTTACACCTCAAATCACTTTTTTGAACCCTTTTTAAAGGAGAAGTTAAGTCTCCATACAACATTGTCTCAATAGAGCATGATCACAAACATACAACAAGCTTTTTCTCACTTCCCCCTTTGCTGTGGCTGCTGGGTGATTAATTAAAGTTAACGTGGGTACTAGGGGTCAGCTCCCACAATCATGTTAGCTGGGAAGACCCAGCTAAATGTATGCAGCACATGCACATACTCTGAGTGGTCAACAAATCAAAACAAGGAAGTTGCAACCTTGCTTCCTAGAATCTGACACACAATCACATAACAGCACAGGATTCTCTCTCTCCCTGAGACAGAACAGGGATTTCAGCTCCCCCAAACACATTGAATGCTCCAGTCCAACTATGATATTATTTCATACAAAAAAGAAAAGTTATCTTTGTAGTGTTTTTTTTTTAGTTACCATGGATGTAAGAAACAGAATATTAACATTTCTGTAAAAATGACCTAGTCTCTGAGGAAGCTGCGCCTTAGCCGTGAAATGCTAAGGCGCCGATCGTTTTCTTATCTCCTCCAATTAGTACACTGGTCGTGTTTGTGTTTGCCATTTTAATGTGTCAATAAATAAACCATGATGTTATACTCACCGTGGCCTTGTGTCCCATTGATGGGCGATACCATCCCCTGTACTTTTTACAATATTGCGAGGGTGACTGTCCCTTACGCGGAAGGAAGGACCTGCACGCTGAGACACCAGACCTGGGAGTGCTGATACACATGTGGGAGCGCTCCTGCATTGGACCTCGGTATGTTTGTTAGTTTATTATCTTTAGGGAAATTAACAAGCAACTTATGTAGTCTATCTACTAAAAGCAAAGCTCTTACCCCTATCCTAACAGAGATCCATGTGGATCCCTAGTACATGTAGGAACATTATATTTTGCAAGGAACATAATGAAATTAAAAAAAAAAAAAGATCTGGGGAGTTGAACCTGTGACTTTTAGACAGTTTGTTTCTAAACCATGCACTCTTCTAAGTGACCATGACTGCAGATGCATGCAATCTAGGTACAATTAGAATCTTATCTTTTGCAACCAACAGAATAATAAAAATAAAAAAAATCAGTAAAACGACTGAAATATTTTGTATTGCCCCAGAAAGCTATAGTAATTCACACTGGCCAATAAATAAAATGCAGAATAACAACAGCTTCAGTCTTATCAGGGACTTGCATATTGCGTGTTAACATCTGTATAGAAAATACTTTCTGCATAGAGACAGTGAATACTGGGGTTAAGGGGCATTGATGACTACATGGGTGTACTGGCAACAACATAAAGAGCCTCCTTTGTTACTAAATGCAATTAAAGAGAATAATCTTAAAATGTTTAAGTGTTCTGGGGAGAAAAGCTTTACATTGGATTTAAAAAAATAAGTTTAATTTTCCTTTTAATTTAATTGGGGGTTAGATCTAACTTCTGTGCTGCCATCTGTGGCGAAACAAGTGATTCCCACAAGTTAAGGGGGAGAGCTGACGAGTCCTGCATCAGGTCGGGTACCTGCGCTTTACCCATTTTGCAGGTTAGGTTTAGGATAAACAGTGGTTTTCATCAATTTTAACTTAATTTTCAGCAGCCAATTAAACAACAGAAAAACCATATGTATAATGGGTAAATACAATAAATATGTATTGGATCATAATAAAATACCTTGTTTTCTGGAGGAAAGGAAGTGTGCCATTAAAGGGCATGTCCACCCCTTTAAAAATTTTTGATATATAGTAGGTACTCCTCCCCCAGCCCAACCGATATAATAGATTTTCCAGAACTCCCCCGATCATTACTTTCCTTCCCGCTTTCTCCAACGTATTGCCCGGCCCTCTGCTTGCATGAAACTGCAAGCAAGGGGCCAGACCGGCAGCCGCGTCAGTGATTGCCTGTGCAGCTGCTGGCTGCACAGAAGTGGGGGAGAGAGGTAGGTAAGTAGAGTTTGGAGGAGTTCTGGAAAATCTATTATAGTGGTTGGGGCGGGGGAGGAAGACCTATTAATATCAAAGGGGTTTGTAGCTGGGGGAGGAGAGCAAAACAGGTGGGAGAGGGGGGGGCTGATCAGAGCAAGCCAAAAACCTCTGAGAGGACGTCTCAGAGGCGAAAGCAATTTCCTCCCTGCCAGGCTCCTGGTGGCCAGTTTTTCTGGACTTTGGAGAGACATTACAGGAGAACATTTGGACTGGGATGTAAGGTATGGATTTTTATGATACACAGTGGGGCCAGTAGTGGGTGAAATTATAGTTTTCGGGGTGGACCTGCCTTAACCCATTTAAAGCAGGGTGTTTCACTACAGTGACTAAATAGAGCTGCCAGGTTTTTTTCAAAATTGCACATGTCATTTATCAACTACATTTAGTGCAAAGTTAAAAAGTAAAGTTTGCCATTAACAACGGTTTTCATTATAAATATTGAAGGAACAACAAAAGTAATTTAACCCAAAAGTGATTTAACCCACCTCCATTACGACTACCCAAGGTGGGGACCTAACAAGTAGTTTAGTTCCTCCCCCGGGTAGGGAGAGGCTTTTGAATAACTGCAATAGCAGAATGACCAATACTCCTAGATCATCCCCTGAAAAATGTTGCATTCTTACACAGGACAGATGGTTTTAATCTAAACTTCTAAGTTGAATAGTTTCTTCTAAGTATAATAAATGTATTAAGGATTTAATTCTGGAGGCTGACAGTCTTTCATTCATATTGCAGGTAAATCCTTGCTAGGAAGACAAACAAAAAGCCATCTGTCCACCATTGTTCTTATTAAACATCATGTGGGGTAGTGAATACAAAATGGGATTGAAGGCCGGATACACACTAGCCATAACATTATCTTCCTACTAACAGACCTACCGATGTGAAGCTTGTTGGTCAGAAATTGATAGCACCAAAAATGTATACCGGACCTGGATTTACAGACCTTTACTAAACTCTTTTTTTGCCAGGCCTCAAGCCCAGGAAATGCATTTCTCTGTATTTACTTGCAGTTTGTTACGCGTCACCATTAGTTTTCCAATTAAAGGGTAAGTTTAGTGCAACAAAAAGTGAAAAAAGCAGTATTTTTCCATTCCCCAATTACCTTAACCTGCCCATTCAGCATTTTGTCTATGTAAAAATAAACAGCCAATCAGTAGAAATAACGGTTAGGAACATTCCAAAGAAGTGGTGCATCCTGGGATGCAGAAGGACAGTTAGAACTGAAATGGCAGCTCAATAATGTCAACAGCAGGGAACAGCAAAGGGTATGAAATCAACTGATTTTTCAAAATGGGAGAGAATATGTGGAATAATTAGATATGCATAATACAAACCAAGAAGTTTTTAAAATATTGATATTTTCCACTTCCACTCCAAGCATTCATAGCGACCATAATATGATTCCTGTTTAAAAGTTTACTAGATGACCTTGTTTAATGCTTACAGGAGATTCACCCAAGCAGCAATCACTTGGTACTTGTACGTAATATAGTTGTTTGCAGCTCTGATTAAATTGCATTCAGACTCTAGCCAATGCACGGCTATAATGCCAGCTTAAATTTGGTATAAAGAGTCACACTGAAAAAAAGCTGCAAGAAACGCTGCAGAGGTTTTGAGATAGACACACACACAAGACGTCACAACTCCTTAAAGTTGCGCTAACTGCTGGTAGATCGTTTAGTGTAACTCTAAGATGGGGAAAATAGTGCTGCGGCTCTCCGTTACCTGCCCAATGAAAGGCAATTGTGGCGAATGTAAATTTCCTGCTTCCAGTTGATTGAGTGACATCACCTGACCTCTGCATGCCCCTCTCCCCAGGGGCAGAGCATGCTAATGGAGACTAAATACTGAGAAAAACAGGAAGTACCCGGGAGAAAAATTGACAGTTGAGATGGGGAGCCTATTAATTCAGGCAGAGGCTGGTCACATAACCACAAGTTGGTCACATGGCTGAAAAACATTAAGTATTTAAGCAGGAAGTAACATTGCTGAACCTTTCTAGCAATAACATCTCAGAAATGTAGTCTAGAGATGTGATTTAAGGTTCATTTTGAAGGAAGATATAGGGCATTTTTTATAAGCCTAATTTGTTTGGAAGAATTGGAAACTTTAATGTGTCATTCTGCATGATTATACATTGTTTAGTAATAAATTAGTATTAAACAGAAAAAAAAGTGCAAATAATAAAACAAAAATAAACTTATCGGATGCAATCATATCAGTTAATGTCATGTTCCCCTCCTAACAAACTTTATAGACTCCTTCATCGCCTCAATCCTGCAATACTGAAAAAAAGAACTTCATGATGGTGTTTTTACCCCTTTTGTAGTCCTTGGTCTGTCTCCGTGCAAGTTAATTATTGCCGTGGAGGCTGACATCACAGACTGCTGCTGTCTGAGCTGCAACCTGAGCATGTGTGACTGAGCTGAAAGGTGTGACCTTAAAAGAAGGGGGAGTGAACACCAGCATAATATCTTGGTTCAGCAACACGCAAGAAATTGGTAACTGAATATTTCTGCATAGACACAAATAAAATAGAAATTTACTGATAGGTCTAAAATGTTTAAAAAAAAAAAACCAAGACTGTAGCAGAGCTGTTAGATAAAAGGCTTAGATAATTTATTTCCCAACCCCTTATAGCAGCAGATAGAAAAGTCTATATAATTATGAAAATTCAAAAAGAATTATTAGTGTTAACATTCAGAAACATGGTGATGGATGCTTCCGTCAAATGTGCCAAGAGTTATCAGCCACATAATCTGTCTTTGCAGAAAAGTAAGACTCAAGAGAAAAGTCGACTAAACTTAATTAGCAATCATTGGAACAAAGAACAAAACACAAATGTAAAACATGCATGAAAACACAATTTGAATTCTTTGTTATTGTAAACCCATTATGTAGCTGATGAGGGTTGGAAAGAAACAGGGAAATTGGGTATTTGTACTTTACGTATATTAATTTTTTTTTTTATTATATATTTTTATTCTAAGCAAATCCAAAAATATTTTAATTATAAAGTATTTACATAAAACAGACCACATCTGAGAACATGCATTAAAGCACAATATGAACGTTTTGCATTTTTAAACCAAACAGAAATTTGGTGTTGGAGAGAAAGGGTTAATTATATTAGTGGTTTCCCTAAATTTCTAGCTTATCAGCAGCAATAAACACAGAAAAAAATAAAACATAATGGGTAAATACCATAAATAGGTAAAAGATAATTTAGAGAGCAAGATGACATGCAGACTGTGAAGCTGCTATGAAGTATTAAAGTGCAAGAGAACATATATACAGTATGAGGAAAAGTGACCAAAGATTTTAAACCATCAATTTCCTAACCTACAGGAACTCCAGGATCCTCTGGTCAGTATTGATCTTTGTAATGGAAAATGCTTTCATAAATATATCTACCAATGCGGATCAAAATAAAAAGCACACAATAAAACATGATCAGTATTATATTTATTATTTTATATAGAACTACGTATTTAGCAGAACTTTATCTACTTTTTGCATTTGGTCCTGAAGAGCTTATAATGTAACCACTTTATATCACAAAGTATGTCTTTATGAACGTGGGGGAAACCAGAGTGCCTGGAGGAATCAAACACGAAACCCGCGCAGCCCATGCAAAATGTAGGTGAATGTGCATAATATCCAAAATACATAAACCGAGATTCAACAGGGTCAAATCTATCTAAAACCACGCTTACCCGAAGTAATAATATCAGGTTAACCTGTTTTTTACACAGATTTTATGGCACACGCCATCTCCAAATGTTTTTGAAAATAGCACTGTGCACCCGATACAAAACCCCTTTTGCTAAGTTTTGTGCTGTAGGGGGACTTATTCCGGCACTATCGGAACATCTTTCCTTTACGTGAGCCCACGATGCAGACCAAAAAAATATCTCGTTTACATCTGTTATTGTATTGCGGGATTGTGCAAAGGTAAGCACACACAAACTTTATATTGATATGTATATTGAGGTAAATTGGTATTTAAATTGAGGTGGCTGTAATGTTTAGCTGTTATTGCTCCTGTTTGCCCTATTTTAAAACTATATTCTGGCCACATTAGTGTGTACCAGTGCTATATTAAATAGGTTGCACCTGCTGTGCAGGTATCTTTTGCGATATCTCCCAGAGCTGAAGAATGAAGGAGTTAAATAAGGTTAGTGTAACTTTAACACAAAATATAGCATAAGCAATATAGTAATCCTGGCAATTAGTAAACTGGGCAATTGGGTTTTTTTGTTGTTTTTTTAATGAATTTTCAGAAAACAAACTTCAGTAGCTAATATAAAGCTAACATCTGATTGGTGCTGCAAATGAATAGATGGGTAAACTTTTGCACCTCTACTGCATCATCATCACCTATGCATATTCAAAGTATATAAAAGCCAGGGAGAAGGAATACATAAGCATTCTGCATCAAGTAAATGAAAACATTCCTCACATTTATTTTTTTTGCAATACATTTGCAATACATTATACATACTATGTAGAATATATAAGGATAGCAAAAAAGAAAAAAATGAAAACGAATTCCGGTATCCAAAACTCAAGATAAGGAAAGATCATTGTATTCCAAAATTACTTTCTAGGCAAAAGACTCAACTGATTTTTTTCAAAGCAACTAGTATATGGGTAATCAAATGCAGAAAAAAAACATAAGAAAGAAACAAATATGTATTACTGTATCTGGAGCTGTTAAAAGGGAAGGTGAGCCATTAATGATATCTGGAATGTGCTTCAGTAAACCAGACAAAAGCCATTACATAACTGAAAATAATGACGTGGGGAGAGACATACTCCTGCACTCTGTCAAGATAGGAGAGAAAGGGTTTGCACCTCTTTTTTTCACAAAGCATGAACCAAGAAATCAATTGAAACAGCATTAGCTACAAAAACAAATGTTGCCATAATGCAGAAAGCAATAACACACAGCAGATTTTAGAAGCAGGGCACTTACAGCTAGAATATATTTTTCTTACAAGCAGCACTGAAGCAGCAGTGCCACCTAGCATTCCAACTCCTTATCTATTGGATTTGGACAAAAAATAAAAATACAGGGCGTTAACCTTTCCGTGGAAAAAATTGTTCTGCTTTTTTCAACGGTCAGAGCTGTTGTGTCGCGAACTAAACACATTAAGGGACTGAACAAAAACGGCCAATTACTCAGATTCAAAACAGATATTAGACTTTTTAAATTGCTTACCAACAATAACACAAAGGGATATGTTGTGCTGATAAAAATGTATTTACCTGTAATTACTTCCAGACTACTCATGTCAGTATGCAAATCCACTACTACTTTGATGCAGTATTAATGCGATTTCAGTGCAGAAATGTGGTTTCAGCACAGAATTATGGTTTAAACTGGCACAATCCAGTGATCTCCACTGAACCCACTGGAGAAAAACTCCAGCAGGTTTTGTGCATCTTAAAGGACAACTATACTGTAAAAATTAACTTTTTATAAAATGAAAGGACCTGGAGCAAGGAGATCGGATGATTATTCTACCTCCCAATATTGTTTTTGTTGAGGAGCTACAGCACATACAGTTTGATCTGCAGGTTATGGCCCTGGGCCTTCATATTAAGATAGTACTGAAGCATACAGGAAGACTGGCAGAAGCTGTTTTTTTGTCCTGCTGCTCCTCATATAAAGGATATTGTATATAAAAAAAAACTTTATACACACTATAGTTTCCCTTTAATAACTCCCTTTTCTATTTCCTCATTTATGATCAAAATTTTTAATGCTTTACAAGAGTACAAACAAACAGATTGTTACAACAAGTTAGGTCTCTTAGGTCTATGAACCAATCATCTAGGCTTAATACTCATGGTTGAAAGTTTAAAAAATGTGGTGAAGAAGAAACTAATTTAAAAAAAAAAATCTTTATTAAAGTGTATGTCCATCCCTTTAAAAAATGTTAAGCAGGACCCATCAAAATAATAACCAGCAAGAGGTCTCATGCTTACAAGCTCCATGATCCACCGCCGCGGCTCTGCACTTCGCACTCCAATTCGAGTAAGTCAGTCACAGCCTTGCCAGGACGTCACGGCTAATTGCTGACCTATTCCCAGACAAGCGCTCCCACAGATGCTGCTTGGGAATGGAAAAAAGAATGGAGGAGCAGCAGCAGTGGAGAGACATGAAGCGGCAGGGATCGCAAACTTGTAGGTATGATTTCTCTTGCTGAGAGCAGATTTAAATGGAATCTGGTTTGGGGGGTCCTGATAACATACCATTTCTTTCTAAAGGGTGGACATACTCTTAAATTTAGTTTCAGCATATTTCCCATGTACAAAGACTGAGCTGACTATTTTTAACATTACTGAACCTTATCTAAAAATGCATGTAATTGTGGGTGGCGACCCTTCTCCTCACACCTAACTCAACTTGGTATATCCACCCTTCTCAAAAAATTGAGTTTGTTATTTAGCACCTTCCAAAACCCAGTTGTGTCGTACTTACACATTTCAATAATGTCCAGCTGAGGATTCAAACTTACAACTCCACAATCCACCGCTGCTTGCTCCACCTCCTCTGCTGCTGCAATGTGCCTTTCCATTCACAGAAGCAGCAGTTAGAGGGCTCTACTGCTTAACAGGAAGTAGAGAGAGGCTGGCTGGGATTGTGGTGTTTAATTCCTCAGCCTGGAAGCATATTGAAAAGTTTAAGAACTTTTTACGACACAAATGTGGTTTTAGGGGTGCTCCATAACATATTAATTTTTTGTAGAAGAGGTGGACATACCCTTTGATGTATAAATTAAAATGGAACTGTGATCTTCGTATAAATGCCCTCAATACAAGAGGCATTGAAAAAACTTTGCCAAATTTACCTGAATCTGTTCTGGAGTCCACTGATCTAGATTGACAGACTTTACTCTTGATATATGAACTCCAAGATTTCGATGAATTCCGCACATCGAATGCAAATAAAACTCCTAAATTCCAGGAAGCCCATCTTGGCCTAGAAACAAAACACTGATTACAAATCTTGTATTACATATTTGCTCCAACATTACATCAACATCCACTGATATTTAGCTTGACAAAGGGCCACCATTTTTCCCGAAACTTTGTACTTATATGATGACATGGTGAATTATTTAATACTATGAAAGAAAATTGCAGTTTTAAATAATAAATAAGTGCTGCTGCAGGGGCGTACTGCAAGGAAGAGTTAAAGAAACACTAAACTTAAAAACAAATTTGGCATCTGTTTCTATATTCACAGGTAGGTGAGAACGCTTTAATACCTCCCTGTGAATAATAGTTTGCTCAGGGGACCTGGAACTTACCTTACCGGCTCCTCCTCGCAAGCCGCTCTACACGGAAGCCGCTCTGTCCCGAACGCGCGTCCTATCTTTGGCGCATGCACGCCAATACAAAAAGATAGGGCCCGATCGGGACAGAACAGCTGTCCCGATAATTAGCCTGAAAGAAGGAATAAACAAGCTGACTATGACGAAAAAGAAATTTGAATTATGAGGTTCTCCAGATAGAGTATTAGATGAGGCAAAAATGAAATTACAAGTAAGATAAAAAACTAAAGAAACAAAAAAACAACAAGGTTGGCAAATAGCATTGCAAAACATAGGAACACATTACATAATCTTATCCAGGGATTTATAAATATGCTAATCCTCATTAAATGTCATATAGAAAGGGAAAAACATAGATGGATCATATGTAGTGTCACAAAAGGAGCTGTGGAATGGGATACAAGTGTACCAGGCCAAGGAGTCAAAAGGGGCATGTATTCATGCCACAATTGTATACATTACAATCAGTTATTAAAGGTGAACCTTATCCACCCCACTACAAATAGACAGATCAAGATACTATAGGGTCTCCCCACATGTGATTCCAAATCTGCCTATTTAGTGTTAACTTGCCCTTCTGGCTGCTTTAAATAGGGAGACAACACAAAAGTTAAAATAGAACTTCCTCCAACATAAATCATCATTAATCTTAGACAAACAAACTCTAACAGCCCCACGATATTTTGAAGAAAGGACAAGCAGATGACTTAAAATATATTGGTATTGGAGGTGATAATAGGGATAAACATGCAATAGACAGACTTAAAAAGAAGGAAACACAGTGGATAACATTATATCCATTTGGTATGAATCATGATCATGATCTTCCTCAAGGATATGCTTGTAAAGGTTCTCATTCATCCAGGTCATGAATATCTGTTGTATTCAATTAGACAACTGGACTGAAGTTTCACTAGTCATCAGACTGGCTTTCTCAATTCAGAATGACTTGTACAAGAATCTGTTGGCAATATAAGTACCCTTGAAAGTCCCAATAGCATATGACAGCCAGGGTTTAGGGACCTTCTGAATGCAAGGGTGTGGGATTGAGGTTAAGGGGTGTTATTGAAACTACAGCTTATGGAGAATTGCACACCCATATGTAATGTACAAACTTTTTATTGAACCATCAACATGGCCAACAACATTTCAGGGGCTCCACCCCACCATCAGGTGCGTTTTTGAAAATGCCCAGGGTTAAGGTGTCAAAACAGCATTGTACATGGTAGACAGTTGGTGTCGAAAACCACCCCCCCCCCCCCCACACACACACACACTTCTATTCAGGCTTGTTTTTTTTTCATTTTCACATAAATGGCCTCTTTGGACACTTCTCTTAAACAGTCATGTTCCTTTGCCAAGATGTTAAGATTACAAACTTTAACGGTATGCCCTTTTTCCTAAAGGAGAAGTATGTTGTAAAACAAAGTTACGTTCAGTTGGATGCTGCAGTTTAAAAAAAAAAACTTTTGCCATTTTTTTTCTATGCCCCTCCAGAGCCTACCTTTTTCTTTAAAGTTGTGACATCTTGAATCTGCATAGGGTAATGTGCAAGCCTCTGCCCCTCCGAGTTTGCTGGTACCTCCATCTTATTATTCACAAAAAATAATCTCCGTTGGTTCCGACGTGATGTCAGATTGTGCACAGACGTGTTCAGTGTGACGTCATCTCGCCGCACGCAAGCACGGCGGGGCATAAAAAAAAATGGCAAAAGTGTTTTTAAAGCTGCAGCTTCAACTAAAATCTAACTTTGTTTTACAGCATACTTATCCTTTAAAATGCAGGTGCACGTCTGAGTCCTGACCTGAGGAATTGGCTCTTCTGTGCTGGCCCATATATTGGTGCAGTACATACCGAAGAGCAATTGGTACATCCTGTTTGTTGTCTCCCCCCACATACAAATCAGAGCACCTTCACTGCACTGCACTGCGTATATGATGGCGCTTATCTTGTTTTCATTATTGGGTCTTTCGGATGTAACCAATTGCTGCTTCAGTGTGTGTTTTTTTTAAAGCAGAATGTTTTGTTTTTTTTTAAATTCTTCTTAATTTCTGGAGACCCTGCTCATATGGATGACCATGTTCTTTTTCGGTCTTGCTTCCCCTTCACTGTAGGTATTTGGGTTCTTTTTTTCTTTCTACTTCTTTCGACAAAGGCCCAGTTGGATATCCATAAGTTTTAAGGCTCCTCTGAGACCTTAAAACATACGATATCTGAGACTGCATTTAATCAATCTGCCATTTGGTTAACCTCTACATTGGGCTTCATTTATCTCCTTCATAAAAGAAAAAAAATGATTAGGTTGAATATGTCAAACGGACAAGACAAGAAATCAATAAAGATGCAGAAGAGAAGTGGCGCATTACAATTACTCGTACGTTTACAAATTGGTTACAAGCTTTTTGCACTTATGCCTTTTTTCTGATTGAGAAAACAACCTACACAGACCTACCACTAACACATTGATATAGAATTAGATTGCATACAAAACTTATGAGGTATTGCGTGGTTCATTTATTGATGAACACTTTTGTCAAAACTAGTAGTACAAAGGGATATCTCCGCGGGCATTAAGGAAATAGATCTTGGATGGCCAGTGTTGGCCCCTAGGACACCAGCTTACATATTAATAACGCCTGAAGTTCCGGCTAGTCACTTAGGCAAAATCTTTGCTGGGCATACAATGATTTCTTGTGTAGATCTTACCTGCCTCACTCCCTTAATGTTCCGGGATGGTGATGCACCGGCGCCGGATGTCGGCATTGTGACGTCACCACGTTCAGACGCAGACCGGCACGAAAATTCAATAGGCACCGCAGGGAGCGAGTGCCTATTCGAGACCTCATACCAGACTGTCGGTTGTCAGTCGTAGCGCTCTTACCTGCCAGTGTTCCAGCCATTGTATCCGCATTGTTCCAACACACATTGTTCCAGCATTGTTCCAACTCCATTGTTCCAGCAATCTTGTATCGCACTGTTTCAACCCATTGTTCCAGCCATCTTGTACCAGCCATTGTATCCAGCATGTTTCAACTCTCCAAGTCCCAGCCACATGGTATCCAGCATTGTTTCAACTCATTGTTATCCAGCACATCGTATCCGCATCATGTCTACTCATTTGTTCACGACCATTGGTAAACAGCCATTGTATCCAGCTTCATTTTTCAACCCCATTGGTTCCAGGCAACATCGTATCCCAGCCAATGTATCCAGATCATGTCTTACTCCCATTGTTCAGCCACTGTATCCAACCATTGCTCCTGCTCCTTTGAATACTGCTCTATAGTAACAGCTCCATTGATCCAGTATCGGTAGATATCCAATGACAGTTCGTTCCCGCTAGTTCACTCAACCTGGCCTACAGCTACGACTCCTCCTAAAGTTACAGTGAACCTCATCGCTTCGGACTCGATTCATTACAGTACGAATAGGCCATGCGTACCTGGAGGAAACTGCGGCAAGTTTGGCAAGCTCTCCAGACTGTGTCCCCTTCGCATGGATGCCTTTGAGCACCAGCAGAATCAGCTAGCTCAATTTCTGGACTCTATTTCTGCTAGTTATCCCGCGGGTCATTCCTCCTGCTCCTCACTGTTTTGCCTAGAGAACCCTTTCCTATAGAGAGCCGCAGATACACACCTCCTGTGCGGTATGAAGGGGATGCTAAGCCTGTCGGGGATTCATAATCAATGCCTGATACACTGAGTTGCAACCTTCAAACTTTGGCACGGTCCGAGACAAAATGAGGATATGTCACTGCCTGTGGGAGGCAACGCATAGCCTGGGCGTCCCCCCTTGGGAGAAAAATGACCCCAGTGGTTTAATGACATCTCCGTTTTATCGAAACATTCCAGAAAATCTTGACGCACCAGGCAGAACATTGCTGCCTCCCCCCGTTTAATGCAATTGCGACAGGCTCCCGCTCTGTAGGACAGTATGCTAGTGAATTCCGGACTTTAGCTGCGGAACTACCTGGAATAATGAGGCCCTGTTAGCAGCTTTTGGGCAGGGCCTGTCTGAATAAAGTCATCAAGGATGCTTAGTGTCCCAGGAGGTTCCACAATGTTGGAAGAGATGATTTCATGTGTATACGGGTGGATCTTGTATTAGGGAAAGGCAAGCTGAAAAGTCAGTAAACCGTCTTTTCCTCCCAAATTGGTTCCTCGTCCTCAAAGGGCCAGGCCACTGACACTGCTTCGCCATCTGAGGACCCATGCAGATGTGGGGGTACACACATTTCTGCCTGAAGAAAAACTGTACTGTGACCACCCTGGGGCACTTCGCTGAAAGGTTGTCCTTTCCAAGCGGGAAACTTACACCCTAGATTTGGAAAGGAGTCTTTTTCTAGGTAATTCAAATCTCCTTTCCACAAGAGTTCAACGTTAAAGGACAACTCCACCCTCATAAGAAATCTGTTAGAAAGATGTGCCTCTTTAAAATATTGAATATCATAGTTTGCCTATGAATTCATTACTGTATGCCTGCTATGCTTCTGGATTGCCACATGGAAATGAGCAATTTAGAAACCTGTACTGACCTTTACTGGGATGCTCAGAAGAGGCAGACAGGGGATAAACATTCAGTCAATGGCTGTGATGTCAACTGTCAAATCCCATAACTGACAGTTGCAACTGGAAGAACCGAAGCAGAAACAGGGGCAACAGGACATTGTGTAGGATTTCAGGTTAGACTTTATATTTCAGATTTCAAACTATTACAGTTTAGGGTTTGGGGTGTGATTAACCTGTATGTAAGTTTTCATTTAGCACTTGCCCTTTAGTCGTTCTACCAGATACCTTCATATTCAAATCCCAAACCTTCTCTACCCAAGCCTTTCTAGACTCTGAGAAGAGCGGTAATTTTATTGACGCCACCTTTGCTCTCTTCTAGGCATTCATTATTTTCCCGACCACATCTCTTCTCGGTTCTCATGTGAAATCAACTAAAATTACTTCTTCCTCATCGTCCTTGATCTATAAGGTATATCTTGATAAAAATAGTCTTGATGAACCCCCTCCCCACCGAACCTATGATGGTCCAATCTGGACTCTTGTGACCCGGTTACATCTCCACCAAGTCGCACCTATCCTATATCTCCTGCTGAGAACACCTCTATGGAGGGATTATATCAAAGAGAACCTGTCTAGAGGCTTTTATCAGACTCTCCACTTCCCCTGCCAGTGCTCGCTTCTTTTTTGTTGAAAAGAAAGACGGAGGGCTACATCCATGCATCGAACTATCGTGGCCTCAATAAAATCACAATCAAGAAACCGCTTCATCCTACCTCTCATTTCTGAACTTTTTTGACCAATTAAAGAAGGGGCTAAAATTTCTCTCAAGCTTGATCTCCCGGTGAGCCTACAATTTAATTCGCATTGGGAAGGAGAGAGGGAAAACAGCCTTCAATACCGAACTGAACACTACGAATATTTGGTTATTCCCTTGGTCTCCATAATGCTCCAGCGGGTGTTCCAAGAGTTTGTTAAGACATTTTTCGTGATCTCTTAGGTATCTTCAGTAGTAGTTTACTGGAGGACATCTTAATCTTCTTCAGGACCTTCCTTCTTCATCGTCGCCATGTACTTCAAGTCTTGTCCTGACTACGAGCTAACCAACTGTATGCAAACTTGAAAAATGTCTTTTTGAATGCCCGCAAGTACCTTTTTGGCGGTACCTGGTTTCAGCTCAAGGTTTTGAGAGGACCCAACCAAAGTCTCAGCTTCTTAACTGGATCTTACACATTGGGCACTAGGCTATCCAATGATTTCTTGGTTTTGCCAATTATTATATGGCAATTATAAGGGTTTTCTTCTGTGTTGCCCCTATATTAGCCTTATCAGGAAAGGAGGCAAACCGAGAATCTGGAATCCAGCGCCTTGAAGCCTTCAAGAAGCTAAAAAAATATTTTCTCAGCTCCAGTACTTCTGCAATCCCTTCCCTAGTCTGCCATTCATCATCGAAGTTGACGCCTCTAATTTTGGAGCAGGTGCCGTCCTTTCCCAAAGGACCAATTGAGAGTGGTAAACTCCACCCTGTGCGCTTCTCTAAAAATTTCTTCCTAATGAACTAAACTATGATATTGGGAATCGGGAACTTCTGGCTCATCAAACTTGCACTGAAGAATGGCGACACTTGCTGAAGGGGCGGTACATCCTCACTGATCACAAAATCTTGAATAATCCAAAACTAAAAAGATTGAATCCTCGTCAAGCCCGTTGGGCCTTGTCTTCTCTCGTTTCAATTTCATCATTTATTTCATGAATCAAGAATAAAAAAGCAGACGTCCTCTCCAGGTCTATTCTCGCAGTCGTACTACTGAAAAGGATAAAGGTCACTATCATTCCCTCTTCAGATCCTAGCCACTATCACCACCCTCAACTTTTCCATCGATTCTATCTGCCTCAGGATCTGCTTCTGCTACCTTACTTCCAATAAACAACTTTGTTGCCCCTTCCCTTCAGAAAGAAATGTTACAAACTGCTCATGACTCCAAACAGGCTGGTCACCTGCGTCCACAAAACTTTCAATCTCCTTAGTCGTTCTGTATGGTGGCCCTCCATGAGAACTGATGTAAAGAACTTTGTCGCCGTCTGTTCCGTTTGTTGCCACTTCAAAACCTCTCATACTCTTCCTTGTGGACTTCTTCAACCTCTGCCTATTCCTTCCCTACCATGGACTCACCTCCTATGGACTTTATTTGGAACTCCTATTTCTAAAGAAAAATACAGCATGCTGGGTTACTGTAGATCAGTTTAGTCAAATGGCTCATTTTGTTCCCGTTCCTAATGCCCTCCTCTGCTGAACTGCCTACAATTATTCCATTACACACATATTTCGACTGCATGATTACAGGTTTGAAATAGTGTCCGATCGAAGTAACCACATTTTTCTCCAAATTTTGGCTGGGGCACTTTGCAAGTTACTGGAATTAAAACTTCAATTCTCATCCACTTACCATCCCCAACTAACGAGCTGCAATAACGCAAAAAACCCTGTCTGGGACAATCCTCGATGTCTATATTTCTTACTCTCAAAACAATTGGACTGTATCCACCATGGGCGGGAATTTGCCCATAACAATGCCGTCCCACTCTTCTGCATGTTTTTTGTTTTGAACCCCAAGGGTTTCCACAGTTTTTTTTCTCTGGACCAGTTTCCAGAACTAACACACTAGTACAGAAATGCAGCCATACTGGCAGGCTACAAAAAAAAAACGGTCTTGAAAATGCCCTTGTAAAAAGACTGCAGCGTATAGCTGAAGATTAAAACTCCATTAAAGTTCTGTAGGAGATAATAGTTTGGTTCTCCCAACTACATTAATTTACGTGTGGGTCATCTCCTAAATGGGGTCCTAAATTTATTGTGCCCATGTCCTATATTAGAATTGGTGGGTCCTACGGGCAGTAACGACTTCAATGCCCACCATCATGCAGAATCCCTATGTTTTCCATGTCTCTCTTATTAAGCCTGGGTGCTGAATCGATTTCATCACCTGAATCCCATATGATCAACGGTCAACAGAATTTGAGGTTGAGAAAGTGTTGGATCTAGATTCGTTTCTCTTCAAATATTTGGTCTCATTTAGAAGGATTTGGACAGAAGAAAGGTCCTGGGTCAAAATTTGGATTTACATGCACCCCCGTTAATCAAACCTTTCAAGAAGATGTCTCACAAGGCCTGCTTCAAGTGGTCCTGAGTCCCCCTGTGGATAAGGGGGGTACTGTAAGGATATTTACCTGCCGCGTCCTGGTGTGCCGGGACTTGTGACGTCACCAGCGCGGACGCCGGTGTCGTGACGTCACAGGTCTCAACGCGCGCCACGCGAATAAGATAGGTACTCGTCAGAGGATCAGGATTGCCCTATTCGTATACCTCGCTAACCAGACGCGTCAGGTTGCATGTCTGTGCGCTCCGTACCTGCAGTGTTCCAGCCATTCGTATATGTCCAACTTGACGCATTGTTCCAAACCACATTGTATCCAGCAATTGTTCCCACATGACCACATTGTTAACATTGTTCCAGCATTGTCCAACCACATTGTAATCCAGCATGTGCCAACAACATTGTATCCAGCATGTGTTCAAACATGGCACCACTTGTATCCAGCTTGTTCCAACTCCAGATTGTGACCCCAGCATGTGTTTCAAACTCCATTGTTCCAGCCACATTGTATCCAGCCATTGTATGCCAGCATTGTTACAAACTCCATGTTTTCACAGCCATCTTGTATCCACCATTGTATCTAGCATTGTTTCAACTCAATTGTTCACAGCCACTTTGTATTAGCCAGCATGAAGCTGTTCAATCATTCAGCTGCCCATTTCAGCTTTTCCAGCCTATACTGGTTCACATTCCAGCGTTATCCACCATGGACACATTGTTTCTATGTTCCAGCAACTTTATACATTGTAATCATTTTCGAACTATCCGCCATTGTTCCAGCTTCAGTTCACCCATTAGCACATCGTATCCAGCCAGGGTATCCAGCATCATTGTCTTACTCCATTGTTCCAGCATGCTCCTTGCCGTTTTGAATCCTGCCTCTATTGTAACAGCTCCATTTGGATCTCAGTAGCGAATCTCCAATGACCAGTTCTTCTCCCTAGTTCACACTAACGGCCAACCCAGTCTAACTCCTCCTTAAGTACAGTGAACCTGCCGTGTCGGGACTCATTCATTACAGTAAGTGACACCAGGCATGTCTCTTTCGACATGAATGTTCTCCCTGTGGAGCCCAATCAGCCTCCTTCCTTCGATGGCCTTCGGAGATCTCTTTCTCCAAAGATCATCAACGAAAAGGAGACATCCACAGGAACCTCTCCACAAGCTACCAATCTAGAACACTACCCTTAACACCACACGAGTTATCTAGATATTAAGATAGGGCCGTTCTATGAGGATTTTGATCTCCTTCATCACCTATTGAGGTTCCACATCATCTATTCCCAAAAATTTGAAGTTCTATTATATGCCAACCTGCAAGTAGCGCTGGAGAAGATTAATTTTAAGAAATTATGCTACGCAGGTAATGCCCCTTTTTCTACACCCCCCCTCCCCCCTTCTAGGATTCAGTCACCCTAGAGTAGATTCTTTCTTAGGCTTTAATGCCTAAGAAGAAGCCAGGGGCTTTAGGCTAATCCACCATCTTCCTTACCCAGGTCCGTTAATTAATGTGCCCATTCTCCAGAAGAAGCCACCGAATCTTACACGTCTTTGATGAAGCACTTAATCACTCTGTCATCATATGTAGGTGGGCCTTGCTAGTCCAAAGATATATTAAACTGCATTGGCTCTACCACAAATCACCCTGTTGGTTACAAACTCTTGGCTTTCACTTTAATGGTCAATTCGCTTTTGATACAAGGACAACCAATGGGCTGCACTTTGATCATGTATGGTCTTTGAGCTCTTCACTACCTTCCTCCAATGGTCAGTTAAGTTCGGACAGGTGGCAATGGGATACTGCACTACCTGATGATTTGTTATTTATTGGGGCAAGCGGTTCCAACCATGGCTTATAATACTCAGAGACGTTTAATGCTGCCAAAAAGTGTTGGTGTTCCTCTTTCCGAAGATAAAAGACTTTGTCCCCTTGTACCACATATGTTTATTAGGCTTCGTAAGATCCACCTTGCTCGAATTCAGAGTACCTCTAAATAATTACAAAACTACGCCAGTTAATTAAAAAAAAAAACAGTTCCGTCAATCCAATCCCTATCGGTCACCACTAACTGTTGCCACAAAAATTTCCCACGGGGAGAGCTTTTTTACAGGCATGATATCAATTGAAGGGATCTCTCCAAATCCACACGGCACTGTGGAGAGGAAAGCAGATCTTAAAGTTCTGGTTTGTTTTCAGATAACTACATGGTGGAAATGCCCTTTAACAACCTCTTCGAAGACACCGAGACCCTGCATTTTTGGTATACCCTTCCAGATCAACGGCTTTAGTGTTAATTCTATTGCACACATTGGTTGTATGAAAAATGGCCCGAGACTTGGATATGCCAGGGCTTAATATGCCAATATAACTTTATTGAGAATTTTTCCAATGTGTAGCAATACACCTTTAGGGACTCAGATTTTTGGCAAAATAGATGGTATTTTTTGGCATGTGATACGAAGTGTTGGTTCACATGTCAATAACCTGTCCGTAAAATCCCGCCAGCTACAGGTCTATTACAATATATGGTTAGTCAGCCGCTAATAATAACTATTTGGGCTTGAGCAAAACACGTCCCTGTTGTTGCTGCATGAGTTTATCCAGTCACTGTTTTCCTCCGACTCAGTCCCTCGTTTATACCAGCCGCCATGCCAACTAGTCTGACTTTCTGTCGAGGCAAGCATGTCAGTATTCCTTGAGGCAGGATTGGAAAGGGAATTTTTCCACCCATCAGTGTCACTTACCCAACTTTCCACCACTTGAGCCAAAGCAAAAACTACATATAACAGAAAGTTTTTAAGATACTAAGCCACTGATTCACGGAGAGCTAAAATGTAAGAGTTTTCAGATTGGTTTATCTAAAGAAATAGGTGGAGAAGATCATCAACAACAAAAAACATTGTACATGATAGTGGGAAGATTAAACTAATTCTAATTTCCAGTAATGAACACTTAAAAAAAGTGCATCTATTCTAAGTTTTTTCACTTCTGCAGGCGTGTCCAACTTGGTCATTACTTCACTTTTTGCCCTGTGTGTCTGTGTTATAGGAGGAAAGCTGTCAATTGTTGAGGAGCATAGACATGTGATGTTCACAATGCATCGTGAGCGCGGCACACTTCGGCTCCTCCGCTCCCTTGGTGTCACCCAAGATTGGAGTTAATCTGGCCAATCCAACAAAAGTATCTCTTGTAGCTTGGGAGTTGGCCAGCACTTTCATGGATAAAGGGGAGACCCACAGTTTGCCAGCAAAGGAAATGTGTAATTTCCCATGTGTAGGGTTGAGAAGCCATAAAAAGTATATGTGGCAGCACTAGGTAATAAACACAATTTCCACTAAAGGCACTAGCTCACTTTTGTTCTTTTGTGTTCATTTTGCTGTGATTGTAAGCATATAATATAACCAGTAACTGTTTGTACATGTCCCAAGTTAAAAACATAACAGCACTATAGAGCTGTATAAATGAGTTTATACCTAACAGGTTTTGTTATCAACACGTTATAGAGTTTGTTTTAGCACATACCGATATACTTGAGTATAAGCGAATTTTTCAGGCTTTAAAATTAGCCTGAAAACTAACCTCGACTTATACTCGAGTCAAGTCCTTAATTTAGCTCTTAAATTCGCAATTAACAGATGTAACCATATGGTGGCGCTTATTAACATGTATAGCAAGTTAATTGCCTTACACTATCGCCTTCGCTGCGGACCATCTCGCACTGTCACTGGATGCTGTACAATCTCATGGGTCTCCGCAGTTTGGGGCACAACAGCTGCTAGTTCAGTGCCAAATGACAGCTTGACAACTCAACTCTCAGGTGGAACTTTTACAACTATTGGGGTCAGAGAAATGCCTTCTATGGGGGTAGTCAGAGTTCCAGTACTATATGGGTTCATGAGATGTAAGTGATGGTTAAATAGACTTAACAAGTTGACTGAACCTTCCCACTCACATGTTTAGAACTGACACTCCCCGCACCAAGCATGCTGGGAGTGTATTTCAAACATCGGGAGTGCCAAAGGAATTGGAGGTATGGATGGATTTTGGCTCTAACTGTATGGGATTCATGTATGGGAATTCTGCTGTCCAGTTAAGGGAACCTAAATCGCCTCAAAACAAGCACGATCAGCGGCTTTGGTGTACTTCTTCCTGTTCTACCCGACTTATACCCGTAGTAAATTCAGTTTAAATTTTTCAGGTAAAAATAGGTATGACCTACTTACTCTGATCAACTTGAGTGGCTTTATTTTGTTTCGTGTTTTTGGAAATAAAAAAAAAATAACTGTTGTTTTGCTTTTGTTTTTGTCGCGCGGGTCCGCGGCTACCTCTAGGTTTCTGTGTTCGGGTCCATCTGTCGCTGCAGTGCGATGAGTGTAAAAACTCGTCGGATCCGGGTGTCTTGGGATGAGCTGGGCATTCGTCGGTGTGTGTTGGATTTCGTCGTTGTGTTAGCTGTCCTCCACCCCTCGTGTGTGACTCGCCCGGCCCTCTACAACGACCCCGTGCTCGACGCGCCGCAGTCGTCCGCCCCCTGCCACTGCCTCAACGGCCCCTGTCCGTTTCCACGTGTGACTGCGGTTCTTGTGTAGCCTGTGGCCCACCGCCCTTGCAGCGCGCACAGCGCCATCGTAGCCTAAACGAGAATCTGTATCCCAGTCTATGCTCGTCCTGCCGGTGTCCCCCGGTTTGTATGGTGTGTCCCACCCCGTGGCTCCTCTACTGTGCAGCGGAGGGCGCCCTGTTGTGCTTCCCGGACGCCTCTTGCTGCGACCAGCGCGTTGTGGTGACCACGACCCAGACCGAGCTAAGCCGCGTCCTACGCTGCTAATGCCGCCTGTCCCCTCCAATTACAACCTCGGTACTCGCGCGGCACCCGATAGACAGGGGATCTCTCACGACACCGTGTGTGCTGGGGGCCGTGCATCGTGCGGGAGAAGATAGGCGTCCTGTTTCGTCACCGCGCCAGCGGTCCCCTGCTCGGCGCCTACTCTTGGGCTCCTCTCTGCGACCAATAGAGTTTGGATTTGCTGGACGGCAGTGGCCCTATTGTGCCGTGGACTGATGCTTGTCGTGCTTCCCGAAATTCTATGTCCAGGTGGTTCGCCTTCGCTCTATTCCCGTCTGTTATCCTGTTTGCCATGGAGTTTAACCGTCTGTCTGCTGAGGGCGCTGTGGCCAAGGTTCTCCGCAGGACACGGACGTTCTCGTGGGCTGGTTCTTTACGCTGACACGGACAGCTTGTGGCGGTTCGCTTCCCCTGCGGCCATCCCTGGCTAGCCGCGACACCAGCCCTTCGCGCGCGTTTCGCTGCGACACCTCGTTCACATTCGTCTTGTTAGTTACACTATGGCAAGTGGAATTCGCTTCGAACCAAGACGTTCTGTCTCGAGCTATATGACTCCCATCACCTGCCGGAGGGTGCCCGCCCCGCACTATCGTATTTGCGACACAGAGTGTGTCTCGGGGATTATAAGGCGAGCAGTTCCCTGGCCGCGTACCTGGTCCCTTCTTCTTCTCCCGGCGCAGTTCCCGCCACACCTGGGTTCACCCCCATTGTTACCCACTTTGCGCTCTGGCCAACTTTTAGGTGGTCGCCCCGGGGTCGGGCCCTCTCCGGTCTGCGTCCTCTAAGTCCATTTGTTCTACTGTCAACTCTGTACAGGCTCTTAATTTGGCGCTAGTATGCCCTTACCCCGGCCGCCTTTCTGTCCAATCGGCGGAGTGCGCCCCCAACGCTCGCTTCTACTCTCCCTGCCCAGCCCGTCGTCTTCTCCCCCTGTTATATCTTCTCAGGTGTTCTCTTCAATGGAAGCTTACAAAGGAACATATTTCTCACTTCCCTTTTAGTGTTGTATCCAATGGTGTGCTTAATATTAGATTGACAGCAGTGTTAGTGAATAAAACATTTTCTGAGTGTTAGTAGGAAGCTGCAAGACTTATATGTCACTTCCTTTGTAAAACCTGTGACCGTCTCTCACCCCACCCCTCTCAATAGAAACAAAGAAGAGCTGCTGTTTGCTGGACAGGAAGTAGATCCCAGAATTCCCTAACTACTGAGTGAAAACTACAACCCCCAACATTCCTCTACAAGCAAACATCAGGAGATCTACTGGTTGCTTATCCCTGCTCTATATGATAGGGGGACTCAAAGGAAAACATCTCCATGCCCATTTCTCCGAGACAATGAAGTGAGTTTGTTAATGGTTTATTACATTATTTAAGCAATAGACCCCATAGAAGCCATGAACCTGTGTCCTGAACTGATAAATGTAATAAGATTGAAACATGACAGGATAGTCTGGATTCTTTATAGGACCTCACATTGACCAACAGTGCTCCCTCTCTAACACATTGACCAATAGTAATCCCTCTCTAATACATTTACCAATAGCGATCCCTAACACATTTACCAACAGTGATCCCTCTGTAACACATTGACCAATAGTGATCCCTCTCTAACACATTGACCAATAGTAATCCCTCTCTAACACATTGACCAATAGTGATCCTTCTGTAACAGAATACCCGGTGACACCTGTGAGTTAGGGCTAGGCCACACTAGCACGTTTTTTGTGCATTTGTGCACGCGTCTTCACTAAAATGGAGATCGCGGGAACAGGAAAATTCATGTGATTTCTAATGCGCATGTGATTGCGCATCCATTCGCATTTTGGTAACGCATGCATTCACCATTTTTGGTGCGTTAACGTGTGCGTTTCAATAACGGAAATGCACGCGCAAACGCAAAACGCACAAGAATCGCACACAAAATTGCGTGTGATAACACTCACGATTGTGTTCACGATTTGGTGCGTTGTAGTGTGGCCTCGGCCTTAATGGGGAGGGTAAGTATTGAAAGACAGATTGATAACTTAATTTATAGAATGATCCAATGGATCTGCTATTGATCCATTATTGGTTGGAAATTTAAGGGGGAAGATTGATTCAAGCTCTGCACAACAGTTGTATTTCACTGTGGTGTTTCTACTGAACTATAACACTCTATATAATGTTACAATAAATAGATCAAGAATAGAGATGGACCGGATTGCGGATCTGAACCCAGTTCCGCAAAGGATTTCCGTGATTCATGGATTTCGCGGGAATTCCGCTTTGTAGATTTTTTCCGACACGCGTTTGAAAATTCAAAGAAAATTTCAAAGAATTTTTGAAAATTTTGTAAAAATTATACAGTAACTTAATGTAAATAGTTTAGGGACCTGGAAAATGGTCTGGGGAAAAGACAATTAGATTCTTTCAGAAAGAATCTGATTGTAACCAATTCTGATTAGAAAAGAATATAATTGGTTACTATACCAATCAGATTATTTCTAAAAGAATCTGATTGTAACTAATTCTGATTGGTTACAATTAGATTCTTCCAAAAAGCATACCAATCAAATTCTTTCTTCATTAACCAATTTTCTATTCATGTACAAATGTGCCTTCCCAGACCAACAGACCTTCGCTTTTACATTAGTCGGGGGGCTGTATCAAAAGCCTTTGCAAAATCCAAATATACTACATCTACCGTTATGCCAGCGTCTAAATTTCTACTTACTTTCTCATAAAAGCAAAGCAAGTTAGTTTGACAAGATCTATTCCTCCTAAATCCATGCTGGTTACTACTTATAATGTCAGTCCTTAAAACATACTCTAGAACATGTTCCCTTATTAAACTTTTCAGTAACTTCCCCACCACTGAAGTTAAACTTACAGGCCTGTAATTACCTGGCTGTGAACGACTACTTTTTGAATATTGGAATAACATCAGCCTTTTTCCAGTCCAGAGGCACACATCCAGACATGAGGGAATCTGCAAAAACAAGAAACTGAACTTAGTTCCCTAAGTACCAGTGGATGTATTTCATCTGGTCCAGGAGATTTTTGAAGAGGCACCACACTCAGCCCATCCTGCACCATAGCCTCAGTTAACCAAAGTGCACTTGCATGTTTTATACCATTATTACTACTATACTCTATGATATCTGTACTTGGAACTTCTATAGTGTATACAGAGGGGAAAAAACATTCAAGACATTTGCTTTATCCCCATCCTCTGTAACTAACTTACCCCCATTATTTAATAGTGTCACATTTTCACTCCTCATCTTCTTACTATTAATATACTTAAAAACATTTTTAGGCATAGTGATGCTTTATTCAGCTATCCTAACTTCATTATTAATTTTAGCTAGTTTGATTGCTTTTTTACACTTCTTGTTACAGTTTTTATAATCCCTAAAGGCCCTTTCCGTTCCCTTTGCCTTAAAGGTTTTAAAGGCCTTTTTCTTCCTTTCATTTCATAGGATTTCTTTTATTTTTAATATCTTGCCTTTATTTTTTTTTGTACAAATCCCTAAATTTTATAGTAGTGTGTATAAAGATTTTAGATCATCTGTATCCACATATATTATACGGATATTATACCTATATATATTGATTATATATATTGACGCTCTACAAGGTTTTTCTTTACAATTTCTAAAATCTTAAAATAAGTTCATACTGACTGCAGTTTAACACAGTTTATTAAGAAGATTTTGTACAATTCTGGTCTGGTCTAATTTAATTTGTTAAATAAACCAATGCTACACTTAAAAACAATTTGTCTTTTAATTTTATTGAAAATTCAGAAATGTACTTACGACAGCACCAATGGCTACATTTTTGTCATAATATTTCTTCCTTTCATACTTGTCTCTGATAAAGAATTCAACAGATCTAACAAAAGACTTAAGGAAGAGAACATGTATGACTGTGATAGAACATACAATAAATATACAGATTAAATTCCCAGGATAATTTAATTCTGCACACACAATGAGCTTTAACCCAGACATTCTCTCCAGTTGAATAAAGGGGAACTGTGGTCCAAAAAACGACTTTAGGTAAATTGAGGTAAATTGATAGGAATTGCTCCCCTTGGAATTTTTGCAATTTATTTCCATTGTTTATTTTGCATAGTTTTGAAGATATTTACATTTTTTGTGTGTGATATGGCAGCAGCATCACCAGGTCCCCTGCATTTCCTGCTTCCTGCTCTGAAACTGTCAGTCAATCTGTCCTGTGTCTCCTCCTCCCCTTTGCAGCCCCCCTGCCCCCCCCCCCCCCCCCGACCCCCCCTGGCCCTGCCCACTCGTGGGTGTCTAGGCCCTGCCCACTCGTGGGTGTCTAAGCCCCGCCCACCCGTGGGTGCGGTGGGTTACTCAGACCCCCCTTACCTTTTCTGTCAGGAGAGAGGAGGAGGAACTTCCTGTCTCCCTCCCACACTAAGGGAGTCTGAGGCTGTGCTTGCCGGTGGTACTGTGCAAGAGAAGCCTTAGGAATGTCACATGTCAGCCTCATACCCATTAACTTTCTGATCAGTCATTTCTTTATATCTTGGGCTGTGGAGCATGTAGAGAGGTGGTTGATGGCTCGTTTTAAAGGTAGGAAACTGGCCTTTCATTTAAACTTAACTTGCTTGGAGACCACAGTCCCCCTTTAAGATCACAGATACATATTATTCTGTTATAACAGTTTTCCAAGTTAACAAATCCTTTCCTTGAGACTTCCTTATAATCATTAACTTAACCCCTACCTCATGTAAGAAATTAACAAACTGTGTTGTCCTTATTGCTCCAGGGAAAAGGGCAGCTTAAAAAAGGTGCACTTAAGAGAATGAATCAAAATGGATCTATTGTGCTAAAGGTAGGTAATGCAACAAAGTTTCAGTCCTGGTCTAAGGACCTATCAAGTTTCATGGTCAAGGGCAAGACCATACCGGTCTCTACTAGGGGTCCTGCGAAGTCAGTATTTCGGTTGCATTTATTTATATACAGGCAAAATCCTGAATTGACAGATTAAGGTCATTGGGATGAAAAAATACTGCTCATTTTTCTGAAAAGCATATGTATTTGCACTTTAATTATTATTCATTTACAAAGTATTTTATTAAGCCTTTTTAGATACACTAAGACCAGCTGGTCCCATCCACATATACCCTTCAGCCACTGAAAATGAAGAGAAAAACAATATAAAAGTAAATTTGTATATGGATACATAACATTTTGCCTGTCCAAAAAGACATCCAGTCCTATTGTGAAAGTGTTTTAAGATTCCATCATCAAAGTATTTCTGGGGCTTGATTACAAAACTACGGTAAGTTGACAGTGGGATAGACTATGAAAAAGAGTTTTTTTATATATTTATATTTTATATATTGCTGCATAAGGCAGCAATGATGGATCTGAAGGGAGGGGCTCCCCTGTGCATGCCAGTGTCCTCAACGAGGACAAGAAAGCTCTAACTCTTCACTTTTTGGAACTTTGGCAGGCACTGCAGAAGAAACATAAGGAGCATGAGAGTAAGGTAAGGATATTTTTTTTTTTTACACTACAGTTAGGCCAGCACTGGGGCAAATTATAGTTTTGGGGGTGGACATGCTCTTTAATATAAAACAGCAGCACTGAAATTTTAAGTATACACGTTGAATTTGGCTTGAAATGCCATATTTGGAAGGCAACACACCATGGTTGCATAAGGCCCCAAATAATATGTATTTCTACAACTCAACATTTGTATCATGGTGGGTGTGGAAAAAAATCAAGGTGGCAGGACCAGGACACAGGCACCACAATGTAGTACTGTATCTAATCATGGTGTCCTGGGAACAAAAGCTTGAAAGACTTGTAAAGGCATCTGAAGGAGAGAAGAATGTGGCACAGCCTGAACCAAGGGATGCGATATTTCAAAGGCAGTTACCACTGACAACACATGTCCATGGGGTGCCTGGGCAGAAGAAACCCTTTGCATCCTTAGTTGTGGAGCTAAATAGTGGATCATAGGAATGCAATAAATGGATTAAGGTAAATGTATATGGAGCCTATGGCTGTACTTGGTCACGAGAACTGTTGAACCGTACAGTGTTTGGAGAAAAGTGCAGTATAAACCTCAGATGTACTTAAAAATCAATCTAGCTCCAACTTGGATTTGTCTTCTAAACCCACCCAACAAATGATATAAATCAAGACCTGTCATAGGTTGGTTGTGACTAACTAATGTTATCTAATTAAGTGTGAAGACAAATTATAAAGCTCATTATAGTAAATTGTAGTTATGAATGTATGTGGGGGAGAATAACAAGTAACATTATCTTGCACATTAATTTTAGCCTCATGGAAAAAGAAGGACTATAAGCAGTATTAGCATGAAGCCCTAAGGGATGGTTAGGTGGTAGCTGATAACTGTTCCCTGGGCCACATATACTGTAGCCTAATAAGTGCTTAACAATGATTATATACATTGTCTTTCATAGAACATTACCCATTTGCAGATAATTAAATTACCATTTTACTTAGTAAAGTAATTCGTAGCTAAGTAAATCTTACATTTGCAGGCACATCCCATTGACAACAGAACTGTAAAAAGATTAAACAACCTCAAAGGAAAAATACTGTTGATTAGGTCTGCTGCACAATATATCTCTGGAAACTAAAGTAATTAAAATTTCAAGATAAGGCATGAAATCCTAATAATGAAAAGCTTAATGTAAAACTATCATTTGTCATTTAATGGCATGTGCAGACTACAATTAACTGCATCCCACAGGAGAAATTTGGCTTCCAGTTTTTGAACATAAAACTGCCATAAGCAAATTGTTTTGATTAACAATATAAAAGCAAAAAAAGGAATTTGCCCTGCTAAAAGAGACACATGGTTGCTCTCAATGATTGTTAATGGGTTATGCTGGCCTTACACTAGCTTGATATTAGATAGATTCGACATTCAATCTGACTTAAACATTAAAAGGATTGCAACTTCGACCACAGACGTGATTTTACCTTCCTAAAGTTCCCGTAACATTTCCCAGACATATATGGTTTGCGATTAATATTACCAACGTTATATCAATCTCGAAATGATCAGGTGGTTTTCATAACGTCATGTGAACATCGGGAGATATGTCGATTATTGTATGGGTACCTTAACATAGATAATATTGATTGTACAGTTTCACCCACAAGAATGAAAAGTGGCACACGATAGAAGAGAAATTTCTAATCTCATCGAAGCTATGCTAATGTCAGCAATTAAGCACTAAACATGCCCACTTGAAGTCCTCCCTCACTATGGTAATTTTCCATGTGGCTAGATTCTAGCCAGATACAGGTTACAGTGTTGAACAGTAACCGTGTTATGTGACATGGTTCAGACACCATACATCCTTTGTAAAACATCAAGAACAATATTGTAATAGCAATAACAGTACACTTGAGAAAGAGTCCTGTGTGGACCGAAACATGTCGGTTGCGCATGGATTAAAATCAAGTAAAGCAGTTATTCTGCCTGATCCCCTTTTATTACTTCAATCAAATTACTAGTGAGACCTCTTTTTAATTTAGTTGCCCTTCTCTGAACCCTTTCCATTTCAAAGATGTCCTTTTTGTACAAAGGATTCCAAAATTGCACTGCATATTCCAAATGAAGCCTTACCAATGCCTTGTAAAGAATAACATTTTCCTCCCTTGAATCCATACCTATATTTATAAAAGACAATACCATGCTGGATCTGGCTGTTGCCGCCTGGCACTGCTTGCTTCTTTTAAGTTTGTTATCCCTTTCCAACAGGGATTCACTTAACACAGAGCCATTTATAGTATAAGTAGCCTAAGGATTTTTAAGTCCAAAATGCATCACCTTACATTTATCAACATTGAATCTCATCTGCCACTTAGCAGCCAAATGTGACAATCTATCTAGATCCACCTGCAACGATTGCACATCTTCTGAAGCTTTTAATGGTCGACAAAGTTTTGTGTCGTAGGCAAACACAGAAACCTTGCTGACAATATCGACTTCCAAATGATTAATAGACAGATTAAATAGAAGCGGCCCTAACACAGAACCCTGAGGCACCCCACTTAGCACTTTAATCCATATTGATGAATCCACATTAACAACTCTCTGCATCCTATTCATCAACCAATTTTCTATCCATGTACAAATGTGCCACCCCAGACCAACAGACCTTAGTTTATACATTAGACACCTATGGGGGGCTGTATTAAAAGCCTTTGCAAAATCAAAGTATATCACATCTACCGCTATGCCAGAGTCGAAATGTCTACTCATAAAAGCCAAGCAAATTAGTTTGTCAAGATTTATTCCTCCTAAATCCATGCTTGTTACTACTTATAAGGTCAGTTCTTGAAGCATACTTATTATTGCTACTATACTCTATGCTATCCGTACTTGGATCTCTTATAGTGTATATAGAGCAGAAAATAATTATTCAAGACAATTGCTTTATCGCCATTCTCCGTAACTAACTTATCCCCATTAATTAATGGTGCCACATTTTCAGTCCTCATCTTATTATTATAAATATACTTTTAAAAAATGTAGGATTAGTGATGCTTTGTTCAGCTATCCTAACTTCATTATTAATTTTAGCTAGTTTGATTGCTTTCTTACGCTCCTTGTTACAGTTTTTATAATCTCTAAAGGCCCTTTTCGTTCCCTTTGCCTTAAAGGTTTTAAATGCCTTTTTCTTCCTTTCCATTTCCCTCTTTACATCAGAATTCAGCCACATGGGTTCAAATTTATTTTTTTTACATTAATTTCCGGGGGGTATAAATTTAGAAGTGAAATGGCTTAAAATCCCCTTAAAACACAGTCCACTTCTGTTCAGTACCTTTACCTGATAATACCTTATCGCAGTTGACATACCGAAGAGCTACTTTTAACCTGGGAAAAAATTAGCTTTTTTGAAATTAAAAGTCTTTGTTAACCCAGTGCATTTTTTTCTTTTGATAACATACACTAAACTACACTATTTCATGGTCTCTACTCCCTAAGCCTCCAGTTATGTTTATATCTACAATACTCTCCACGATGATAGATATTACCAGATCCCACAGAGCTCCTTTTCTAGTAGGAACTTCAACCACCTGTAAGAGAAAATTATCCTGCAGCAAATTCAGGAACTCATCGTCCTTTTCTGTGTTGGCAGTTCCACTACACCAATCAATGTCAGGGTAATTGAAGTCCCCCATAATACTTACAGCCCTTGCCAACTGCATATAAAGCAGACTCACTTCCTCCCTGCTAGCATTTGGTGGGTTATAGCAGACACCAACAATTAAATGACCCTTTACTGTTGCCTAATTCCACCCATATTCATATTGCTAGTCTTCTCTGTGGCAGCATTAGGTCTTTGATATTGCACAGGGGACAAGACCCAGTCAGACCTGCACTGGATGAGAACAAGAGAAACATGAAATGTCAAAGTGGGTATGTAGTGTATGGGCTGATTTAGTGTAAATTAAAAGCATGTAAACATCTCATAATAGTAGGTCTATATGAATAAGACAGGTGTGTACTATGGAGACCTAAAACCGCAAGATATCTGAAGTGCGGTGGCTGCACGAGGCTCGCACACTTCACCCAAACAGCCAAATCAGACAATTCAATTTTTTGTTTGAAGCATTTTTTGCAAAACTACTTAAAGGGGAAGTTCAGTGCAAATACATATACTTTTCAAAAAAAAAAAAGAGCAGTATTTTTTCATCCCAATGACCTTTATCTGCCAATTCAGCATTTTTTTATAAATAACGGCACGCGGAAAAAAAAATACGGACTTCCTGTTTGCAGGACCGTTATGGTCTTGCCCTTGACCCAGCGCCTGGTTTTAGGACCAATATTATTTAAATACACAAGAGGGTGTTGGATATTACTGTTGAACCACGTGAAAACATAATGGCTTCATAATCATAAAGCTCTACCCCTAAATAAATTAGGTTACATGGTTTTCAAAGAAAAGACATTTTTTAAAACTGTCTGAATAAATGTTCATGGCCTTGGAATATGCAGTGACCTCTGGTTATTACAATTTCTGCCTACAATAATCAACATTTGAAGTTTCATTTATTGTATGCTTTAAAACACAACTATTTTAATTATTTTTCAATATATGGATAAGGATACTGATCGGTTTGTGGTCTTCTAAAGTTCTCTGGAAGGTTGGCTTCATACAGATGTCTTGCTTTTGTATTTCCCATGTCCTGCATACACTAAAGAAATGAATATATGTTATAAATCTGCAATTCAATCACAAATATTAAAAGATAACTTAATTACACAAACAATAATGTAGAGTCATTCTGAAATACCGTGAACAAAAAATTAAATATACACTTTCTACAGGCAATCTATAACCAGGGATTTAGGCCCCGAAAATGCCCATAAACAGACCAGAACCAGATTCATGGCAGTAAGGGAATCCCAGAGACTTTAAATGACTTCCTCATTCCTCATAGTCCATTGCAGGTACTACAGACTATAGTAAGCAGTCATTCACTAATCGCTTAGATATTATTTATGAATGGTTTAAAGAGGTCCATTTGCAATACAGGTTTTTTGTAAGTTTTTGCCTACAGTACCATTCACCTTATAACTGATCTCTACCTGCAACTAAATTACTTCCTGGAAAATATATTCCAGAAGGTGATTCTCAGATGTAGATTAACTTTATAATATATATATATTATATATATATATTATATAATATAATATATATAATTATCATTTCTTAAAGATTATGATAACATAAATAACAGAATATGCAAGCAAAATGCAAACATAAAAACAATAGAGAAATCACACACTTATTTTATACAATAAAACCATGAACATTGACATAAATGTTTTTTTGCCAGACTTAGTGCAATATATATGTGTGTAATAAATATATTAATTTTGACCTGGAACATATGTCATTGATTAGAAGTGTATAACCTTCATGTTTTCATTAGCTTCCATATAAACATCAAGTACTGGTTTGTGTGGATTGGTTTTCTGTAAATGTCTACTACCAATCTACCATTATCCCAGACTCCTACTAAGCATTCGAAGAAGGCCTCTGCACATTTTTTCTTCTGATATTTTGCTTAACCATGTTTATGTATTCTGAGAAGGCTTGTGCTAATTAGTTCAGAATCTTAATCCAGGTATCATCCAAATAACTGAGCCAGTAGCTGGGTGCAATCCCCTTAAAGGGTATTAAGAGCTTTTGTTATCACTTTCATGTAAAGTTTTGCCACAATGGGCAAACTAAAAATCTCCTGTAGAATGTAACCTAGTTCAAGTATTGTCCAATAGGGAACCCACCTCAAGGGCATCTTCACACCATAACAATCTCTGTGGTTGGTGTACAAGTAAAATAGGATGTCATATAATAGGACACCATTGTTTCCTATGCATCTAATAATAAATGTTGGATATGGTTAGGAATCCTGGGAGTTCTGTATGTTCTGTATATTATTCTTCCAACCAAAAGGTTGCCTATGTATTGTGATAAATTGTACATTGCAGAGTTAATGGTGCTAAAAGGAATTGAGTCTGTTCCTTGTGTATTTTTAAGAGGAGAAATTATGCTATTAAAGGGCATGTCCACCCCCAAAACTATAATCCCCCCCACTACTGGCCCCATTGTGTAGTGTAGTTTAATCCTTACCTCACATCCCAGCTGCCCACCAGGAGGATAGCAGAGTCCATATAGGACTCTGCCTCCTACCTGGCCTCCGGGAGAAGTTTGGCATGCGTACTGCAGCCCTTCTCCCCCTCCCTCTCCGGATTCCCTCACCCTAGTGTAAAATCTTTTAGATATATGATTCCCCCTGTCCCCCCAGTCCCAACCCCTCCATTTTTATTCTTAGAAAGTTCCCCAAACTCTACTTACCTACCCTCTTTCCCCCGCCACAATGAACTCCCCGCAGCCGCGTACGTGATTGGCTGCCGCTCAGCCAATCACAGACGCGACTGCCGGTCCCGCCCCTCTGCTTGCATTTTCTCACAAGCAGGGGGCCGGCAGCGCGGCGGAGGAAAGAGGGGAGGTAAGTAAAGTTTGGGACACTTTCTAAGAATATAAATAGAGTGGTTGGGGCTGGGGGGACAGGGGGAATTATATATTAAAAAACGGTTTTAAGGGTGGACATACCCTTTAAACAATTTGATTTAGTGCACAAAATAATAAAGAGATTAAAGGAAAAGTGTGACATTAACCATGTTCTTTTAGTGAAGATGTTCCATCTACCAGTTTCTTTCAATTAAGAATTTAAATTAAAGTGTGCAATTTACCATTTGCTTTCAACAGAATAAAGGGAACATGTGAATAAATAACAAAAGTACCTTCTAAACACAGTTGCAATTTTGCTCCTCAACCTCTATGCATCCATCTAGTTGTAGAGTAAATACCAAAATATATTAAAGGGAAAATGTATAATTTGCAGGATTCTTTCGTGAGATCAAAGGGAAAGTGATACATTTAACAGTATAAGTCAATGTGTGTATTTATGTTCCAGAAAAACATCCGAAAGGCTGGTAGTATATACATGAAATAAGTAAAAATAAGTTTCAGGACCCAGAAAAAAAACATTTTACTTTACAACTTTTACACCTCAAATCACTTTTTTGAACCCTTTTTAAAGGAGAAGTTAAGTCTCCATACAACATTGTCTCAATAGAGCATGATCACAAACATACAACAAGCTTTTTCTCACTTCCCCCTTTGCTGTGGCTGCTGGGTGATTAATTAAAGTTAACCTGTGGGTACTAGGGGTCAGCTCCCACAATCCATGTTAGCTGGGAAGACCCAGCTAAATGTATGCAGCACATGCACATACTCTGTAGTGGTCAACAAATCAAAACAAGGAAGTTGCAACCTTGCTTCCTAGAATCTGACACACAATCACATAACAGCACAGGGATTCTCTCTCTCCCTGAGACAGAACAGGGATTTCAGCTCCCCCAAACACATTGAATGCTCCAGTCCTAACTATGATATTATTTCATACAAAAAAGAAAAGTTATCTTTGTAGTGTTTTTTTTTTTAGTTACCATGGATGTAAGAAACAGAATATTAACATTTCTGTAAAAATGACCTAGTCTCTGAGGAAGCTGCGCCTTAGCCGTGAAATGCTAAGGCGCCGATCGTTTTCTTATCTCCCCCTCCAATTAGTACACTGGTCGTGTTTGTGTTTGCCATTTTAATGTGTCAATAAATAAACCATGATGTTATACTCACCCGTGGCCTTGTTGTCCCATTGATGGAGCGATCCATCCCCTGTACTTTTTACAATATTGCGAGGGTGACTGTCCCTTACGCGGAAGGAAGGACCTGCACGCTGAGACACCAGACCTGGGAGTGCTGATACACATGTGGGAGCGCTCCTGCATTGGACCTCGGTATGTTTGTTAGTTACTTTATCTTTAGGGAAATTAACAAGCAACTTCATGTAGTCTATCTTACTAAAAGCAAAGCTCTTACCCCTATCCTAACAGAGATTCCATGTGGATCCCTAGTACATGTAGGAACATTATATTTTGCAAGGAACATAATGAAATTAAAAAAAAAAAAAAAGATCTGGGGAGTTGAACCTGTGACTTTTTAGACAGTTTGTTTCTAAACCATGCACTCTTCTAAGTGACCCATGACTGCAGATGCATGCAATCTAGGTACAATTAGAATCTTTATCTTTTGCAACCAACAGAATAATAAAAATAAAAAAAATCAGTAAAACGACTGAAATATTTTGTATTGCCCCAGGAAAGCTATATGTAATTCACACTGGCCAATAAATAAAATGCAGAATAACAAACAGCTTTCAGTCTTATCAGGGACTTGCATATTGCTGTGTTAACATCTGTATAGAAAATACTTTCTGCATAGAGACAGTGAATACTGGGGTTAAGGGGCATTGATGACTACATGGGCTGTACTGGCAACAACACTAAAGAGCCTCCTTTGTTACTAAATGCAACGTAATAGAGAATAATCTTACAATGTTTAAGTGTTCTGGGGAGAAAAGCTTTCACATTAGGATTTTAAAAAAATAAGTTTAATTTTCCTTTTAATTTAATTGGGGGTTAGATCTAACTTCTGTGCTGCCATCTTGTGGCGAAACAAGTGATTCACCACAAAGTTAATTGGGGAGGAGATCTGACAGAGTCCTGCATCAGGTCGGGTACCTGCGCTTTACCCATTTTGCAGGTTAGGTTTAGGTAAACCTCAGTGGTTTTCATCAATTTTAACTTAATTTTCAGCAGCCAATTAAACAACAGAAAACCATATGTATAATGGGTAAATACAATAAATATGTATTGGATCATAATAAATACCTTGTTTTCTGGGAAAGTGAAAGTGTGCCATTAAAGGGCATGTCCACCCCTTTTAAAAATTTTTGATATATAGTAGGTACTCCCTCCCCCAGCCCTAACCGATATAATAGATTTTCCAGAAACTCCCCCGATCATTACTTTCCTTCCCGCTTTCCTCCAACGTATTGTCCCGGCCCTCTGCTTGCATGAAACTGCAAGCAAGGGGCCAGACCGGCAGCCGCGTCAGTGATTGCCTGTGCAGCTGCTGGCTGCACAGAATGCTGGGGGAGAGAGGTAAGGTAAGTAGAGTTTGGAGGAGTCTCTGGAAAATCTATTATAGTGGTTGGGGCTGGGGGAGGAAGACCTATTATATATCAAAGGGGTTTGTAGCTAGGGGGAGGGAGAGCAAAACAGGTGGGAGAGGGAGGGGGCTGATCAGAGCAAGCCAAAAACCTCTGAGAGGACGTCTCAGAGGCGAAAGCAATTTCCCTCCCTGCCAGGCTCCTGGTGGCCAGTTTTCTGGACTTTGGAGAGACATTACAGGAGAACCATTTGGAGCTGGGATGTAAGGTATGGATTTTTATGCACTACACAGTGGGGCCAGTAGTGGGTGAAATTATAGTTTTCGGGGTGGACATGCCCTTTAACCCATTTAAAGCAGGGTGTTTCACTACAGTGACTAAATAGAGCTGCCAGGTTTGTTTCAAAATTGCACATGTCATTTATCAACTACATTTAGTGCAAAGTTAAAAAGTTAAAGTTTGCCATTTAACAACGGTTTTCATTATAAATATTGAAGGAACAACAAAAGTAATTTAACCCAAAAGTGATTTAACCCACCTCCATTACGACTACCCAAGGTGGGGACCTAACAAGTAGTTTAGTTCCTCCCCCTGGGTAGGGGAGAGGCTTTTGAAATAACTGCAATAGCAGAATGACCAATACTCCTAGATCATCCCCTTGAAAAATGTTGCATTCTTACACAGGACAGATGGTTTTAATCTAAACTTTCTAAGTTGAATAGTTTCTTCTAAGTATAATAAATGTATTAAAGGATTTAATTCTGGAGGCTGACAGTCTTTCATTCCATATTGCAGGTAAATCCTTGCTAGGAAGACAAGCAAAAAGCCATCTGTCCACCATTGTTCTTATTAAACATCATGTGGGGTAGTGAATACAAAATGGGATTGAAGGCCGGATACACACTAGCCATAACATTATCTTCCTACTAACAGACCTACCGATGTGAAGCTTGTTGGTCAGAAATTGATAGCACCAAAAATGTATACCGGACCTGGATTTACAGACCTTTACATTAACTCTTTTTTTGCCAGGCCTCAAGCCCAGGAAATGCATTTCTCTGTATTTACTTGCAGTTTGTTCACGGTCACCATTCAGTTTTCCAATTAAAGGGTAAGTTTAGTGCAACAAAAAGTGAAAAAAGCAGTATTTTTCCATCCCAATTACCTTAACCTGCCCATTCAGCATTTTGTCTATGTAAAAATAACAGCCAATCAGTAGAAATAACGGTTAGGAACATTCCAAAGAAGTGGTGCATCCTGGGATGCAGAAGGACAGTTAGAACCTGAAATGGCAGCTCAATAATGTCAACAGCAGGGAACAGCAAAGGGTATGAAATCAACTGATTTTTCAAAATGGGAGAGAATATGTGGAATAATTAGATATGCATAATACAAACCAAGAAGTTTTAAAATATTGATATTTTCCACTTCCACTCCAAGCATTCATAGCGACCATAATATGATTCCTGTTTAAAAGTTTACTAGATGACCTTGTTTAATGCTTACAGGAGAATTCACCCAGAGCAGCAATCACTTGGCTACTTGTACGTAAATATAGTTGTTGCAGCTCTGATTAAATTGCATTCAGACTCTAGCCAATGCACGGCTATAATGCCAGCTTAAATTTGGTATAAGAAGTCACACTGAAAAAAAGCTGCAAGAAACGCTGCAGAGGTTTTTGAGATAGACACACACACACAGACGTCACAACTCCTATCTTAAAGTTGCGCTAACTGCTGGTAGATCGTTTAGTGTAACTCTAAGATGGGGAAAATAGTGCTGCGGCTCTCCGTTACCTGCCCAATGAAAGGCAATTGTGGCGAATGTTAAAATTTCCTGCTTCCAGTTGATTGAGTGACATCACCTGACCTCTGCTATGCCCCTCCTCCCCAGGGGCAGAGCATGCTAAATGGAGACTAAATACTGAGAAAAACAGGAAGTACCCGGGAGAAAAATTGACAGTTGAGATGGGGAGCCTATTAATTCAGGCAGAGGCTGGTCACATAACCACAAGTTGGTCACATGGCTGAAAAACATTAAGTATTTAAGCAGGAAGTAACATTGCTGAACCTTTCTAGCAATAACATCTCAGAAATGTAGTCTAGAGATGTGATTTAAGGTTCATTTTGAAGGAATGATGTAAGGGCATTTTTTATAAGCCTAATTTGTTTGGAAGAATTGGAAACTTTAATGTTTCATTCTGCATGATTATACATTGTTTAGTAATAAATTAGTATTAAACCAGAAAAAAAAGTGCAAAATAATAAACAAAAAATAAACTTATCGGATGCAATCATATCCAGTTAATGTCATGTTTCCCCTCCTAACAAACTTTATAGAACTCCTTCATCGCCTCAAATCCTGCAATACTGAAAAAAAGAACTTCATGATGGTGTTTTTACCCCTTTTGTAGTCCTTGGTCTGTCTCCGTGCAAGTTAATTATTGCCGTGGAGGCTGACATCACAGACTGCTGCTGTCTGAGCTGCAACCTGAGCATGTGTGACTGAGCTTGTAACAGGTGTGAACCTTAAAAGAAGGGGGGAGTGAACACCAGCATAAATATCTTGGTTCAGCAACACGCAAGAAATTGGTAACTGAATATTTCTGCATAGACACAAAATAAAATAGAAATTTACTGATTAGGTCTAAAATGTTTAAAAAAAAAAAACCAAGACTGTAGCAGATGCTGTTAGATAAAAGGCTTAGATAATTTATTTCCCAACCCCTTATAGCAGCAGATAGAAAAGTCTATATAATTATGAAAATTCAAAAAGATAATTATTAGTGTTACACATTCAGAAACATGGTGATGGATGCTTCCGTCAAATGTGCCAAGAGTTATCAGCCACATAATCTGTCTTTGCAGAAAAGTAAGACTCAAGAGAAAAGTCGACTAAACTTAATTAGCAATCATTGGAACAAAGAACACAACACAAATGTAAAACATGCATGAAAACACAATTTGAATTTCTTTGTTATTGTAAACCAATTATGTAGCTGATGAGGGTTGGAAAGAAACAGGGAAATTGTGTATTTGTACTTTACGTAATATAAATTTTTTTTTATATATATATATTTTTATTCTAAGCAAATCCAAAATATATTTTAATTATAAAGTATTTACATAAAAACAGACCACATCTGACGAACATGCATTAAAGCACAATATGAACGTTTTTGCTATTTTAAACCAAACAGAAATTTGGTGTTGGAGAGAAAAGGGTTAATTATATTAGTGGTTTCCCTAAATTTCTAGCTTATCAGCAGCCAATTAAACAACAGAAAACTATAAACATAATGGGTAAATACCATAAATAGGTAAAAGATAAATTTAGAGAGCAAGATGACATTGCAGACTGTGAAGCTGCTATGATAGGATTAAAGTGCAAGAGAACATATATACAGTATGAGGAAAAGTGATCCAAAGATTTTAACCATCAAATTTCCTAACCATACAGGAACTCCAGGATCCTCTGGTCAGTATTGATCTTTGTAATGGAAAATGCTTTCAAATAAATTATTCTACCAATGCGGATCAAAATAAAAAGCACACAATAAAACCATGATCAGTATTATATTTATTATTTTATATAGAACTACGTATTTAGCAGAACTTTTATCTACTTTTTGCATTTGGTCCTGAAGAGCTTATAATGTAACCACTTTATATCACAAAGTATGTCTTTATGAACGTGGGGGAAACCAGAGTGCCTGGAGGAATCAAACACGAAACCCGCGCAGCCCATGCAAAATGTAGGTGAATGTGCATAATATCCAAAAATACATACACCGAGATTCAACATGGGTCAAATCTATCTAAAACCCACGCTAACCCGAAGTAATATCAGGTTAACCTGTTTTTTACACAGATTTTATGGCACAGCGCCATCTCCAAATGTTTTTGAAAATAGCACTGTGCACCCGATACAAAACCCCTTTTGCTAAGTTTTGTGCTGTAGGGGGACTTTATTCCGGCACTATCGGAACATCTTTCCTTTACGTGAGCCCACGATGCAATACCAAACATAATCTCGTTTACATCTGTTATTGTATTGCGGGATTGTGCAAAGGTAAGCAACACAAACTTTTATATTGAATATGTATATTAGAGGTAAATTGGTATTTAAATTGAGGTGGCTGTAATGTTTAGCTGTTATTGCTCCTGTTTGCCCTATTTTAAAACTATATTCTGGCCACATTAGTGTGTACCAGTGCTATATTAAATAGGTTGCACCTGCTGTGCAGGTATCTTTTGCGATATCTGCAGAGCTGAAGCAATGAAGGAGTTAAATAATGGTTAGTGTAACTTTAACAACAAATATAGCATATAGCAATATAGTAAATCCTGGCAATATAGTAAACTGGGCAATTTGGGTTTTTTTTGTTGTTTTTTTAATGAATTTTCAGCAACCAAACTTCAGTAGCTTAATATAAAGCTAACATCTGATTGGTTGCTGCAAATGAATAGCATGGGTAAACTTTTGCACCTCTTACTGCATCATCATCACCTATGCATATTCAAAGTATAATAAAAGCCAGGGAAGAAGGAATACATAAGCATTCTGCATCAAGTAAATGAACAACATTCCTCACATTTTATTTTTTTTTGCAATACATTTGCAATACATTATACATAATATGTAAGAATATATAAGGATAGCAAAAAAGAAAAAATGAAAACGAATTCCGGTATCCAAAACTCAAGATAAGGAAAGATCATCTTGTATTCCAAAATTTACTTTCTAGGCAAAAGACTCAAACTGATTTTTTTCAAAGCAACTAGTATATGGGTAAATCAAATGCAGAAAAAAAACATAAGAAAGAAACAAATATGTATTACTGTATCTGGAGCTGTTAAAAGGGAAGGTTGAGCCATTAATGATATCTGGAATGTGCTTCAGTAAACCAGACAAAAGCCATTACATTAATCTGAAAATAATGACTGTGGGAGAGACATACTCCTGCACTCTGTCAAGATAGGAGAAAAGGGTTTGCACCTCTTTTTTTCACAAAGCATGAACCAAGAAAATCAATTGCAAACAGCTAATTAGCTACAAAAAACAAATGTTGCCATAATGCAGAAAGCAATAACACACAGCAGATTTTAGAAGCAGGGCACTTACAGCTAGAATTATTATTTTTCTTACAAGCAGCACTGAAGCAGCAGTGCCACCTAGCATTCCAACTCCTTATATCTATTGGATTTGGACAAAAAAATAAAAATACAGGGCTGTTAACCTTTCCGTGGAAAAAAATTGTTCTGCTTTTTTCAACGGTCAGAGCTGTTGTGTCGCGAACATAAACACATTAAGGGACTGAACAAAACGGCCAATTACTCAGATTCAAAACAGATATTAGACTTTTTAAATTGCTTTACCAAACAATAACACAAAGGGATATGTTGTGCTGATAAAAATGTATTTACCTGTAATTACTTCCAGACTACTCATGTCAGTATGCAAATCCACTACTACTTTTGATGCAGTATTAATGCGATTTCAGTGCAGAAATGTGGTTTCAGCACAGAATTATGGTTTAAACTGGCACAATCCAGTGATCTCCACTGAACCCACTGGAGAATAACTCCAGCAGGTTTTGTGCATCCTTAAAGGACAACTATACTGTAAAAATTAACTTTTTATAAATGAAAAGGACCTGGAGCAAGGAGATCGGATTGATTATTCCTACCTCCCAATATTGTTTTGTTGAGGAGCTACAGCACATACAGTTTTGATCTGCCAGGTTATGGCCCTGGGCCATTCTATATTAAAGATAGTACTGAAGCATACAGGAAGACTGGCAGAAGCTGTTTTCTTTGTCCTGCTGCTCCTCATATAAAGGATATTGATATTATAAAAAAAACTTTATACACACTATAGTTTCCCTTTAATAACTCCCTTTTCTATTTCCTCATTTTATGATCAAAACTTTTTAATGCTTTACAAGAGTACAAACAAACAGATTGTTTACACTACAAGCTTAGGTCTCTTAGGTCTATGAACCAATCATCTAGGCTTAATACTCATGGTTGAAAGTTTAAAAAATGTGGTGGAAGAAGAAACTAATTTAAAAAAAAAAATCTTTTATTAAAGTGTATGTCCATCCCTTTAAAAAATGTTAAGCAGGACCCCCATAAACATAATACCCAGCAAGAGGTCTCATGCTTACAAGCTCCATGATCCACCGCCGCGGCTCTGCACTTCGCACTCCAATTTCGAGTAAGTCAGTCACAGCCTTGCCAGGGACGTCACGGCTAATTGCTGACTGCCATTCCCAGACAAGCCTCCACAGATGCTGCTTGGGAATGGAAAAAGAATGGAGGAGCAGCAGCAGTGGAGAGACATGAAGCGGCAGTGGATCGCAAACTTGTAGGTATGATTTCTCTTGCTGAGAGCAGATTTAAATGGAATCTAGGTTTAGGGGGGTCCTGATTAACATACCATTTCTTTCTAAAGGGTGGACATACTCTTTAAATTTAGTTTAGCATATTTCCCATGTACCAAAGACATGAGCTGATCTATTTTTAACATTACTGAACCTTATCTAAAAATGCATGTAATTGTGGGTGGCGACCCTTCTCCTCACACTAACTCAACTTGGTATATCCACCCCTTCTACAAAAATTGAGTTTGTTATTTAGCACCTTCCAAAACCCCAGTTGTGTCGTACTTACACATTTCAATAATGCTCCCAAGCTGAGGATTCAAACTTACAACTCCACAATCCACCGCTGCTTGCTCCACCTCCTCTGCTGCTGCAATGTGCCCTTTCCATTCACAAGAAGCAGCAGTAGAGGCTCTACTGCTTAACAGGAAGTAGAAGAGAGGCGTGGCTGGGGATTGTGGTGTTTAATTCCTCAGCCTGGAAGCATTATTGAAAAGTTTAAGAACTTTTTACGACACAAATGTGGTTTTAGGGGGTGCTCCATAACATATTAATTTTTTGTAGAAGAGGTGGACATACCCTTTGATGTATAAATTAAAATGGAACTGTGATCTTCGTATAAATGCCCTCAATACAAGAGGCATTGGAAAAAACTTTGCCAAATTTTACCTGAATCTGTTCTGGAGTCCACTGATCTAGATTGACAGACTTTACTCTTGATATATGAACTCCAAGATTTCGATGAATTCCAGCACATCGAATGCAAATAAAAACTCCTAAATTCCAGGAAGCCCATCTTGGACCTAGAAAACAAAACACTGATTACAAATCTTGTATTACACTATTTGCTCCAACATTACATCAACATCCACTGATAATTTAGCTTGACAAAGGGCCATTTTTCCCGAAACTTTGTACTTATATGATGAACATGGTGAATTATTTTAATACTATGAAAGAAATTGCAGTTTTAAATAATAAATAAGTGCTGCTGCAGGGGCGTAACTGCAAGGAAGGTTAAAGAAACACTAAACTTAAAAAACAAGTATTTGGCATCTGTTTCTATTATTCACAGGTAGGTGAGAACGCTTATTCCCACCTCCCTGTGAATAATAGTTTGCTCAGGGGACCTGGAACTTACCTTACCGCCGCTCCTCTCGCAAGCCGCTTCTACACGGACAGCCGCTCTGTCCCGAACGCGCGTCCTATCTTTGGCGCATGCACGCCAATACAAAAAAGATAGGGCGCACGATCGGGACAGAACAGCTGTCCCGATTAATTAGCCTGAAAGAAGGAATAAAACAGCTGACTATGACGAAAAAGAAATTTGAATTATGAGGTTCTCCAGATAGAGTATTAGATGAGGCAAAAATGAAATTACAAGTAAGATAAAAAACTAAAGAAAAAAAAACAACAAGGTGGCAAATAGCATTGCAAAACATAGGAACACATTACATAGATCTTATCCAGGGATTATAAAATATGCTAATCCTCAATTAAATGTCATATAGAAAGGGAAAAACATAGGATCATATGTAGTGTCCACAAAAGGAGCTGTGGAATGGGATACAAAGTGTACCAGGCCAAGGAGTCAAAAGTGGGCATGTATTCATGCCACAATTGTATACATTACAAATCAGTTATTAAAGGTGAAACCTTTATCCACCCCACTACAAATAGACAGATCAAGATACTATAGGGTCTCCACACATGTGATTCCAAATCTGCCATATTTATGTGTTAACTTGCCCTTTCTGGCTGCTTTAAATAGGGGAGACAACACAAAAGGTTAAAAATAGACTCTCCCAACATAAATCATCAATTAATCTTAGACAAACAACTCTAACAGCCCCACGATATTTTGAAGAAAGGACAAAGCAGATGACTTAAAATATATGGTATTGGAGGTGATAATAGGGGATAAATATGCCAATAGACAGACTTAAAAAGAAGGAAACACAGTGGATAACATTATATCCATTTGGTATGAATCATGATCATGATCTTCCTCAAGGATATGCTTGTAAAGGTTCTCATTCATCCAGGTCATGGAATATCTGTTGTATTCAATTAGATCAACTGGACTTGAAGTTTCACTAGTCATCAGACTGGCTTTCTCAATTCAGAATGACTTGTACAAGAATCTGTTGGCAATATAAGTACCCTTGAAAGTCCCAATTAGCATATGACAGCCAGGTGTTAGGGACCTTCTGAATGCAAGGTGTGGGTGCATTGAGGTTAAGGGGTGTTATTGAAACTACAGCTTATGGAGAATTGCACACCCATATGTAATGTACAAACTTTTTATTGAACCATCAACATGGCCAACAACATTTCAGGGGCTCCACCCCCACCATCAGGTGCGTTTTTGAAACTGCCCAGGGTAAGGTGTCAAAACAGCATTGTACATGGTAGACAGTTGGTGTCGAAACCACCCCCCCCCACACACACACACACACACACTTCTATTCAGGCTTGTTTTTTTTTCATTTTCACATAAATGGCCTCTTTGACACTTCTCTTAAACCAGTCATGTTCCTTTGCCAAGATGTTAAGATTACAAACTTTAAACGGTATGCCCTTTTTCCCTAAAGGAGAAGTATGTTGTAAAACAAAGTTACGTTCAGTTGGATGCTGCAGCTTTAAAAAAAAAAAACTTTTGCCATTTTTTTTCTATGCCCCTCCAGAGCCTACCTTTTTCTGCTTTAAAGTTGCTGACATCTTGAATCTGCATAGGGTAATGTGCAGCTCTGCCCCTCCGAGTTTTGCTGGTACCTCCATCTTTATTATTCACAAAAAATAATCTCCGTTGGTTCCGACGTGATGTCAGATTGTGCACAGACGTGTTCAGTGTGACGTCATCTCGCCGCACGCAAGCACGGCGGGGCATAAAAAAAAAATGGCAAAAGTGTTTTTAAAGCTGCAGCTTCCAACTAAACTTAACTTTGTTTTACAGCATACTTATCCTTTAAAATGCAGGTGCACGTCTGAGTCCTGACCTGAGGAATTGGCTCTTCTGTGCTGGCCCATATATTGGTGCAGTTACATACCGAAGCAGCAATTGGTACATCCTGTTTGTTGGTCTCCCCCACATACAAATCAGAGCACCCTTCACTGCACTGCACTGCGTATATGATGGCGCTTATCTTGTGTTTCATTATTGGGTCTTTCGGATGTAACCAATTGCTGCTTCAGTGTGTTGTTTTTTTTAAAGCAGACTGTTTTGTTTTTTTTTTAAATTCTTCTTAATTTCTCGGAGACCCCTGCTTCATATGGGATGACCATGTTCTTTTTCCGGTCTTGCTTTCCCCCTTCACTGTAGGTATTTGGGTTCTTTTCTTTCCTTCTACTTCTTTCGACAAAGGCCCAGTCTGGATATCCATAAGTTTTAAGGGCTCCTCTGAGACCTTAAAACATACGATATCTGAGACTGCATTTAATCAATCTGCCATTTGGTTAACCTCTACATTGGGCTTTCATTTATCTCCTTCAATAAAAGAAAAAAATGATTAGGTTGAATATGTCAAACAGGACAAGACAAGAAATCAAATAAAGATGCAGAAGAGAAGTGGCGCATTTACAATTACTCGTACGTTTACAAATTGGTTACAAGCTTTTTGCACTTATGCCTTTTTTCTGATTGAGAAACAACCTACACTAGCACCTAACCTATAACACATTGATATAGAATTAGATGCATACAAAACTTATGGAGGTATTGCGTGGTTCATTTATGATGAACACTTTTGTCAAAAACTAGTAGTACAAAGGGATATCTCCAGGGGCATTAAGGAAATAGATCTTTGGATGGCCATGTTGGCCCCTAGGACACCAGCTTACATTATTAATAACGCCTGAAGTTCCGGCTAGTCACTTAGGCAAAATCTTTGCTGGGCATACAATGATTTCTTGTGTAAGGATCTTACCTGCCTCACTCCCTTAATGTTCCGGGACTGGTGATGTCACCGGCGCCGGATGTCGGCATTGTGACGTCACCACGTTCAGACGCAGACCGGCACGAAAATTCAAATAGGCACTCGCAGAGGGAGCGAGTGCCTATTCGTAGACCTCACTACCAGACTGTCAGGTTGTCAGTCTGTAGCGCTCCTTACCTGCCAGTGTTCCAGCCATTGTATCCAGCATTGTTCCAAACACATTGTATCCAGCATTGTTCCAACTCCATTGTTCCAGCAATCTTGTATCCAGCACTGTTTCAACTCCATTGTTCCAGCCATCTTGTATCCAGCCATTGTATCCAGCATTGTTTCAACTCCAATGTCCCAGCCACATGGTATCCAGCATTGTTTCAACTCCATTGTTCCAGCCACATCGTATCCAGCATCATTGTCTTACTCATTTGTTCCAGCCATCTGGTAACCAGCCATTGTATCCAGCTTCATTGTTTCAACCCCATTGTTCCAGCCACATCGTATCCAGCCAATGTATCCAGCATCATTGTCTTACTCCATTGTTCCAGCCACTGTATCCAACCATTGCTCCTTGCTCCTTTGAATCCTGCTCTATAGTAACAGCTCCATTGGATCCAGTATCGGTAATCTCCACTGACCAGTTCGTTCCCGCTAGTTACACTCAACCTGGCCTACAGACTGAACTCCTCCTAAAAGGTACAGTGAACCTCATCCCTTCGGGACTCGATTCATTACAGTACGAATAGGCCATGGAAGTACCTGAGGAAACTGCGGCAAGTTTGGGCAAGTCTCTCCAGACTGTGTCCCTTCGCATGGATGCCTTTGAGCACCAGCAGAATCAGCTAGCTCAATTTCTGGACTCTATTTCTGCTCAGTTATCCCCGGGTCCCATTCCTCCTGCTCCTCCTGTTTTGCCTAGAGAACCCTTTCCCTATAGAGAGCCGCAGATACCACCTCCTGTGCGGTATGAAGGGGATGCTTAAGCCTGTCGGGGATTCATTAATCAATGCCTGATACACTGAGTTGCAACCTTCAACTTTGGCACGGTCCGAGACAAAATGAGGATATGTCACTGCCTTGTTGGGAGGCAACGCATTAGCCTGGGCGTCCCCCCTGTGGGAGAAAAATGACCCAGTGGTTAATGACATCTCCTTGTTTATAGAAACATTCCAGAAAATCTTTGACGCACCAGGCAGAACTATTGCTGCCTCCCCCCGTTTGATGCAATTGCGACAAGGCTCCCGCTCTGTAGGACAGTATGCTATTGAATTCCGGACTTTAGCTGCGGAGACTACCTGGAATAATGAGGCCCTGTTAGCAGCTTTTGGGCAGGGCCTGTCTGACTAAGTCATCAAGGATGACTTAGTGTCCCAGGAGGTTCCCACAATGTTGGAAGAGATGATTTCCATGTGTATACGGGTGGATACTTGTATTAGGGAAAGGCAAGCTGAAAAGTCCAGTAACCGTCCTTTTCCTCCCAAATTTGTTCCTCGTCCTCAAAGGGCCAGACCACTGACAACTGCTCCGCCATCTGAGGAACCCATGCAGATTGGGGGTACACACATTTCTGCTGAAGAAAAACTGTACTGTGCCACCCTGGGGCACTTCGCTAAAAGGTTGTCCTTCCAAGCCGGGAAACTTACAACCCTAGATTTGGAGAAGGAGTCTTTTCTAGGTAAATTCAAATCTCCTTTCCACAAGAGTTCACTTAAAGGACAACTCCACCCTCATAAGAACATCTTTTAGAAAGAATGGCCTCTTTAAAATATGTTGATATATCATAGTTTGCCCTATGAATTCATTACTGTATGCCTGCTATGCTTCTGGATGCCACATGGAAACTGAGCAATTTAGAAACCTGTACTGAGCCTTTACTGGGCATGCTCAGAAGAGGCAGACAGGGGATAAACATTCAGTCAATGGCTGTGATGTCAACTGTCAAATCCATAACTGACAGTTGCTAACTGGAAGAACCAGGAAGCAGAAACAGGGGCAACAGGACATTGTGTAGGATTTCAGGTTAGACTTATATATTTCAGATTTCAAACTATTACAGTTTAGGGTTTTGGGGGGTGATTTACCTGTATGTAAGTTTTCATTTTAGCACTTGCCCTTTAAGTCGTTTCTACCAGCTACCTTCATATTCAAATCCCAAACCTTCTCTACCCAAGCCTTTCTAGACTCTGGAGAAGCCGGTAATTTTATTGACGCCACCTTTGCTTCTCTTCTAGGCATTCCATTATTTTCCCTACCACATCCTCTCCGAGTGCTGGCTATTGACAATCAACCTTTGTCTACAGAATTTATTTCCATGTCTTCTGCAGAAATTCTTCTTCAATGGTGTCTTCATCGTGAATCTATTTCTTTCGGTTATACAAAGCCCCACAGCTCCTCTCATTTTAGGACTCCCTTGGCTCCGACTTCATAATCCCATCATAGACTGGACTAACAATAACTTGTCTCTTGGAGTCCATCCTGCTTTCCAGATGTCTGTCCCTCCTAAGGTCTCTTGTTCTTCTATCTCCTGTGAAAATAAAAATCTTACTTCTCTGCCTCATCAGTACCTTGACTATAAGGATATCTTTGATAAAAAATCTGCTGAAACCCTGCCTCCCCCACCGACCCTATGATTGTCCCATTGATTTGTTAACCGGTACCTCTCCACCCGGGGTCGCACCTATCCTATATCTCCTGCTGAGACCACCCCCATGGAAGGATTATACAAAGAGAACCTGTCTCGAGGCTTTATCAGACTCTCCACTTCCCCTGCCAGTGCTCGCTTCTTTTTTGTTGAAAAGAAAGACGGAGGGCTACATCCATGCATCGACTATCGTGGCCTCAATAAAATCACAATCAAGAACCGCTATCCTCTACCTCTCATTTCTGAACTTTTTGACCAATTAAAAGGGGCTAAAATTTTCTCCAAGCTTGATCTCCGTGGAGCCTACAATTTAATTCGCATTTGGGAAGGAGATGAGTGGAAAACAGCCTTCAATACCAGAACTGAACACTACGAATATTTGGTGATGCCCTTTGGTCTCCATAATGCTCCAGCGGTGTTCCAAGAGTTTGTTAATGACATTTTTCGTGATCTCTTAGGTATCTCAGTAGTAGTTTACTTGGAGGACATCTTAATCTTCTCTCAGGACCTTTCTTCTCATCGTCGCCATGTACTTCAAGTCTTGTCCTGACTACGAGCTAACCAACTGTATGCTAAACTTGAAAAATGTCTTTTTGAATGCCCGCAAGTACCTTTTTTGGGCTACCTGGTTTCAGCTCAAGGTTTTGAGATGGACCCAACCAAAGTCTCAGCTATCCTTAACTGGACTCATCCCATTGGCACTAAGGCTATCCAATGATTCCTTGGTTTTGCCAATTATTATATGCAATTTATTAAAGGGTTTTCTTCTGTTGTTGCCCCTATCTTAGCCCTTATCAGGAAAGGAGGCAAACCGAGAATCTGGAATCCAGCCGCCTTGGAAGCCTTCAAGAAGCTAAAAAAATATTTTCTCAGCTCCAGTACTTCTGCATCCCTTCCCTAGTCTGCCATTCATCATCGAAGTTGACGCCTCTAATTTTGGAGCAGGTGCCGTCCTTTCCCAAAGGCAAATTGAGAGTGGTAAACTCCACCCATGTGCGCTCTTCTCTAAGAAATTTCTTCCTAATGAACTAAACTATGATATTGGGAATCGGGAACTTCTGGCCATCAAACTTGCACTGGAAGAATGGCGACACTTGCTAGAAGGGGCGGTACATCCTCACTGATCACAAAAATCTTGAATATATCCAAAACCTAAAAAGATTGAATCCTCGTCAAGCCCGTTGGGCCTTGTTCTTCTCTCGTTTCAATTTCATCATTTACTTTCATCCTGGTTCCAAGAATAAAAAAGCAGACGTCCTCTCCAGGTCTATTCTCGCAGTCGATACTACTGAAAAGGATAAAGGTCCTATCATTCCCTCTTCCAAGATCCTAGCCACTATCACCCCTCAACTTTTCCATCGGATTCTATCTGCTCAGGATTCTGCTTCTGCTGCCTTACCTTCCAATAAAACCTTTGTTCCCCTCTCCCTTCAGAAAGAAATGTTACAACTGACTCATGACTCCAAACAGGCTGGTCACCCTGGCGTCCACAAAACTTTCAATCTCCTTAGTCGTTCTGTATGGTGGCCCTCCATGAGAACTGATGTAAAGAACTTTGTCGCCGTCTGTTCCGTTTGTGCCACTTCCAAAACCTCTCATACTCTTCCTTGTGGACTTCTTCAACCTCTGCCTATTCCTTCCCTACCATGGACTCACCTCTCTATGGACTTTATTTGTGAACTCCCTATTTCTAAGAAAAATACAGTCATCTGGGTTACTGTAGATCACTTTAGCAAAATGGCTCATTTTGTTCCTCTTCCTAAATTGCCCTCCTCTGCTGAACTTGCTCAATTATTCATTACACACATATTTCGCCTGCATGGATTACCGGTTGAAATAGTGTCCGATCGAGTAACCCAATTTATCTCCAAATTTTGGCTGGGGCACTTTGCAAGTTACTTGGAATAAAACTTCAATTCTCATCCACTTACCATCCCCAATCTAACGGAGCTGCATAACGCAAAAACCCATGTCTGGAACAATTCCATCGATGCTATATTTCTTACTCTCAAAACAATTGGACTGATATCCTACCATGGGCGGAATTTGCCCATAACAATGCCGTCCACTCTTCTGTGTTTTTGGTTTGAACCCCAAGGGTTTTCCACAGGATTTTTTTTCTTTTGGACCAGTTCCAGCAACTAACACACTAGTAGCAGAAATGTCAGCCATCTGGCAGGCTACAAAAAAACGGTCTTGAAAAATCTGCCCTTGTACAAAAGACTGCAGCTGATAGCTGAAGATGAAAACCTCCATTAAATTCTGTAGGAGATAAAGTTTGGTTATCCTCAACTCACATTAATTTACGTGTTCCTTCTCCTAAATTGGGTCCTAAATTTATTGGCCCATTTCCTATATTAGAATTGGTGGGTCCTACGGCAGTACGACTTCAATTGCCCACCATCATGAGAATCCCTAATGTTTTCCATGTCTCTCTTATTAAGCCTGTGGTGCTGAATCGATTTTCAGTCACCTGATCCCATTATGATCAACGGTCAACAAGAATTTGAGGTTGAGAAAGTGTTGGATTCTAGATTCGTTCTCTTCAATATTTGGTTCATTAGAAAGGATTTGGACCAGAAGAAAGGTCCTGGGTCAAACATTTGGATTTACATGCACCCCAGTTAATCAAAACCTTTCATAGAAGATTTCCTCACAAGCCTGCTTCAAGTGGTCCTGAGTCCCCCTGTGGAAAGGGGGGTACTGTAAGGATCTTACCTGCCGCGCTCCCTTGGTGTTCCGGGACTGGTGACGTCACCAGCGCCGGACGCCGGTGTCGTGACGTCACCACGTCCAGACGCCGGCCAACGCGAAAATTCAAATAGGTACTCGCAGAGGGAGCGAGTGCCTATTCGTAGACCTCGCTACCAGACTGTCAGGTTGACAGTCTGTAGCGCTCCTTACCTGCCAGTGTTCCAGCCATTGTATCCAGCATTGTTCCAACCACATTGTATCCAGCATTGTTCCAACCACATTGTATCCAGCATTGTTCCAACCACATTGTATCCAGCATTGTTCCAACCACATTGTATCCAGCATTGTTCCAACAACATTGTATCCAGCATTGTTTCAACAACATTGTATCCAGCATTGTTCCAACTCCATTGTTCCAGCATTGTTTCAACTCCATTGTTCCAGCCACATTGTATCCAGCCATTGTATCCAGCATTGTTACAACTCCATTGTTTCAGCCATCTTGTATCCAGCCATTGTATCTAGCATTGTTTCAACTCCATTGTTCCAGCCACTTTGTATCCAGCATTGTTTCAACTCCATTGTTCCAGCCATCTGATATCCAGCCATTGTATCCAGCTTCATTGTTTCAACCCCATTGTTCCAGCCACATCGTATCCAGCCATTGTATCCAGCATCATTGTCTTACTCCATTGTTCCAGCCATTGCTCCTTGCTCCTTTGAATCCTGCTCTATTGTAACAGCTCCATTGGATCCAGTATCGATAATCTCCAATGACCAGTTCATTCCCGCTAGTTACACTAAACCTGGCCAACAGTCTGAACTCCTCCTTAAAGGTACAGTGAACCTCGTCCCTTCGGGACTCGATTCATTACAGTAAGTGGCACCAGGCAGGTCTCTTTCGACATGAATGTTCTCACTGTGGAGCCAATCATCCTGCCTTTCGATGCCTCAGGAGATTCTCTTTCTCCAAAGATCATCAAACAAAAGGAGACATCCACAGGGAACCTCTCCACAATGCTACCATATCTAGAACACTACCCTTAACACCACCAAGTTATCTAGATTAAGATAGGCTTCTCTGAAGGATTTTGGATTCCTTCATCACCTATTGAGGTTCCACAGTCATCTATTCCCAAAAATTTGAAGTCTATTAATGCCAACCTGCAAGTAGCGCTGGAGAAGATTAATAAAGAAATTATGCTAGGCAGAGTAATTGGCCCCTTTTCTACACCCCCTCCCCCCTTCTAGGATTTAGAGTCTCACTAGAGTCAGAGTCTTTCTTAGGCTTAATGCCTAAGAAAGAGCCAGGGGCTTTTAGGCTAATCCACCATCTTTCCTACCCCCAGGTCAGTTAATTAATGATGCCATTTCTCCAGAAGAAGCCACCGTATCTTACACGTCATTTGATGAAGCAATTAATCTCCTGTCATCATATGGTAGGGGTGCCTTGCTAGCCAAAGCAGATATTAAAGCTGCATTTTGGCTCCTACCCAATCACCCTGATTGTTACAAACTTCTTGGCTTTCACTTTAATGGTCAATTCTTCTTTGATACCAGACTAACAATGGGCTGCACTTTGTCATGTAGGTACTTTGAGCTCTTCACTACATTCCTCCAATGGTCAGTTAAGTTCGAGACAGGTGGCAATGGGATCTTGCACTACCTAGATGATTTTTTATTTATTGGGCCAAGCGGTTCCAACCATTGCTTTATACTTCAGAGACGTTTAAGTGGCTGGCCAAAAAGTTTGGTGTTCCTCTTTCCGAAGATAAAAGACTTTGTCCCCTTGTACCACATTATGTTTATTAGGCTTCTAAAAAGACTCCACCTTGCTCGAATTCAGATTACCCTCAAATAAGTTAACAAAACTACGCCAGTTAATTAAAAAGAAAACAACAGTCCGTCAAATCCAATCCCTTATCGGTCACCTCAACTTTGCCACAAAATAATTCCCACGGGGAGAGCTTTTAACAGGCGATCTCAATTGAAGGGATCTCAAATCCAACACGGCATGTGAGAGGAAGCAGATCTTAAAGTCTGGTTTTTCTTTCTAGATAACTACAATGGTAGGACATGCCTTTAACAACCCTTCAGAGACAACGATGCCCTGCATTTTTGGTATGACCCCTCCAGAGTCAACGGCTTTAGTTTAATCTATGGCACACATTGGTGTATGGAAAAATGGCCCGAGACTTGGATATGCCAGGGCTTAATATCCAATATAACTTTATTGGAATTTTTTCCAATTGTAGTAGCAATACACCTTTAGGGCTCAGATTTGGCAAATAGATGGATTTTTGGCATGGTGATAACAGTGTGGTTCACATTGTCAATAACCTGTCGTCAAAATCCCTGCCAGTACAAGGTCTATTACAATATATGGTTAGTCAGGCCCTAATTAATAACATTTGGCTTGAAGCAAAACACGTCCCTGTTGTTGCTGCATGAGTTTAATCCAGTACTTGTTTTTCCTCCGACTCAGTCCCTCGGTTTACCAGCCCCCTGCCAGACTGTCTGACTTTCTGTGAGGGCAAGCATGCTCAGTAATTCCTTTGAGGCAGGATTGGGAAAGGAATTTTTCCACCATGCAGTTCACTTACCAACTGTCACCACTGCAGCCAAAGCAAAACTACATATAACAGAAAGGTTTAAGATACTAAGGCACTTGATTGACAGCTAAAATGTAAGATGTTTCAGATTGGTTATCTAAAGAAATAGGGGAGAGATCAACAACAACAAAAAAAAATTGTACAGTGATAGTTGGGAAGAATTATAATTCTAATTTCCAGTAATGAACACTTAAAAAAAGTGCACTTATTCTAAGTTTTTTCACATTCCTGCAGGTGTCCAACTTTGGTGCATTACTTCACTTTTTGCCCTGTTGTTGCTGTTATAGGAGGATAGAGCTGTCAATTGTGAGGAGCAGTAGAACATGTGATGTCACAATGTCATGTGACCGCACACTTCGTCTCCTCCTCTCCCTTGTGGTTCACCCAAGATTGAGAGGTAATCTGGCCAATCCAACAAAAGTCTCTTGTATTGGGAGTTGGCCAGGCACTTATTCATGGATGAAAGGGGAGACCACAGTTTGCAGCAAAGAAATGTGTAATTTCCCATTGTAGGGTGCTGACAGCCATAAAAAGTATATGTGCAGCACTAGGTAATAAACCACATTTCACTTAAAGGACAGCTCCATCTTCTTTTCGTGTTTTCATTTTGCTGTGATTGTAATGCATTAAATATAACCATTACTTTTTGTACATGTCACCAAGTTAAAACATTAAAGCATATAGAGCTGTATACAATGAGTTTATACCTAACAGGTTTTGTATACACACTTATAGAGTTTGTTTTAGCACATACCGTATATACTTGAGTATAAGTCGAATTTTTCAGGCTTTAAAATTAGCCTGAAAACCTAACCTCGACTTATACTCGAGTCAAGTCCTAATTTAGCTCTAAATTCTGCAATTACAGATAGTAACCAGTAGGTGGCGCTGTATTAACCTGTATAGAAAGTTAGATCTGCCTTTACACTTCCTGCATTCTGCCTGCTGGACTCACTCAGCACTGTCACTGGATGCTGTAAATCTCATGGGTCTCCTCAGTTTGGGGCAAAAAACAGCTGCTAGTTCAGTGCAAATGACAGCTTGAAACTACAACTCTCAGGTGACATTTTTAACTATTGGGGTCAGAGAATCCTTTACTATATGGGGGTCAGAGTTCCCTTTACTATATGGGGTTCAGGAGAATTGTAAATGATGGTAAACTTAATTAAAAGTTTACTGAACCTTCCCACTCCACATGTTTAGAAACTGAAACTCCCAGCAACAAAGCATGCTGGGAGTTGTAGTTTCCAAACATCTGGAGTGCCAAAGAATTGGAGGTTACTGGTACTGGATTTGGCTATTACTGTATGGGATTCATGTATGGGAATTCTGCTGTCCATTTAAAGGGCAACTAAAGCCTAAAAACAACACAGAATCAGAAGGCAGTATTGGTGATAATTTCTACCCTCGACTTATACCCGAGTAAATCAGTTTTTACAAATTTTTCAGGTAAAAATAGGTACCTCGACTTATACTCTGATCAACTTATACTCGAGTATATACGGTAGGTGTCTTATAGGACAACTAACAAAAAAAAAAAAAAAAACATCAACCCCATTACGTCTACACTTCCAGCAGCTGAAATTACTTACTCATATTTACAACCATACTGCCCTCCCTTAGATATCCCACAGCAAAGATGAGTGCTAAAAACCGGTCTCCTAGACTGCCCAGGGCCATGGTTAACATAACACTTGTCATTGGCTGGTGGGAATGTCTGTTACTTGTTAAAGCAATTTTTAAAAAAATGCATTGAGGCAATACAGTTATCCTTTAATGAATGTCAGATGTGCACATGGTTCAGCTAATGTTGTTTGTAAGATGATTTGGTATGTTTCTTTTTAACTATGCAGACCCTTTTGTTAAATCTGTATGTAATAATAGATCCTTGTTATACAAATGTTATAATGATAGCTATTTTGTATTTTTTTTGAAATTATTGTATTTACTATGCAAGGCAGGCTGGGAGACCTTCGGTATAAAAAGCTGCTTCTGTTTCATGCCAGTCTGGGTTTGGACAGTAACAAGGCAAGACCTGTGCCAAGATAGAATATTTTTATCTTCTCTTAATGTATTTTAATAGGAGGAGATAGAAGAAGGTGGGAAGGGGGGGGGGGTTAGAAAAGGGGAAAAGGGAGGGGGAATATCACTGTCTAGTAACATTACGATTGGATAGTTAGGAGAACGATCTTATATGATTATCTGCATTTCGGTAGTCCAAGGTTCCCAACTGCATAAAATTTCAATAGTTCATCCTTTAGACGTTATTTATAAGGACATTCACGGGAGGGCAAGGACCTTTCCAGTGGGATTCTATGGTACATCTAGCAGCTGTGCGTGTGACCCCAGTAAATCTGTTGCCACATTTACAAGTATTTTTAGTTAAAATATAGAAATGTATATTTAGCTTAGAAAAAGAAGTTATGTATATCAAGCTATATGAACTCCAACCTGCAGAGGGAGTGCCAGAACAGCACTATAGCTATTTGAGACACAGAGGGGCTAGCTCTCGGTTATCAAGGAGCAGTTAACCATGAAAGATGGCTCTGTGTCCCTTATTATTTCTTTATACAGAATAACCGTCTACACGCCCACACCCTGGGCCTGTTACACATACATGTCTAACAAATATTTGAGCACTATTGTGAAAACCTTTTTTAGGATGGTAGAAAAGTGCTTCCCATGGTGTCAATATAATTGGTTTATGCAGTAATTATATATATATGTACCCATTTCTCTTCTAATTGTTCCAAATAGGGGAAGGTAATTATGTGAGTATATGAGTATGACTTAACCCCCTGCGCAAATTCTCCCATTATACCGAATTTAGTGAGTATCTGGGAAACCAAGAATAGACCCAGGCAATCCTGCCACAATGTGCAGTTCAACCTAAACAGCACCATTTTTGTTTATTTTATTGAAAGCTTGGGGGTCATCCTTTCAGTAATACAAACACAAAATGCATAAACATGCAAGTCTGTCTACCACTCTCTTATGCCCATAGCTGTTAAGCTGTAGGGCTAGTGAGAAACTACTTAGATCCCTTCATCCGGTAGGTGTCAGGAACCATTCCAAACATGCTCTCCTTTCCACTCCCAGCAAGCATCCAGGGGGAGGCTCAAATGGAAAAATCCTGAAGTTCCTATAAAAGGACCAGTGCAATAAGAATATCCCATTTCTCGACCCAACCATAAAAAAGCTTGGTAGCAAGCTACATACTGAGATGTACAGAAAACACAAATGTGGGCCTAGGCACTCCTTCAGGCAATGTGCCAGTAAATACCAGGTCTGCTTCCCTCGTCCTCTACCTTCAGGACTCCAAGCTATAGCACAAGCATAAAAAGTTTGATGGAACGCACCTCTGTTTATCAAAAAATATTCTGTTTTATTGCATCACAACAAAATACACAACGTTTCGGAGAACGCTTGTTCCTCCTCATCATGAGACATGAAGGAGACATAGCGTTCTCCGAAACGTTGTGTATTTTTGTGTGATGCAATAAAACAGAATATTTTCTGATAAACAGAGTGCGCTTCCATCAAACTTTTTATGCTTATGTACAGAAAACAAACCGCCGGTAACTCTGTATTAAGGGCAGACAGTGTGCATTCCAAAACCCTACTTAAAGGCATTCCGGTGGGCCAATGTTTGGAAGCTCGCAGAAATTGTACCACATTGACAGATTTCGAAATAACAGCACATGATTTAACCTCTAGATTTTTACAAAGAGACTACCCTAAAAGTTGGCTAAAAGAGCCCATAACTGGGCGGAATTTTCTAAGAGGGAGATTCAATAAAAGTTTTTATCGTTTAAAATGGTGCTAATTTTTAGAGATGTCCGAACTTCGCAAAATCCGGTCCGCTCGAGGATCCGCGAATTTTCGAAAAAATTCGAAAATCCGCGAGCGGACCCGTTAAAATGAAAAATACCCTTGAAATAACGAGATTTTTCGTATTTTCGAAAATTTTCGAAATTACGAGTTTTCATGTATTTTCGAAAATATGTATTTTCGAAAATACAAGTAATCCTCGTAATTTCGAATAATTTCGAATATTTTTTCGAAAATACGTATGTAAGGAATTAAGAGAAATCCTTTTTGTTTGTACGTTTTCCCGTATTTTCGAAAATTTTCGAAAATACGTGAAAACTCGTAATTTCGAAAATTTTCGAAAATACGAAAAATCCGCGAATCGGAAATTCGGAAGGCGGAAAATCCGGAAAAATCCGCCGTTCGCGAACGGGATAAATCCGCGGCGGATCCGGTGTTCGGATCCGCGAACCGGCCATTCCTACTAATTTTGCCCCAACCAATCAGATCTTATCGAACATTTGAAAGCTAACATCTGATTGGTTGGTGCAAAATTAGCACTATTTTAAACAATAAGAACTTTTATTGAATAACCCTGTTAGTCTTTAAGGATAAAATCTATAGTGAAGAACAGCCATTGAGGTTGATAACAGACTATAATAATAACTGGCATTTTATTAGGTCAGTATTAAGTAAATTTCAGCGCGTCTTACACGGAGACTAGAATCTCCGTAAATTTGTATCCACCAAACCGCTAATAACGGCACGGAGGGCTCCAATGATTGGGTCAGTCAGATGATAAGGAGTTTTTTTCAACATAAACCTCAACATGGTTAAAACAAAATGGAGGCATGTTCAAATGTGGTAGATGTAAGGCCTGCCCATTTATGGCTAATAAGCTGAAGGAATTTTCAAAAAATACAAACCAGACCTTTAAGATACACAATTGTATTCATTGCAAAACTAGGGGGGTTGTGTATACACTAAAATGTGGTTGTGGAAAGAATTATGTTGGGAAAACCATCAGGTCTTTAGCAGAACGTACACTATAACATGTCCGTGATATTTGTAATGCGAACCCAAAGTTCTGTGGCTCGACATTTTGCAGAATATCATAACAGTAATCCTGAGACGTTACAAATAAGGGGTGTTGAAAAAATATCTAAAACCAAAAGAGGGGGTGACTGGGATAAAATGATACTTCAGAAGGAAGCCCAGTGGATATATAAAATGAACCCAAGGTCACCCATGGGCTTAAATGAAGAGTTCATTTTCAGTCTGTTTTTGTGATAAGCCATGTATCACTTATGTATAGATTGTTTTTAAATGTATGCAACATCATCTAATATTTAAATTACATTTTGCATATACTTATCCTTTAATAGCCATTCAGGTTCAGCATGACTAATACCTAGATGGTTTTAATGAGGTTGACTAGTTTGGATGCACGTGATTGAAGTAAGTTGTCCATTTAAATAAGGAGGAAACATGGATCATGTGACATGGTAGAAGGGGCAAGATGGCCCCGAAACGTATGTCGGTTACTCTGTTGTGTTTGTAGCCATGTGCTTCCCTTTCTAAAATTTAGCTGCCTGTTAGCTATTGCACCTCCAGTGTGTCTCTGTGGAACCCACATTATCAGCAAGCAACCTTGGCGTATCCAGCTGTTTAGGGGAGTCCCTTGCTCGGCCACCTGTGCCTGGGAGCGGGAGGTGGTGGGCATCGCCTGTTTTGGGGTAAGCAGCTTAGTGGTGGTGCGACTAGCTGCACGCTACCCCCAGATGAGGTCCTGCTGCCGGACTCTGTGTACAGCCACCGTCAATGATGGAATTCGGAGCAGAGGGAGATATACGTGACCGGACATATCGGTATGGGCCTGGTGTTGATATTGGTGGACCCGCATTTGAATCTGACGGTATCTGCGCTGCAGCCTTTCCAAATCGGACGCCAAGTATGCATCTACTGCCACGGACGGGCTGGGTGAGATAGGGCCAGGCACAGCCCTTGCTTCTTGGTGCCACGAGCTATATTAGGCATGCTAACTTTGCACAATTAACATTATATTCGGCAGGATTTGTGGATGTATATATATGGATGCACTTTAACATTTTAGGAGGATCAAGTTTTATATTCAGGATTTTCCACTTATTTGCCGACTTTTTTGTGTTTTTTTAGTCTGGTATTCACATTTGGCTACTTTTATACTATTTTCTTACCATGTGATTTTAGATCAACGGTAAAACGGACAAGGACGGGCTGCAGCAATCCTGTGAACCAATCTCGCACGGAGGTAGTGGATAAAAGAACTTCTTTATTTAACACATATAACTATACAAGCGAGTACATGTCTAATGCGTTTCGTGCCTAAACCTGGCACTTCGTCAGAGATCAATGTTGCTTTACGGTTTATATAATGAGAATGTGTATATTTGTATCAATAATGCATTAACTTTTTTTCATCTACCACTGGCCTTATGACCGTATTTGGTCACGTAATGTCTTTATGACTTGCATTAATATTGCAGTAGTGTGCCCATGTCTATTCTTAGTCATGGTTTAATGATGGGAATCTGTAGTGCCATCTTTTGACACATTTTATATTTATATCTAATTTATCATTACCATCAATCTTGCACCAGTACTAACTGTACTTTTGCATATACCTTACTCCTTTGTATTACCTTTGTATTAGTATTCCTATAAAAAGGACCCAGGCAATCACACTACGTGAATAAACACATACATACCCTCCCTTATCTATTCCACCTGCCACCCAGCTAAAACCTAGAGCAGGGATAGGCAACCAGTAGCTCTCCAGATGTTTGAAAACTTCAACTCCCATCGTTCCTCTACAAGAACTCTGCAGTCAGTGAATTCTGGGAGTTGTAGTTTTCAAACATCTGGAGATCTACTGGTTGCCTACCCCTGACCTAGAGGATCTATGTGGATCATATGTCTGAAAGCAGACCCAGGCAATCCTGCCTCAATGTGCAACTCAAACTAAACAGCATCACTGGGCACCCTGAGATCCTTTACAGGCTCCAGATAAGCATGCTAGGTTCATACTTATTAGTATTTACCACAGCAAGTTCTCAATCTACAATCATTACGGGGTTAGAACAGCAAAGGATAGTGATTGGCTAGGGAGGGATGTTTTTAAAGGAGCTAAAACCTACCCACAGAGTATAAAATGAAGTAGACAGTGGCGTAACTAGGAATCACTGGACCCCCCTGCAAAATGCTGTATCTGTTTTTCGTTTGTATCTGTCATGGGAAAAATAAGAATATGGGGCCCCCCTGTAGTTACACTCCTGGAAGTAGAGCCTTCTTATAACAGAAGGTACCTCACAGCCTCATGTTATTATAATAGCATTGCCCTAACAATCTAACATATAAACACATATTTCTTAAGCCTAGAGAAATGGGTGGGGACATGCAAAGTATCTCAATTACTGCCTGTAGCTAGGGGCATTTGTCTTGATGTAATTTATCCTAATGGTATAGAGCAGCGGTGTTGAACTTTGACCTTTTACATGTTTGAATACTACAAATCCCAGCATTCTGTTTGTAGTAAGTTTTTTCTTAATGTCCTTTAAACTAAGCCATGTGTCCAGATCTAAAACAGCCTAATGGTATAGAGCAGGGGTATTAAACTTGGGACCTTTCCCATGTTTAAAAACTACAACTCCCAGCATTCCCTGTCTGCACAGAATGCTGGAAAATTTAGTTTTCATACATCCTGGAATAAAGTCATTCTCCTGACTTTAAAGGAGAACTAAATCCATTTTTTATACTCCAGAATCTGAAAACAACCCCCCTAAAAAACACCAATAAGCTATAAAATACCACTTCAGTAAATTGTATTAAAATGTAAGCCTGTTTAGAACTGGATGAAGTATCTGTGTGTATGTGCAGTGTCAGACCACACCTCCAGACCTCAGTCACATGCTTCCTTGCTTTATCTGTCCTGTAAAAGGATTGGCTAGAGATTATTAATGGGTGTGACCAACTGTAACAAGTTTCTGCCATAGCTAAGGACTGAGCATGGGCAGAACATAAGGGTTGTTGACCAGACTGTGTGATATTAGAATGCTGTGAAGTAAAGCACAAACCATATGTTATTTAGGTAAATTTCCCAGCACCCATATCAAAATGAGAGGTAAGACACAGATTACTGGCTTTATATCAAGGTGTTCTGCCTCCTGGTTCAGTGTTGTTCTGTGGCTTTAGTTGTCCTTTAAAAAGTTAAAAGCTTATGGTCATGCTCTACCCACGGGTTCGAACATGCAAGTGATTCATCTGCCCTTTCCTTACACCCATAGCTTTTACGCTATTGGATTAAGGAAGTATTATTTAGGTCACTTCATTCAGTAGGAATTATACATCTTACTACCCACCTGACGGCTATAATCCATGGCGTCTAAGTGGAACAAACCTACAGGTGTGATAAACCTGGGCAATCCTGTCACAGTGTGCAGATCACAGTATACAGCACCTCTGGACAACCACGAGACCCTATGCAGGATCCTAATTAACATGCTAGGTTCATACTTTAGTACATATTAGTATTCCCCACAGCAAGGTCCACATTTACAATTACTATGGGGTTATGACAGCACAGGATACTTATTGACTATATAGTTTAGGGAGAGATATTTTTAAAGGCAATGAAAGCTCCCCACAGCGTATAAAATAATACATAGAGCCTTCTTATAATAGAAGGTACCCCACAGCCTCATGTTATTAATATATTAATAGTGGAAAAAGGGAAACCTGGCCATTTCTCTAAGAATGCTGGGTAGTTTCAGAGACATGCAAAGTAATTTTATCATATACAGACATCACTTCCTGTGTAGCAAACAAACAGGATTGTCTTATTTCTTTCTATGGAGAAGGGAGAGGGGAGTAAATGTGAGAGCAAAAAAGGGTTGATGGAAGCGCACACCGTTTGTCAGAAAAATTCTGTTTTATTGCATCACACAAACACACAACGTTTCGGAGAACGCTATGGTTACACCTGATGAAGGAGACATAGCGTTCTCCGAAACGTTGTGTGTTTGTGTGATGCAATAAAACAGAATTTTTCTGACAAACGGTGTGCGCTTCCATCAACCCTTTTTTGCTTGTGCTATAGCGTGGAAGTCCTTGGGGTAGAGGACGGAGGGAAGCAGCACCTGAAGCATACTGGCACATTGCCTGAAGGAGTGCCTAGGCCCACATCTACTACATACGGAGTAAATGTGAGAGTCTAAAGAATTTGTTATTGGCTAAGACTGCCACTTGTTTTACAAACAGCAAATAATTGGGTGTAATACATGAACTTCCTTACACAGAACCTCATTGGATGTTAGTAAAATTCCACTTCCTTTTAGTGTCTACATGGAGACCCATGTAGCAACCTTACAGGTGTGGCTAAACCTACCATTTTGAGTTTTCCATTCCAGTCAAGTAAAGTAAGTATACTTTATTAATTGTATATCATTTGTTTTGTAATTCAGTAGTAAGTAGTAGTAATATACTTTGTATAGTGTTATGGTGATTTCAATTAAAATAGTGATAACTACACACATACATATAGACCTTTCCTATGTATAATAGTGTTATATACCTCCCACCTAATTAGTTGCTCCTAAAAACTGATTGCAATCTCTGTAAAAATAAAAATATATTTATATAAAATAAGGGATATTCTTGAAATGGTATAGAATCACAAGAAATTGAAATTATCAGACAGGAAATCAGGAAATTAACCCATACAATCAAGGAAGAGACATAATTTCACTATCCTAAACCCTTCAACATGGATTCAACACAAAACAGACCTGGATATATTATAAAAACAAATATAAACCTTAATCCCTGTTTAAGCCCCTAGGAGCCAGCGTTCACAATTTCTTTACCCGCCAAACCTCTCTTTTTTTTTTTTAATTTCAATACTCTGTCACCTCCCCGATTTTGTGGGGGTACATGTTCTAGAACCCAAATAAAAATCAAATCATAATTACCGTGATTTTGGTTTCCCAGTCTTCAGCATTGACTCATGGGTAAGGTCCCACTATCACGCAATGGTGCACGAAGGATTTCTGCAATGCGCTGCTGTGCGTGATACTCTGTGTGCGCTACGTTCTGGGCCATATCATGTTATTGGCACACATGCAATCTGCACCAAAATTCATGCACGTATGCGAACCAATTAAAGACCTGTCCACAGTGCAAATAGTGGGAACTACCCAGTAGCATTGCATTGGCAATTCGAAACAGAAGCATGAACGGAGCGCAAATCTCACTACGACACAGTAGTGGGACCTAGACCTTAATCTCCTCATCCACCGCACGGACAGGGACTTGTTAGAGTATTTAAGCCTCCCCCTCATTTCCTCCCATGTCTTCCATTCCAAGAGCTTAAAAATATAAACTCACAGGGAGGGTTGTAGTGAATGCTGACATGAAGACTGACTGGTAAACCCAAATCACGGTAATTATGATTGGACTTTTATTTTCCTCAGTCACATGGCAGCATCCAATCATGAGATATACCAAGATAAACATTAGAAAAGGCGGGGAGACTTGTATGATTCTTAAACAAAGAAGAAAATATAATTCATGCAGGCCTGCTTGCTAAACTTTCTTTCTAAACTTTTCTTCTTGAGAGGCCAAAATGTCCAATTTGTAATGCTTCAAAAAAGTTCTGGCAGACAACCATCTGGCAGTCCTACAAACTTCTTCAATACCTGCTTTTGCATGAATGGCCCACGAAGATACCAAAGCTCTAGTGGAATCGGTTTTAGGACCTGAGGGGACCTCCTTGCCTTTTATGTGTAAGTTTCCTTACTACACTGCCCCTCCACAGAAGGAAGACATCATCAATGAACCTCCACCACCCCAGACAATGTCTGGCAAATAGTGGATGCCCAAAGAGGAGGTGCCCCTCCTGCCACGCCATTGGCATAGGCCGGGGCAATGTGCAATCCCATTGCTGCACCCCTCAACTGTAAGAAGTACTCTCCAATAAAGGTACAGTTGTTTTTAGTTAGGATAAACAATAACATTTTCTCAAAGAATTGTATTTGAACGGAGGTATACAAGCAATTGTGTTGCAAAAGTCTCCTACATGACACCACCCCATCAGAATGCAGTTTGGAGGTATAGTATCCAGTCCAATCCATCTAGCAATATCTTCATTTCCTGCCTGTTGATCCAGGGGAAGGCAAAAAAAACCCCACCAAATTAATGAAGGGGAAAAAATTCCTCCCTGACTCCAAGTGGCAATCGGAAATTTCCCTGGATAAGCTCTAGTTTATGTATCAATACAAGTAACTTGCATCATTCCTTGTTTGCAGAAACTCACCCAGCTTTTTTTTTTTAAACTGACCAATGAACTGGCCATAACAACGTCCACTGGAAGACAGTTTCATAGCTTTACCGTTCTCACAGTGAAAAACCCTTTCGGAACTTGTCCACGTGTCCTCTGACGTGCTCTATTGGTGAACAATGCCCCAGATCTTTTATTGTATGGCCCGTTAATGTATTTATACACAGTAATTATATCCCTGTGCATGCGCCTTTTATCCAGCGTACGTAATTGTAACTTTTCCTGTCTCTCTTTATATTCAAGCTCCCCCAATCCCCTTATTAATTTAGTTGCCCTTCTCTGAACCCTTTCCATTTCAAAGATGTCCTTTTTGTACACAGGATTCCAAAATTGCACTGCATATTCCAAATGAGGCCTTACCAATGCTTTGTAAAGAGGGAGAACAACATTTTTCTCCCTTGACCCCATACCTCTATTTATACAAGACAATACCATGCTGGCTCTGGCTGATGCCGCCTGGCACTGCTTGCGTCCTTTAAGTTTGTTATCCACCAAAACTCCAAGATTCCTTTCCAACAGGGATTCACTTAACACAGAGCCATTTATAGTATAAGCAGCACAAGTATTTTTAAGTCCAAAATGCATCACCTTACATTTATCAACATTGAATCTCATCTGCCACTTAGCAGCCCAATGTGACAATCTATCTAGATCCCCCTGCAAAGATTACACGTCCTCTGAAGTTTTGTGTCGTCAGCAAACACAGAAACCTTGCTGACTATACCCACTTCCAAATCATTAATAGATTAAATAGAAGCGGCCCCAACACAGAACCATGTGACACCCTACATAGCACTTTAGTCCATAATGCTGAAGCCCCATTAACAACTACTCTCTGCATCCTTTTCATTAACCAATTTTCTATCCATGTACAAGTCCTTGAAACATACTCTAGAACATGTTCCCTTATTAAAACTTTCCAGTATCTTCCCAACCACTGAAGTTAGACTTATAGGTCTGTAATTACCCGGCTCTGAATGACTACCCTTTATGAATATTGGAATAACAACAGCCTTTTTCCAATCCAGAGGCACACACTCCGGATATGAGGGAATCTGCAAAAATAAGAAACAATGGCCTAGATAAAACTGAACTTAGCTCCCTAAGTACACGAGGATGTATTTTATCTGGTCCAGGAGATTTATTAATACCGTATATACTCGAGTATAAGCCGAGGTACCCATTTTTGCCTCCAAAATTAGAAAAACATGATTGACTCGAGTATAAGCCGAGGGTATACAGTAACCCTAATATCTTTCCACTGTAGATGTTTGGAAACCAGAACTCCCAGCATGCTTGGTTGCTGGGAGTTGTAGTTTCCAACCACCTATAGTAAAAAGGTAATGTGGGTGTCTGCATGGAATACTGTCCCCCCAGCCCTCCCCCCAGCTCACTTACCGTACCTGGTCTTCAGTCTTCCTCTCTCTGCCGGCTGCCGCAATCCAGAAGCAGACGCGAGTCAGGCCGGCAGTTCCCAGTACTGCTTCGCGGCTGCGCGATGACATCATCCCGCCAGCGTGCGCAATGACATCATCGCGCAACCGTGAAGAACTACTGGGAACTGCTGGCCTGACTAGCGGCTGCTTCTGGATTGAAGGTAAGTGTCTTGTGACTCGAGTATAAGCCGAGGCAAGGTTTTTAGGTTGATTTTTAAACCTAAAAACCTCGGCTTATACTCGAGTATATACGGTATTAACCTTATTTAGTTCTCTCTGTACCATATCCTCGGTTAACCAAAGTGCATCTTTTATACCATTATTGCTACTATACTCTATGATATCTGTACTTCGATCTTCTATAGTGTACACCGAGGGGAAAAAAAATATTCAAGACATTTGCTTTTTCGCCATCCTCCATAACTAACCTATCCCCATTAATTAATGGTGCCACATTCTCAGTCCTCATCTTCTTACTATTAATATACTTAAAAAAAATGTTTAGGCTTAGTGATGCTTTGTTTAGCTATCCTAACTTCATTATTAATTTTAGCTAGTTTGATTGCTTTCTTACACTCCTTGTTACAGTTTTTATAATCCCTAAGGGCTAGGCCACACCGCTGCGTTTTTTTCAGATCATTGAAAACGCGGCAACGCACCGAAAACGCGCTTTCGGGTGCGTTGCGATTTGCATCCCGTATTTTAAATCGCAACGCAATTTCATTCAATACTTAATGAAACAACCGCATGCGCAAACGCAACAAAATCGCACATGAAATCGCATGCGATTGCGTTTGCGTTGCAGTGTGGCCGTGCCCTAAAGGCCTTTTCCGTTCCCTCTGCCTGTAAGGTTTTAAATGCCTTTTTCTTCCTTTCCATTTTCTTCATTACATCAGAATTCAGCCAAATGGGCGCAGATTTATTTTTTTTACATTTATTTCCCAAGGGTATAAATTTAGATGTGAACTGGCTTAAAATTCCCTCAAACACAGTCTACTTCTGTTCAGTATCTTTACCCGATAATACCTGGGAAAATTTGCCTTCCCGAAATTAAATTAAGTGTTAACCCAGCGCACTTTTCCTTTCGATAACAAAGTCCAAACGCCACAATTTCATGGTCACTATTCCCATAGCCTCCAGTTACCTTTATATCTATAATGTGCTCCACAATGTTAAATAATTACCAGATCCAACAGAGTTCCTTTTCTAGTAGGAACTTCAACCACCTGTGAGAGAAAGACAATGAGTTCCTGAATTTGCTGCAGGATAATTTTCTGTGATGGCAGTTCCACTACACCAATGAATGTCAGGGTAATTAAAGTCCCCCATAATAAGCACACTCCCCAAACTTGCAGCCCTTGCCAACTGCATATGAAGCAGACTAACTTCCTCTCTGCTAGCATTTGGCGGCTTATAGCAGACACCAACAATGACATTACCCCCTTTCCCGTTGCCTAATTCCACCCATATTGCCTCCTCTTTAACATCCATATCACCAGATATCTCTTTTAAATTTGGCTTCAATTCTTTTTTAACATAAACACATACTCCTCCCCCTTTCCTTTTTTCTCTGTCTTTTTTATCATTCTAAATTTACAGCCCAGTCGTGAGAAATGTTCAACCATGTTTCTGCTATACCTATTACATCATACTTTTCATTCAACTCCATAATTTCCAATTCACCCATTTTGTCAGCCAGGCTTCTCGCATTTGCAAACATACATTTTAGATTACGATCCCGTAATTTATTCATACACTTTAGCACACATGCCTCCCTATGCTAGCCCCACCCCCCTTTCCACCCACCACTGGCCTATCTACACCCTGCTTTCCTCCTGGGCTATCTATCCCAGTGAGAATGCTAATCCCCCCCCCCCAACCTAGTTTAAAATCTCCTCCAACCCTCTAACCATCTTCTCCCCTAAAACAGCTGCACTGCCATCAGTGAGGTGCAACCCATCCCTACTAAAGAGCCTGTAGCCGACAGCAAAGTCTGCCCAGTTCTCTATAACCCCAAACCCTTCTTCCTTACACCACCGTCTTAGCCACGCTGGCTTAGCACATGGCTGCGGTAGTATTTCTGAAAACACTACCCTGGAGATCCTTGCTTTTAACTTGGCCCCTAGCTGTCGGAAATCATGTTTAAGGATCTCACCTCCTCCTCTAAATTTGTCATTGGCACCAATGTGAACCAAGAACGCCGGGTCACACCCGGCCCCACCCAATAATCTGTCTACACGATCTACCACATGTCGAACCCTAGCACCTGGCAGGCAAGATCGGCATGTAGGGTCTTGGAAGAAGATTACCCTATCTACCTTCCTTATAATGGAGTCCCCTACCACTACCACTTGCCTATTAGCATTCCTGATATTAAGTTCCTCCTCCCTTGTATTAGAGATGGCAGTCCCCTGGGTGCTCAAGGGCCTAGCCCCCTCCATACATGCCAATTCCAAGCTGTCCTCCTCCACTTCATCACCTAAGGCGGCAAATCTGTTAGGATGGGCAATCTGGGAGGGAGTAACCCTACCCTTCCATCCCCCACTTCCCCTAGTAACCCTAACAAAACTACCCTCCCCCCTCAACCTTCCATGTCCTACTTCCCCCCACCTCTATACTGGCCCCAGCCAGTGCCTGCTGTCTCCCCAGATTTGCAAATCCCTGCAATGCTGCCCCCTTAGACTCTCCACCTCAGCTTCCAGAGGTGGAGGGTCTTGCCACATCTAGGGTCACCAATAACACTTCATGTGGAGGCATATGTTGATAAAGTGAAGCATGATGTAATGCTAATTTTAGCATTCCAGTGTATGGCTATAATCATTTTTACAGTATAGTTAGCCCATTTTATTTTAAAACCTTTCAGTTAGAAATGCTACTTATTTAGGCAGAACTTCAAAAATAATTTTGGTTAGTTTTGCCATTTTCATAAATGGTATATATGAAAATGGATGAACGAAACCAGAGAGTTGAATTCTGCAAAATGTAACTGAATTCTACAATTTGAAAAGCAATGTGTATTTGTTGTAATTTTCTATATTGAGTTTCAACACCACTACCATAGCCTACATTAATTCTATAATTGCTAACTAAAAGATAATCAGCAGAAATGCAAGGACACATTTTGTAACAGAATCGTCCTTGCATATATATATATCTATGTTTTCAGATCAATTCAATTTCTTTTTCCAAATCTAATATTAATATAAATGTTGTGCTACCACCTAGTGGGGAAATCTATCACATACATAACTATTGTACTTGAATTAAATTTGAAATCTTAGCAACTAAAGAGACAATTTTTTTAACAAATGATAATTTAAAGTTATCAAAAAATGTATTTTCTATTGTATTCATTATATTTATTACAGTAAAAAACATTTATGTAACTTTATACGATCACTGGAATAACAAAACACTAATAACAAGATATACCTAGATAAATCAGTCAAAGAAAACATAAAAAAATTAACCCATCCGTTTTTGCATTAATTAAAGAACAGGAAGTAAAGGAGCTATGTAATATCTAATGTTCTTCAATAACAGGAGCTGGGAAAGAAGCCTGGAAATTTACATGCGATCCACCGCTGGTTCCTCTGAGGAGATACCGACTATTTCCTGCTTTAACTAAACTATAGTGTGCAAATGCACTGTATAGTTTAATTAAAACCAGAAACAGTCGGCACTTGTCAGAGGAGCCATCGGTGGATCGTGCTTGCGGGTAAGTTTTAAGGCTTGGTTCACGGAATAGTACTACCTGTAGGATTCATGACAAAGCAACATCCTACAAAATATTTAGTCACCAAAGCTATCAGATATTTTTATGTAACAAAACATAGTGTACTTCAACCAAAAGCAATCTTCAAAGAAAAATGATCTGGTAAATATTGTTGGCATAATATATGAAGATATTAGCATGTCTATATAGGAGTAATCAAAAAGCTGAATAAAGTTCAACTTAACATACAATTAGGGTGAGAAATTGCATTTTCATGATTTGAAATTGAAAAAGGGCCGGAAGAGGTCAGGTGATGTCACACCTACTGGAAGCAGGAAGTTTGAACATTCACCCCAATGTAATTTTCTCACAGGCTCCAGCCAGAGATGAGATTGTTGGCTTAGTGTAAATGATATACTGCAGGCTTTCATTTAACCCTAACTTGTTTTGAGACCACAGTTGCCCTTTAACCTCAAAATACTATACAATTCTGGGTCATGTGTGATTTGACTTTTTGGGTAGTTTCACCCACATAAATTAACCCACATGGACAGATAAGAGCATAGACAAAAAAACTGAAGTCGCATGTGTGATAACCCTGAATATTAAATTTTTGGCCTGTAGTGGGATGGATAAATATCTTGCCCTTTATCATCTTTGGGCAAAAAATATAATTTAGGCATGGGTACATGCCCTCATTTACTTCTTCCAATTAACTGTACCTTTGCCTAAATCATGTAAGGACAGAAAAGAGTTCTTGAAACTAAAATTAGGACAGGTCAGCTAAGGGAGAATATTATCCTGACAATACATTGCCCCACATAAACATCCGTTCCCTATAAAAATGAAAAAATGCTATGACAATAATGGAAATTAATACAAAAGCCTCAGAATGTAAATAGTACTGAACAAAGACCTAAGAAGAAAGCTAGGCCCAGGAATATGAGGAAAACTCTGAAACCAAATTGCAATTGCACTGAAAAAGCTGAAATTTGGCTTTGAGCTGGTTGCAGTGCAATAAATAAGATGGCAGAATAATCCTGTTCTACAACAGGCCTGCAAAAGGGAAGTTTAGTTTCAGATAGGCTTCTTTATTTCTGAAAATTGTGAGGAAAAGTGGGATGGAATTTGAGCCCATAAAATTCTTGCATTCAGGTGTCGTGCATCGTCCATCCATTCGGCCGTGTGTAGGGACCTTAAAAGACATAATGAATAAAGCAATGGTGTGTAAAAAAAAAATACACCCTTAAAAGTAAAATAGAAGAAAAAGTAAAACAAGAACATTTTATAAAGGTTTAGCATGAATAACGAAGGCATAATAACCCATATTAAAAGGGTACAAAGGAAGAGTATTGGGGGGGAGGATAAAATATATTGAAAAGATGGACTGCATATTTTAAAGAATCCCTTGCAGGAAAAAAAAAGACAAGATATTGGCTCCAGAATAAGAAAAATAAAAAACAACAGGGAGTACCAGAAGATTAACGGAATTTATTAAAGCTGGAGGGAACTGGTGACATTTTCAATATCATCCTAAAACTAAAGAAGAATAATACCTCTTCATACATAAGGTGCAATCTGGTGCAATACATCTAAAAAAAGATCTTAGTGGATTCTCAGTGTGGCTTCAGACTAAATAAAAGCACAACTGATCAAATATTCACAATCAGGCAAATAATGGACAAGTTCTATGAGTTCTGTGAACTACATATCATGCCTGAGGAAGAAGCCCAAGTGCTTTGAAAGCTTGCATTTTCAATCATTTTAGTTAGTTTAGCCAATAAAAATGTATCATTTTATATTTAATATGTCTTCAACGTAAACTACATATATCGTTTGTGGACTTTAAGCAGGCATTTGACGGGGTAAATAGAAAAATGACATGGCATACTTAAAAGATTTGAAATATCCCAAAAATATGTAAACCTTATCAAATGACTTTGGAATACATGAAGACTAAAGCAAAAAATTGTCAATACAACCTTGCTCTACATAGTGGCATTCAGAAAATCAACCAGAAAGGAACAATATGCAATAGCTTTAGTCAAATTACTTACTTATGCAGATGATATAGTGATCCTCCTGAAAAGGTTACAAGTAGGAACTAGAGCTTACTGTGCAATTGTGCACATATTTAAAAACAAGTTGATTACTAGAAACTTCAAAATTAATATTTATATAACACTAATGCAACCAGTGGTGTCATACGAAGCAGAGATGTGGACCCGAACAAAAAAGAATATTTGAAAGAAAGATATTAAAGTGCATCTCCACCCTGAAAAAATGTTTTTTTTACATACTGTAGGGCACCCCTGCCCACCCCCAACCAGCAAGTTAGATTTAAAAAAAAAAAAAAAAGCAGAAATTTACTCACGCTCCTTATATTTAAGCTGTCTGCTCACAGCCCTCTAATTGCCAGAAGTTGCAAATGGGTAGGACTAGCAGCCGTATCTGTGACTGGCTAAGTGGCAGCCAAACACAGATGCGGCTGACGGCTATGCAGATAGTTGTGAGGACGAAGGCGTGTAAGTTTGTTTCTGCTGCTTTGTTTACAAATCTAACTGTGGTTGGGTGTGGGCAGGGGGTGCACTACACTACAGAAATTTATAGGTAGGGAGTGAGTAGCCGTGTAGGGATCTAGAGGGTGGGGGCTCCCTTGCGCATGTCCTCAGTGAGGACAAGGAAAAAGCAGGAACAGGATATGTATTCTATCTGGGAGTTACCCAGCTAAGGTGGATTATGGGAGCTGACCCCTAGTACCCAAAGGTTAATTTAATAAATCATCCAGCAGCCACAGCAAAAGAAGCGGTGAAACTAGGGCACAGCTTGTTGTAGGTTTGTGAATGTGCTCTGTCGATTGGGACAATGTTGTCTAGAGACTTTAATTCTCCTTTAATTCTAAACAACTGTTTAGCCCTATTTTATCTTTTTGGCTGTGTCACATGTTTCACGGTGGCTTTCTTTTCTTTCTAGTGGCTTTTACGAGTTCTCACAAAAGAAGAATTCATTGAAATCCAAGAGCTATATTTTCTAAAACTGAACTTTTTTTTTTTTGGACACATGAAAAAATTATTGAAACAAATACAAATGTGGATTATATGCTAATTTGAAGATAGCATGAAGTAGTAGTAGTAGTAGTGTAGTGAGTAGTGATGTCACTGACCACACCTGTTATATGAGCACTTTACACTTGACAAAGAACCCTTGCGGTACGAACATGTAGTGTGGCTTGTTCAGCACATTCAAATAAACAACACCAAGTTGGGTTGTACTAAGCCCTGTTGTGTTTCTTCTACTTTTATCTGGATGATATTGCCGTAAACAGAGTAAGATTAATACAACAGGCGCTGTACAAAAGCCTGGAGAGTGATGTGGACATGGCTATGCAAAAGCTCACTCATTGTTTCCAAGTAGAGTGACGGAGTTCAGGCTCTCTACTCACTACAATGTTGCAAATTATATATATTAACCTAGGGTTGTAAATAGAGAAGGTCCATACATAAGTAATGGCCGCTCAAAGCATGCTCCAAAGTGGGAGGTCGGGAGAGGGATAACAGTGCAGCGAGAGCCGGGTGCAGGTCCAACAGTCCCAGACCCCATCTAGTGAGCATACAAATTTAATTCTCCTTTAATTCTAAACAACTGTTTAGCCCTATTTTATCTTTTTGGCTGTGTCACATGTTTCACGGTGGCTTTCTTTTCTTTCTAGTGGCTTTTACGAGTTCTCACAAAAGAAGAATTCATTGAAATCCAAGAGCTATATTTTCTAAAACTGAACTTTTTTTTTTTTGGACACATGAAAAAATTATTGAAATGCAAATATAGATGTGTATTCACAATGTGGATTATATGCTAATTTGAAGATAGCATGAAGTAGTAGTAGTAGTAGTAGTAGTGAGTAGTGATGTCACTGACACACCTGTTATATGAGCACTTTACACTTGACAAAGAACCCTTGCGGTACGGAACATGTAGTGTGGCTTGTTCAGCACATTCAAATAAACAACACCAAGTTGGGTTGTACTAAGCCCTGTTGTGTTTCTTCTACTTTTATCTGGATGATATTGCCGTAAACAGAGTAAGATTAATACAACAGGCAGCTGTACAAAAGCCTGGAGGAGTGATGTGGACATGGCTATGCAAAAGCTCACTCATTGTTTCCAAGTAGAGTGAGCGGAGTTCAGGCTCTCTACTCACTACAATGTTGCAAATTATATATATTAACCTAGGGTTGTAAATAGAGAAGGTCCATACATAAGTAATGGCCGCTCCAAGCATGCTCCAAAGTGGGAGGTCGGGAGAGGGATAACAGTGCAGCGAGAGCCGGGTGCAGGTCCAACAGTCCCAGACCCCATCTAGTGAGCATACAAAGAACAAAATAGGCTGCACCTCCTCCGGATCTTGACAAGAAAAACTTTATTCAGACACGCATATCATAAAAAGAATACGAGGACCCAGCATCCAATGCGTTTCGGGGTAAGCCCCTTTAATCATGGATGATGTTATACGGTCACACTCCCTCATATACAGGAGGGGGTGTGACCAGTGTAGCAGTAACCCTTTCAGATATACATCAGAATTTTAAAAACATTTATACTAAGAAGTATATGAACACTTGTTAAAAACAACAGTGTTATCACTATTTAATACAAAAATCAGACGAAATGGGTAACGTTTCAGCGGGAATTTAATCCCAGAGGCTGTCTTGACTGCAGATGGAAGATCCAAAACACCTCCCTTTTCCCTATAAGCTTTAGAAAGTCACCCCCTCTTAAAGGAGAGGAGACCTTCTCAGTAACCTTTAAGCTTAAACACCTTCAGTTTGAGGCTACACATGTCGCAAAATGTTTTTCAATAAGGGTTATGGCATTGTCATTTTTGATAGACAATATATGTTCCCTTATCCTACATATTGCACTTTACATTTCTGACATTCAAGCAAATAAATCACTGATTTGGTATTGCAATTAGCATAACATTTATTTTTATAGCTTTTACCAGTAGTCGTTGATTCAAAGGTAGAATTTGTGGTAATCACCCCACGTTATACACCTTGAGCTCCCACACTTAAAAGTTCCAAATTGACCAAAGGGCCAATTTCCCCTATTCTCTAGATCATTACATTTAGGAACAACACTAGGGGCTAGAATAGATCACAGTGTAGGAGCTTTTTTTGAGACAAACGGATGTTCATTAAGAATGACTTCAGTGTTATAGTCCCCATATAAAATGGGCAACTTTTCTGACAAAGAGAGCCCCCCTATCTAGGGTACTGGCTTTTTTCAGCGCATCCTGAAGAAGTCTATCCGGGTAGCCCCTATAATATAGCCTCTCCTTTAACAATTTTGATTGTGTCAAAAATTTAGAGTCGCTAGAACAATTTCTGTGAACCCTGACAAACTGGCTGTATGGGATACTTTTTACTTTTCATAGTTGTCTGGGATGACAGCTACTTGCCATAAAGATCAAATTTCCTACTGTTTCTTTGCGATACAGCGTTGAATTAATTTGGCAAGTTAAAGGATCAACATAGAGTTTGAAATCTAGGAATTCAATTTCCAAGGAGCATGATCTCCCTGTGAGATGAATGTTACAAACATTGTCATTAAAGTGGTCTACATAGGATAGGAAACTCTCCTCATTTCCCCTCCAAATAAACTGCTGGTCATTGATACAGCGACCGTAAAGGACTATTTTATCCCAAAGGAAACATTCACCTCCAGAGACGTGGGAATCTTCCCACTATCTCATAAAGATATTTGCATATGTAGGAGCGAAGTAGGCACCCAGAAATGTAAAGTGCAATATGTAGTATATACTACAGTCTAAAATGTAGGGTAAGGGAACATATATTGTCTATCAAAAATGACAATGCCATGACAATGCCCCTATTGAAAAACATTTTGCGACATGTGTAGCCTCAAACTGGAGGCGTTTAAGCGTAAAGATTATTGAGAAGGGCGACTTTCTCAAGCTTATAGGGAAAAGGGAGGTGTTTTGGATCAAGACAGCCACTGGGATTAAATTCCCGCTGGGACATTACCCATTTTGTCTGATCTTTGTATTAAAGGGCATGTCCACCCTTCTTAAATTATTTTCATATAATATTCTCCCTGCCCACCCATCCCCAACCGCTATAGTTTTAAGTTCAGAAAGTGCCCCAAATATTACTTACCTTCCCTCTTTCCTCCGCCGCACTGACAGGCCCTCTGCTTCCGAGAAAATGCAAGCAGAGGGGCGAGACCGGCAGTCACGTCTGTGATTGGCTGAGCAGCAGCCAATCACGGACGCGGCTGCCGGGAGTTCAGTGCGGCGGAGGAACGAGGGAAGGTAAGTAATGTTTGGGGCACTTTCTGAACTTAAAACTATAGCGTGTGATGGGGGACAGGGAATATTATATGAAAAGGTTTTTGCGCTAGGGGAGGGAATCTAAATTGGGAGAGGAGAGGGGGAGAAGGGCTGCAGTGCGCAGACAGGAGGCAGAGTCCTATATGGACTCTGCAGTACTTCTGGTGGGCGTTTTTTTGGACTTTAGGGGGGATAGCAGAAGAACCAGATGGAGCTGGGATGTAAGGTAATGATTAAACTACACAATGGGGCCAGTAGTGGGGGGGGGGGGGTATAGTTTTGGGGGTGGACATGCCCTTTAAATAATGATAATACTGTTGTTTTTAACAGTGTTCATATACTTCTAAGTATAAATGTTTTTAAAATTCTGATGTATATCTGAAAGGGTTAATGCTGTACACACCCCCTCCTGTATATGAGGGAGTGTGACCATATAGCATCATCCATGATTAAGGGGGCGTTCCCTGAAACGCGTTGGATTCTGGGAACTCGTGTGCTTTTTATGATATGCGTGTCTGAATAAAGTTTTTCTTGCCAAGATCCGGAGGTGCGGCTTATTTTGTTCTTTGGAGGGTTGTAAATATGCAAGGTCACATTTGCTTGAACGATGTGGGAGGAAGTGTGTGCGGGAGGATGCGTGCACCGCAGAGTTTGCTGGTTACAGCAGAATAAGGAGAGCAGTTTTAACACAGCAAGTTAAAGCTCACAGGGAGATGTTAGGGAGAACACTGGGCGCCCAGGTTTAACATAGGCACCCTCGTGGATTTCAGGGTAAACACTCTGCTTGAGAAATTTTTTTATCAGGTACAAGGAGAACAGAGCTTTAATAAGAGTTGCCATTCCCTCTAGAACAGGTTTTCCTACCTTAAAGGACAACAATATAAAAAAAAAACATAACCCCCATTACATGTCCACACTTCCAGCATCTGAAATCGCTTACTCTCATTTACAACTGTGCAGCCTTCCCTTAGATATCACACAGCAAAGATAAGTGCTAAAAGCCCACCTCCTAGAGGGCCCACGGCCCTGATTAAAATATCACTTTCATTGGCTGGTGGGAATGCCTGTTACAACCTCTCTCCTCCTCCTCTGCCAGTCAAACAAACTTGAACTTTTCGGTTGCTAGGATACAGCCTACATAATTAAGCTGATCAAAGATGGGTGGAGGAGTGTTTTCTCACATGCTAGTTTTGAGTGACGGTTACAGGCAGATAGAATTGTTACACCCCCTTCACAGTGTGGCTAATTAAAGGCAGAAAGAAGCTCGAAATCAGAAAAAAAAATGTAAGGGGAGGGCTGCATACCTTAACTCTTTTGAAAGCAGTTTTAAAAAAAATGCATTGAGGCAATACAGTTATGCTTTAACATTGATTTTGAGGGTTTTTAGCAAAATCAATAAAGTCTATGTGATACCACCATATTACTCTATTCTCACCCTACTCAAGACTTAAAATGATTAACCAGTTCCCACACCCTGTAGCTGCTGGGAAGGCTTAAAGTCTCAATATTAAGAGAACATCTTCCTTCCGGAAAACCAATTCCTCTTACCTACCGTATATACTCGAGTATAAACCGAGTTTTTCAGGCTGAAAAATCAGCCTGAAAACTCGGACTCGGTTTATACTCGAGTCACTAGCTTACCTGAGCATTCCGGCAGCCGCACGATCTTTCTGTGTACTGGCGCGCCGGCCTGACGCCACTGCCCGGCGCCAAGCCCGGCGCCGGGCAGTGACGTCAGCCGGCGCGCCAGTGCACAGTGCACAGAAAGATCACGCGGCTGCCGGAATGCTCAGGATCCAGCAACCGTACCTGCCAGGAAGGATGAGGAGAGCCCACAGGGAGACAGACCGAGCCCACAGGGAGAAGAGACCACAGGGAGAAGAGACAGTACAAATGACTGGGTGGGAGGGTGAGGGGGGCATTCAAGATGTTTGGGAACTACAACTCCCAGCATGCTTTATTAGCTGGGAGTTGTAGTTTCCAAACACTTGAATGCCAGTGAGGGTGGCTTTCAAGATGTTTTGGGAACTACAACTCCCAGCTAATAAAGCATGCTGGGAGTTGTAGTTCCCAAACATCTTGAATGCCACCCTCACTTGGCATTCAAGATGTTTGGAAACTACAACCCCAGCTAATAAAGCATGCTGGAGTTGTAGTTCCCAAAACATCTTGAATGCCAAGTGAGGGTGGCATTCAAGATGTTTGGGAACTACAACTCCCAGCATGCTTTATTAGCTGGGAGTTGTAGTTTCCAAACATCTTGAATGCCAAGTTTCTACCCTCGGTTTATACTCGAGTCAACAACTTTTATTAGGATTTTAGCTGAAATTGGGTACCTCTGTTTATACTCGGGTCGGTTTATACTCGAGTATATACGGTATCTTCAGCATGTCAAAAATTATATTTATTTTTATGGCCCACCATCTTGCAAAAAGTATTTATAGACAATAATGAAAATAAACACATCACATGATATATCAATTAAAAAAAAAAGATGAATACCAACAATACTTGTCACATTAAACAGATTCTCTTTGTGCACCAGACCCCCCCCCCCTCCCCAACAATAAAACCAAGGGAATGAACAAAATGGTGCATTTTATTTTGCTTTTTTAACAACTCCTGTAAGATAAAATATAGAAGATGTGATCAACACTTGTGTTTAAAACCATCCATAGGGATGCAGGAAGTCACAATAACCATATCTAGATTAGAGGTGTCCATCCTGCATCCCTCCTCTTTTCAAATTCACTTTTGTCTGGTGATGCACCGCTGGATTGGAAAAAAGCCTGGTAACTATAGAACTGTAAGCCTAACATCAGTGGTAAGGAAGGTGCTGGGAACTTTGTTATGGGATCATATACTTGACTTAGTCTCCAGAACTAATCTTATTAGTAGTAGTCAGCATGGACTTATGAGGAATAGATTGTGACAGACAAATTCACTTGGTTTTTATGAAGAAGTGAGTAAGAATTTAGATTCTGGCATAGCAGTAGATGTAGTATACATGGATTTTGCTAAAGCTTTTGATACTTTGCCACACAGGTGACTAATGTATAAACTGAGGACTGTTGGCCTAGAAAAAAAAAATGTATACATGGATAGAGAATTGGTTATTGGATCACAAACAGAGTGGTGGTCAATGGAGCTAAATCTATGTGGGTTAAAGTTCTAAGTGGAGTGCCTCAGGGTTCTGTACTGGGGCCGTTTCTTTTAAATCTTTTTATAAATGGCTTAAAAGGGGGCATAGAGAGCAAGGTCTCTGTTTCCTGATGACACTAAACTATGTAGAGCTTTGGAAACTTCAAATGATGTGCAATTTCTGAAAGCAGACCTAGATAGATTATCAAAATGGGCAGCAAAATGGCAGCTGAGATTCAATATTGATAAATGTGAGGTGATGCATTTGAGGTTTAACAATCATTGTGCTACCTAGACCATAAATAATGTAAGTGAATAATAAAGGCAGATTAGACACGTAAAGGTTGTTTACATTGGAGAAGCGAGAGTTGCATGGGGATATGATCACTTTATACAAATATATTAATGAGCCATACAATAAACTCTCTGATGAATTGTTCACTAATAGGTCCTATCAAAGGACAAGTGGACATCCTTTAAGACTGGAAGAAAAGAAGTTTCATCTTCAGGTTAGTGAGAACGGTGAAACCGTGCAACTGTCTTCCAGCAGATGTGGTAATGGCAAGTTCATTGAATAGCTTTAAAAGTGGCCTAGGTAAGTTTCTATATATTAGGAATTACTGGTAATAAAATACATATACTGTAGTTCTGGTTGATCCAGGGACACTTTCCGATTGCTGTTTGGAGTCAGGAAATAATTTTTTCTCCCCTTTTCAGCTGTTTTTAAATTTTTTTTTTTTTTTTTATCTTCCTCTGGATCAACTGTTAGGTAGGGTTAAAAAGTAGGGTGAAAAGGGTGGAGTTGATGGACTATGTCTTTAATCAACCTCAATTACTAGGTCACTATGTCAGAAATCTACAGTTCCCAGTGTTCCACGAGTGTGAATTGTTGACGAATGCATGTAGGGGAATGCTGGGAGTTTTCAAATATCTGGAGGGATGCAAACAGAATACCCTGCCCTAGGTTGACAGTTGTATGGATGTTATACATGTACAGGTCAAAACAACCAACTAAACCTGTACTAGGAAACCTCTCCAAAGGAAAAGAAATGAAAACAAATAAGCAAACTTTGTCTGTACCATTTATCTGTAACAACCAAGAGCCTTCATATCAAGCACCAACTACTCACCCTTTGCTTCGCAGTCAGCACAGTACTTGTTATCATCTTCTCTAAGCATCCGGGCCAGTATAGCCTGGTGCTGTTCATTCTGCTTCTGGGCCTTTTCTCTCTCTGATCGGGTTGTCATGGTCACTTCTAAGCAAACTTATACCGGGGACTCCCTAACACTTACCACTTGTGTTGGGAAAATGATTCACTCCAAAGACCCGAATAAAGAGCCCAGGGGGGAAACTTCTCGATATGTATATCAAAAAAATAATGTTATCAACACTGTCCGCGGCAAAGGTACCACCAGACAGAACAGACCCTTATAAAGGTAACGTATGCGGATAGCAGGGAAGGTAGGGAGCTAACATTGAATGGGAGCCATTCACGCAGACCTTGGTTTAAAGACTATGCTAGTGGTGCCCGAGGTTCAATGCTGAGCATGAACCGAATAAATATAACGTCCTTTAAAGCTTAAACCGTCTACACAGCCCGATCTATCTGGGGATATCAGCTGTACAGCCAGGATACTAAGCCCTTTCTCGTTCCTGTCTTACCGACCCACGACACTTCCGGGAACCTTCAGCTCAGTGACGCACAACTCTCAATGTCCAATCAAATAAGAGAAGCTAGTAACTCTCCATGACTTGCCTCTTTCCCGACCCTCCTCCTCTGAATGGACCGCCTATTATTTTGCCGGGTGTCACTTTACTGATCGCATCGGTATTTTAACTAGTTGCTTTACAGCCTTATTACAACAGTTCACTAATAAAGCCGGAAACTGATACACTCCTGAAATACCGGAAATGATGAGACTAAAGACTTGAAGGTTGCTATAGTGACGGAGCACGCTGTTAGGCTCGCTGTCTGGACATGGGTGAAGCAGAAAGCGGGGAAAATACTTACATTATCCGACCCAATTTTCAGCACAAGTAAGTGCGTTGTTTTGCTCCGAATGTTATAGCTATGTGATAGGATAGGGAGCTTGTTTAAAACTACAGCTGTCAACGGAAAGCTTTCCTCTTAGTACAATGAAGTAAGTCCCTAGAACGTGATGGTGTCTGGATTAAAGTGAATGTCTAGCAGTGGTACCAGCGTGGCCCGTGTACACATGTGGGTATAGTATTTGTTACGTGCAGGTGTGTGTTTGGCTTAGATGGAAGAGACAGGGGGTAAAGAAGTGCACAGTGGGTAATGTATTTAATAGTTATTAGTTGGGGAGGTGACTGCTGGAGGGAGGTATAGCACATGTGTTTATAGCAAAACTTTATATACAACGTTATCAGTCTTTTCACTTGGAGCGTAAATATACAAATGTGGTGAACATGCTACATGGAATTTGCCGTGGGAAAGATTTTTTCATTTCCTAGTCCGGAATATGGCAGTGGAGGTGAACTGGTTAATTCTCTTGTTACCCAATGGCAAGCAGTTATCTAGCTTTTAAAAGGTTGTGCCACCCTCAATCCACCATGTCTTTTGACGACTGACCTGTAAGAAAACTGAAAATCAAATCATACTTACGGAGATTCTTTTTCTGGTTCGTAACAAGGCAGTGGTCACAAAAGGTTTAATCCCACCTGCTGCTCTAGATACAGGAACCCCTCCCATAGCAAATAAAAGGATGCCAGAAGCCCCACCTCTTCGTCTTTTTGAATGGATGTCTGAAAAATAAGAAATTAGAGAACGGAGGGTAGCTGACCACTGCCGTGTTACGGACCAGGAAAAGAAAATCTCCGTAAGTATGATTTGATTTTCAGTTTTCCCTGGTCCTACACGGCAGTGGTCACAAAAGGGATGTACAAAAGCTTAAATATGAACAAATTATTATGCTAGAAAAATATATAAATGTATTTGATTAGATGATGCTGCTGACAGGATTTTCCTGCCAAATCCTGCTCGATCTGCAGCTGAAGTGTTCGCCTTATAGTGTTTGATGAAGGTGGACATGGTTGACCAGGTTGTCGCCTTGCATATTTCTTCAGGCGACGCCTGAGTGTGGAAGGCTCAGGATGTTGTTAGGGACCTGGTAGAGTGTATCCTAACCCTTGAGGGTAAGGACTCTGCCTTGTTGTTGTAGGTTTGTTTAATCCATGAGGCTATTGTTGACTTTGGAGGTTGATTCTCCTTCTTATAGCCTAAAAAAGGGTAAAGAGGAAATCGGTTTCCTGGAAAGTTTCTGTTTTGGTTAGGTAATACCTCAGAGACCTGCTTACATCCAATGATTGGGAATCGAATTTTGTCTTTCTTGGTGTTGTTGGCCAAACAATTGATTTAGGTGATCACTACTTTTGATAAAAAGGTGCTGTCACGACTTAGAATAACCTTTTCTGGGAAGAATCCCAAGAAGGGTTCTGATTTCCTAAGAGATCTTATTTCTGCGACTCTCCTGGTTGATGTTATTGCTACCAGGAACATTGTTTTCCAAGTAATCTTTTAATTGAGGCTAATTCAACAGGCTCTAAAGGGGATTCTTGTAACATTTGAAGTACTATTGGGAGATCACATTGGGGTACTTTCTGTCTGATCTGAGGTTTCATGTGTTTTACATCTTGGAAAACCTGTATCTATCATCAGTGGATCCAAGGCCCATTGGATATTTGTCATTGCTGAGATGGCTGTTATTTGGGTTTTTAGGGTTGAAAAATGTAAATCTTTATAAAGTCTGCCTGAAGGAATTCAATAATAATTTCTAGTTTGTTAGAAATAGGACAGGTGTTTTTGTTCTGACACCATTTACAGAATGTCTATCATATTTTGTAATAGGTTGCTGAAGTGGATGCTTTGCTTTGAGGGGGAGTATGCTTTCCTTTGATAGATTGTTGGTCTCAACAACCAAGCCGCTTGCTTCAACGTTTCTACTTTTGGATGATGTATCAGCCCCTGTCAAAGTAGATCCCTCCTCTGAGAGTGGGAGTGTCGATTGACATTTGGCGAGCAAAACAGATGTATTGGGGTGATGATTGTATATGCATATCACGCAATCGTTTAGGTGCAAACCAGGATCAAGGACTTTTCATTAGTATCTTGTTTCCTCTTGCTCTCTCTCTCTCTTACTCCTTTAAGTGCACGTACCTCCTGGAGCTTGAACCCCCTGGAGCTCATTGTAGATGCTGAAAGAAAATGGTGCGGTTATAGTCGTTTGAAGATGTATTTTGTGCTGATCCAATCCGAGCAGTGTGATTTGATGTTTGCATCATCGAGGAAGTTTCACGGCGGCGCACCCAGACGCCCCTGTTTGTCGCAAAAGTGCTTAAGAGCAGGGGGAGGGAGAGGGAGAGGAGTATTGCTCTATCTTCATCAGACAGGAAAGAAAAAAGACGAAGAGGTGGGGCTTCTGGCATCCTTTTATTTTCTATGGGAGGGGTTCCTGTATCTAGAGCAGCAGGTGGGATTAACCCTTTTGTGACCACTGCCGTGTAGGACCAGGGAAAAGTAATAGTACATTTATTAGAAGGGAGGGATCCCTTCCACTGCCATATTCCGGCCCAGGATACGAAAATCTCGGTAAGATTTTCTACTTTCCCTGGTCCTCCTATGGCAGTGGAAGTGAATGAGATTTCCCAAGTGGTGTAAAGAAAGACCAGTGGATCAAAAAGGGTGGGATGCTAGTATATTTATTTGTAATGTTTTGCCACTTCTAAGACTTTTAAACCAAACTATGGCCGTTAGGAAGAGTGCTTTAAGAGTCAGGTCATTGATGTTTGTCCCCTCTAGTGGTTCAAAGGGTTCTCCTTGAAGAAAGTTGTAGACCATCAGAAGATCCCATGGAGGGATGTTTGATTTAATGGGGGGTTTGATATGCTTCACCCCTTTAAAGAACCTGAGAAGAGATTCTAGTATGTTTTCTACTGTAATTTCTTCTGATTCATCACTATTGTTGTCATACCATCTTTTTTTAAAGATTTCCCAGGAGTGGTAATATGATGTTGTTGTTGATTTTTTTCTTGCTGCCAACAATGTATCAATTACTCTTGTTGAGAGACCCCTTTCTTTCATTGGCTCGGTTTCAACTTCAGCTGAGTTTAGTTTGTTTAGTTGAGGATGAATTAGTTCCCCTTGGCAGTTTTGGAAGAAAAATGGGAGGATATAGGGACAGCTTCTGGATCCATGCAAACCAGGGTCTTCTCTGCCACCAGAGGGTTATCATTATCATGGTGGTTTTGTCTTCCTCTATTTTCCTGAGTGTACGAGAAATAAAAGGGATGGGGGGAAACACATAAGCCAGTTTGAAGGTCCACTTAATTGAAAAAGCATTGGTCGCAATCACTTTGGGGTCTGGATTCCAGAAACAGAATTTGGGTACTTGGCAGTTGGAGCTGTTGGCAATCAAGTCTACCTCTGGGTGGCCCCAGATTTTTGTGATGTTGAGGTAAACACTCCCGTCTAGGGACCATTCCCCTGGGTTTGCCAAGTGACGGCTGCTCTGATGTTCTGTACTTCTGGAATGTGAACTGCTCTGATGTCTTTCAGGTTGTTCTCTACCCATGTGAGGATCTATTCCACTTTCTTCCATAGATTGAAACTTTTTGTTTCATCTTTTTTTGTTTATATAATGTGTGGATAAAGCAGTTTCAAGTATCTTTTGAGAGTCTTCCTACATCTGGTACTACTTTAAACCTTTCTTTTTATTCTGCTTTAAATTCCTTAGCATGACCATAACCGCAAATAAACGCAACTGTGATTACAGACCTTAAGGGAAATATCTCATTCCCTCTGTTATAGAAGCTGTTGCTCTGTGTCTGCAGCTGTCTGCGTTGTGTAGCCGTACATTACGCTGTTGTTGTGTCACTGAAGTGGACTCTTTGTCTGTGTTGTGGAAGTTAGGCAGCGCACGGAGCCCAGGCCCAGTTTGAAAACATTCATCAATAAATTGGTTTATATAATGGTCATGGTAAGACCATCACTACTCAGAAGCCCCCTGTGAAATAAACACTCAGTGCTGCAGATTGGTGTAGAAATCAGGGGAAATCCTGCCCTGCTAGGTTCGGGATAAATGAAATAAGGAACTGGTTGATTTCTGCACATTTTGACATTATTAGACCCCTCTTCTGACATAACCAAACCACACCATTTAATGTCTAATAATCTGGCTATAGAAGATCTTGTCAAATGGGCATGGTTTGGGAATTGCATTCAGAAATTTGCCCTGATCAATGAAAATATTGGTCCTGGTGGACGATTGGCTAGAAAAATTGGATTATGTCTACCAGCCCTAAAAGGCACGCATAAAATCTGACCCGATTTAGGCCACTTGCCAAGCTTTTTAACCAATATGACAATTATGTTGATTTGCTTTTTCTTTCACACACGTCTCACTGAGATCGCTGCACAGCCTTGTATCTTATGAATTACCGTTGTTGTATATATTAATGTTATTTTTAGAAAGATGTTGGCAATATAATAAATGTAATATCAAAAAATAAGGGTTTTTTTTCACCCATTTTGCAACATTTTTTTTTGTTGTTTAGGTTTAGAGCTGCCACAGTAAAAGAGTGTATACGATCTGTGCTAAAAGAAGAGCTTGGTAATAAACAGTATATAGCTGAAGAGGTTCCACAGCTGACACGATTTTTGTCTGAATTAATTAAGGATAAACTTAAAGGTAAGTTGTTTTTTTCTTTTCAAAACATATGAAACAATCGTTATCTATTGTCATTTCTTAAATTTTAATGCTGTGGATTGTAGTTTAAAACAGGTTGGAGGGTTAATACTTAGAGGGCAATGTTCTATTTAAACCAGCAATATATAGATAGTTCCCTAGCTGGTGGCACCTGTATTATGTTTGTTCCAGGATGTGCGCAGAATTTCCACTGAAAATCATATTTATGATTTGTGAAATATCTTGATGTATTTATATCTGCATTGTCCATCAGGTGAGAGCAAGTTGTTACATATCAGTTCAGTATTGTATCTCCTCTATCAGCCCCCGCATATATCCTTTCCTTTACAGTATCGTTTAGTCGGAAATCTTACAGCTAAATCAACCGCATAAGAGCTACTTATCCACAGTCGTCATATTGTCCTAAATAAATGTACAGTATCATTAGGAATATTAACTATACATTTGTTAATCATTATACAATTGACCCTTTTAATAACTGTTTTAACATCAAGTGTAAGCTGCTGCGATCGGACTCCTATGTTGATTTTGGCTTCTAGTATAACATATTGTATGAAGCAGTTGTTTTGTCTGTGATTCCATAATCTCACACTCCAACAAGGTGGTATGAGGGGTGGGTTGCAGCATATATTGATACACTGTGAAGGGAAAATAATCACCAGCAAATAAGATTGTACTATGAAGCATGTCCACCATTGTGAAAGAATTCACAGTGTTTTTACAGGAAATACGGGTGCATCAATTAAAGCACATTGGGTCTAAACCAGGATACATTTAGTCAGATTTAAGCTTCCCTAAGGGCTAGGCCACACTGGCCCGTTTTTCGCGCGTTCGCGCCTGAGTTTCTCGCTCGCGCTTGCGATTTTCGCTAAAATGGAAATCGCGGGACCGCGAAAATTCCTGCGATTTCCGATGCGCATGCGATTGCGTGTCCGTTCGCGTTTTGGTAACGCATGCGTTCACCATTTTGTTCGCGATTCTTGTGCGTTGCAGTGTGGCCTCAGCCTCATTTGTAGTAAAAAGTTCCCACATTGTGTAGGTTCTAATGTTTCCTGGAGATCTGCTACTCATGTACATAGTTTTTGAAAGCATGCTGAGCTGGATGGAACCAGCTATAAAGCTGTGAAAGTGCTTGTTTAGAGGTTGACCTCATTTTTCAAATCCGTTTTAAAACATTCCCCCCCCCCCTTGATTTTACCACTATGTTAAAGGGCATGTCCACCCCCCAAACTAAAATTTTACCAACTACTTAAAAAAAAGAAAAATCCCGCTACTTAAAAAAAAGAAAAATCCCACGCTATAGCGCAGGATTTTTCTTTATTTGGTGTTTATATAGTTAGAGGCAGAATTATCCTCTAGTTCTGCTATCCCAGCACTTTTAGCATTGAACTTTGTAAACAGTCGGGGTATTTCTAGTCTTTTACGGTCTATAGTCTTATTATCCATCATTGGATTCCAGCACGGCTGGGGCTTGTTACAGTGGAGTTTCGGCACCCTCACATATAGCAGTATATATACTGGTGTGGGGGGACAAGATAACTCCAAGCTAACAGCACATTCTTCTTAAAAAAATAAAATAAAATCCTTACCTTACATCCCTGCTCCTTGTTGTTCTCCTGTTATGCCTCTTCAAAGTTCAGGAAACTGAGGAGTAGAAGCTGGCAGTAACTCATCCGGTGCCTGTTTCTTCGCTAACCTCAGCAAGGTCTGAGGCATGCGCAGTGGACACGCCCCCCCTCCCTCCCTTCCGATCCCTCCGTGGCTGGCAGTCTACCATCTATAAAAGCTTTCTATATCTTGCTGGGGATACCCTCCCACCCCCAACCGCTATATTCATACTTGTACAATTGCTGCCAATCTCTACTTACACCTCCTCGTTCCAGTGCCGTTCTGCATTGAGGGCAGCCGCGGCTGTGATTGGCTGCCTCTCAGCCATGAAACAGGCCTGCCATCTTGATGAAACGCGCCTGGCGTTTTGGTGACAGGTGGTGGTCTGGACATGACGTCCACAATTATCCCTTTTGGAAACCAATGTGATAGTGAGATGCAGAAATGTAGCTTAATCTGCAATTGTAGAATAAATATATAGGGTATATATACACAGTAGCTTTCGTTTTTTTTTTTTTTAAATGTCAAGCACTAATTTCATACTGTGTTAAAGTGTAAGTCTCTGATTTCTGTAAAGCATTCTAATTTTTTTTTCCCTAATTGTGTATCCTAGAAATGGGATTTGACAGGTATAAAATGGTGGTGCAAGTTGTTATTGGAGAACAGAGAGGAGAAGGGGTGAAGTAAGTCCAAAAGTATTTATTCCTGTTTTATATTAGTGCATTGTAAATCAACATAATGTGGATTTTGGAATATTTAAAGGGAAGGTCCACGACCAAAATTCAATATTGTAACTCTGCTCTCTGCTGCTGCTGCCGTGCCTTTTTTGTGCACTGAAGCTGCAGATGGGGCCAGGCCACTCAAGACTGCAGTCTTTCTTTAAAATAAGCCCTGGATCGCATCTCTGGTGAGTGAAGTTATATTGCAGTGAAAGTTTAAAGGGCATGTCCACACATAAAACTCAATTTCCCCTTTAAAGATATACCTTAAAGGAAAACTATCCTGTGTATAAAGTTTATTTATAAAACATTTAAACTGAAAAGTACTTGGGACATGGATAGAGGACTGGTAATTCCTACCTCCCAAAATTGTTTTTTGTGAGGAGCACCAGCCCAAAGAAAACAGATTCTGCCAGTCTTCCTCCTGGATTCAGCACTATCGTTAATACAGGACTAGTCCAGGACTAACCTGGCAAATAAAAACGGTTCATGCTGTAGCTCCTCAACAAAATGATATTGTGTTAGGAATATTTAACCCCACCTCACTGCCCCAGGTACCACACTGCATCGCACACGCAATTGCACGTGATTCCTGTGCGTTTGCGCATATGTGATTTCTCCTTCAGATACGAAATCCCATGCATATTGCAAACGGATGCGCAATCGTTTGGGTTTTCATTTTGAAGGTAAGATGGGAGTTGTTTTTTTTTTAGAACCTTAAATAGTTTTTTTTTTAAAAAAGACCACAGTTACCCTTTAAATTAGGTGTATTATGCTATAAAAATATAAATATATGTAAATGAAAGAGTGGTTCACCCCAGGGTCTTTTAAGCGACAAGATCATTTATTTGTATTTTTTATCAATGTATTGTACCGTATATACTCGAGTATAAACAGAGATTTTCAGGCTCAAAAAATAGCCTGAAAATCGAGTCTCGGTTTATACTCAAGTCAAAGATTAACCTGCTCCGGCTGCCGCATGCTCCGCATCCTCTGCTGACTGACGTCACTACTCGGCGCCGGGAAGTGACGTCAGCCAGCAGAGGAAAGTGGAGCATGCGGCCGTCGGAGCTTAGAAGAGGATCCAGAGCAGCCTGCAGGGGAACATGTGGAGCAGGTAGGAGAAGGCAACTGTGGGGATTCAGAAGGGGGGGAGGCACAGTAATTCCTGCAGTGGCTATTCCTTGCCACTGCAGATGTTTGGAAACTACAACTCCCATCAACTAAAGCATGCTGGGAGTTGTAGTTTCCAAACATCTGGAGTGCCAAGGAATAAGGCTTTAATTGCCTTTTAAATGGACATAAGAATTCCCACACAGTAATAGCCAAATACTGTATGGCTATTACTGTATGGGACTTCTGATGTTCATTTAAAGGGCAACTAAAGCCTAAAAATAATACAGAATCAGCAGGAGATTTATCTATTGCTGCCTTCTGATTCTGTATTGTTTTGAGGCTTTAGTTGCCCTTTTAAATTGACAGCAAAATTCCCATAGAGCAGTCCCATACAGTAAGTCATACTAAATTTGGCTATTACTGTATGGGACTACTGTATGGGAATTCTGCTGTCCGTTTAAAGGGCAACCAAAGCCTCAAAACAATACAGAATCAGAAGGCAGTTGTCATAATTTCTATCCTCGGTTTATACTCGAGTCAACCACTTTTACTCCTTTTTAGAGGTAAAAGTGTGTGTCTCGGTTTATACTCAGACCGGTTTATACTCGAATATATACGGTAAATTAATTAACTTTCACTTACAAGAACTGGTAAATAAGCATTTCTCATTCAGTCCATTTGGGCTGACCATATCCAATATTGAAAAAGAGCTCCTAGATCTGTCCCTACCTTGTGGTACATGTGTGTATTCCCTTTTATATACAGGCTTTATAAAAACACTAAAATTTAAGCCAAAACATTGCCACTTATGTGTTGTATATAATTAACTTACCTCTAGAAAAAGAAACCTTTATGTACACTGGGGGAGATTCAATATAGGCCTTTTCCGTCTAAAACCCACGTTAATCCTAGGAATTTCGGGTTAACATGGGTTTTAGACGGATTTTAGAGCACACCGCCATTTCCAAATGTTTTTGGAGATAGTGCCGTGCTATAGATCCAAAACCCAAAGCGTTAAGTTTTGCTTGGTAGCGCAAAACTTAACGCTAGTGTGTGGGAGGCGTTAAACCCACGCTCTTACCTTACCCCGATCCCGCGATGTAATACCTGACATAATCTCATTTACATCAGGTATTGTATCGCGGGATCGGGCTAAGGTAAGTAACACGGCCAGCAATATTGAATCTCCCCGACTATTCTTCATCTTCATGTAGTGTCACATTAGACTGCTGTATATTTTAACATTAAAAATCTAATTTGTATCCATTTGACTCCATTAAAATCTTTTAGTGTACCTGGGCATCCTAGGAGGTTATAGAAAATAGCATTACATTGCCTTTTTAAAAATGAAATTATAAAGGAGATGAAAATAAGCATGCAATTTTGTTTTCTCACAGAATGGCTGCTCGATGCTTTTGGGATGCAGACACTGATAATTATGCTGAAGATGTGTTCATGAACGTAAGGCCTAAAAGTGTCTTATTTTTTTGTGTTTAAACATGCAGTAACTGTGGGCAATCTAGAACTTTTATTGCTATGTTCTCTGTAATGAAGTGGATCCATCTATATTCTTTCCTGTCATAGAAAGCAGGGTGATGGTTTAAGCAGAGAAGCCCTGGTGCTAAAAGACCTAAAAATATCCAAAAAAATGATTAGAAATTTTTAGGCTGGGTGATTTCTTTAGAGGCGCTGTTTTAGAAACACTGATTTTAATCGCCACCTTCAAGACAAACTTTTTCTGCAATGTAGGGGACCTTATCACACCTGCAACCGCCATGTTTGCTTGCAAAACTAATAATCAGAAAGGTACTTACAGAGCTTCTATCCTCCGGCATTCTGATCCGGCCCTATGCTTGCAGGAAATTGCAAGCAGGGAGACAGACTGGCAGCCACGTCTGGGATTGGCTGAGAGGCAGCCAATCACAGGCGCAGCTGCCGGCAGTGCAGAACACCAGGGGAATGAAGCTCTGGAAGTACATTACTGATTATTTTTTTGCAAACAAACATGGCGGTTGGGGGTGAGAGGGTCCCCTACACTACAGAAAAATGTTTTAAAGCTAGGGCAAAAAGCAGCAAATAGGGATCCAGACAGAAGGGAGAGGCTTCACTGTGCATGCCAGAAACCTTTTCAGAGGAAAGGTAAGAGGAAGATACTTTTCACTCACAGACAGGCTCCTGCTCTTCACTTTTTTTGGACTTTGGACAGACATTGCAGGAGAACCATTTGGAGCAGAGGTAAGGTAACACTGCACAATGAAGCCAGTAGTGGGGGAAATTTTTAGTTTTGGGGGGTGGACATGCCCTTAAAGAGAAATTTACATAGACAGCAATACATCACTGTATTTGGCAGTTTCTAGGCTGTAGGTCAGGTAAAAACGAGATTTGACCTAAAGAATTACTTTAATTTTGTCTAAAACTGGTTTTCTAACGGTTTAGCTTTTTACAGTAATATTTGGGTTTTCATCTTTTTAATTTTTTTTTTTTTTTTTTAGGAATACCTTTTTTGTGTCGTTGCTGCCTTTGGATGTTTCCACTATTAAGAAATACTGAGAATTCTTCAGTTTGGTAGAACCCACAAGAATAAAAAATTAATTTTTTAAAAAAATTTATTTTTTGAAAATATTTGAATGTATTTCTCATTCTTTTTATAATGGTTTCGTATTTTTGTAATTTTAGACATGAAACTACACTAGTGTCTGAGCTGCATGGGGGCTGTGTATTGCGTACCTATGCTATACATGCTGTCATTCATGTTCTGGTTAAATAAGAAAACTGTGTCTTGCCACAGTCACATGCTCGCTTGCGTAATCTGGATGGATTGTAACATGATTGGCTAGAGACCACAAGTGGATGTGGCTTTCTGTAACAAGTTACTAACAGCTATAAGCAGCTAGGCCCCACTATGAGCAAAATATGCGTAATGCAATCCTTTTTTTTCCTCATTTTAACTCAAATGAAAAATGGATGCAAATGTTAATGCATTTTGATGCTCAAAAAATGGGACCTGATTTTCGGAGTGGTACAGTGGGGCCTTACCCTTAGTACTGGACATGCGCAAAAAACACAATGGTCAGGGATCAAACTGTGTGATACTAGAATGCTGGGAAGTAAAGTACAATCTTGATAAGGTAAAATCCAGCAACCACCTCAAAATGAGAGGTAAGGCACCGATTACTGCTTTAATATAAATATGCCTTGTGAGGCATTCATTTTCTTTTAACACCAAACACCATTTGATACCACAACAAAAAAAATAAAATATAAAGGAGAACTAAAGCCAGCATGTCCACCCCCTGTACTAAAATGTCTCGTTACCCCCCAAAATCCAAGTTTTATCTTACTCGCTTACATTTTTCAATGATGCTCCCAGGCTGAGAAATGAAACTTAGAAATCCTCATTTCCTCTGCAACGTGCCTTTTACATTCATGAACATTAGGTATTGGCCATCAGCCATTACCGGGACATAACTGTCACAGGCATGAATGCTGGCCATTACCAGGAGGTAGAAAGGAACCTTGGGGTGGATTGTGAATTTGTAAGTTTAATTTCTCAGCCTGAGAGCACCATTGAACATTGTAAGTAAGATGGAACTGGGATTCAGGGGACCTGTAACATGTTGGATTTTAGTAAAATGGGTGGACATGCCCTTTAATAAATAAAGTTGAGGAAATTCCTCCTGTGATGAAAACTAAAAGTTATTGTATATACTCGTATGTATATAAGCCGAGGCACTTATTTTTACCTAAAAATCAAGTAAAACTAATTGACTTGATTATAAGTCAAGGGTAGAAATTGTGACTGCCCCCATGACCACATATGGTATAGCCTTATTGTAGGGGGGAAATGGGTGTGTATCACTTAAAAAAAAAAAAAAAATTGTATGTGCATTTAATGTTTTTTTTTTTTTTTTAATCATTCCCAAAGATAATCACCAGATCATCTTAGGGAATGATAACAAACTTGGAATACTGGCATTAATGATGTTTTCCAAGTCCAAATCCGATCCGATAAAAAACGAATTTTCCAGGAAGTGATATTTCATTCATCAGAACTGATCACCTAATATTGATCTCTGCCCCATTTTATTTTCTAAGAAAAATCCTATTTGTGAATGGAATGGACAGCTTACTATAGCTTGTACTGCATTGCGATCAGAATGGAGATTGCAGTGCAGTACGTCTACTAAACTACCAGGGGGAGCACGGAGGAATCTAAGGGATGACCCCAGTGAAAAAGTCCTGTGATGTCACCGTGGTCTCCTTTATTGCAGAACTCCTCTTCGTGGGACCGGCTTCCATTAAGCAGTCACAGTTTCTAAGGCTGCTAGAACCTGATCCCCACAATAGATTTGGACCAAACCGATGGGGGCTAGGGTGCACTTGAATGCTGCCCCCCAGTTGCCCCTAGCTGCCTTAAAGCGGCAATATGCAGCAAAAGTGCCCAGGGATGCTAGCTCCAGGTCCCCACATTGGATTTAAACCAAACCGATGGGGGGGGGGGCATTTGAATGCTGACCCGATTGCCCTAGCTGCCTTAAAGGGGCAGTATGCATCAAAAGTGCTGTGACTAGTATAAGCCGAGGTTTGCTTTTCAGGTTCATTTTAAAAAAATAAAAACCTCGGCTTATACTCGAGTATATATGGAAGTCACCTAAAGTGTTATGCGATTTTGGTGTTGCTCTTTATATTTTTCACTAGGTCTTCTGCTGCCGTTTACTTTTTGTCTGGTTAAATCTTCATTTGGAGCCAGCTCCATAGATATGAATGGTGAGATCAACAGGAGATTGTAAGAAACTGGAAGAGAGCAGGCATCAAAAATCAGATCTTTTGTTTAGTTTTTTAGTTATGTATTAGTGCCATGGTTGGGCCAATTCACTGAAACTATTTGGTTTTGATGAGCTGAATAATTGATTGATTTGGCTTGGCACAGTTTACAAGTCATTTTAATCTATTCTCATTTAAAGGAGAAATAAAAGCCAATAATAAAATTAAGGAAATACCCTAAAAACAGGGTACAATACGTTTGTACAGTTTGCAAACCACATTTTCAAATTCAGAAATTTAAAAAAAAACAAACTGCACATGTACAAATATCCAACAACAAGATGAAATGTTTTTAAATGTTTTATAAATTTGAAACATTGAACCCTGTATAGCACAGCCAGCAAATCAATAAATTATCAATTAAATTTTTTTTTTATTTGCTCTGTACCCCCTGATATAAATTTATATATATATATATATATATATATATATATATATATACACACACACATACACGCATATATATCATTAAAGTCTTCTTTTAAAGTAGTTACTTTGGTTAAATTTTGAGCTCCTATATATCCCAACTTTTAGACCATTGTTTCAAAGAATTTTGTAACATATGTCTCAGGTATTCATGCATGGAAATCCTGCCATCCTTTTTTAATAAGGTCTTACCTCAATAGGAGAGTACCCTTCCAGGTAGTTGCTATTAGATTTTTAGCTGTGGCACATATATGACGTATACATGTTTTTGAGCAGTATTGTCTAGTTCCGTGGCAGGTAAGTTGCATTATTGTACATGTTTAGGTTTACACCTTATTGTGGTTGTATAGGATAATTCTAACTAAAACTACATTTTGGCTAAGGGGCGATGCCTTAGCCAATAACAGGAGCGTATGCCATTCGAGCCTCCTGCTTGACTTCCGTGCTCGAAAAAGGCATAGAATTTAAGCAGAAGACAGTGGGGGAACGAAAGCTGGTAAGTACATTTCGGGGGACCTGTGAGTGCTATAAATCTCGGGAGGTTGAGGTTTATAGCCATTTCCTACCAGATACTAAAACTTAGTTTGGGGGTTGACAGTGGCGGTATCCCATTGGGTTTACACACCATTTAGAAGGAAGCAATTGTAGCAGGTGCTTGGGTGCATGCAGCAGTAGTGGAGGCAAAGTGTGTGCTGCTGATAAGTGTAGAGCACATTGAATGGTAAGGGAGAGGAGAAGATTGGATAGATAGGGGAATAGATTAGAAAGACGGTTGAAGTGGAGGAAAGGTAAATTGAAGGGTGGAGAAGAATGGATGAAATAGGGGGAGCAGATTTGATAAATGGTGTTATGTAGATTGGACAAAGGAGGGGGGGCATTAGACAGAATAGAGTAAGTTAAATGTAAAAAGGAGCAGATTGGATAGATGACAACAGTATATAGATGGAATAAATTTCTCAGGCTTCAGTTGTCCTTAAAGAATTAAAACAAATTGTGGCTTCCCCACCATATGACAAGTTGACATCTTTCTAAAATATATTTTTTTTTAAATTGCTTTTGTGAATCAAGCATCAGAACATTACATGCCTATAATCCCTCAAAATTACAATAGTTAAAAAGCTGGTAGACAAAATGATAATCTGTTATGCAGCAAATTGATACCTTTCCTCTGCCTTTAAAACGTTTCCATCTCCTCGTTTTGCTTACAAGCCTTTACTGGCTCAGAGGAGACATCTAGGGGAATAACATTCAGTCATTGGCTGTGATGTCATCTGTAACATCCAAGACTAACAGCTGCTAACTGGAAGAACCAGGAAGCAGAAAGAGGTTAGACAGGCACGTTAGACTTACATCTCTCGGATTTCTAACTATTGCAGTTTTGGGGGGTGATTTACCTATATAAAGTTTCATTTGAGGGGCAAATGTTCTCTTTAATATTGAAATCCAACGGAATAATGCTGTATTAAGTTTTTTTAGTCTTTATTTGTCCTTTAAATCCATATAATTTTGACAGTATTTAAAATAAATGATACATTGTTTTAAAGTGCAAGGCACATTCTACCAATCTGAGACAGAATATACTCCAAACAGGTCCAGCATTTTTTATTTTATTTTGTGTGTTTTTAATTTGCTTTTTTAGATTCTTGTATTTAAATGTAGAATATTATAAATTCACTTTGTTTTAAACATTTTTCCCAACAAGGAAAGCTCAATACAAAAAAACTATGTACAAAACATAAAATAACAGTCATCATTTCAACCATACAGATATCTTAAATTTTTTAGACATATGAAATTAGCAGCTATGGTTTTAAGAATTAAAAGTTGAATTAAAATTCCCTACTGTATGATCCTCTTTTCTTTTGTGTCCCAATAGGCTAGCTTTAAAACGAAAGGGACAAATGTAGAAACACAACACACAAAAAAACACTATTTCTGCAGGCCCCAATCGTATCTTGGACTATCACCTTTTATGCCATTTGGTATGTCACAGATCCTTTCACATCTAGGTATGCATCTAATGCAGAGAATATGTCACCATTAGTGCAAAGGATACAATGGTCTGCAGAAACAAGTCTGTGTGTTCTCACCTGGCAACTGTGGCTGACCTGTCACAACCGGCATTTAGTGATAGGGTACCTGCTATCACCAGGACAGATATTTCAGCGTCCTTCACCACTCCGTTTCTCTGTACTGCCAGGGTCAGATTGGCCCACAAGGTTACAATGGAAATCCTCGGTGATCCCACAGTACTTTAACCAATGAAAATGGAGAACACCGTCCAAATTTAAATACTGCTACAAAGGAACAGTAATAGCAAAAAAAAACCCATAAGGAGTCAGCCCAAGTGGGACAGATACTTTAAGAGTGAAAACAGGGAAATTAAATAATGAGTGAAATGTTGTTTAAAGGTGCCTAAATAAGAAGGCACTTTTAACAGCCTAAAACATTGTGAGTGAGGTTACTAATAAATTATTTACTATTTGGAGTGTGACCCTCGAGTTGTTATCACTGCTGATATTATTACTGTGAGGGTAGAATTCTGGAGGTGTCTGCACCGACCAGCTGGATAAAAGAGTGCACCTAACATTTTTTATAGTTTTATTTTGTGCATAGTTGGAATTTATATTGTACATCAGTATCTACACTGACACTTTAATACAATTTTAAAAAATTTTGTTCTTAAAATCCAAGTACACCATCAAAGATACAGTATACACAATCTTTTTGAAGATAAAGGTAGCAAACAAATCATATTATTCATGTTATTTATACAGTTATGTAAAACTTGTGCTACGTGTGTAAGCTTCTTATTAGAGAATTAAACAGCTGTGTTCCATGTGTCACCCGATAAAGAGGAATTTAAATTTTGTTAGAACAAATAAAACTTGCTTTAAAGAAATGTAAATACAATAACATAGGTTTTACATAAGGTTTACTCTCTCAAGCCTTGAGGTTAGAACATCATTTTTAGAAAGCAGCACCTGCTATTTTTGAATGGATTGTTTACTTTATTTTAAATACAATGTACACCTTTCAGATACCTCTCTGGAACCAAACCATTAATAATTATGTTATAATATGTGTGATATTTTATAATGGGAGCTGTAGTGATATATATCCTTATAAAAATCACTCAGCTATGTCACTAACTTACCATACTCATTTCTCATATTTTACATATTATCAAGGTTATTCAATATAAGTTCTTATCGTTTAAAATGGTGCTAATTTTGCCCCAACCAATCAGATGTTAGCTTTCAAATGTTAAACAAGATCTGATTGGTTGGGGCAAAATTAGCACCATTTTAAACGATAAGAACTTTTATTGAATAACCCTGTATGTGCGTAGATTATAAATGTTAGCTTTCAAATGTTAAACAAGATCTGATTGGTTGGGGCAAAATTAGCACCATTTTAAACGATAAGAACTTTATTGAATCTCCCTGTATGTACGTAGATTACATTTCCCTGCATCTCTATGCTCCACTTCTGGCCCCAAACTCTCACACAACTTTTAGTATTGATTTGTGCAGGTGCCAGTAGGGTGAGAGTCTGAAATCTACATACTAAAAAGAGTGAGTCTGCAGCCTCCAGCTTTTAATTAATCATGGAACTCTTTCTTCTATCTACTAATCTACAGTAACAGGTACACCATCCTCTATATAAACTATAGTGACTTTCTTGGTTAAACAAAGCATGTAAGTGAGTAGAGAGCAGAATAAAGACAAACTAAATGAAAATGGTAAGGTTGAAAGCTAAATGGTACAAGATAGAGACATTGTCAAAATATACCACCTATAGCAGGCATGGGCAAAGTAAGGCCAGGGGGCCACATGCGGCCATTTGACTGCCCGACTGGCCCTTCAATACTAGACATGTCTCAGGTTGGATAATTGATTTATTTTTATTATGTTTATTTTATTAAAAATGACTTAATAAATTGATTGAGTTTGATGGAATGTATCTAAAACCTTACACACCTATGATAAATTGCAACTTATAATAAAAAAAATCCAATGAACCAGGGATATTAATTTATCTTTCTTTAAAATCCAGTTTTACAATCTCTGTTATGAGAATTGACCTATAGCTCCGGCCCTTTGCCACAATCCAAGTTTCTCGTGTAGCCCCCTGGGAAATTGAATTGCCCACCCCTGACCTACAGCCTGCATTATTATTCCATGATCTTAAAGATTGGATTTATTCAAGGTGCAGAAACTACTAATACTGCCAGAAATGTGTATCTGGCATAACATATAACAAATGTTTAAACCTAATGCCACTGACTAGCATGAAAAGTCTGTGTCTAATTCTATGTCTAATAAAATAAGGTAATTCTGATTGAGACATTTGTATTTAATATTCTGCCACGAATCTTCTGAGACACCATTCTCAATCAAAATGTATTATAGACCACACTCAATAAATAGAACAAACCTTAACTGATTATTTTTTCATCCTTGTGGCTTAAAGGAGAACAATGACTAAAAATAAAAGTCAGGTGTAACTGTATGTTATTGATTATACCGATTAAAGATTTCCTCTTCCTCGATTTCCAAATCTAGGCTGCCTACACCACTAGTCCACATTGCTTAAGATGGGAGAATTTTTATCATTGCTTACCATACTCTACCCTGCACTCACACAGATCCTTGAATTATTACTGACAGAGCAAGACAGAAGAGGCACCCATACAAAGAGCAGGAATGGCCCCAGAATACTGTTCTCCTGAAACCAGGGTTTCTCAACCTTTTTATTCTTGCGGAACCTTTGAAACAAATTAAATGTCTCAGGGAATCCCCTAGATATTAAACATGTTATATATATATATATATATATATATATATATATTATAAATCTCTTTCTCTGTCAACTGTTTATTAAAATATGTAATAAATATAACAGATCAATAAATATATCTATTAATAGATCTATATTAAAAAACAAAACACTCAAATCAAAGGTTGTATCACATAGTTCCCATTACTATGTTTTAAGGAACCCCTAGCAAACTCTTTGGACCAGACCTCGGGTTAAGAAACACTGCTCTAAACTGTATGTACAAATTAGTAGTCCCGCACACATAGGATAAAATAGCACACATGCAAAAATCTGGCTGAATATATGCAGTGCCGTATGTAGCATACAGAAATTAATTTTAGGTCACAGATGGTATATATCTGCACACACAGCACAGCATATATTTTTATCAGACTACAAGCCAATTAGTAAGCTCTGTGCACCGAACCATTGTTTGGCAGTGTTAAGACCAGGATTGCAAACTGGAGAAATTCCTATGGATAAGAATTATGATTTAAAAACTTTATTATAAGATAAAGCAATGAAATTGATGTTTTGCTAGATGGACTAAATCCTACAATTTGACATGTATTGTGCCATCTACATGTAAAGACCTTTTATAGGCCAAATACAATGGCATAGTACAAAAATATTTCAATTTTAATTATAACCAAGGAATGAACTATGTGAAGTTGAACACTGTGAATAAAAAGCAACCAATCAGCACAAATTCATTCTGCAATTCATTTGGTAACAATAACCCTTTTTAAAATAAACACATACTGTACTTAATTATATATCATTTTAAATTACAAGGTACTCTTTTATATTTATAATATTAAATACCAGTATTTTAATAAACCTTGCATGTAAGTTAGGAATGAAATTTTTTTATCATGCAAAGGATCCCCCCCAAGGTACCAATGAAAAGTATATAAGGACCCTCCAAACCCTGAGACCACAATACTCTTCCCCAAGGTGAGCAATATATTTCTCACCTTCTCCGATGGTCCTTTCAAAGCTTTGCTTTGTTCTAGATAAGCTTAGCTAATCACATATTTGTGATCTGTTAATGTTAAAAACATACGTGTGACATTTTCGGATATTTATAAAGGGTCAAAATATCTGAATGAATTTGTCGTACAAACAATTTCTTCAAAACTTATGTACAAAGCATAAAAAAATGTAAGGTTTTTTTTAAAAAAAAAATTCAGTTAGCCCATTTTTACTTGATGCTCCATGAACTATTTATAAAGCCCCATTCTGACCAGGTATCAAAACGATTGCCAGTGACAATGGTCAAAAGTGTTCCTTGTTTGTGAAGTTTCTTACTCATCCTGGTCGTGATATATCTGCAGTATTCAGTTAGACCAACTTCAAGTCCATTTGATTTAATTGAATACCATAGATATTCTTTGTTGGCAAAAATGTTTTAGCCTACTGTTTTTTTAGCATATATGGTTTAATAATGGTAAAATTTTGCTACTTTGCTTATTGTTTTAGCCACAAAAACTATCTTTTAAATAAGCAAACCCTACAATTCTAAAATTAAATTCTTAAACCATATACTCGAATAACTGTGAAGATCTATATCTGTGAAGAGTTATTCAAGTATATGGTTTAAGAATTTAATTTTCAGAATTGTAGGGTTTGCTTATTTAAAGGGTAACTGTGGTCTCAAATACTTCCAAACTAGTAATAATTATATAAAAAGCCTTCCAAATAAACCTTCAAAATAAAACCAAAAAGTTACTGGAAAGGTTCAGCAATGTAACTTCCTGGTTGACTTCTTCCTGTTTTTAGCCATGTGACCAGCCTGTCTGCATTTATAGGCTCCCGTTCTCAAATGTCAATTTTTTCCTCAGGTACTTCCTGATTTCCCCAGGAATAAGTCTTAACTGTGCATGCTTCTCCCCTGGGGGAAAAGGGCCGGCAGAGGTCAGGTGATTTCACTCAACCTACTGGAAGCAAGAAGAACATTCACCCCAATGTAATTTCTCACAGGCTTCAGCCAGAGATGTGATAGTTGGCTCAGTGTAAAGGATATACAGCAGGCTTTCATTTAACCCTAACTTGTTTTGAGACCACAGTTGCCCTTTTATGAAGAAAAAAAAACTCTTACTTACAACATATCTGATGAGTTATACTATAGTTGTTATTTTGAGGTTTTTTTTATTATAGGTTTGTCAACTGCTGAATAACTACATGTTCAGTTTTACTTTATTTAATATAAAGAATTTTAAAAATGTGTTTCGAGGTTGGCACAACTCAGTCAACCCTACTTGCTACTATGGGAGAACTGCTCACTGTTTTTTTTACAGGATGTTTAGATAATGGGGCAAGACTATGGTGAACAACCACCCACATTCTCTTCCTTCCCTCTCCCCCCCTCCGCCAATCTACCTTCACTATCTTTCTCCCACTAAACTCTACTTAACATGACTTACCCAAATAGTCATTAACCCTCCCCTCTTTAATCCTATCCTCGACCAATATGTCTACCCCATTCAATTGGAAGTTTAGTATGTTGATTGGAAAGAATATTTGGTTAAATGACCTTAATGCCTGACATAATAATATTGTAAAGTGAACTTGTTCAAGCCAGATCTATTGTGTCGACTGGAATGCTATATTAATAAAAAGTTTTTTTAAAAAAACTACATGTTCAGTAAGTTCTTCATATGACACGTTACATGATTTTCAGCCGAAAATAGCTTTTCAGCAGCCAATCAAAAATGTACATTCGCTCCCCCAGACATTGTTTAGTGATCTATTTTGACATTGGGGCACCATGGTTGTCTCTAGAATGCCTATCGTCTCGTTATAGATCAAAACAGAATGCACTTTTACTGCTAAACAGCCTGTTTGTAGATACTAACTGGTTGACCGATCATATGTACATAGCATTAATGTAAGCATGGAGAGAGTTGTGGAAAGTGTAGAACAGTTACAGTAGTGCTGCTTTTTCTTTAATCGCTTCCAAATGAAATACCCAGCAACATCAAATCAAGTGCATAACAACAAATACCATTATGGTGATTCGGGTTGCCATCAGAATGGTCCAGGAGACACTGCTTGATGAGCCATGAGTTGGAGGGCCTGGGATCATTGCAGTTCTGCAGTACCAGCTTGTCTCCTTTCCATTGCATGATAGCTCAACTCCTAGTGGGTGACTGACATTAAAGCATAGTAAGTGGCGTTAAAGGGACACTGTAGCCTTTATAACAACGTAAAGCATAAAAATCTATAATTTTCAAGGCGGTAGAAGCTAAAACTCCTACCTCCCATTTTAGAGATATAAACATTGAAATCAGGCCATTCTGACAGTTTTCCATGCCCCTAGAAAATAAAACATTTTTTATTGCTTAAAGTTGTTTGGAAGGTTTAAGTGTCTCTTTAAGCTGCCCTGGGCCTTAAGGCAGCCCTATTGTCAGTTAATGGGACTACCACAAATATATACATTCATAAAATGTCTAAATACATTTAGTAAAAAAAAAAAAAATGAACCTTGAAAAAGTTGGGATTTATAGACATGACAAAAGAACGTGCAGGGATATTCAACAGTAAAATAACATTTTTAGTAAGTCAGTCCAGCTGATCTCAAAATAAATTGATCTCCACAGCAGAATTTTTGACATCCAGTGATATACAGTAGTCCAGTATTATATATATTTTTTGTATAATGACCAGTGTTTTTCACTTCTTTATGTGTTATTGAAACAGGTTTTATCCAAATATACTTACAATGAAGGTCCTACTCTGCTCATTAGTATACTATATAGGAAGACCTAGACATTTTCTGTAAATTGGATAATCCACTAGGATGTGGGTTAGTGGAAAAACTAATCTGTTTCCACACAAGTATTTTATATATCTGCAAGGATGCTATTACCCCTGCAATTATAAAAGTGAATCAATTGGTGTATTAAAAATTAGAGAATATAAATAATTTTTTGAAAAGAAAAAAGTATTCATTTTTGTCAAAATACAATGGCAGCTAACACTGTTAATACCATTTTCTTTTGAGATTTATTGTTGATGAGGTATTACAAATGTCTGGCAGTGGTTTCCTTTTACTGGAAATATTTGAGACCTGCAACAAGAAAGAATTTCTCCAAAAATACTTCAGAGTCCAGAACCGCAATGTGAGCTGCTCGTCCAATAAGAGAATTTGCGGTGTTGGGTAAAGCATGAATAACATCATATCGCACCAAATTGCAGTCCTTATTCTGCAGAACAGGCAAAAGAATATTTTGGATCATCTCAGCATAAACCGGCCCTAAATTAAGAAACAAATGTATGCTGTTACTATTCACATCTTATTTAAGTTATAGTGGATTTTTCATATTCAATATGAACTACAATGATTAATGGGGACTTGGCTAAGTTGCCAAGGACTGAGGAGCTGTTAGTGGAACAAACATATTCTGTCCAATGAATGGGCCAATGGGCTGTGCATGTGCATGCTCTACTAGTTGTTAGCTTATTAATTTTAGAAGGGTTGCACACTGCAATAAGTGCTTAGTGACATAATCTTCCTATAGAGTACTGTATTGTAATTGTATGTAATTAAAAGAAAGGATAATTATTTAAAAAATCTAATTTATGTATTATAAGAAACAATCTGCCCTTAATGTTGTAATTTCAGAATATTAGGTCACTTAGGTGTTCTGTGACATATACATGTATAAAAGCACTCTGTGGAATTCTGTGGTGACGCCAGGATATTAGAAGTAACCAAAGACTTCCATGACAATTTAAAATTACAGGGTATATGAGTATGTATATAGTATCTCAAAAACAATTATTTGTGTTTCTTACAAGTGAAGAATCAGAGTAAAAACATTGTTGTATGTATCCTTGTTCCTTTCTGTCCCTGTTTAAAGTAAATGCTTAGCACAGTGGTAAGTACTGTGGGCAGCAGCTGTACTAAAGTGGATAATTGAAATGATACATGAGATTTTAGAGTACAGTTCACATTAATATTGGTACTGGGACAATAAGTGCCTGTGCCATTGTGTGGGCTCTATCACTGTAAACAATAAATGGAATGAAAGAAACTTTTCCTTAGGCTCACCGCACTCTCCGCCGGTAGGAAGGAACACACCAGAGTCTCTTCATACGATTTAATCGTATAAAGAGACTCTGGGGTTCTTTCCTACCGGCTGAAGATTATATGAATAGAATAGCACCTCAGACGATCGATCTGGGGTATATACACCCAGGTCGCGTTTTACTCAGAAGTTTTTGAAAATTAACTTACGGTACGTTACAATTTATTTTATGACTTAAATATAGCAGATTTCTAGCAAGGAATACTCAGAGAGATCTTATTCTAGTGTTTCAGTGTACACATTATTTAATATTTTGCTCTATCTCTGTATATGTAGATAAATTCACATTCATAAGCCTGTCACCTCTTGCACTTCCTGATTAACAATAGGGGTGCCAGACTTAAGCTCTATACACATGTGAGGGGCTGAGCGGCAAATGACCAGTGGTATGGCCTTCAGTTATGTGTTGTTGATGATCTGGCCTGGCAGATTATCAATAATGCTCAACCGGAAATCCATACACCAACAAATAGTCATCCATATTGACCTTTTGTGTGCCACGGAGAATCAGGGCAGAGTGTAAAGATAATAAGCATATCAATGTCTGAAATGCCAGAACAGCAGATAACTTGAGACAGCAGAAACATTTTAAGAGGGCCCACAAGTTCTCTGTAGGACTTAACGTAGGTGAAGATGGGCAAGGTAGTTTTAGATTTGATTCTCAGGTCTTTTGCAGTTTATTTGCACCATCTCTTCTACATGTGTTTTTTAGACCTTTGTGCAACTCAAATGTTTGACTCAAGTGGTGAACCAATATGGGATGCGCACTCTAAAAAGACGAGCATAAATACAACTTGAAAGGGGAACCGTGGTCCAAAAATGACTTTAGGTAAATTGATAGGAATTGCTCTCCTGAGAATTTTTGCAATTTATTGTCATTGTTTATTTTGCATCGTTTTGAAGATATTTACATTTTTGTGTTATATGGCAACAGCATCACCAGGTCCCCTGTACTTCCTGCTTCCTGCTCTGAAACCATGTCAGTGGATGACAGTCAATCTGCCCTGTGTCTCTTCCTCCCCTTGCAGCCCCACTCCCCTTGCAGCCCCACTCCTCTTGCAAGCCTCCCCTGGCCCCTCCCACTCATGGACCCTCCATTTGCAGGCCCCCCATGGCCCAGCCCACTCGCGAGTGATTTAGCCAGGCCGACTCATGGATGTCTAAGCTACGCCCACTCATGAGTGCCGTGGCCCTGCCCACTCGTGGGTGCTGTGGGCTACTCAGACCCCCCTCTACACTAAACTGTGTGAAAACAGCCTTTCCAGGCAGCCTTTCCATTTGTAAAGGCTGTTTTCACATAGTGAGAGAGAAGGGCTGTAGATTCCCTTACCTTCTCTGCAGCTGCATGTCCTTCACACAGCAGGGAGGGGGAGGGACTTCCTGTCTCCCTCACACACTGAGGGAGTCTGAGGCTGTGCTCGCCAGCGGCAAGGTGGAGGAGCAGCCTTAGGAATGTCATATGTCAACCTCCCACCCATTAACTTTCTGGTCAGTAATTTATATCTTGGGCTGTAGAGCAGGTAGAGAGGTGGTTGATGGCTCGTTTTAAAAGGTAGGAACTTGGCCTTTCATGTAAACTCAACTTATTTGGAGACCACAGTTCCCCTTTAAAAGCAGGAAGCTTTATTTATCCAAAGATTAAATGGGGTTAAAAATTGTGGACCTGTTCAGTAACCTTGCGTGTTTCTTGCCACAAGGCCCTTACTTATTTGTGGTGATACCTCAATAGTTAGTAAAATTCCTTTTAAATGCCAATTTTCATTTACATTTTTTTACTTTTTAGTGTTTGTTAAACTTTTTTTTCTTATTATATAGTTTCAGTCTATAAAATACGCATACACATGATAAAGAGTACTACACAATTATGTAGGCAAAGTAATAATAAAATCCCAAAATTACTTCTAATATACTTACACTTACATTCCTAAAATATTATATTTCATATAATACAGATAACTCTTGCTAAAATTGGTGGCATAAATAGGCATTATATAGAAATGGTAGACTGTATTCATCCATTTGCTTATAATATTTTATTAGTAACAGGTAACATGGTTTTTAGTTGCTGCAGTGCCCCCAAGCCCACTGAAGATTTTGCGAGGAGAAAGAAGATAAAAAAATGAAGATATTATTTTAGCCCCCTATTTGTCCTCTATCAAACAAATACATACGTATATATGATGCCACATAGATTTTCCATTTATGAACATCTACCATATAAACACATATAAGGTTTACATTAGGACCGTCCCACGGTGTCTGTAATCAAATTGCTATTGTAAAAAAAACAATTGGTTTTTCCTTCAAGACAGGGTCCAAAATGGCAGGATGAAGAATAAGAGGATATGTTGGAACTCATGGAATACACATTTTATGTTGTTGGCAGGGATAGGACCAACAACACTAGCTTTTCACCTTTGGGAGTACATTTGTTTTGGAATTACACTTTCCAAAACTCCTGTATCCTTGTCCACACTCTTCAAAGAGTATGTCCACCCCTAAATTAATATTTTTTCCATGTGTAGGACACCCCCATCAACCCCCAACTGCCAACTTAGATTTGTAAATACAAAGCCCCAGAAATATATATAGAAATACACTCCTTTGTTCCGTCGACTGAAGCAGCAGAGAGGGGCAGGTCTGGCAGCCACGTCTGTGATTGGATGAAAGTCAGACATTCACAGGCGCGGCTGCTGGCTATGCAGACAGCTGCGGGAATGAGGTGTAAGTATGTTTCTGGAGCTTATTTTCCAAATCTAAATCAGCGGTTGGGGGTGTGCTGGGGTGCCCTACACACAGAAATAATAGACTTAGAAGCAGAGAGAAGGGATATGGAAGGAGAGAGGGAGGGGGGTGTAAGGGGTCCCCAGCGCATGCCAGAAACCTCAACAGGGATAAGGAAGCAGCAGGCATCAGGATGACCTAGAGACAGCTTCTACTTTTCACTTTCTGGAAATTTGGACAGTCACTGCAGGAGAACCTTAAGGAGCAGAGATGTGTATGGTAAGGATTTTTTTTAACACTACACAATGGGGCCAATAATGGGTTCAATTTTAGTTTTGGGGGTGGACATGCCCTTTAATGGCTCACCAATCCTGGCTCACCAATCTGGGAGGCAAATCCGAAAGGTCCAGGGAAAGAGGTGGTTCTTCTTTAATTCATTTAAACCAGGCTGCAGTCATCAGATTTTCTAGATGGATATTCTAGTGCTTTTAATAGAATTATAATCTTTTTTTCTAACCATTGTAATCTTTTACTATATGGCTGTGAGATTTTAAACTCACATTACCCCATTTTTAATATAACCATTTTTAATCTCCTTTTTATATCCCTACTCGAAAGTTCACAGCCAGCCACCTCTATTTAATAATAGGCACAAATAAAGACATGGATTAAGAGGAAATTTCATGTCTGCTGTTTATCATATACCAAAAATACTATAAAAGGTGTCTTATAGACTGACACTAGCAGATCCTTACCTGATTGTTTATCCTTAAGAGCTGTTTTGCACATTTCAATGCGAGCTGAGTGATAGGGAACATAGCGATCCTGCAGAGAGCTCACAAGAACTACATTCCTGAAATGCTCTAATCCTAAAATGGAACGAAAAACTTTTAAAGACTAAGAAACCTATATGATAATTAATCTATCTACATAATAAACAAATACTAATTCAAGTGTTTCTTTATATTAAAAAGGATCAAACATGGTAAATGTAATATGTGCAATATCCTGCTATCTGTGCACTTGCATACATTATAAATAAGAAATCAAGTTAATGGTATGGGACAAGTATTCTGTATAGCAGCCATCTCCTAGCTGGTATACATGCAATATCCAAAAAATAAAACACAGAAGTCCAATTAAATATTTAAAGGTGATCTTATATTTATTAAGCTAATAAATGTTCAGAACATATACAGCACAAAATTTCGGCACATTTGCACTGCAAATTTGCTCTCCAAATGTCTTCTTTCTTCCAGTATTGTTGGATTATCGAACAAAAGAACCAAATATGTGATATTGTGCCGTTGTTTGTCACGCATCTCCAGCATTTATCAGATATGTTTGGATAACTTTTATGGGGAGTTGGCTGATATACTATCTGGGTAACAGTTTAAAGGGCAAGTCCAGCCCCAAAATAAAAACTTACATACAGGTAAATCACCCCCCAAAATGGTAATAGTTTGAAATCTGAAATATATAAGTCTAACCTGAAATCCTGCACAATGTCCTGTTTCCCCTGTTTCTACTTACTGGTTCTTCCAGTTAGCAACTGTCAGTTATGGATTTGACAGTGGACATCACAGCCAATGACTGAATGTTAATCCCCTGTCTGCCTCTTCTAAGCATGCCCACGCTCAGTACTGGCTCAGTACAGGTTTCTAAATTGCTCAGATTCCATGACACATACAGAAGCATAGCAGGCATACAGTAATGAATTCATAGGACAAAGTATGATATATCAACATATTTTAAAGAGGCCATTCTTTCTAAAAGATGTTCTTATGAGGGTGGAGTTGTCCTTTAAAATTTGTTTCTTGGGCTTTGCATGATATTGATAGTCCATAGTGTTATGGTGAAACTTGTTTCCCATTGGTCTATAGAGAATTAAGTGTTAAGTTAATTTTCCATATTGGCAACATAGCCAGGTTGATTGGGGTGTTTATGAAGTTGAAGGATCCAATATATTTTCAAAATTAGATGTTAGATGTTGACGTGGTGATGGGATAGTGCAAAATTTCTCAAATTCCATTTGAATGTTGTATTGATTTTAAATAATGCGAGAGTTGAATGTATATACGGTATGTATTTCATCTATGTTGGTTTCATTGAGTAGAGATGGACGAACTTCTGAAAATCCGTTCTGCTTGAGAATTCGCGGATTTCCGAAAAAATTAAGCAAATTTTGCCACTAAAGTCAATAGGGGAAAAAGTTCAGAAAATTCTGCCTATAATAAGTGATTAAATAGCAGTTGTAACTTACTGTAAATGGCTCTGGGACCTGGGAAATGGTCAGAGGAACACGGCCCGCAGGAAGAACAGAGAAAAAACAGAAGAAGTGCCCACTCACAGATGCCTAAGCCCCGCCCACTCGCTGGTGCCGTGGGTTACTCAGACTACCCCCCTACAGAAAACTCTGTGGAATCAGCCTTTTCAGGCAGAGTGAGAACTCTGCCTGAAAGGGCTGTTTTCCCACAGTGAAAGAGAAGGGCTTTAGATTCCCTTACCTTTTTTGTCAGGACTTCACACAGCAGAGAGGAGGAGGAACATCCTGTCTCCCTCACACACTGAGGGAATCTGAGGCTGTGCTCACCGGCAGCACTGTGCCGGAGAAGCCTCAGGAATGTCACAAGTCAGCCTCCCACCCATTAACTTTCTGTACAGTCATTTCTGTATATCTTGGGCTGTGGAGCACATAGAGAGGTGGTTGATGGCCTTTCATTTAAACTTAACTTGTTTGGAGACCACAGTTCCCCTTTAACACAGCCTTTTCTCCTAATTTGGACTTTTCACTATTTATTAAGCAGTGATAACCAGTGGCGAATGGTCATTACCGCTACATTTTCGCCATAGATCGCTGCGGTAACAGCTCAAGCATATTTATAAAATGGCGAAAAGTGTATTTTTGCGTTAAGTTCAGCCATTCCAATTCGCCAAGTCTGAGGTGGCAAAAACGCATAAGTGGCCATTTATTTAGCCTGCCAATGGGTCCATGGAAGGTGTCATTAGTATTGAGAAACACTCCACAATGTACTAAGTACTCAGGGGGGTGTTAAACTATTTTCCAGCATTTACTGTAATACAATCTGCTATTTCGCTTTTTTAAGATTTTTTTTTAAGGTTCCGATTTTCTTTATGTACCAATAAAGTCAAATGAGGGTCTGAGGGACATATTTATAAAGGGGCATTATTTTTGCTTTTTTTCCGCACCAGCCTTTACCATAATTTTTTAAACTTTCAACTTTTCTTTTCATCAAAGTTATTAAAAAGCCAAATTTCCTCAAAAGCGAAAATTATGTAGTAAAACGTAGCACTAATAATGCCTAAAAAGCTCAGCACATATGATGGTAAATAGGTAATACTCCCTGGTGGTTTTTCGAAGTAGTATTAAATTGGTTAAAACACACTGAACACCTATCTTTGTTATTTAAAAATAGCCTAACACATTTGCAAGGAGATGCAATATCACGTGCTAACGAGAAAATAAGCACTAAAATTTCTTCGGGTTAACGTGGGTTTTAGACGGATATGGCCCATATTAAATCTCCCCCCTTGTTTGGCTGATTGAAGGTTTAGATAATCACTGTCTAGTTTTGTGTGTTTGTGCCTTGTTTCTTATTTTAGAACTTTTTGAGTTACCGTATATACTCGAGTATAAACCGTCCCGAGTATAAACCGAGGTACCTAGTTTTAGGTAAAAAAGGAGGAAAACCACATTGACTCGAGTATAAACCGAGGGGTTAGTATTTGCCACTAAAGATGTTTTGGAAACTACAACTCCCAGCATGCTTTATTGCTGGGAGTTGTAGTTTTCAAACATCTTAAGTTGCAAATACTTACAAATAAGAGTAAAACCTTCTTTATTTGTGCATACTGTATGCACAAATATAGGAGGATTTACCCCTATTTGCAAGTATTTGCCACTTAAGATGTTTGAAAACTACAACTACCAGCAATAAAGCATGCTGGGAGTTGTAGTTTTCTAACATCTTAAGTGGCTAACCAACAAGCTTATCATGTGCAGTAGGAGTTAAAAGTTCAACATCCTGAAAAACAGCAATAGAAAGCAAGCTGTCCTGGGCACACAGAAGAAGGAGAACAGTACAGTTCACGATCTCTCACTTTGTGACCCATCATCAATCAGTGAAAGCTATTAAGAAGGGGGGTCAAGTGCAGCCTTATATCTACCATCAAAGCTACCTCTCTACCTCTGCTAATGCTCTTATCTCTATGTTTATTACAGAGCAGGGAGGGGGGATCACGTCACAGGGATCTGATTGACAGTCCAAGTATGAGTAGAGGAATGCAATCACCTATTATTCTAACTGGTGTATGCCCTTTAAGTCTCTGCCAATAATTACTTGGCCTCCACTGAAGTCCTGTAATTTAGATAAGTATGTTATACCTGCAGTTATTTATTTGTTATTGGGGAGGTAAAAGTTGGCTATTGTTATGATCTTTTGTATGTTTATTTTTCAAAAGGAAAACGTCCTTCTTTGTCAGATAGAGAATCAAGTATCTGTACCTGGCTCTTCTTATGGATGGCAATGGCCACCTATTTCGTGTGTGTTTCTGTATTATTGTTTTAAGGCTATGAGGTGTAGTTCTTATTTTAGATGGGTGAGGATACTTTTGCTTTAAAGTGTGTCTCTTGAAGTAATAAGATATCTGTTTTTCTGCATCTCTCCTAAAATTTGGTATTGTTTTTTGGGATTATTGAATCCTTTTACATTACAAGCAGATCCTTATCTCCAACATTTACACTTTATATAGTCATCCAGTGGCTCTTTTGCTGTTAAGGTAAGAGGATAAGTTTTGTTAGTATTCTGTAGGTGGACAGCATTAAACAATATATTCATTTGACAGGTAAGTAATGAAACAGATAAACATAGTTATATCAAAGGTAAAATAGAATACATTATAAACTATTTATCCTACTGGCCAACAAATCAATTTATCCGTTAGCCAGACAACCTTGGAGAAAGGAAACTTTCAGCCGGTAGTATATAAGCATAGGCCTCTCTCTTTAAGTTCTATATGATACGTACTATTGTTTGGTAAACTTGCCAATATAAATATACGTTTATTGTAACATATAATTGCCATCAGTTTAGTTGATTTTTGTATGGCTTATCTTGCATGTGTCTGTATTCTTGTAGCATGGCTTGGAGCCATGGTTCCTTGGTGGGTCAGATAGTGGATGATCCCATTATGGTGGGTCTATACAAGGTAAGTCAAATTTAGAGAGAAATTTTGTAGACCCTCTGGATCGTGAGTTGCTCGTGTCCCATGTTTTCAGGCATGCAATGCAAAGGGAAAGCCCCATTTTTATTTAATCCCCTTTTCCTTAATTCTGTTATAATGTTCACAGCAGATAATGTCTCTTGGGTTATTTTCATCCATGTATTTAGGACGTAAGGCTCTTAGGGCTCTGTCCATTTCAATGACTGTGTCCTCAGATTGACCTAGCAGTGAATTAAATATGCGCTGTGGTGCTGTTCTTAGTTGTGTTGGTTCTACTGTTTCGGGTAGGCCTCTATTCCGAATGTTACTAGAATGGTTTCTGTTTTCGATGTCATCTAGCTGATTTAGTAGTGCTCGGGTAGCTGCCTGATGTGAAAAGAGTGTTTGATTGATTTCTCCTAATCTGGTGGGAGTCAATGGTAGTCTCCATTTGCGTTAACTTTGGGGATATTTCATGCAGATCTGCTCTTAGACCGGCAATTTCTTCCTTGCAGGTTTGTTCCACCTTCGACACTAGGACAGCAAAATCTTTCTTAGATGGGAGGTAGCAGAGGATCGAGGGGATGTCCTCCTGTTCATCCTCTCCCCAATCAGATTCAAGGTCAGATTCCTCTGTCTTTTTTTCAGTTCCGTCAGGTGGTTTGTGTATTGGAGTATGGCCGCATACTCCAATATATTTTTATATTTTTTATAATTATAACTCTTCCCAATTATCACTCTACCAATTATTTGTTGATCTTCCCCCTATTTCCTTAGATATCCAATCTGAAAAATTTTACATTTCACCTTTCAATCAAGTGTTTTATTATCATAAACTCTTCTGCTGTGTGGTTTGTTGTAACTGCAATGGTAACAGTTGGTATGTGTTAATTGCATGATGGAAAATTCCCTATTTCAGTAGTAGTTTCTACTAAACTGAACTTGCTTACAGATTCTTTTCAGGGCATCATAGCTTAATTTTATTATTATATTCCAATATTCCAAAATAATGATTACAGGTGTAAACTAGAAAGGGATAGTTAAAGTATAAACTTTTAATTTGGCTTGAAAGGCCGCATTTTAGAAGTGAATGTGTGTGTTCATGCTGCAGATTTTAAAACTCAATAATGCCAATGATGAGGACATTGTTGTTTTTTACTTACCCTTTAAATATGGCTGTCACATGAATTAAAGAAAGGGCAGTTGGTGTGTGTACTTGTGTCAGGTTGGGGGATAAAATATTAACTTTTTTGATGATTGATCTAAATGTGGTCAAAAAAAAAATTCTACTATGTTACCCTTTACATATGGCTGCCATGAAAATGGAAGGGTAGGTCAGTAGGTGTGTGTACCTAGGTCTGGTTGAGGTACTATCTCTTTTTTTTTTAATTTTACAACCAAAAAACTAACTTTTATTGAGGATATATTAAAATTAGCTTTTTTGACTTTAGTTACCCTTTAAAGGGACTGTCCACCCCTCTTTTCAAAAATTGATATAATGTAGATAACCCCCCAAAACCTTAACTTCGTTTTAGTAAAAATTTAGAAATCAGCTCCCACACAGAGGTTTTATACTCACAAGCTCCTCGCTCCACCGACGCTTCCGGGTTCTTCTCCTAGTCTCCACTGTGGCTGCTCTGTTCTTTTCGTGTTCTTGAGCAGCCGCAGTGGAGACTGCTTCGGGAATGGCAGTCAGTGATTGGCCGTGACATCACAGTGCAAAGCCACGGCGGTGCAGCGAGGAGGAGCATGTAAGTATAATATCTCTGTGTGGGAGCGGATTTCTAAATTTTTACTAAAACAAAGTTAAGGTTTTGTGGGTATGGCTGCCACGGAAATGGAAGGGTAGGTCAGTAGGTGTGTGTACTCGTGTGAGGTTGGGGGTGTGTGTTTTTCCATGTAAGACCATATAACTAACTTTTATTGAGGATATATCAAAATTATTTTTTGTGACTTTATTTACCCTTTAAGTATGGCTGCCACAGGAATGGAAGGGTAGGTCAGTAGGTGTATGTACCCGTGAGGTTGGGGTATGTATTTTTGCATGTATGACCATAAAACTAACTTTTATTGATGATTGATTAAAATTAGTTTTTTTGACTATAGTTACCCTTTAAGTATGGCTTCCATGGGAATGGAAAGGTAAGTCAGTAGGTAGATGTACCTGTGTCTGTATGGGGGGTTGGGGGTCTCAGCGTATGCGTTTATGACCATGAAACAAACTGTTTTGAAATATTCACATTTGAGGATTGTTACCATTATAGTGTATGGGAAAAAATGTCCCGTAATTTGCCGATAACACTGTAACGCTTCTGCGGCTTATTCAGCTAGGTAATAGTACACTTCTCCTATATGCCCCGCAGTCTGTACTGAATTTCATGTCTCTAGCTAGAAAACTGTGGAAGGAGATACAGTCCAAAAAAGCGGAAGAAGAAAACGGAAGAAAAAGAAGCCAAATTAATAAACCTTTTTTCCTTAATCAGCAAATAAGATTCCTATGATACGTAAAAATAACATTTTTAAAACCACTTTTAAATTATCAGCCAGGAAACTATGCATACAACCTTGTGAAAACCAATCAGCATGGCCAGAAAATTAAAGGGTATGTCCACCCAAAAGTAAACTTTTTATATGTTCTTTATATAATAGCACCAACCTCAAACGCCATGTTCATTTTTCTAAAAATCATCTGCCTTGCCCCATATTTAATGAGATATATCAGGCTGCACTTCCTCTACACTTCCTCTTTAGATGACCCCGAGCTGCAGCTAAGAAAAAAAAAAAATTCTTGCCTGTGTGTGTGTCTCTCTCTCTCTGGGCTGGCTGGCTGCAGCTGTTGATCCTGGATTTCTTCAGTACACATAACTTTACAGCTGTGATTGGTTGAGAGGGAAAAGAGGGTGGGATCCAGGGGTCAGACCATTACTGATGCAACTTCCTCTGTGCTCACTGCTAGATGTTAACGGACATGCTCAAGAACATGAAAAGAACAGAGGCAAGGTAATGTAACCTGTCTCTGTTCATCGCTGTATTGGTCCATGCTGCAGGATTAAGCCAGCTACAAAGGTCTGTAACTTTTGAACCTCTGGACCGATTTACATGCTGTAAAGTTTGTTTTGGAGCACTTATTTGGTCCAAATAAGTATAAAAAGTTAGTTTTGGGGGTGGACATGCCCTTTAAATCATCTTTCATTACTATAAAATCAATGTTGCAAAGCTTAGTTACTAATGTAGTACATTATGGTATAGTATTTGAGGTTAATTAAAGACATATGTCCATTCACTCAGCAATACCCACATTTCCTGCCAATATAGCAAAAAACCTACTGTACCTGTTTTTTTGCTAAGCTTATACAGAAAGGTTTGTCGAGGATCTGAGTTGTCTCGGCATGTAAGCTGCAAAAGGGAGCCTGACTTTTTCCACTTCTGCATAAACCATAAGCCTTGAAGGAAAAAGTAAACAATTATTTGGAAATTGTGTCTACTAATACATAAAATAGTAGGAACTTGATAATTAGCAACAATTTGTATATATATTCAAAATAGAACTGATCCTGAACTAGGCTGTTATTAATTAAGTTCAACAAATATTCACCTATATGAGGGTGTGGTCTGGGTGCAAATGCATCCAACCAAATGCCACTATAGTCTGTTACAGGGAAAATAGATGAAAAAAACACGTAGAGCTGTATACCAACCATGTACCAATGGTGACTCGGGCACAGCCAGCCCCAGGTCCTTCACTGCTCCTAGTGCCCATTTATAGTCCAGGACTATTACTACAGAGCATGTCTTCCCATAAAACCAGTCCTGAACTATGGTAGGCGGCTTGGCAGACTGCCACTGCAACTGAAACATTGGAGCCTTGGTGTGGAGGACCCAGGGCAAATTACCCCACAGAAACTGTAGTCATTTTAATTTATCTGGAAAAGCACAACATAACTGAAAAAAATTCTAAAAATTTACAAGGCACTTTGGGGGTTATTCAATAAAAGTTCTTATCGTTTAAAATGGTGCTAATTTTGCCCCAACCAATCAGATGTAAGCTTTCAAATGTTAAATAATCCTGATTGGTTGGGGCAAAATTAGCACCATTTTAAACGATAAGAACTTATATTGAATAACCCTGTTTGAATTTAAAACACAACAAATTTGCAAGTAAACAGATCACAGTAATCTCAGCAAGTTGACAGAGGAATAGCTGAAGAATATTATAATGCACTGCATATTATGTGAGCCATTCAGTGAATGCTTCCCATTGTTGTCACTCATAAGAGATCAGAAGCTATCTCCTGCCAGTTTTGTACATCTGTCCAGAGGACATATGTATAAGAAAAGCAACCCTGTGTGATGCCAGGCAACATTGGACAATTGGACTGGATTTTTATATAGTTTATACTGTTAGATTTGCTTTAACAAGTACATCAACAGAAAATGTGAATTCAACAGAAAATGTAAATTCTAATTAAATATAAACAATAAATTATATCACCTGTATTAACAAGAGCACTACTGTTGTAAAGAGTACCAAGATGTGGCCCGGATAAGGAAAGAAAGGTATGCAGCTTGTTGAGGTAACATTTAAATCTGGGTCTTGAAAGAACTGAACGAATAATTAGATTGCCCAACGAATGGCCTATAAAACTGAAAGAGAAAGAATACATGATTAGTAAAGCTATTTTAATTGATGTGATGAAAGTTTTTGTGAAACATACAACATAGTTAGGGATTACTGCCTACTGGGTAAGCTTTATGGTTAATATGGTTAAAATATACAAAATTCTCATTTGTATGTCTCATATTGAAGCCAATGTTTTTAAAGAAGATTGCCAAGTGACCTGTGTGTTTAACAAGGAGTGTGGACTTCTCATCATACTTTTATCGCAATATCAATTGGTCACAAGTGGACCCCAATGGGTAAAAACGTTTTTTGTTAATTAAAAGACAATATAAAAAAAAATAACATCACCCCCATTACATGTCCACACTTCCAGCAGCTGAAATCACTTACTCACATTTACAACCGTGCTGCTTTCCCTTAGATATCACACAGCAAAGATGAGTGCTAAAAGCCTGCCTCCTAGAGGGCCCAGGGCCCTGTTTAACATATCACTTGTCATTGGCTGGTGGGAATGTCTGTTACAACCTCTCTCCTCCTCCTCTGACAGTCAAACAAACTTGACATGTCCTGTTGCTAGGATACAGCCTACATAATCCAGCTGAATGGTGAGTGGAAGAGTGTTTTTTCGCTTGCTAGCTTTACAGTTACAGTTAGAGGCAGACAGAATTGTTACATCCCCCTTCACAGCTTGGTTCATTGAAGGCAGAGAGAGGCTCGAAATCAGAAAAAAAATGTATGGGGAGGGCTACATACCTTTACTCTTTTTAAAGCAATTTAATAAAATTGGCTTTAAATTGGCTTAATTTAGAATATTTTCAGCAGATTTTTTGTAGGTTTTGGATGACTATAAAAAGTCCTATTTTTGCTAAATAATGATTGTTAAAAAGCCAAACAAAACTTTTTTAGCCCTGCATGTTATAATGGTAGAAAACAGAAAGATTTTTAAAAAAACAATACAAGTTATATGTGTTAATATGGTATAACACAGACAGAAAAAGACAGGCTGCAACTCTGACTTAAAGGGCATGTCCACCCCAAAATGTAACTTTTAATATGTGGTAGGGCATGCTCCCCCAGCCCCAACCGCATTAATATAATTGTTAGAAAGTCCCCCGATTCTTACTTACCTGCCCTCTCTCCCCTGCTGCAGTGTTCAGGCCCTCTGCTTGCATGGAATTGAAAGCAGGGGGCGGGACCGGCAGCCGCATCCGTGATTGGCTGAGAGGCAGGGAGGGCTGCACTGAGCATGCCTCAACCTTGATGAGGTTGAGGAAGTCTCAGGCACAGCATGAGTCACACACTGCTCCTGCACTGCAGTTTCCTGGACTTTGGAGGGGCACAGCAGGGGAACTATTTTGAGCAGGTATGTAAGGTAAGGATTGTTTTAAACTACTTGATGTGGCCAGTAAGGGGTTAAATTTTAGTTTTGGGGGTGGACATGCCCTTTAAAGTAGTATCAAAAACCGTCCTTTATTAGAAAGATCAAAGTGGGGACATATATATGAGTGTGATAAGAATGCATAAGAGTATACAAATGAGTCAACTGGAGTCCAAAAATACATAAGCATACTTATACCAGTCTAGAAGAGGACAGGTAGGCAAAGCAAGGGGGGCGTTCAGCCAACGAACGCTTTTCGTTCCTACGCCGTGTGCATGGAACTTCCTCAGCGTACTTCTTTACCACCATCCACCGGTTTAAAAAGCCTTTTAGACCCCTCCCTCAAAGTCACCTGTTCATGACGTCATCATTCAGCGTCAATCAGCAGACATAATTATGCAGTCTAGGAGATTTTGCTCAGCTGTCAAATAGTCTTGTGAGCCGTCAGGCCAATCAGAAGGGGACAGATCAGGTAGTCATGACGATATCCGTACATATAATCAAATCCCCATGTGTTCATTGTATGCAATAGTGTGGACCTTAAAAATCTCTGATTGGATACAGACACAAGGTAATAAACAGACTGAAATGACAGTCCGACTGAAATGAATACATACATGCTGTCTGGACTCTAGTCTAAAGGCAAATATAAGTCATATTATTAAATACATATCAATACATCACATTCGCTCATAGAACATAAAAATGGTAACCTAACCCAAGTTCTACGTAGTCCAGATATATACAGATACCATTGTTATGTTCTATGAGCGAATGTGATGTATTGATATGTATTTAATAATATGACTTATATCAACAGGTGAGGGGGTCTAACAGGCTTTTTAAACCGGTGGGTGGTGGTAAAGAAGTACGCTGAGGAAGTTCCATGCACACGGCGTAGGAACGAAACGCGTTTGTTGGCTGAACGCCCCCCTTGCTTTGCCTACCTGTCCTCTTCTAGACTGGTATAAGTATGCTTATGTATTTTTTGACTCCAGTTGACTCATATGTATACTCTTATGCATTCTTATCACACTCCTGTGACAGTTATATTTGAACTTATGTATGGGAGGCAGGGTATGGCTTGTTTTTAGATGTTTTTAATATATATGTCCCCACTTTGATCTTTCTAATAAAGGACGGTTTTTGATACTACTTTAAGTCAGAGTTGCAGCCTGTCTTTTTCTCTCTGTGTTATACTTTAGTTTTGTTACAGACTTGCACCTGCACTACACTTAGTAGTTACTACCTTTTCAGTGCCCTGATCAACCTCTCTTTTTATATGTGTTAATATGGGCACTAATTTTTCCAGGGCACCCAGACAATTAAAGGAAAATGAAACCTAAAAGTACTGTCTTACTAACAGTACTGTTAACATATTTTTTTTTACTTAAGCCCCTCCAGAGCCTACCTTTGTAGATTCAAAGTTGGTGACATCTTGATACTGGTAAGCGCCGCCCCTCTGAGATTTCTTCTGCTGTCTCCTGATTTAGCCTCCTCCAGCAATGCCTGTGTGTTCTGTGCATGCGCGCATGACATCATCTAGCCACGCGCGCAAATGGCGCGGCAAGATGACGTTACGCACACACACGTGACGTCATACCAGTATCAAGATATCAGCTACTTTGAATCTACAAAGGTAGGCTCTGGAGGGGCATAGGTAAAAAAAAAACATGGCACCAGTATTTTTAAAGCCCCAGCTTCCAAATGAACATAACTTTACTTTACAGTGTACTTATCTTTTAATACAGAAATAGTCCAGGACTAACCTGGAAAATGAAAACTGTAGCTGTAGCAACAAAACAATATTGTGAGGTAGGAATAATCAATCCTACCACCCTGCCCCAGGTACTTTCCCTTTTTAAAAAAGGTAACATTTAGTTACCCTTTAATTCAGAAATAATCATAACATCAAAAATATTCAAATTGTAAAACACGCTGAGAGGTGCATTGCAGAAATTTAAATTATACATATTTTTAGTGTTCGGACACCTGCTTCTGACAGTTCCTGTGTCACTTTTCCTGCCTGTGTCATTTTTATTGCCATCTGATCCTGTGAGATTTACTCCAACTCACCAGCTTCTAATCAGTTACTCCATTTATACCATATCCCATAATATTACCCACTGGAGTGAACATGATCTTAGCAGAACTTTGTAAAATGTATTCCTAAAGGTTTTACCTATTTTGTCGGAAAGTAGGCACTTATATAAAAAAATGTGTGCACAACTGCAGGGGGTGGGGTAAGCGAATCTGATCTTAGCACAGCTATGCACAATGCTTTCTTTAATGAGTGTACCTTTTAAAGGGCAATAATTGTATATTACCCCCAAACCCCACTTTCGCGTTATTTGTAGTTTCCAAAAACGCTCCTAAAATTTCTTACCTGACCCGGTTCCTCGGCATCAAGGTGCTGCCCCCTGCCCGTTTCAAGCTCGTTTCGAGCAAAAGCAGGAGCAGTGGACTTCTGCACAGCAGCCGCCTTTCTTCCTGGTTGCGGCTGTCAGGCAATTGGGTGTGACTTCACGTCTTAACTGACACCCGCGACAAGGAAGAGGAGTGGCTGTCAGCAGCAGAGGCAGAGTCGGAGCGGCGAGGGACAAGGTCAGGTAAGCAAGTTCAGGAGCTACAAATAATGCGAAAGTGGGGTTTGTGGGGGTTATATACAATTTAGAAAAAAATTTCAGTGGACATGCCCTTAAAAGGGGAATATTGGAATGCAGCCCTCTTGCTGTATCAATTTAAAAAAAAAGTATACATACCCTACAACATTCCCCTTGGAAAGGAAAACGCATCAAATATTCATTGCACAGAGCTGTACCAATATAATGTTCACTACATAATTTTCCACCTTCATCTCTGCACTATGTTGTTTCTATTAAAGGGGTAATGTTGGAGGATGTGTGTCATAACCCCTAACTATCAACTTTATATAGGTACTGTTGAAATATGCATTGCACAGAGCTGTGCTAACATCAGGTTCACTTAATTATCATCTGGAATTTTGCACCATGTTGTTTTTTAGAAGTGTAATTATCAAAGGGGTAATGTTCTATAAGCTTACATGGGTGATGTAGGGTATGGATATATATTCTTTAAAATTCCCTGTGAATCGCAAATGCACATAAAAGCATATAGGCGTAAACTAGCACATGGCAAAAGTGCACAAAAATGCACATTACTTCTTGTGTGTTGCACTGGGGCCTAAGCCTAAGACACATATCCTTTTACTAAGTGACAGTTAAGGGATCTGTGGAGATGCCTTTGTGTTTTAGGTTTAGTTCTGCTTTTAGTAATTCCCCTTGATTCTTTCTATTTTTCAGCTAATTTTTCTTTTTGACAATGACTAAGAGTTTTATTTTTTATTACAATTGGTGAAATGTATTTTTATGGAGCTTTGCCTTCTTTATAAATAGTGCCTATTATTTCATTTCGGCCAAAACACTTTTCATTTAATATAAAAGTGTGCGAGACAGAAAGGTGCTCTTACCTAGAAAAAGAAAGATTTTATAATGAAAATGACATCATCTTTGGCTGACCTTACAGAGGCTTTTTTTTATTATTTCAGTGATAATGACCATCACATACAAATGTTTGACGGAAGTTAAAAAGGTCAGGCATATGTGTTTACCTGATTCTGGATAATGACAGGTTATAAATTTGAATATATTGTACTATTTCATCTAGAAGTCGATCTGTCATGGAGTCAAAGTCAGCAAAGGTATCATTCTACAAATAAATAAACATTGCATGTAATTAAAAAAAAAAGAAGCAAAATAACATTCTTAACCATCTTTTTAATTTAAAATACATAGGCATTTCTTTTTGTTCACCAAATTCTTATTTGATGTTGACTGATACAGACGTGCGATTTGACATCATGGCGGTCCTTGTGACAGATGTGATTATGGCCTGAAAATGACGTTCATCAGACACTTGTTTGATTGACGTTAAATTGCAAGTTTGCACTAGGTTTAAGGGTGTGAGAGTATTAGATTATGGATGAAGGGGAAAAATTAAGTTACATTGAATGGAGGACAGCAGAAAGAGCAATCAACTGCTGGAATGACTGTTACAAGAGCCAACATCCCACACATATTATGCTCTTTGTCCCACTGTAGATTACAGCACCTGCCACTTTAAAAATGTCCAGAAAAAATAATCTTGCTTCTAGTTTATTATGCTGTATTAATATGTTGGTATTTGTTGGTATTTTCCCTAAAAAATAAATTAATGTAAGGTGTTGTACCCCGTTGCTAAGGGGGAAGCTGAACAGTTAAAGGGGAAGTTTAACACATATCACATCAATTTCCCCTTTAACGCATAGCACACAAACTACCCCTTTAAGGCTTATCACACCAACTTCTCCTTTAAGGTGCATCACACCAACTTCCCCCTTAATACATATCACATCAACTTCCACTTGATTGCATATTGCATCAACTACCCCTTTAACATGTATCACACCAACTTTCCCTTTGACATGTATGACACCAACTTCCTCTTTAAGGCATATCGCACCAACTTCCTCTTGATGTGTATCACATTAAGTTCCCCTTTAGCAAGTATCGCCTCAATTTCCCCTGTAGTGCGTATCGAATCAACTTCCCCTTTAGCGAGTATCGCATCAATTTGCACTTTAGCATGTATCGCATCAACTTCTCCTTTAGTGTTTATCGCATCAACTTCCCCTTTAGTGTGTATTGATTAACTCCCCCTTAAGAGCGTGGACCATGCTCAAAACGCGTCAGGCATTCACTGTTGATGTTTTACTATGTATTAATAAAGTCCGACTTTTAATCATATGATCCAGGTACCTGGTGATCACTTTTACACGGAGTGCGGCAATAGCCTTCTCTGCATCTCAAAGTTTTTACTGTGACGTTGGAACCAAGCGAAGGGTTCGGGGATGTTCAGCACCCGGACCACCCAACCCACCCAAGAGGGGCGAGTCCAACTTACTTAATTAACGTAAAAAAATTCGAAAAAAGGGGTACCGAGGCATTTTTAAAAGTTGTAAAGTAGCCTATGCTTTTCCTCAGCTCCTTATACATATATGTACCAAGTCTCATGAAAATTGTCCCAGCCGTTTGAAGGTTTTTCTGGAACATACAAACACACATACATACATACATTGACATGTTATCATGTATATATATATATATATATATATATTATAGTAAGTCAGGCGCACTCCACGGGCTTGTTAAATCTTTAATAAGTAAAAAATGGTAGGCCAAAGCAACCTATGCATTTCAGCCTGACTTACTATAATATTGGAAACCTTTCCGGCAGCACCCAGGCAGCTGACGACGGAGGGCATCGGATCCTATCTACCTATATATATATATATATATTGTATGAAGCAAAATTGCTAAAATTGAGTAGATGGTGGTAAGTGAAAGCCTCACACACTTATCTAGTGCAACCTAGTAGAAAGATGTGAATCCAAATAAATGAACCTATTAATTAGGATCTTGGTTACACTGACGTGGTTGGAAGGGTTTTTGTTTTAGGATTCTAAATATGAAACTAACTGGGCCCTAGAATTGCATTTATAATCTCTTTTCTTCGTTTGTACTTATTAATGTCAGATAATTGTGCTCCCACAGTGATGTCTGGAAGGCTTCTGATTTTGCTATGATCATAAACTTGCTATGATCATAAACTTCTAAATATGTATAAAGTTTTGTTTTCATTAGGAATATGTACAATGTAATTATAATTTTGGAATTGCATTTACAAACTACTTTAAGGAGCATGTACAGAAAATAAAAAAGAAAAAACACTATTTGCTAACAATAATTTGTATTTTTTTACTACTTGACTACTGGCTTATTAGCCATGTGAAAAAGTATACCTCATGTAAAATTTATTCTTTTATAACATATAGTATATGGACATCTCTTTATTTCGTCTTTACTGTCTAATGTCCTATAGCCTAAGAATATGTATCATCTGAATTGTAATGCTTATTCAACATTTAACATGACTATAAACCTCAACTGAATGCTTCACATTTAGAGACCTACCGGTATTATCACTAACATACCTGGTTTCTTTCAGACATGAGAAAATCTTTTCTGCCCCCAGGCAGTCCAAGTTCAATATAAGTTCTTACCAAGCGAAGGTCAGCACTATTACCTAAGGTAACAATAAAGGTATCACTGCTAATTAAGTAAACAAGATGAATTATTTCTTTGCTTGACATAGAAAAAAAATTGCCTAAATTTTTTTTGATTTGAACAAAAAAGGTCAAATAGTAATTCTCGATATGTTGTCAAATTAAATACCGTATATGCTGGCGTATAAGACGACTTTTTAACGCCGGGTGTAAGAAAACAAATGCTGCGGTGAGGCAGCTTCCTGGTTCGGCGGTCAGCTGACTACGCGCGGGGAACGTAGTCATGCAACCTCAGGGCTCCCCCCTCAACCTCATCTCCCTCTCCCCTTTGAACCAAGAAGTCCTGTGACTGAGCCGAGATCTTCATCTTAGACTGCCTGTCCTGTCAAAGGCTGTGGGAGAGAGGTATGGGGCTTAATTTATATGTATCCTGACCTGTACAGCTGTGGTCTGCAGGAAACTGTGGGACGGGCTGGAGGTAGATTGCCGGATTACTGTGAAGTGCACAGTCATGTGACCAGGAACCAGGAGGCTGCGTTTGGCTGCTACTAATGCGAGCGGCTGGATACAGGGGTGGGCCAGATGGATGGAGGAGGCATGATTTCTCTGTTTACCAATGTCAGAGAAGGAGGTGTTGGGATGCGTAGAAAGAGGGGTAGTCTTATATGGTGAGTATATCCCAAAATCTATATTTTAACTGGAAAAGTTAGGGGGTCGTCTTATACGCCCAGTCGTCTTATATGCCGGCAAATAAGGTAAGTTTAAATTAATCCCAAATAAGTTGATATTTTTATAGTCCATCATAATCATAGATGAAAAAATACATATATTTTAATTGAACTAAACAGATCTATTAGTCTATGTAGCATAATAATGGATATGGGCAGTTATATCCTCTGGTATATGACCCTTTAATACCAGATTTGCCTGTTATTGTGAGTAACAGTGCTGATGTGATGGAGCTTTTTAAAAGCAATATAAAAAGGTTTTTTTATTTTTACCATCAAGACCATGAACACAGATAATTAGATGTATTCCTTCATCTGAGCCATCATCATCTTCCGTGCTGAAATATGGGATGGTAGAGGCCAATTGAGGAACATCACTGTACAAGAATCCAGGGAGTTTTAATTGCTTTAGCTCTTCTTTAGCCTGGAGAAATCTACAAAAAAACATTGTTATACTAACAATATATTAAAACATTTGTAACATGAATATTACATATAAGGACATAGACTGTATGCACATTGCACAATTCTCAACTAATCCAACAGAACAAAAATAAGCATCTTGTCTCCCAAGCACTCATTGTATATTGAGGTGACTTAATATATGCATCAGTTATTGTAGGGTCATATGGAACGCCAAGGTGACTTTTAATATCATTTAACAATAGATGATTATTCTTTACATGAAAATACACAAAGGAGTTCCTTAACTATATAAAAACACAAGGCCAGCGTGCTTTCAGAAAGTTCATGATAAAGTGACTTCTAATAATATAGTTTTAATAAACTAAAATACAGAGCAATGAATATCCAGTAAATTACATTCTTCTGAATGATGCTTAAAGAGTATCTCCGGCCCTAAATTGCAAAAAATTATATAATGTAGGGGACTCCTTCCCAACCCTAACTGCCAGCCTAAAAAAGTGTAAAACTGGTCCAGAATGATACTGTGATTGACAGAAAGGGGAGAGTTCACATGCACATGCCAGAGTCCTTAGTGAGGACATAGAAGTAGCAGGCACGGGGTGACACACAGGCAGCTCCTACTCTTCACTTTTTGGACTTTCAGCAGGAAAACCATAGGGAGGAGAGGAGAAAGGTAAGGATTTTTATACACTACGAAGTGGGGCAAATTTTAGTTTTGGGTGTGAACATGCCCTTTAACAAAATTTTAGATATAAGGACAATAAAATTTGGCTTCAGGTGTAAACCAAAGGATTCCAAATTAAATTATTCATTTAACATAAATGTATCCAAAATACGGAAGCTTTGCTAATTCACTCCATGATTCAATAACTTGTAGAACCACCTTTAGCAGCAAAACCCAGAAGAAATTATTTTCTGTATTAATCTTCCACACTGTTTTGGAGGAATTTTGGCCACCCTTATTGGGTCTGGGCTTTGACAGGGTAATTCTGTTGTACATTCGCTGGTGTGTTTGGAATAATTGTCCTGTTGCATGTCCTAATTTCAACCAAGCTTTAGCAGATGGCCTTGCTTTTCACTCTAAAATACAGAAAAGGTTCATGGCCTACCTAATGAGTGCAAGGTGCACAGAGGTCTTTTGGCTGCAAACCAAGCCCAAAATCATCACCCCTCAACTTAACCTCCACTTAACCTTGGTCTTATCTGTCCAAATACATTGCTCCAGATGTTTTGTTTTTTGTTCAGATGCAACTATACAAACCTAAGCCATGCTGCCAATGTTCTCCTGAGAGATGTCTCCTAAAACTGTATTCTCATTAAACTTAAAGGACAACTGAACATATTTTTTTCAACCATATTGAGAAAGCTTTTTTCCCTAGAACACTTATACATTGTAAGATTCTTCTCTAGTAAGTTGCATTTATGTACATGCAAGAAGTACATTTTGTAACTAAGAAGACTTCCATGTTTCCATTTGCCAGTACAACTCACAATCTATGTAGTTTGCATGTGCACCTTTGGGACACACCTCATTATCTCACTTTTTCCTGTCTTTAGAGTTGTACAGCCTATCAGGAACAATACTAAATTGTTGATTTTATTATTTTTTTGTTTGTTTGTTTCCATTATGTTCCTAAGAAAAGTTTCTAAATGTACAGACAATCAATTTCTGGCAAGATAGTAGTTTAGTGCTCTGTATTAGCAAAACTAAGTACATTCTAGCCAAGAAATAAACTGCAATGATTTCCAAGACTTTTCTTTTTTGCATGAAATGCAAAGGAATGTGTAATTGTCAGGAATAGTAGTGTTACAATGTGTGTGCAAACAAACTACGCTTAAATCCTTGTTCTGTGTCAGTGAGACAAGATTTCTGAGCTGGAAAGGACACCAAAACAAAGAGGTGGATTACGGAAGCTGACCCCAAGTACCCACAGGTTAATATCATAAATTATCTAACAGCCAAAGCAAAGGGAAAGGGGAGACACAGCTTGCTGTATCTTTTTTTAAATCTGCTTTGGCTATTGGGGCAATATTGTCTGGTGACTTTAATTCCCCTAACATTTAAGATGCTAACTGGAGCCTGTAGAGTCTGAGATTTAGCTCTTGTTTAGACTTAAATTGTTTGAAAACAGCATTATAATCCTCCCAACAACTGCTTTTCTAAGATCACTGCTGATGTCTTTCCTCCCTAGCATTGTAAATGAATTCTCCACACCAGGGTACTGTCAAAAAGACTGCTTTTAAAAAGGTGTTCACACTAGCTTGTAATCATTTAATTAGTAGCACCTGTCTGTTACTTACCCTCTTCATTCCTATGGAACCTTTTAAGCACCACATTTTTTTATTACGTGCTGATACTTAAAACTTTAGATTGATATGATATGGTTGTAGAACACCACAAGAATTTCCTTATATTTTACAAATGTGGTTACCTTATTCACTCAATAATACTCAATAATATATATTGAATAGTCTTTCCCTTGCAATATAATTTTGTTGCATACTGAGAACGCCTGGTGTTCAGGTTTCTTGTACTCAGGATTGGCAGTTATTCCATTTAATTTGGAACTTTTTGAATGGGTAAATAAACATTAATTACAATGTATACTCTGTTTTTGTTTTTTTAGTTTAAATAGCAGTCTTTATGTTGTTGAGTGATTTGTCTGTCCTATCCATTATTTTTATAATTTATTACCATTCTTAATTATAGAAGTGCACATTTGTATATTTATATATTAATCTGTTAAAAAAAAAATAAGATTCACTAAAGGTACTCACGCTAGCATTAAAGGCTTGGGTGAACTTTCATACCAGGCAAGAGATGAACATGTTGCACCACAGGGTTGTTTTGTAATCGTGTCAAAAGTGTTCCTTGAAAGAAATGCTGTACCACAAGGGGAGTCTCTCAGTGTGTAGGAAAAACAACTTGGAGTACAAGCACCAGGCAGGTTTGTGGCATCTCTCAAATACTCAGAACTAATTCGCTCTGATCTCAAACATTTTTCAAGCGCTGGATCAAAGTCAACTTCACATACTGTATCATCAGCTTTATATAATGGGCCATCTGTTTCCTCATAGTAGCCATTCTCAATCATGTCTTCATCCTGCTCCTCCTCATCATCATTTTCTTCTGAAAGTGGTAGGCAATCCGACAATTGCTTTATATTCTCCTTTGCACTGACAACGTATTTGACATCATCCGCTGGGCTAAAGTCAGAAATGTCAGTGCTACTTTGAGATCCAAAATAATTCTCAATAAATCCTTGTTTTACCATATCAGTGCTGCTGTTTGAAGAAAGATTAGCAGTAGCTTGGCTTTCATCTGTAACAGCAGACAAGGTTTTAATATTCTCATTGGGTTCCGTTTCACAATTTTCAATGTTGTCATGCTGTACTTCTTCAATTGCAACACAGCCAGAAATTATAGACTGTTCCCCAACAACAATAATTTCATGACTGAGAGAGCCTTGGGTATCACTGAAATGTTTGTCAGGAATCTGGAGCTCTCTAAAAGTGCTCATGCTCTTTGTCAATGGAATAGGTATACTTTTAATTTCATTTGGTGTTTCCTCATCCAAAATTGCAAAATGAAAAAGATCTCGTATATTTGAAAGGGAAGAAGGTACATACAAAGTTTCACTTTCAGAAAAAACAACACACTGAGGCTCTACGAGAATGCTAGATTTCTTAATTTCAATCTTTGGTAAATCAACTACACCCAAATCTAAAACAGTTTTACTGTCCTTTAATTTACTTTCTGGGACAGATATCTTCGAATTCTCATCAGGCGTGAGTTCATCGTCGTCTGAGGGCAACGAATTAATTGATGTCAAAGATGACTGGATTTCACTTAGTGCACTGGTACTTTCAGTGCAGTGACTTTCTAAAGCAGTTCTCAAACTTGCCTCAGGTTTTTGCAAAAAATGGGGAAATAGTTTATCTGTTAAAACTGTGCCTTGCTCGGTCTGGTCTTCCACATTTTGATCTGGATTTGGATGAGTAGCAAAAGAACTGGGCTCACTTTCAACACCAGAATCAGAGAATCGTGAAGAAGCACATGTAAGATTAATATCAGGCAACTTAATGGTGTCACTGCTTACAACAATGTGGACCTCTTTTGGCACAGTTGTCTGTTGATTGTTTTTTATTTTTGAGAAGATTTCTGCATTTCCAGTCAGTTTGAAATTTGTTTCCAGTACATCTTTATCGAGTACAGAATCAGTATTAAGTGATGGTAAAATTTCACCATGCAGTGGCACATGCCCTGGACCCTGCAAGCCATCCTTAGTTTCTGGTTTGGAGCCAAACAGAACTGTGACCTTTTCACCCTCAAATGGGTTCTTGGTATATGGCTTAACCACTATTGTCCTTACTCCTGAAGGGATCATGGTTTGACTGCCATGGCAGATTTCTTCAGGAACAACAGTCTGCAGAGCACTATCCAGTGGTATAAGCCCAGTACCTGCCTGCTGCATGTTGAGCGTACCTAAAATGGCGGAAGTGGAGAAAGGAGTTAGGATACCAGTATTCCGAAAACTGCTCTGGTTTCTTTGAGTATTGTCAAATGCTGTCAGCAGTGATTTATTTGTGGCTGTATTAGATGACAGATTTGTATGCTCTTTTTGAAATGACTGTAACCCAGAGGACTTAATGTCACTTGCCAGAAAGCCCTGCATATGGTTACGTCCATCCTTGTGACAATGAGAAGGCCTGCCTTCAAAGGATTTAGATATAGCCTCTGCTGTAGCAGCCTTTAAACACTTGTAGCTTACTAAAACAACTGAATCCTTAGAATTTTGCTTTACTATCTTTTTTGGATTCTCGTGTTTCATTGATTTCATGAGTTTATTTACTTTTGCTTTTGATTTATTATTATCTTCATTTTTACTCTTTTGGCATTTTGTAAGTTGTTTATCACCTTCACTACACCAAGCAGGTGTTGAGGCACCTTCAGCTCTGACATTCAGCTCAGGGCTCGTGAGCCCACCGCAAGATCCCTCATCATTGTCAACCTTGAACTGTTTACTCGAATCCGATTTGCTTGAGTTCTGAACTCCCAACCAAGGTCCATCCAAATCTGCAAATTTGAAAACAAAAACAAAATGAAATGCAGTTGTATGATTTTGCATTTTATTCAATGCAATTTTTTTAAATTCTAATTATCCTTTCAAGGAAACCACTTAAGCATTTTCAATTACTTGTATTAATATAACGCCAAAATGCAATGCATTTCTGCTATGAGCTAGCTGTTGTCAAAGCTGAATAGCAAAAGTAATTGATAATCCAGTTGGGTGCAACAATCATTTTGGCAACTAAGGAGGACATGAGTGCAGCATCTTCTGAATGTATGTATGTGTTTGTGTCACACAATACTGTGCAAAAAAAACCAGGACTCTGTGCACCTCTAACCATTGTGGTACTATACATATTTCTATATATATATTTGACTGTGCATCCATCCCAGTGTTATATACACAATACTGTGCAAACATTTTAGGCAGGTGTGTAAAAATGCTTTAATTAGGAATGCTTTTATAAACAGAAATGTTAATAGTTTATGTTTATCAATAAATTCAATGAACAGAAGAAAAATTTAAAACAAATTTTAGGTACACTGCAAAAGTATTTTTAAAAATGCTTGGAGAACAATCACATATCTCTTCTGGAAGAAGGATGCTTCAAATCCTTCTCTCCGTATGTAATCCCAAACACTCTCGATGATGTTAAGCTTAGGGCCCAGTGTGAGCCATACCATCACCAGGACTCTTGGCTCTTCTTTACTTTTAAGATAGTTTTGCATATTAGCTTTATGTATGGGGTCATTGCCCTGCTGAAGAAAAAAATAGGGCCAATCAGATGCATCTTTGATGTTTTGCATGATAGAAAAATATCTGCTTGTATTTTTCAGCATTGAAGAAATAATTTGCAAAGATGTACCCCCCAATTTGACTCATCAGTACAGAGCTACTGCTGCCATTTTTTTTTTTCATCCCAGTTTATATGTATAGTTGAGTTGCTTGCCTTTTTTCCATATTAGAGTTATAGCTATTTGGCCGCAGTTTATATGTGACGACCTCTAAAGTTTATGCCATTTCAAACGAATAGCACTGTTGGAAGCATGCATGATGTGTCTTTAAAGGATAACTGTACTGAAAAATCAAGTTATGTTAATTTGGAAGCTGCAGTAAATACCGTTACCGTTTTTTTTTTTAGCTATGCACCTCCAGAGCCTAGCTTTGTGCCTTGAAAGTTGCTGACATCTTGTTACTGGTTTGCTGAATGTTAAGCTCCGCCCCTCTGAGATTTCCTCTGCTTTCTCCTGCTTGACCCTCAAACAGTAATGCCTTGTCCTTTGAAGGGCCAGTGACAGGAGCCCTTCCCTTCCTCCCTCCAACCATGCGGATCCATCCCCAGCTGCCCATCCACCTTGCTCGCTCCAAATGGCAATCGGAAAGTATCCCTGGATCACTCAGAACTACAGCATATGTATTAAAGGATAAGTGCACTGTAAAATAAAGTTCTGCTCAATTGCAAGCTGAAGCTTTAAAAATACATTTGCCATATTTTTTCCCCCCCTAAGCCCATCCAGAGACTACCTTAATAGCTTTAAAGTTGCTGACATCTTGTTTGTGTTCGGTTGACTAATTAGCACTGCCCTTTCAGCTTGCTCCTGCTTCGTTAGCCTCACTTGATAGTTCCCGGCCGCTCCATGTGCGCGTCCGTAATGCACATGTCAGAGCGCACGTGACGTGAAGTCAGTGCGTGTACGTGCGTGACATCATGCGTGCACACACTGACGGAGCGGCCAGGAACTATCAAGTGGGGCTAACAAAGCAGGAGCGACCTGAAAATTTTACAGTGTACTTATCTTTTAATCCTAATAGCAAATGTCAATATTTTTTACATTTAGAAACTCATCCAGCCCACTATTGAAGCTATTCAATGAACTTTCCATTACCACATCTGCTGGAAGATGTTTCACTCAGTGTAAAGAAACCTTTCATAACTCTAATCTGCCTGCATAGTCAAGCCCCTCATTTCCCCTTATTATTTTAGTTGCCCTTCTCTGAACTTTGAACTCATGTCTTCTTTGTATATGTGATTCCAAAACTGCACCGCATATTTAAAATGAGGCCTTACCAATGCATTGTAATGAATCTCCCTTGAATCTATTCCCTTGAATGTAGAGCTAGCAATATCTTGCTAGCTCTAGCTGTGGCTGTGTGGCATTGTTTGCTACAGCCAAGTCTGTTATCTGCTAGAATCTTTTTCGATTAGAGATTCACTTAGCACATATTAATTTATGGTGTAGGTGGCACAAGAATTGTTAAACCACAAATGCATAACCTTACATTTTTCAACAGTAAATCTCATCTGCCTAGGTCTGCTTGCACCAATTGCACATCATTTGAAGTTTCCAAAGCTCTGCATATTTTAGTGTCATCAGCATGTACAAATGTTTTTATCTAGGCCAACATTCCTCAGTTTATACATTAGTCGCCTAAGTGGAACAGTATCAAAAGACTTAGCAAAATCCAAGTATACGACATTGCACTGCTAAGCCTGAATCTAGATTCTTACTCACTTCTTCATAAAACCAAGAAATTTGCCTGACAAAATCTATTTCTCATAAATCCATGCTACTAATAAGATCAGTTCTGGAGACAAAGTCCAGCAAATGATCCCGTAACAAAGTTTCCAGCACCTTCCCTAGACTTACAGGTCTTTAGTTACCAGGTTGTGAACATATACCTTTTTTGAATATTAGTATTACATTGGCTTTTTCCAATCGAGGAGCACATCACCAGACAAAAGTCAATCTAAAAAAATAAAACTGGACTAAGCTCTCTTGAAGGGGAAGTTCAGTTGAAAAAGCCGATTTTGTGGCGCTGAACTCTGCCTATTTGTTCCATAGCACAAAGAGACAACAAATTCCATGGGAATGCTCAAAATGCTGATACAAAAATACAAATAATGCTGCTGATCCTTCGAAGCAGGGTGAAAATTTTGCTTAGGGCATGGTTTTCCCTTTCAATAGACATCTATAGTGGCACATTTCCGATTAGTATAGTATAGTATTTGAGGTTGAATATATACATATTATTAGAAAGGTGGATAGGGTAATCTGCTGCCAAGACCCTTGGTAGAGTTTGACATGTGGTGGATCATGTACAAAGATTATTGGGTGGGTCTGGGAATTACCTGGTATCTTGGTTCACATTAATGCTAATTACAATGTTAGAGGAAGAGGAGAGTTCCTTAAAAGGACCTCAAGGGTCGTATATTCAGAAATACTACCGCAGCCATGTGCTACGCTAGGGAGGCAACTGGAGCTAAGCGGTTTGGGTTTTTAGAGAACTGGACTGACTTTTCTGTCGGCTACAGGCTCTTTTGTAAGGATGGACTGCACTTCAATAAGTGAGGTTAGGGAGGCATGTACGTCATAGAATGGAAGTAAATTAAATGATAATCTAAAATGTATGTTTACAAACACAATAAGCCCGGCTGTAAAAACTAGGGAACTAGAGCTTTAAAAGAAAGATATGATTTAATTAGTATAGCAGAAACATGGCTAAATAATTCAGATGACTGGGCAGTAAATTTGAAAGGATATAGAAGTGGACTGCTTTTAAAGGGATATTAAACTATTACATTTCTAAATTTATACCATAAGTGGAAAAGTGTAAACAAATTAGGTCAACTTCTGCCTAGCTTAATGCTCAGGTAAAATGTTTTTTAAAGGGCAACTAAAGCCACAGAACAACACTGAACCAGAAGGCAGAACACCTTGATATAAAACCAGTAATCTGTGTCTTACCTCTCCTTTTGATACAGGCGCTGGGAAATTTACCTAAATAACATATGGTTTGTGCTTTACTTCTCAGCATTCTAGTATCAGACAGTTTGGTCAACGACCATTATGTTCTGCACATGCTCAGTCCTTAGCTATGGCACAAACTTGTTACAGTTGGTCACACCCATTAATAATCTCTAGCCAATCCTTTTACAGGACAGATAAAGCAAGGAAGCATGTGACTGAGGTCAGGAGGTGTGGTCTGACACTGCACATACACACAGATACTTCATCCAGTTCTTAACAGGCTTTGATTTACTTTAACAGAGTTTACTAAAGTGGCATTTTATAGTTTATTGGTGTTTTTAGAGGGGTGTTTTCTGATTCTGGAGTATATAAAATTGGGTTTAGTTCTCCTTTAAGTTTATCAATAGTAAAAAGATGAGGACTGAGAAAGTGGGACCATTAAATAATGGGGCTAAAACGGTTATCGAGGATGCTGAAAAGGCTAATGTGCTAAACTATTTTCCCCCTCTGTATTCACTTAAGAATCCTGGGGCATATTTATAAAAGAGCGAAAAGTAGCGAAATGTTTTCGCATTCGCTTTTCGCATGGGTTTTCGCCAAAAAGACAGTTAACGCTATTTATAAAGGTAGCGTTAACGAATGGCGAAACCGTTTCCGCGAGCTATCGCTAAACCCTTTTCGCCTAACTTCGCAATGGTAATTTTAGCGAAAAGGGAGCAAAAAGGCATAACGCGATTTATAAAAGAGCGAAAGGTGGTTTTTGCATTAAAAAGAGCGAAAGATTAGCGCGACCCTGAAGGGGGTGAAAAGTCATTGTTTGAGCGAAAAGGCATTCTAATGGGTAATATCCTTGAAAAAGCGAACGCGCATTAGAAGGGCGATCGCCGCTTAGAGTGTAATTGCCTTGGAAAAGCGACATTAGAAAGGCGAATGCGCATTAGAATGTAATATGCCTTGGAAAAGCGACATTAGAAAGGCAATCGCGCATTAGAATGTAATATGCCTTGGAAAAGCGAACGCGCATTAGAAAGGCGAACGCGCATTAGAAAGGCGAACGCGCATTAGAAAGGCGAACACATTAGAAAGGCGAACACATTAGAAAGGCGAATGCACATTATAATGTAATATGCCTTGGAAAAGCGACGCGCATTAGAAAGGCGAACGCACATTAGAAAGTGAACGCACATTAGAAAGCGAACGCGCATTAGAAAAGCGAATGTGCAGTGCAAAAGAAATTGTATTCCAATTGAGATTCTAAGAAGATTGACTAATAAGACATGGTTGACTTCTTGGTAAATGTGAGGTGGCCATTTTGAACTTGACATCATTTTCTAGTGGGCTTTTCTGGTTTCGAATGGTTTTCACAATGCAGTCTTCTTAGATGCGTTAAGTTTTCGCTGCGATACTTTTCGCTCTTTATCGCGCCCGTTCGCCTTTTTCAGCCGCGAAGTGTGTTTTTTTCGCTTTTTTTAAATAAGGCGAAACGAAGCCCCAAATGGCGATATTTTCGCTGCGATTGCGGCGCTAATTATTTGGCGAAAAAGACAACCCTTTATAAATATGCCCCCTAGTCCTTACAGCAGGGACTGTAATAATATGACAGTTATAAATGACGAATATTCACTGACAGAGGGTATGGTACAGAAACAATAAGACAAAGTTAATATCAATGAAGCTCAAGGACCAGATGAAATACATCCTCGGATGTTAAGTGAACTTAGTCCAGTTATATCTAGACCACTGTTTTATATCTTTTTAGATTGCCTTTTGTTTCGTAATGTGCCGCCGGATCGGAAAGAAGCCAATACATGATGTTCAAAAAAAGGTATTCGTTCACAGCCTGGTAACTATAGACCTGTAAGCCTAACATCAGTGGTAGGAAAGGTGCTTTGTTATGGGATCATATCCTGGACTTATATCCAGAACTCATGTTATAAGTATAGCTCAGCATGGATTTAAGAGAAATAGATGGTGTCAGACAAATTTACTTGGTTTTTATGAAGAAGTGAGTAAGATTTTACATTCTGGAATAGCAGTGGATGTAGTATACTTTTGCTAAAGCTTTTAATACTGTGCCACATAGGCAACTTGTGTTTAAATTGAGGTCTGTTGCTCTAGAAAAAAAACATTTGTACATGGATAGAGAATTGGTTGTTGGATTGCAAACAGAGAGTAGTGGTTAATGGAGCTACATCCATGTAGGCTTAAGTTCTAAGTAAAGTGCCTCAGGCTTCTGTACTAGGACATTGAGAGGAAGGTCTCTGTGTTTGCTGGTGGCACTAAAATGTGCAAAGCTTTGGAAACCTCAAATGATGTGCAATTGCTGCAACCAGACCTAGATAGATTGTCAAATTGTGCAGCAGAGTGGCAGAAGAGATTCAATGTTAATAAATGTAAGGTAATGCATTTGTGGTTCAATCCTTGTGCTACCTACACCATAAATAATGCTGTACTAGGTGAATCTCTAAAGCTAGGTACACACAGTACAGATTTCTGAAAGATGACAGACAGGATCTGCAAGATCCTGTCTGCCATCTTTCAAAGATCTGCATACACACAGTCCCGAGCGTTCTCCCTATAGGGAGAACGCTCGGGACTGTGTGTTTCCACGGCCGTGCTAGACTCCATAGGAGTTAGGGGATGTTTTCGGCCTTTCCGAAAGCGTACGGCCGACCCGATCGTTCGGCGGCCGCGCACTCGTTCGGGAAACAAACGTACACACAGTAACGATAAAGCCCCGATACCGTGGATCCGACGGTTCGGGGCTTTATCGTTACTGTGTGTACCCAGCTTAATGGAAAAGATTTGGTGGTTTTAATTGATTACAGACTTGGCTGTAGCAAAACAATGCCAGACTATAATAGCTAGAGATAGCAAGATATTGTAAAAGAGGGTAAGATGCAAGAGAGAAAAATATTATTCTCCCGCTTTACAATGCACTGGCAATTAGATACACCTGGATACAAAATTGTGTCTGCAGATCAACCCAATAATGCTATGCTGGATTTTAGTGATCTTTAGCAATGCATATAGTAATACAGATGTCAAAATAAAGGACATCCTGGATAATAGTGACCACCGGATTTGACCAGTTACAACTCAACACCAGTATCGGACTGGTTTGTTGGGGCCCACCAGGAAATCTGAGACCAGGGACCAACGAGGAGAGTTTAGGGGCCCATCTAACATTCATATCACTCATTTACATTTTATTTTACTCCTACTGACAATGTTGTTTATTAAAATGCATTTCAAACTGTCCTTTGGCTCTGTATTAAAATTTTAGCAGCTTTCTCTAAAAAGACAAAATAAAAAACAAAGCTACAAACAATGGCAACCGCTTTAGGTTAATTTGATAAATTATAACACCTTTTTATAAATTGGAAAGTAACACTTTAATTGAAAAGGGTTTGGATATTAATGTCATATTTCCCATGTCATTCAAAAGCAGACCCTTTATTGACATTGCTTTACTGCACTTCAAAGTAAGTTTCGTTTTTTTTGGTAATTATATTCTAGCCAAAGTTCAGAAACAGAATTCACCTAGCTAGATTATTAATAGTCAGAAGTTGGAACTTCAGAAAAAGGGCTAAAGTATGTCAGGTCATTTACCGTATATACCGAGTATAAGTCGACTCGAGTATAAGTCGAGGTACCATTTTACCTCAAAAATGAGTAAAACCAATTGACTCGAGTATAACGAGGGTAGAGTCTCCCTCCAGGTCCAGCCCCAGGAATAAAACCTATTTCCTGCACCCATCTTCTCACCCTGCCACTACACTACACTACTACAGTACACTACACTACTCCCTGCACCCATCTTCTCACCCTGCACTCACTACTACAGATACCACTACTCCCTGCACCATCTTCTCACCCTGCCACTACACTACACTACACTACTACAGTACACACACTACTCCCTGCACCCATCTTCTCACCCTGCCACTACACTTATACACTACACTACACTACTCCCTGCACCCATCTTCTCACCCTGCCACTACACACACTACTACTAATGCCTTACCTTTGCAGGAGAGTCCGGCCCCCGACATCTTGATGGAGGAATCCGGCTGCGCGAGATGGAGGAATCCGGTGCCGCGTCCACTGATGGTGCATCCACATGCGTCACGACTCGCGCCGGTCTAATTTCCCGGCCCGAGTGTGACGTCAGTGGATGACCATCAGTGGACGCGGCAGCCGGATCCTTCACCAGTAAGTGACTGGACTCGAGTATAAGTCGAGGTTCAGTTTTCAGGCTGTTTTCACAGCCTGAAAACCTCGACTTATACTCGAGTATATACGGTACTTTCAGGTCAATGAAAGTAAATCAAAGATTTATGACCAAATGTCAGATAGGGACAGTCCCGCCAAATTTGTAACATACAGGGAGATTCAATAAAAGATAAATAAATAAATCTTTATATCATTAAAAAACATTTAAAAAGCTACAATCTATGGTTGGGGCAAAATTAGCACCATTTTAACGAAAATAACTTTTATTTAATAATGCTGATAGTGCCTTCTGCCATAAAAAAAGACACTTTGTTGAAATAGAAAGAGGAAACTAGTAAAAGTAAATCCTACTAGCAAAAAAGTGTGGGGTTGTTTAATAGAGATGGTGTAGAGAAGATAAATGCATTAAACAGTTTCCTCTGTATGTATAATGTAGTAACTCTTGCCACCCACCCCACCCAAAAATGTTTTACATGGTAGTAGTTTATTCCCCTACTTTACAGAGATAGACACTGTCACTAACCCACCTGGTTATGTGTAAATAGAGTGATAAGCTTTGGGACAGGACGGATGTGAACTGATTAAAATAATTGTAAAGGCACTGTGGAATATGTAGCGTTATATATAAAATACATACATACAAGTGTAAATATATTATGCTAATCACTGCACAAATAGAGGGCAGGTACATTTTACGATTTTTTTTTAAAATATTTCATAGGATCTAAAATAATTATAGCATAATAAAAATATAAGGTAGAATGGTGCTACAAGGCTTCATCAAGTTCTAATTGTTAAAACTTTCTAGAGACACAATTGCTTTATAAAATCTTACAAAGTAAATACAAAGTACAAATACATTTACACAGACTAGAGAAGCTTCTGAAATAAAAATCACAGAAGTGAGTTTCAATAGAGAAGATTGGAAAAAATACTCCATAAACAGAATGGTAAAGTGACTAACCCACAACAAATGCTCAACAGAATGATCTAAGGTCTGCCATGTGATTACAAGCAATAAATCATTTAAATGAATTAAAATACAATTTTATGTCTAACAATACTGTTTTTTCATTAAAGAGATTATACAATAGACAAATATGTATAAGAGATATTATCTTCATACACACCTTCTGTGATGTAATCTAATAACCTATCTTCAAGATAATAGGTAGAGAGTTAAAGTCTCACTCCCCTCAGGGCACTCAATGGAAGTGGTGGGAGGGAACTGAAGTAAGAAGAGTTTTTATAGCTGTGGACATCTGAATGACTTTGGGCACACACACAGGAAAAAAAATGAAAGTAAAAAGTTCAGATAACAACAATGATAATATTATATACTACTTAAGTGGGGGAGATTAACTAGAGCTGCTGATAGCTGCCAAACTCCTTATTGAATTCCTGGCGCAATGAAGGAGATATTGAATTGGTTAGTGAAACTTTTAACTCCTTAAAACTGTGTGGGTTCTGGGTAAATGAGTAAGCTTTTCTATAAGATTTTTAATTTATTTTTTTTATAAACTTTATTCATTTGTTTCAAGTTCTGTGAAAAGCCAACATTGGCTTGATGCATACAGGTTTCCCTTGCTACAGTTGCAAACAAAGAATGTAATCAAGAAAAAATTATTTTACAGGTTTTTTTTACAGTAGCTTTGATTATAGCATGGATATCCTGAAAGATGACGACCAATACCAAACGAAAGACTTCTGCACAAACTGGTTCAACGTGTGAATTCATTACATTTCTAGTTTTTTTTCTTTTCGTCATAAACACTATTCTTCTTTTTTCCATTTTTGGTTGCTGGTATGCTCAAAAAAAAAATAAAGTAAGGCCATAGATCTCAACATACAGCTCGTTTTAACTATTGCCTGTGCCTTGTTGCCCCTTATCTCACTACACACAGTCCTTGCAGATATTTATTGACAAGAGCTCTAACTTACCCAGGCAGTAGGAATGTAGGTCCCTCTTCCAAGGGTAATTAGCACTGGAGTTTCTGTAGCAAATCATTAGTAGTGCCCAGTGGACATTTTCCACGGTCTGATTGACCAAGCAACTGATTCCCAGTAAAATTCTGAGTGAGGTTTTTAACAAGGATGCACCTACAGTATCTATGAATATCACTGCATCTTTGACATATTAAGATTATGTGCACAAAGATCAGTAAGCATAAGTCTGCTCTTTAGCCTGTTAGCACTAATTTAATATAGCATATGTACTTGTAGTGAGTTTGTGTGGAAGACAAGAATACCAATGTTTATTTTCTGAATATAAACATGACCGTAATTTACTGGAAAACAGAAAAGGTGCTTTTAAGTTTGTCACAGGGAATATAACATCCTATGAACAAAGCAAGAATATGTTTTAAAAAATCGTTTATGGATCCTGATTAAATATGCTCATAAATTATGTACATATTTCCTATTGTTATCCTTGGGTGTCCTTGGATGATTAAATTAAGAAGTTGCATAAAGTATAATTATAACAGTAAATAATTCTGCTGCCAAGATTTATGTTTTCCAGTCAATGTTCAGTCCACAAATATTTTAATCTTCCGGAAGGCCTTGGGCAGGAAGTTCAAAAATGCTTTATTGTTAGTTCTAACGCTGACCATACACTACTTAGATTATTAAATTGATTGTTGATTTGATCTAAAATCACCATAGCTTCTGCGCCAATGAAGGGCGACAAAATCTTGCCAGGCTCCCGTGCGCAGAACCATGCAACCACAAACAGCAATGTCAGGCTGTGTGTGCAATGGCATGCTGCAGGAAACGGGCAAACATTTTATTAATAGAATTAATTCCCACAGGTGTGAAATCAAAAGTGGAAAGACAGATCCCCCAAGTCCAGCACATATCTGCGACCTGAATACAACATTCGGACCTTTAAAGTCACCCTTCTGATGGGCACTTAAAACCAGAGAGAATGGAAGAAATGAGAATATAGCTTGGACTATGCTGAAACTGAACACAGTGTAATACTATGAGCTCACAGAGAACAAAGTTGTGTCTCAGTATAAAACATATTGAGCACACAAATCCTATGCAGATAACAGAAAAAGCTTGAAAAATGGAATGGAAACACATTCACACTCTTGCAACTAGTTTATTTCACAGACTAACTTTTATATGATCCCATCCCCTTTATATTGTTTGAGTAATCATGGTTATTTGTTGTTAACTGTTATTTGTATACACGCTTGTGATGTTTTTAAAACCTCTGTATAAAACAATGCAGAATTTTTTTTTTAATTTCTGAAATTTTTTTTTTTATAGCATTTCTCTGTTCAAAGTCTTGAGGGAGATTAACCTCTTATGAGCGGTACCATGGTGAGCTGGGGAAAACATTTAGCTGAAAAGTCAGAGGACAGAAAAAGATTCACATTGTTAGGTTGCTGAAAGATCCTGATGCCATCCATAGCTTTGTTATTAGACTGAAAAAACAGTTTCAAAGTGTTGCTAGCCTGCCACTCGTATGCATTTTTGCTAAATGTAAATCTGGAAGAGTTTAAATATTGCACATCTGTAATGCCATAATCACAGAGTTGCTCTGACCCTTGAGGACAATTTGTCAACTCATTTACATCTATTATATTACATACTTACTGCAGTTCCTGAAAAGCAAGGGCTGCTTGTCGGGGATGCTCAAGACAGAAGAAGGCCTCAGAAAACCTAGCACCTGAAGAAAAAGTAGGTAGGTGTTGGTATTAATAAACTACAGACAAAGATTCTTCTATGTTATACATAAAGGGCATTGTCATTTAATTAGGAATATGCCCAGAGAAAAATATACATCATATTTTAAAAATATGATATAAAAATAAAGATATCTGAAAATCTTCTCATTCTCTCGCTAAATAAGAAACACTGTTTAAAGGTTCGTCAGAAAGCCAAGGGAACATCATGTCAACACAGTTTCTGTGCTTTAAGCAAAACAAGTATGTTTTAAACTATACCTCTCCTAAATAAGAGGGAAAACACTATATTGGCTGCACTATAAGGTTGCACTGAATAATACAGAAAATTTCAGAGCCTATGAGATGCCATTAAATGGAAATCCTCCAATAGCTAAATCATTGTGAAAATAGAATAATGAATGCTAAGCCTGCAAAGCAAAATTAATTAAAAATATTGATGATTTTTCTCTGTCACCCCAGTGGCAGGCATTCACCAGTCTGAGATATCCGGCCAATCAGGAAACGCATAGTATAAAAAGCCCTTCCTTAGGCTTCCTCTATCTTTTTGCATTTCCTGTGTAGGAAGCATAGTGAATTTTTGTCTATAAGGCTTACCTGCCATTGTGGCCTCTCTATCTCCTGATTGAAGCTTCCCCAAGTGCAGCGTTGCTTGTCTAGGGGAAGAGCCTGTGACCGGGCTGGCCTCATGGATTCTGAATCCATTTGTACTCTCATTGGTGGTTCAGCGTCAGTACAGTCCCATTAGCAGGACTTCTTAGGCACATGTGCGCAGCTGTTGTAGTCCTTTCGCGTGCGCTTCTGGGAGTGCGCACGTGTTGGTGGTTCGTGTCCGTGGCATCTTCGGCGCGACCTAGCACACGAACTTAAGGCTCTGCAAGGCTGTTAATGCCGGTTTTGTCAATCCGGAAGTACAGTCCGTCTGCAGGGTAAGAGAAAGGCTGAGTGTGTGTCTGCCTTTAACTGCTGTTCATTGTTTTGGGGCTTATGGCTTGTTTCTTGCCTTCCAGATTCTGGATGCTTTTTTTAAGCCCCAGTTTTGTTCTGCTGTTCTGTTTGTTATTATTATGTGAGTACTGTGTTTTAGCTATGTTAGCATTTTCGCTGCCACCTTTTGATTGTTATGCAGGCTTTCCTTACTTGCATTAAATTCTATATTTAGATTTTAAAGTACGGAGACCACTTCAGTGAGCAAAGTCAATCTGTTAAAGGAACTAGGTAAGCCTTAGGTAGGTGAGAAATGAAAACTTTATATTCTTCCAATCATAAGGATATTTTTAATTTTTGTATGTCTCTACCTCTGGTAAAGTATCAAAAGACACAACCTCTAAAAGGAAAAGGACAGAGGAGGATAAAGGGCCTACAGTCCAGTTACCAGAAAAAAATCACAAGGATGATTAATGAGTTTAATCAAGATGGCAGAAGCAGTCTATGCATATTCCAGAGGGCTAATAGAAAAAATCCAAAACTAGACATTTATCAGAAGTGTCAGAATCTGAGGAATCAGAAACTAGAATTCTACGGAGTCTGAAGAAGAGGAAAATTTATCTGAAGAAGTGGAAGAAGATGCTAAAGTATATTTTGATCATAGCATTGTAGTACTTTTAATTAAAGCAATAGGGACACTTTCTCCCTTTCTACAGAACAACCAATTGCTGCTTCGGCAAATATTCGGCAGATATTTTCGGCTCTGCATAAGAAATCGGCCACTTTCCCAGTACACAAATCAATGCGTAATAACTACAGAATGGAAGAAAGTGGAAAGATGGGGGAATAGATTCCAGAAGAAGTATCCGTTCGAAGAAGAGGATGCCGAAACTGGAGTTTCCACCTAAGGTTGATGCAGCCATAGTCAGACTAGCCAAGAGGACTACTTTACCAGTAGAGGATGGGCTAACATTTAAGGACCCTATGTATAGAAGATTAGATAACAATCTCAAGAAAGCGGTACATTGCAGCGGGAGCAGCTGTAAACCAGCAAGGCCCTCACTTTCACAAGTAGGGCAGTCAGAGTTTGGCTTACAAATCTACAGGATGCCATTAATAATAACGTAAAGAGGTCTAAACTATCCAACATGGTCCAGCAATGTAGATTCGCTACATACTCATGTCGGAAGCCTCAGTAGATTTAGATCATGGCATTAGCAGGGCCGCAAGAAGGCTCTGTGGCTGAAAAACTGGGCGGCGGATGTTAACTCCAAGGCAAACATTTGCAATTACCTTTCGCTGGAAAAATTTTATTCGGAGAAAGATTGGATGAATGAATTAAAAAATCCTCAGGAGGTAAAAGTGTATTTTTACCACAGAAAGAAGATTTAGGAAAAATCGTGTGGAATCATTCAGTTTGAAAAATAGAGAGAGCTTTTTTCATCAGCCAAGGCAAGGTAGATCTAATAGAGACTCCTTTTGTCCAGGAAATTGGAGACCAGGAAAACAAGCTGCTCAGTCATCCAGAAAAAGTGCTAATTCCTTTCAAGGACAATCAAACCAATAATGACGCCAGGCAGGCTCAGCCTCTCACATTGGGGGAAGATTAAAAAACTTTGCGGAGGCTTGGGCTCTTTCTATTACCAATTCTTGGGTAGTCCAAACATTCGAGAAGGATACACATCGAATTTGTAAAGGACCCCAATTACCACATTTGTACTGGAAAAAAAGCTTCAGAACAAGGACGAAAAGAAAGTGGTTACTCAGTATGTAACCCACTTTTTTCTCTAAAGGAAATACAAGGAGGTTCCCAAAGAACAGCAAAAGAGGGATTCTATTCCCATTTATTCCTTGTGCCAAAGGCAACAGGGAGGTGAGGCCACTATTAGACTAAGAAGACTCAACACATTTTAAGACTGAGAAAATTCAAGATGGAGTCTCTCCAATCGAAGTACAAACAGTACAGAGATACATGTGGATGGTAAACATCGATCTGCAGGATGCATACTTTCATGTTCCAATACACAAGAGTTGTTGGAAATTCCTAAGATTCATAGCCATGGGCTTACACCTGCAGAGCCTTCCATTCGGACTGAATCAATCACCAAGGGGTTTACGAAGATCTTAGTGGCATTAATAGCCAAAATGAGAAAGAAAGACATATTTCATTATTTAGACAACATCCTAATTTTAGCAGATTCAGAAGAGGAAGAGATCAAAATACAGCCCAGGTCACTGCACTTTAAGGGAGTTGCGGCTGGGTCATAAACAAGAAAAAAAGTCATCTGTCCCCTTCAATAAAACCTTTTTAGGGCAGTTGTTCAAACATAATAAGATAACCAGAAGAAAAGGTTTAGCTTTCTTCAAGAAAATAACTATTTTTTGAAGGAACACGCGATAACAGTGAAACATTGCCATATCATTACAGGATTAATGTTGTCGATGATTCCGATGGTGAGTGGGCAAGATGGCATATGCGTCCACTACAAAACCACTTACTATCCATGATAAAAGATCCTCAATTCAATCTTTCAAAAAAGTGAAATATCAGTAGGAGTAAAAAGGTCCCTGTTATGGTGGAGAAAAAGGAAACCTAATACAGGGAAGACAAATAGAGGATCCTCCCAGAACAACATAGCTAATATGCTTAAGGAGATGGAAGCTAAGAAAAGGTCTAACATCAAATGTGTTAGAACTAAAAGCAGTCTGGGAAGCTCTACAACATTTTGCGCAGTCGATAAAGGGTTCACGCGTAAAGATCCTTTCAGACAAAGATACTACAGTAGCGTACATAAAAAAACAAGGTGGAACAAGGAGCAGGACTCTGTCAAAAGAAGTGACTCCTATTTTAAATGGGCAGAAAAACATCTTTTAAGCATTTCGGCTGTCATATGCGGGCACTCAAAATATGGTGGCTGATATCTCAGCAAAAACAGGTCATTCCAGAAATAGATTAAATGGCACCGTAAACCATCCAAATGCCGAAGATTTTATTCCAGAAATCCAAGTCTACAGGCAGAAGGCACCGATGCCCTAGCTCAAGACTGGTCCACAAAACTGTTGTACGTATTTCCTCCATTCCCGATGATCTGGAAAGTAAAACAATTGTATATAATAAATAGAAGTTAAGCAATTTTGTGTCCCTCCTTCTTTTTAGCTAGGTAAATCCCATCTGGTGAATGCTGCCACTGGGATGACAGAGAAATATAGAAATTTTACAAACATACCGTAATTTCTGTTTCTTGTCACCTTCCATGGCAGCATTCACCAGGGATTTTCCCACCCTTCTTGATGATATGTTTACTTTACAGCTTTATAAACAGAAGACAAGGAGGAGTCCTGATTGGCCCTGATGTGTTTCCTGATTGGCCCAGGGATAATCCCAGTCTGGTGAATGGGCCATGGAAGGTGACAAGAAACAGAAATTACGGTATGTTTGTAAAATTTCTAATTTTTTTTTCACATGATATCTTCTAATATGTCTCCACTGTATTTGGCGCATAGCAAAAGAAAAAGCTATTAAAATGATTCCCATCAAAATCCATCCACATTTATTAAAATTATTCACCTCTTCCTTAGCAAACAGGGATATAAAATAGCTAATTGGAGAGATCCACTCTTTTATTCTCTCCATTTTTTGGATACACCAAGCAGTAACACAAAAAAAAAAATTGTGTAAAAAAAAAATTTCCATCCGAATTGCTTCTTACCCGTAATGCATGAGGCTTGTGCAACAAAGGCAGTGATCTCGTCTTGTAACACAACAACTTCAAGAAATTGTCCCCAAAGAGCCATTAGAAGTGAACATGCTGTGCGAGGTTCAGTTTATTAGTTCTGCAAGTTCATCAGGATTTTTCATTTTCTAGGGGTAAAAAATCTCTTTGTATTAATATTATCTAAACTGCAAAGAGCACATGCATATACATGGTAAGTGACCTAAAATATCAATATTATCAGCACCAAATATATATATAAAAGTCAAACAAATAAAATTATCTTTCTTGGGGAAAAAAGTTAAAATACTGGTAGTATACAGTATTTAATCAATTATTAAACAATTGGAAATATATGTGTCTACACACATGCACAAGAGGAGATATACTGAAACACAAAGCATACAATATATTTTAATTAAGGGCAACTGTGGTCACCTTAACTGTCTAAGTAAAACTTGTGAGAAGTTATATTGCTGAAAAGGTTGCAATAAAACTTCCTGAACAATTCCTGCTTTCAGCAGCTATTACTCATGTGACCAGTCTCTGTCTGATCTGCCTGGATTAATAGGCCCCCCCTCAACTGTCAAAGATTTTTTCATATTTTTTCATGTAGTTCCAGGCTTTTAAGCATAACTCTTAAAGAGTAGCTATACTGGCAATCCTAGCTGATGATCAACGAACGCCCATAAACCAAGCAATAGTCATACGAACTGGGTCAGGCCCAAGATCACATGTGTGTACAGAGCTTTATGCTACTTACACGTATTAAATTATAATTAAGATAAGAGTAAGACAAAATACATTTTTTTACCATAGTTGCCTTAAGTGAGCATGCTCAGACCCCAGGGAAAGGTGATGTCAGTTTGAACATTATCCACAATATAACTTCTAACAGGCTACAGCTAGAGATGGGATTCAGTGCTCATTTTAAGGAAAACGAACGCTAACATGTTCAGAAACCACAGTTAGCCTTTAATGAACTGTATGATTTACTTTGCAAAATCTTATGTTTGCAGGATATTTTTAAAGAAAACAATTTGAGATTACCTACAAATGACAAATGACTTGTGAATTAAAACTGCATATGCAGGTCTACAGATAACTTGTAAAGTTGTTGTTTCTGTGCATTTGTATTCTGTTTCCCCAATCAAAAACACAGGTTGCTTGTGATTGGGTGTAATTGGGTATAAACAGAGGTAACAGTCAAAATAAAATGTAAGAAAATATACCTAACTTCTCACATAGTTCAGTGAGGCGAGCATCTACATCAATTTGTCTGAAGAAAAAGATTGTGTAACAAGCATGAAAATGGACAATCAGACAGCATTATATTACAATATGTACCGTATATACTCAAAGTATAAGCTGAGGTTTTTAGGTTTAAAAATAAGCCAAAAACCTTGCTTTGGCTTATACTCAGGTCACATCGGAAAATTCTCATAATGGAATGACAGTGGAGCTACAAGTAGGGAAAGTATGCGGTACATCTGTGGGTCCATTTGGGGCTGCATATCCTGACCGGAGCTCACACAACCGCTGCAGGGTAGTAGTTCCGTAAGTTACGCCAACTACTGAAATGGAAGGAGCAGGGAAGGTGCAAGTCCTCCACACTCCGTCTGGTCCTGTTTGCTGGTGAGATAAGCTGCTATTAGCAGGGGTTACAGTCAGGCATAATCATATTTTGTTAATTTTCCAATACAGATGTTTTAGAAACTACAACTCCAGCAACCAAAGCATGCCAGGAGTTGTAGTTTCCAAACATCTGGAGTGCCTCAACAATGATGGGTTAAAGAGTTGGGCAAGGGGATTTTTTTTTGTTAACTTGCCACTTCAGATGTTCAGAAACTAAACTCCCAGCAAATAAAGCATGCTGGGAGTTGTAGTTTCCAAACATCTGGAGTGCCAAAGAATGCGGCTTTAGTTGCCTTTGAAATGGACAGAAGAATTTCCATACAGTAATAACCAAATGCAGTATGGCTATTACTGTATGGGACTACTGTATGGGAATTCTGCTGTCCATTAAGTGCAACTAAAGGCTCAAAACAATACAGAATCAGAAGGCAGTAGTGGTCATAATTTCTACCCTTGGCTTATACTTGGATCAATCAGGTTTTTCTATTTCTTAGAAAATGGGTACTCGGCTTTACTCGAGTATATACTACTTACAGTAGATAGAAATAGGTTCACCTTTTTTATATACACTGTCCTCATTGCTTAGAACAGTTATTATACATGTGTCCCTTGTGTAAAGAATTCCTGTAGTTGGTCACAACAAAAATGCAATTTAAAGCTCCAAAATGTTTAGCACACACACACCCCTAAAATACATGAAAGAGAATAGACCTATTGTATTTTCTGTATTAAGCACCAACAACATCAAGATGCATCTACGCTTATGGGTGTCTGTCACTGAAAAGTCACCAAACTGTGATGTATGTTTAATAAATAAAAAAAATGAATATTGAGTATTTTAAGTTACACTAAACAAAATAAATAACATTTAAAAAATAAAGAATAGCTTTGGGAAGAAAGGAGACATACCATCTACCTCCTGTTATAACCTAAAAGTTAGGCCTGACTGCTAAAAAATGGTCACTGTTGATAAAGCCGACAGCTTGCCTCAAAACAATTTGTCTCCAAGATAGTGTCAGACAGAAAGCGTCACTTGCAGCAGCCATATTTTAAGTGGTGAGCTTATACTAAGGTATAAAAGCGTGTCTCCTACCTCCTCGGAAGGTGTTTTTTTTTTTTTTTTTTGGGGGGGGGGGGTTAGATGCATTTTCAGTTAGTGCTCTTTAAGACCCACAATATAGAAAAATCCCATTTGGGGCACAAGGATGCAGTTAGCAATTAGCTCTTATTGTAGACATAATACAAGTGCTTTCCTACCAAACCTAGGATGATGCCTCTAGCTTCTCAGGAATTAAGTTATGGCTTGAAAGTTACACTTTCCAGACTGCCCTGTCTCTGTGTTTCTGTGACAGGCATGTTGATAATATCTGTGTTACACCTACCCCAAAATCAATATCTTCTAAATCTAGTTACAGTAATGCAACCATTCCCTGTCCTTTCCTCTCCCTATAGACAACTTAGGAAAAGAGACTTAATTTTTCCAGACTTGTGGCTAGCTTTTTAAATGATTTAGAAGTTCATGGACAGACTTATGATTCAGCTGATGATGCTCTGTCCCAACAGTGGGCATGCTCCAACCTTAAACTTGGGGACATACCCCAAAGCTGCTGATATCACAGCTACATTGCTAGCTAAAAAAAAAATCCTTTATACTATTCTATCTTTGGATAGAATACAGCTAGAGCCTGGAGACATTTTAAAATGTCTTTAATAAAGGCCATTTGTATGTAGACCACAGTTCCCCTTTAATTATTGTATTTAAGAAAAGGTTTTTAAAAATCCTATTTCTGTCTAAATCCTAAACTTGATAAGCTATAGGTAAACAATAAAGCGTAGAATTTGATTGCTTCTTAACCTTTTGGTTTTAAAGAACATAAATTCATAATTTCCAAAAGTGTTCAGAGAAAGAACTTCAACATAAATAATACACATTTCCTGCAATATCCCGACAATCAGATTACCCTACATGGAAAAGTAGTAGTTGGTCTATTACGTTAAACTTTCACAACCAGCACTAGCATTAATGTTGTCAATTCAGTAAGGTAAATATTTCCTTTAAATGTCAGAAAATCTTAGTATAGATTTGTAATTGACAATATGTATCTCAGTTTTACGTTTCCCACAAAAAACAAAACAAAAGCCATATAGATTAGGTGGTTACCCTGGTCTGACTTTTATTTTAAAGAAATAAGGAAGATGAAAATTGAGTTGGTAAATATTTTTTTTTTTTTTATAAATATACATTTTTATGTGGTCTCAAATTCTTCCAAACTAGTAAGAATTACATAAAAGCCTTCCATTGTACCTTCAAACTAAAACTAAATCACATCTCTAGATATTATTTGTGAGAAGTTATTGCTGGAAAGATTCACGAATGTAACTTCTGGTTGAACACTTCCTGTTTACAGCCATGTGACCAGCTTGTAGTCATGTGACCAGCCTTTGCCTGCATCAATAGGCTTCCCTTTTTAACGGTCAATTTTTTCCCCAGGTACTTCATGATTTCCCCAGCATTAAGTCTTAATGAGCATGCTTCTCCCGGGGCAAAGGTCAGGTGATGTCACTCAACCTACTGGAAGCAGGAAGTTTGTTGACATTCGCCCCAATGTAATTTCTCACAGGTCCAGACAGAGATGTGTTGATGTTTGCTCATTTTAAAGGAAAAACTGCAGGCTTTCATTAACCTCACTTGTTTTGAGACCACAGTTGCCCTAAGGTGTATAATTAAAGCAGGGATATTTCTAAAGGAGAATGAAACTTAATTTTTTTAAAAATCTAAATGTAAAAGCTTTTCTCCACAGATCACCCTACACTCTAAGATTCTTTTCTAGTAAATTTAATTTACGTATATAGTAGTATATTTTGTAAATAAGAAGGTTTCTGCAGTTTATTTAATTCCATCCAGCATGCATTGCTGCAGCTTACCAGGAACAATACAATATAGCTGATTTTACTGTTACTTACTGTCTTTTATGTCTTTTCTTAATAGCTCATAGAACTAAAGTCTAGTTTTAGAAACACACAGGCAAGTTATAGGTTATAATCCCCAGACTCACTTGAAAGTTTTGTTTTCTTTTTTGCTCAAAGTTTGATAGGAAATAAAACTGCAAGTAAAATCTCAAAATGTTTTAACACTGCTAATTATTTGTTCTGTGTCTGAAAAGCAGGGTCTTCTATAGTATGTTCTATGACCCCTAGTACCCACAGGTTAAAGGGTATCTCACCCATAAAATAAAGTTTTAATTATGGTAGCTCTCCTTTCTACCCCCAACCGACAAGTTAGATCTAAAAAAATAATAATTTCCGCAGCTTTTTTTTTTTTTTAAATCTAACTTGGCAGTTGGGGTGGAAAAGGGAGAGCTACCATATATTAAAAGCATATGACGCTAGGTGAGCCAGCCATGGGGGGATCAGGAGGGGGGGCTTACTGCTCATTGCCACTGACCTTACTGAGGACAGATTAGAACAGGAAGATAGCTCCTAGTGGTCGTTTCCTGGGACTTTGGACAAGCAGTGCAAAAGAACCATAGGAGCAGGATGTGTAAGGTAAGGATTTTTTAAACTACACTGGGGCCCGCACTGGAGAAAATTTAGTTTTGGGGGTGGACATGCCCTTTAATTCCATAAATCAACAGCAGCACAGCAAAGGGAGCGTGGTGAGGCACAGCTTGTTGCATATGTTGGAACGTCGTTTGTCTATTAGTACAATGATGTCAGGAGACTTTAGGTCTCCTTAAATAACACTACTAGTTGTAAATAACAGTCTTCATTCCTTAATAATTATACCTAAAAACTGATCTTAAAATAAGATCTCTCTAAATAGGGCTATGCTCCTAAAGGGCACTAACTCAAACAACTTTACATTACCTGAGATTACAATTGAGAGAAGTAAAATGGTGGTAGGCACATTTTTATCTGTGCTTGCCTGTTCATTAATTTTAAATGTTTAATGAGTGCTCCTATCCTTCTTGTAGTGTGTGGCACTTATAAGTTATGCCCAGCCTCAACATGGACCTGTTCTGCAAATATCCTCTCTCTCCCTTTTCCCTGTAATACTGTGATTTCAAATGATGATTTCTCACAATCTACAGCTCATATTTATAATCCGTAACAAAGTTGGAGAAGTGGTATCTGGCTGTATCTAAAGGTACAATTTTTTAAAATTGTATTTTTTTTAAATAAAGAATTGCTTATAAAAAGCATACCCCTTCCTAAATAACATACCGGTCTAAACCAGTAATCCTCCACAAATAAGAATACATCTAAATAAATAAGAATATATTTCCTTAAATAACAATACAGATCCATAAATATATGGCATGATATAAAATAAGAATACTTTAATGTGATCCTTAGATTTAAAAAAAATGATCTATAAATGCAATAAGGAGCAGTATTTTATGACAGTTACTTAAAGGACAACTCCACCCTCATAAGAACTCTTTAGAAATTATGACCTCTTTAAATATGTTACATATCATAGTTTGTCCTATGAATTCATTACTGTATGCCTATGCTTCTTGATGTCTCATGGAAACTGAGCAATTTAGAAGCCTGTAATGAGCCTGGGCATGCCAGAAGAGGTAGACAGGGATTAACATTCAGTCATTGGTTGTGATGTCAAACTGTCAAATCCATAACTGACAGTTGCTAACTGGAAGAACCGAAGCAGAGAGAAAACAGGGGAAACAGGACATTGTGCAGGATTTCAGGATATACTAATATATTTAAGATTTCAAATATTACCATTTAGGGTTTTGGGGGGTGATTTACCTGTATGTAAGTTTTCAATAGGGCTGGACTTGCACTTTAAGAAAATCCCTGCTTCATAATATGGGTCATACATAGAAACCTCACATGGTAAATTAATAGAAGATTATGCAATCTTATGCAAATCTTGCTAGCAGATCAGGGTATACACAAAGAAACCAACCTGATACCTAAAATGTCAAGTACCCTTAAAAGCTTTTTGGGTAGCAATATAAGTCTAGGTCCTCTTAAGTTAAAAATAGTGATACGGTCATGTAATATGACTGTGCTAAATCACCACTTTTCTGTGGGGCAGTGGAAGAGCCAGGAAAAACTAACAACACTGCAATGCCCTAAAATCTATGGTGGCCTGCATTGGAACTTTTACTTATATACCGCATGCCAGCTAGATATCTGCCGACGTGGGGGGATCCAAAGTTCTCCCCTACGCTCGGAAAAAATGCTACAGCCAGATCTTACAGGCTCGCTCCTAGCATTCCTTCAAAACCCACAAACACATTTAATTGGCGAGGAAGGAACAGTTTAACACACCCTTGCTCTCAAATCATGGAAGCCATTGTTGCTACAATGGTATCCCCCCCTAAAACGCAGGCACAATAAAAACTGCCACAACTAGCAGCACTTGCAAACAGACTGAAAATAGACTTGCTGATTCACAACAAACAAACAAAATCCTCCAATTTGAAACCTTACAAAAACTTTAACTTACCATTATTCTCCACTTTAATCTTAAGTAAAAATCCTGCTGAAAGCAGAATTTCACACTTATCCCTCTTAAACTGACTAAACACCCATAATTGGCATTGTCCGAATGCAGGGTGTGCAAGGACTTACATCGCGTCTCTACACAAAACTCATTGAAGCCAATCTATTGCATTAGAACATTACTATGAAATGGCTACAGAAGATTCATGGGGGGGGATCTAATTGTTAGATTGAACACACAAAAGTTTCACCATCTGCCAATAATCGACTAATTCAATTTCACATCCAACACCAAACTTATCTTCCCCCAAAAGATTGCATCTCCCCTCAAGAGTTCATGTTAACCCATGATCAAACAGACTTTTGGCACCTCATCTGAACATGCGAAATAGGAATTTAGACAGCAAATCGTTACTTATCTTTCCGACCTAACGCGATATACCATTCCATTCAAAGGTGAGATTTGATACTAGGTATGCTAGACAAAGAAATCTAACCCAAATACCACAGAATCTCATTTTACCGCCTGCTATATACTAAATGGATGGCCTCAGACTACCCAAGTTTAACACAATGGAGTTTAAATACTAAGTTAACTACCAATACTATACTGGAAAAGAGATGAGCCCAAACAAATGGAACAACTGGGTGTATAATCAAGACACAACTAAGTAGATCTGATACTTCTAGCAGTGGCACCCCATACCCTTCTCCCCCATCATACCTAACACCCCCATACACACTCCTAGAGATGCTCTGGAAATTGTGGTCCCCAAGCAGGCAAATGAAAACCGACATGTATCTTTGTAAATAGTTATGTTATTTCAATTCTATAATTATAACATCACTCTTGACAATATGTGATAAAAATCTACTATAAGTATAAGATTACTTACCATTTACAAACAATTAATAACTTTGTTATATCAAGTTTTTCTGCTCAATAAAACGAAGTTTAAAAAAAAAAATAAAATATGCTAAAAGCCATTATAGTTAGGAAGATGAAGCTTGTCAGGTAGTCATTAGGGATGGGCCGGATGGCCGGATCCGCCGCGGATTTACCGTTCGCGACAGCGGATTTTCCGGATTTTCCGCCTTCCGAACTTCCGATTTGTGGTTTTTAATATTTTGAAAATTTTCGAAAATATGCGAAACCCTGTAATTTCGAAAATTTTCGAAAATACGAGGGAGAAAAACACGTTAATTCGAAAATTTTGGAAAAACAAGGATTTTATCCTATTTCCATAAAACGTATTTTTAAATTTTCGAAATTACGAGGATTACTCGTATTTCGAAATACATATTCGAAAATTCTCGAAAATATGTGGAAACTCGTAATTTCGAAAATTTTCGAAAATACGAAAAATCTATTAATTTCAGGGGGATTTTTCATTTAATGGGTCTGGTGCGGATTTTCGAATTTTAGAATTTTTTCGAAAATTTGCGGATCCTGAGGACCGGATCCGGATTTGCAAGTTCGGACTTCTACTAGTCATCAAAATAAGTACCTGGCAATTACACTGTAGCAAAACAATGCCAGACTATAATAGCTAGAGATAGCAAGATATTGTATAAAGAGGGTAAGATGCAAGAGAGAAAAATATTATTCTCCCGCTTTACAATGCACTGGCAATTAGATACACCTGGATACAAAATTGTGTCTGCAGATCAACCCAATAATGCTATGCTGGATTTTAGTGATCTTAAGCAATGCATATAGTAATACAGATGTCAAAATAAAGGACATCCTGGATAATAGTGACCACCGGGATTTGACCAGTTACAACTCAACACCAGTATCGGACTGGTTTGTTGGGGCCCACCAGGAAATCTGAGACCAGGGACCAACGAGGATGAGTTTAGGGGCCCATCTAACATTTCATATCACTCATTTACATTTTATTTTACTCCTACTGACTAATGTTGTTTATTAAAATGCATTTCAAACTGTCCCTTTGGCTCTGTATTAAAATTTTAGCAGCTTTCTCTAAAAAGACAAAATAAAAAACAAAGCTACAACATATGGCAACCGCCTTTAGGTTAATTTGATAAATATATAACACCTTTTTATAAATTGGAAAGTAACACTTTAATTGAAAAGGGTTTGGATATTAATGTCATATTTCCCATGTCAATTCAAAAGCAGACCCTTTATTGACATTGCTTTACTGCACTTCAAAGTAAGTTTCGTTTTTTTTTTGGCTAATTATATTCTAGCCAAAGTTCAGAAACAGAATTCACCTTAGCTAGATTATTAATAGTCAGAAGTTGGAACTTCAGAAAAAGGGCTATAAGTATGTCAGGTCATTTACCGTATATACTCGAGTATAAGTCGACTCGAGTATAAGTCGAGGTACCCATTTTTACCTCAAAAATGAGTAAAACCAATTGACTCGAGTATAAGTCGAGGGTAGAGTCTCCCCTCCAGGTCCAGCCCCAGGAATAAAACCTATTTCCCTGCACCCATCTTCTCACCCTGCCACTACACTACACTACACAGTACACTACACTACTCCTGCACCATCTTCTCACCCTGCCACTACACTACTACAGTACACTACACTACTCCCTGCACCCATCTTCTCACCCTGCCCTACACTACACTACACTACTACAGTACACTACACTACTCCCTGCAACCATCTTCTCACCCTGCCACTAACTACACTACACTACTACAGACACTACACTACTCCCTGCACCCATCTTCTCACCCTGCCACACACTACAATACTACTACATGCCTTACCTTTGCAGGAGAGTCCGGGCCCCCGACATCTTGATGGAGGATACCGGCTGCGCGGAGATGGAGGAATCCGGTGCCGCGCCACTGATGGTTGCATCCACTGACGTCACGACTCGGCGCCGGTTCTAATTTCCCGGCGCCGAGTCGTGACGTCAGTGGATGCGACCATCAGTGGACGCGGCAGCCGGATTCCTTCACCAGTAATTGGACTGACTCGAGTATAAGTCGAGGTTCAGTTTTCAGGCTGTTTTCACAGCCTGAAAACCTCGACTTATACTCGAGTATATACGGTACTTTCAGGTCAATGAAAGTAAATCAAAGATTTATGACCAAATGTCAGATAGGGACAGTCCCGCCAAATTTGTAACATACAGGGAGATTCAATAAAAGATAAATAAATAAATCTTTATATCATTAAAAAACATTTAAAAAGCTAACATCTGATTGGTTGGGGCAAAATTAGCACCATTTTTAACGAAAATAACTTTTATTTAATAATGCTGATAGTGCCTTCTGCCATAAAAAAAGACACTTTGTCTGAAATAGAAAAGAGGAAACTAGTAAAAGTAAATCCTACTAGCAAAAAGATGTGGGGTTGTTTAATAGAGATGGTGTAGAGAAGATAAATGCATTAAACAGTTTCCTCTGTATGTATAATGTAGTAACTCTTTCGCCACCCCACCCCCCCACCCAAAAATGTTTTACATGAGTAGTAGTTTATTCCCCTACCTTTACAGAGATAGACACTGTCACTAACCCACCTGGTTTTATGTGTAAATAGAGTGATAAGCACTTTGGGACAGGACTGGATGTGAACTGATTAAAATAATTGTAAAGGCACTGTGGAATATGTAGCGTTATATATAAAATACATACATACAAGTGTAAATATATTATGCTAATCACTGCACAAAATAAGAGGGACTGCAGGTACATTTTACGATTTTTTTTTAAAATATTTCATAGTGATCTATAAATAATTATAGCATAATAAAAATATAAGGTAGAATGGTAGCTACAAGGCTTCATCAAGTTCTAATTGTTAAAACTTTCTAGAGACACAATTGCTTTATAAAATCTATACAAAGTAAATACAAAGTACAAATACATTTACCACAGACTAGAGAAGCTTCTGAAATAAAAATCACAGAAAGTGAGTTTCAATAGAGAAGATTGGAAAAAATACTCCATAAACAGAATGGTAAAGTGACTAACCCACAAACAAATGCTCAACAGAATGATCTTAAGGTCTGCCATGTGATTACAAGCAATAAATCATTTAAATGAATTAAAATACAATTTTTATGTCTTAACAATACTGTCTTTTTTCATTAAAGAGATTATACAATAGACAATATGTCATAAGAGATATATATCTTCATACACACCTTCTGTGATGTAATCTAAATACCTATCTTCAAAGATAATAGGTAGAGAGTTAAAGTCTCCATCCAGCTCAGGGCACTCAATAGGAAGTGGTGGGAGGGAACTGAAGTAAGAAGAGCTTTTTATAGCTGTGGACATCTGAAGATGACTTTGGGCACTACACACAGGAAAAAAAATGAAATGTTAAAAAGTTCAGATAATCAACAATGATAATATTATATACTACTTAAAGTGGGGGAGATTAACCTAGAGCTGCTGATAGCTGCCAAACTCCTTATTGAATTCCTGGCGCAATGAAGGAGATATTGAATTGGTTAGTGAAACTTTTAACTCCTTAAAACTGTGTTGGGGTTCTGGGTAAATGAGTAAGCTTTTCTATAAGATTTTTTTAAATTTATTTTTTATAAACTTTATTCATTTGTTTCAAGTTCGTGAAAAAGCCAACATTGGCTTGTATGCATACAGGTTTCCCTTGCTACAGTTGCAAACAAAGAATGTAATCAAGAAACAAATTATTTTACAGGTTTTTTTTACAGTAGCTTTGATTATAGCATGGATAATTCCTGAAAGATGACAGACCAATACCAAAGCAGAAGACTTCTGCACAAACTGGTTCAACGTGTGAATTCATTACATTTCTAGTTTTTTTTCTTTTCGTCATAAACATCTATTCTTCTTTTTTCTCATTTTTGCGTTGCTGGTATGCTCAAAAAAAAAAAATAAAGTAAGGCCATAGATCTCAACATACAGCTCGTTTTCTAACTATTGCCCTGATGCCTTGTTGCCCCTTATCTCTACTACCACCACAGTCCTTGCAGATATTTATTGACAGAGCTCTAACACCCAGGCAGATAGGAATGTAGGTCCCTCTTCCAAGGGTAATTAGCACTGGAAAGTTTCTGTAAGCACATCATTAGTAGTGCCCAGTGGACATTTTCCACGGTCTGATTGACCAAGCAACTGATTCCCAGTAAAATTCTGAGTGAGGTTTTAACAAGGATGCACCTACAGTATCTATGAATATCACTGCATCTTTGACCATATTAAGATTATGTGCACAAAGATCAGTAAGCATAAGTCTGCTCTTTAGCCTGTTAGCACTAATTTATATATATAGCATATTGTACTTGTAGTGAGTTTGTGTGGAAGACAAGAATACCAATGTTTATTTTCTGAATATAAACATGACCGTAATTTACTGGAAAACAGAAAAGGTGCTTTTAAGTTTGTCACAGGGAATATAACATCCTATGAACAAAGCAAGAATATGTTTTAAAAAATCGTTTATGGATCCTGATTAAATATGCTTCATAAATTATGTACATATTTCCTATTGTTATCCTTGGGTGTCCTTGGATGATTAAATTAAGAAGTTGCATAAAGTATAAATTATAACAGTAAATGAATTCTGCTTGCCAAGATTTATGTTTTCCAGTCAATGTTCAGTCCACAAATATTTTAATCTTCCGGAAGGCCTTGGGCAGGAAGTTCAAAAATGCTTTATTGTTAGTTCTAACGCTGACCATACACTACTTAGATTATTAAATTGATTGTTGATTTGATCTAAAATCACCATAGCTTCTGCGCCAATGAAGGGCGACAAAATCTTGCCCAGGCTCCCGTGCGCAGAACCATGCAACCACAAACAGCAATGTCAGGCTGTGTGTGCAATGGCATGCTGCAGGAAACGAGGCAAACATTTATATTAATAGAATTAATTCCCACAGGTGTGAAATCAAAAGTGGAAAGACAGATCCCCCAAGTCCAGCACATATCTGCAGACCTGAATACAACATTCAGGACCTTTAAAGTCACCCTTCTGATGGGCTACTTTAAAACCCAGAGAGAATGGAAGAAATGAGAATATATGCTGGACTATGCTGAAACTGAACACAGTGTAATACTATGAGCTCAACAGAGACAAAAGTTGTATGTCTCAGTATAAAACATATTGCAGCACACAAATCCTATGCAGATAACAGAAAAAGCTTGAAAAATGGAATGGAAACACATTCACACTCTTGCAACTAGTTTATTTCACAGACTAACTTTTATATGATCCCATCCCCTTTATATCTGTTTGAGTAATCATGGTTATTTGTTGTTAACTGTTATTTGTATACACGCTTGTGATGTTTTAAAACCTCTGTATAAAACAATGCAGAATTTTTTTTTTTAATTTTCTGAAATTTTTTAATTTTTTATAGCATTTTCTGTTCAAAGTCTTGAGGGAGATTAACCTCTTATGAGCTGGTACCATGGTGAGCTGGGGAAAACATTTAGCTGAAAAGTCAGAGGACAGAAAAAGATTCACATTGTTAGGTTGCTGAAAGATCCTGAATGCCATCCATAGCTTTGTTATTAGACTGAAAAAACAGTTTCAAAGTGTTGCTAGCCTGCCACTCGTTGTATGCATTTTTGCTAAAATGTAAATCTGGAAGAGTTTCCAAATATTGCACATCTGTATATGCCATTTAATCACAGAGTTGCTCTGACCCCTTGAGGACAATTTGTCAACTCATTTACATCTATTATATTACATACTTACTGCAGTTCCTGATAAGCAAGGGCTGCTTGTCGGGGATGCTCAAGACAGAAGAAGGCCTCAGAAAACCTACGCACCTGAAGAAAAAGTAGGTAGGTGTTGGTATTAATAAATACTACAGACAAAGATTCTTCTATGTTATACATAAAGGGCATTGTTCATTTAATTCAGGAAATCTGCCCAGAGAAAAATATACATCATATTTTAAAAATATGATATAAAAAATAAAGATATCTGAAAATCTTCTCATTCTCTCGCTAAATAAGAAACACTGTTTAAAGGGTTCGCTCAGAAAGCCAAGGGATACATCATGTCAACCACAGTTTCTGTGCTTTAAGCAAAACAAGTAATGTTTTAAACTATACCTCTCCTAAATAAGAGGGAAACACTATATTGGCTGCACTATACTGGTTGCACTGAATAATACAGAAAATTTCAGAGCCTATGAGATGCCATTAAATGGAAATCCTCCAATAGCTAAATCATTGTGAAAAATAGAATAATGAATGCTAAGCCTTGCAAAGCAAATATAATTAAAAATATTGATGATTTTTCTCTGTCACCCCAGTGGCAGGCATTCACCAGTCTGAGATATCCCCGGGCCAATCAGGAAACGCATAGTATAAAAAGCCCTTCCTTAGGCTCCTCCTCATCTTTTTGCATTTCCTGTGTAGGAAGCATAGTGAATTTTTGTCTATAAGGCTTACCTGCCATTGTGGCCTCTCTATCTCCTGATTGAAGCTTCCCCCAAGTCGCAGCGTTGCTTGTCTAGGGGAAGAGCCTGTGACCGGGCTGCTGCCTCATGGATTCTGAATCCATTTGTACTCTCATTGGTGGTTCAGCGTCAGTACAGTCCCATTAGCAGGACTTCTTAGGCACATGTGCGCAGCTGTAGTTCCTTTCGCGTGCGCCTTCTCCGGGAGTGCGCACGTGTTGCGTGGTTCGTGTCCGTGGCATCTTCGGCGCGACCTAGCACACGAACACTTAAGGCTCTGCAAGGCTGTGTAATGCCGGTTTTGTCAATCCGGAAGTACAGTCCGTCTGCAGGGTAAGAGAAAGGCTGAGTGTGTGTCTGCCTTTAACTGCTGTTCATTGTTTTGGGGCTTATGGCTCTGTTTCTTGCCTTCCAGATTCTGGATGCTTTTTTAAGCCCCAGTTTTGCTTCTGCTGTTCTGTTTGTTTATTATTATGTGAGTACTGTGTTTTAGCTATGTTAGCTATTTTCTGCTGCCACCTTTTGATTGTTATGCAGGCTTTCCTTACTTGCATTAAATTCTATTATTTAGATTTTAAAGTACGGAGACCACTTCAGTGAGCAAAGGTCAATCTGTTAAAGGAACTAGGTAAGCCTTAGGTAGGTGAAAGATGAAAACTTTATATTTCTTCCAATCATAAGGATATTTTTAATTTTTGTAGTGCCTCTACCTCTGGTAAAGTATCAAAAGACACAACCTCTAAAAGGAAAAGGACAGAGGAGGATAAAGGGCCTACAGTCCAGTTACCAGAAATCACAATGGATGGATTAATGAGTTTAATCAAGATGGCAGTTAAGCAGTCTATGCATATTCCAGAGGGCTAATAGAAAAAATCCAAAATAGACATTTATCAGAAGTGTCAGAATCTGAGGAATCAGAAACTAGAAATTCTACGGAGTCTGAAGAAGAGGAAAATTTATCTGAAGAAGTGGAAGAAGATGCTAAAGTATATTTTGATCATAGCATTGTAGTACTTTTAATTAAAGCAATTAGGGACACTTTCTCCCTTTCTACAGAACAACCAATTGCTGCTTCGGCAAATATTCGGCAGATATTTTCCGGCTCTGCATAAGAAATCGGCCACTTTCCCAGTACACAAATCAATGCGTAATAACTACAGAATGGAAGAAAGTGGAAAGATGCGGGAATAGATTCCAGAAGAAGTATCCGTTCGAAGAAGAGGATGCCGAAACCTGGAGTTCTCCACCTAAGGTTGATGCAGCCATAGTCAGACTAGCCAAGAGGACTACTTTACCAGTAGAGGATGCAGCTACATTTAAGGACCCTATGTATAGAAGATTAGATAACAATCTCAAGAAAGCGTACATTGCAGCGGGAGCAGCCTGTAAACCAGCAATGGCCCTCACTTTCACAAGTAGGGCAGTCAGAGTTTGGCTTACAAATCTACAGGATGCCATTAATAATAACGTAAAGAGGTCTAAACTATCCAACATGGTCCAGCAATGTAGATTCGCTACATACTTCATGTCGGAAGCCTCAGTAGATTTAGATCATGGCATTAGCAGTGGCCGCAAGAAGGGCTCTGTGGCTGAAAAACTGGGCGGCGGATGTTAACTCCAAGGCAAACATTTGGCAATTACCTTTCGCTGGAAAAATTTTATTCGGAGAAAGATTGGATGAATGAATTAAAAAATCCTCAGGAGGTAAAAGTGTATTTTTACCACAGGAAAGAAGATTTAGGAAAAATCGTGTGGAATCATTCAGTTTGAAAAATAGAGAGAGCTTTTTTCATCAGCCAAGGCAAGGTAGATCTAATAGAGACTCCTTTTGTCCAGGAAATTGGAGACCAGGAAAACAAGCTGCTCAGTCATCCAGAAAAAGTGCTAATTCCTTTCAAGGACAATCAAACCAATAATGACGCCAGGCAGGCTCAGCCTCTTCACATTGGGGGAAGATTAAAAAACTTTGCGGAGGCTTGGGCTCTTTCTATTACCAATTCTTGGGTAGTCCAAACAATTCGAGAAGGATACAACATCGAATTTGTAAAGAGACCCCAATTACCACATTTTGTACTGGAAAAAAAGCTTCAGAACAAGGACGAAAAGAAAGTGGTTACTCAGTATGTAAACCAACTTTTTTCTCTAAAGGAAATACAAGAGGTTCCCAAAGAACAGCAAAAAGAGGGATTCTATTCCCATTTATTCCTTGTGCCAAAGGCAACAGGGAGTTGGAGGCCACTATTAGACTTAAGAAGACTCAACACATTTTTAAGACTGAGAAAATTCAAGATGGAGTCTCTCCAATCGATAGTACAAACAGTACAGAGATACATGTGGATGGTAAACATCGATCTGCAGGATGCATACTTTCATGTTCCAATACACAAGAGTTGTTGGAAATTCCTAAGATTCATAGCCATGGGCTTACACCTGCAGTTTGTATGCCTTCCATTCGGACTGAATCAATCACCAAGGGTGTTTACGAAGATCTTAGTGGCATTAATAGCCAAAATGAGAAAGAAAGACATATTTCATTATTTAGACAACATCCTAATTTTAGCAGATTCAGAAGAGAAAGAGATCAATAATACAGCCCAGGTCACTCGCACTTTAAGGGAGTTCGGCTGGGTCATAAACAAGAAAAAAAAGTCATCTGTCCCCCTCTCAATAAATTACCTTTTTAGGAGCATTGTTTCAAACATAATAAGATAACCAGAAGAAAAGGTTTAGCTTTCTTCAAGAAAATAACTATTTTTTTGAAGGAACACGCGATAACAGTGAAACATTGCCTAATCATTACAGGATTAATGTTGTCGATGATTCCGATGGTTGAGTGGGCAAGATGGCATATGCGTCCACTACAAAACCACTTACTATCCATGATAAAAGATCCTCAATTCAATCTTTCAAAAAAGTGAAATTATCAGTAGGAGTAAAAAGGTCCCTGTTATGGTGGAGAAAAAGGAAACCTAATACAGGGAAGACAAATAGAGGATCCTCCCAGACAAACAATAGCTACCTATGCTTAAGGGAGATGGAAGCTAAGAAAAGGTCTAACATCAAATGTGTTAGAACTAAAAGCAGTCTGGGAAGCTCTACAACATTTTGCGCAGTCGATAAAGGGTTCACGCGTAAAGATCCTTTCAGACAAAGATACTACAGTAGCGTACATAAAAAAACAAGGTGGAACAAGGAGCAGGACTCTGTCAAAAGAAGTGACTCCTATTTTAAATTGGGCAGAAAAACATCTTTTAAGCATTTCGGCTGTCCATATGCTGGGCACTCAAAATATGGTGGCTGATTATCTCAGCAGAAAACAGGTCATTCCAGAAATAGATTAAATGGCTACCGTAAACCATTCCAAATGCCGAAGATTTTATTCCAGAAATCCAAGTCTACAGGCAGAAGGCACCGATGCCCTAGCTCAAGACTGGTCCACAAAACTGTTGTACGTATTTCCTCCATTCCCGATGATCTGGAAAGTAAAACAATTGTATATAATAAATAGAAGTTAAGCAATTTTGTGTCCCTCCTTCTTTATTTAGCTTAGGTAAATCCCAATCTGGTGAATGCCTGCCACTGGGATGACAGAGAAATATAGAAATTTTACAAACATACCGTAATTTCTGTTTCTTGTCACCTTCCATGGCAGCATTCACCAGGGATTTTCCCACCCTTCTTGATGATATGTTTACTTTACAGCTTTATAACAGAAGACAAGGAGGAGTCCTGATTGGCCCTGATGTGTTTCCTGATTGGCCCAGGGATATCCCAGTCTGGTGAATGGTGCCATGGAAGGTGACAAGAAACAGAAATTACGGTATGTTTGTAAAATTTCTAATTTTTTTTTTCACATGCATATCTTCTAATATGTCTCCACTGTATTTGGCGCATAGCAAAAGAAAAAGCTATTAAAATGATTCCCATCAAAAATCCATCCACATTTATTAAAATTATTCACCTCTTCCCTTAGCAAACAGGGATATAAAATAGCTAATTGGAGAGATCCACTCTTTTATTCTCTCCATTTTCTTGGATTTACACCAAGCAGTAACACAAAAAAAAAAATTGTGTAAAAAAAAAATTTCCATCCGAATTGCTTCTTACCCGTAATGCATGATGGTCTTGTGCAACAAAGGCAGTGATCTCGTCTTGTAACACAACAACTTCAAGAAATTGTCCCCAAAGAGCCATTAGAAGTGAACATAGCTGTGCGAGGTTCATGTTTATTAGTTCTGCAAGTTCATCAGGATTTTCCATTTTCTAGGGGTAAAAAACTCTCTTTGTATTAATATTATCTAAACTGCAAAGAGCACATGCATATCTACATGGTAAGTGACCTAAAATATCAATATTTATCAGCACCAAAATATTATATAAAAAGTCAAACAAATAAAATTATCTTTCTTGGGGGAAAAAAGTTAAAATACTGGTATGTATACAGTATTTAATCAATTATTATAACAATTGGAAATATATGTGTCTACACACATGCACAAGAGGAGATATACTGAAACACAAAGCATACAATATATTTTAATTAAAGGGCAACTGTGGTCACCTTAACCCTGTCTAAGTAAAACTTGTGAGAAGTTATATTGCTGAAAAGGTTTAGCAATAAAACTTCCTGAACAATTCCTGCTTTCAGCAGCTATTACTCATGTGACCAGTCTCTGTCTGATCTGCCTGGATTAATAGGCCCCCTCTCAACTGTCAAAGATTTTTTCATATTTTTTCATGTAGTTCCAGGCTTTTTAAGCATTAACTCTTAAAGAGTAGCTATACTGGCAATCCTAGCTGATGATCAACGACGCCCATAAACCAAGCAATAGTCATACGAACTGGGTCAGGCCCAAGATCACATGTGTGTACAGAGCTTTATTGCTACTTACACGTATATTAAATTATAAATTAAGATAAGAGTAAGACAAAATACATTTTTTTACCATAGTTGCCCTTTAAGTGAGCATGCTCAGACCCCAGGGAAAGGTGATGTCAGTTTGAACATTATCCACAATATAACTTCTAACAGGCTACAGCTAGAGATGGGATTCAGTGCTCATTTTAAAGGAAAACTGAACGCTAACATGTTCAGAAACCACAGTTAGCCTTTAATGAACTGTATGATTTACTTTGCAAAATCTTATGTTTGCAGGATATTTTTAAAGAAACAATTTGAGCATTACCTACAAATGACAAATGACTTGTGAATTAAACTGCATATGCAGGTCTACAGATAACTTGTAAATTTGTTGTTTCTGTGCATTTGTATTCTGTTTCCCCAATCAAAAACACAGGTTGCTTGTGATTGGGTGTAATTGGGTATAAACAGAGGTAACAGTCAAAATAAAATGTAAGAAAATATACCTTAACTTCTTCACATAGTTCAGTGAGGCGAGCATCTACATCAATTTGTTCTGAAGAAAAATAGATTGTGTAAACAAGCATGAAAATGGACAAATCAAGACAGCATTATATTACAATACAAGTATATTACATTATATACAAGTATAAGCTGAGGTTTTTAGGTTTAAAAATAAGCCAAAAAACCTTGCTTTGGCTTATACTCAGGTCACATCGGAAAATTCTCATTTAATGGAATGACAGTGGAGCTACAAGTAGGGAAAGTATGCGGTACATCTGTGGGTCCATTTGGCGGCTGCATATCCTGACCGGAGCTCACACAACCGCTGCAGGGTAGTAGTTCCGTAAGTTACGCCAAACTACTGAAATGGAAGGAGCAGGGAAGGTGCAAGTCCTCCAACACTCCTGTCTGGTCCTGTTTGACTGGTGAGATAAGCTGCTATTAGCAGGGGTTACAGTCAGGCATAATCATATTTGTTGTTTAATTTTCCAATACAGATGTTTTAGAAACTACAACTCCCAGCAACCAAAGCATGCCAGGAGTTGTAGTTTCCAAACATCTGGAGTGCCTCATACAATGATGGGTTAAAGAGTTGGGCAAGGGGATTTTTTTTGTTTAACTTGCCACTTCAGATGTTCAGAAACTACAACTCCCAGCAAATAAAGCATGCTGGGAGTTGTAGTTTCCAAACATCTGGAGTGCCAAAGAATGCGGCTTTAGTTGCCTTTGAAATGGACAGAAGAATTTCCATACAGTAATAACCAAATGCAGTATGGCTATTACTGTATGGGACTACTGTATGGGAATTCTGCTGTCCATTTAAGTGCAACTAAAGGCTCAAAACAATACAGAATCAGAAGGCAGTAGTGGTCATAATTTCTACCCTTGGCTTATACTTGGATCAATCAGGTTTTTTCTATTTTCTTAGAAAATGGGTACCTCGGCTTATACTCGAGTATATACATTACTTACAGTAGATAGAAATAGTGTTCACCTTTTTTATATACACTGTCCTCATTGCTTAGAACAGTTATTATTTACATGTGTCCCTTGTGTAAAGAATTCCTGTAGTTGGTCACAACAAAATGCAAGTTTAAAGCTCCAAAATGTTTAGCACACACACACCCCTAAAATACATTGAAAGAGAATAGACCTATTGTATTTTCTGTATTAAGCACCAACAACATCAAGATGCATCTTACGCTTAATGGGTGTCTGTCACTGGAAAAGTCCACCAAACTGTGATGTATGTTTAATAAATAAAAAAAATGAATATTGAGTATTTTAATGTTACACTAAACTATAAATAAATAACATTTAAAAAAATAAAGAATAGCTTTTGGGAAGAAAGGAGACATACCATCTACCTCCTGTTATAACCTAAAAGTTAGGCCTGACTGCTAAAAAATGGTCACTGTTGATAAAGCCGACAGCTTGCCTCAAAACAATTTGTCTCCAAAGTGTCAGACAGAAAGCGTCACTTGCAGCAGCCATATTTTAAGTGGTTGAGCTTATACATAAGGTATAAAAGCGTGTCTCCTACCTCCCTGGAAGGTGTTTTTTTTTTTTTTTTGGGGGGGGGGGGTTAGATGCTATTTTTTCAGTTTAGTGCTCTTTAAGACCCACAATTATAGAAGAAATCCCATTTGGGGCACTAAGAGATGCAGTTAGCAATTAGCTCTTATTTGTAGACATAATACAAGTGCCTTTCCTACCAAACCTAGGATGATGCCTCTAGCTTCTCAGGATATTAAGTTATAGGCTTGTAAAGTTACACTTTCCAGACTGCCCTGTCTCTGTGTTTCTGTGACAGGCATGTGATAATATCTGTGTTACACCTACCCCAAAATTCAATATCTTCTAAATCTAGTTACAGTAATGCAACCATTCCCTGTCCTTTCCTCTCCCTATAGACAACTTAGGAAAAGAGACTTAATTCTTTCCAGACTTGTGGCTAGCTTTTAAAATGATTTAGAAGTTCATGGACAGAGCTTATGATTCAGCTGATGATGCTCTGTCCCAACAGTGGGCATGCTCCAACCTTAAACTTGGGGGCATACCCCAAAAGCTGCTGATATCACAGCTTACATTGCTAGCTAAAAAAACATCCTTTATACTATTCTATCTTTGGATAGACTACAGCTAGAGCCTGGAGACATTTTAAAATGTCTTTAATAAAGGCCATTTGTATGTAGACCACAGTTCCCCTTTAATTATTTGTATTTAAGAAAAGGTTTTAAAAAATCCTATTTCTGTCTTAAATCCTATAACATTGATTAAGCTATAGGTAAACAATAAAGCGTAGAATTTGATTGCTTCTTAACCTTTTTGTTTTTAAAGAACATAAATTCATAATTTCCAAAAGTGTTCAGAGAAAGAACTTTCAACATAAATAATACACATTTCCTGCAATGATCCCGACAATCAGATTACCCTACATGGAAAAGTAGTAGTTGAGTCTATTACGTTAACTTTCACAACCTAGCACTAGCATTAATGTTGTCAATTCAGTAAGGTAAATATTTCCTTTAAATGGTCAGAAAATCTTAGTTATAGATGTAATTGACAATTATGTATCTCAGTTCTTATCGTTTCCCACAAAAAAAAAAACAAAAGCCATATAGATTAGGTAGGTTACACCTGGTCTGACTTTTATTTTAAATGAAATAAGGAAGATGAAAATTGAGTTGGATAAATATTTTTTTTTTTTTTATAAATATACATTTTTTATATATGTGGTCTCAAATTCTTCCAAACTAGTAAGAATTACATAAAAGCCTTCCATTGTACCTTCAAACTAAAACCTAAATCACATCTCTAGATATTATTTGTGAGAAGTTATTGCTGGAAAGATTCAGCAATGTAACTTCCTGGTTGAACACTTCCTGTTTACAGCCATGTGACCAGCTTGTAGTCATGTGACCAGCCTTTGCCTGCATCAATAGGCTTCCCTTTTTAACGGTCAATTTTTTCCCCAGGTACTTCATGATTTCCCCAGCATTAAGTCTTAACTGAGCATGCTTCTCCCGGGGCAAAGGTCAGGTGATGTCACTCAACCTACTGGAAGCAGGAAGTTTGAACATTCGCCCCAATGTAATTTCTCACAGGCTCCAGACAGAGATGTGATTGTTTGCTCATTTTAAAGGAAAAACTGCAGGCTTTCATTTAACCCTCACTTGTTTTGAGACCACAGTTGCCCTTTAAGGTGTATATTTATAAAGCAGGGATATTCTTAAAGGAGAATGAAACTTAATTTTTTTTAAAAATCTAAATGTAAAAGCTTTTCTCCACAGATCACCTATACACTCTAAGATTCTTTTCTAGTAAATTTAATTTACGTATAAGTAGTATATTTTGTAACTAAGAAGGTTTCTGCAGTTTAATTTCCATCCAGCATGCATTGCTGACAGCTTACCAGGAACAATACAATATAGCTGATTTTACTGTTACTTACTGTCTTTTTTATGTCTTTTCTTTAATAGCTCAGTAAACTAAATGTCTAGTTTTAGAAACACACAGTCAAGTTATAGGTTATAATCCCCAGACTCACTTGAAAGTTTTGTTTTCTTTTTTGCTCAAAGTTTGATAGGAAATAAAACTGCAAAGTATAAATCTCAAAATGTTTTAACACTGCTAATTATTTGTTCTGTGTCTGAAAAGCAGGGTCTTCTATAGTATGTTCTATGACCCCCTAGTACCCACAGGTTAAAGGGTATCTCCACCCATAAAATAAAGTTTTAATATATGGTAGCTCTCCCTTTCTCACCCCCAACCGACAAGTTAGATCTAAAAAATAATAATTTCCGCAGCTTTTTTTTTTTTTTTTTAAATCTAACTTGGCAGTTGGGGTGGAAAAGGGAGAGCTACCATATATTAAAAGCATATTACGCTAGGTGAGCAGCAGCCATGGGGGGATCAGGAGGGGGGGGCTCTACTGCTCATGCCACTGACCTTACTGAGGACAGATTAGAACAGGAAGATAGCTCCTAGTGGTCAGTTTCCTGGACTTTGGACAAGCAGTGCAAAAGAACCATAAGGAGCAGGGATGTAAGGTAAGGATTCTTTTTAAACTACACTGTGGGGCCCGCACTGGAGCAAATTTTAGTTTTGGGGGTGGACATGCCCTTTAATTCCATAAATCAACAGCAGCCACAGCAAAGGGAGCGGTGAGGCACAGCTTGTTGCATATTTGGGAACGTCGTTTGTCTATTAGTACAATGATGTCAGGAGACTTTAGGTCTCCTTTAAATAACACTACTAGTTGGTAAATAACAGTCTTCATTCCTTAATAATTATACCTAAAAACTGATCTTAAAATAAGTATCTCTCTAAATAGGGCTACTGCTCCTTAAAGGGCACTAACTCAAACAACTTTACATTACCTGAGATTACAATTTGAGAGAAGTAAAATGGTGGTAGGCACATTTTTATCTGTGCTTGCCTTGTCATTAAGTTTTAAATGTTTAATGAGTGCTCCTGATCCTTCTTGTAGTGTTTGTGGCACTTATAAGTTATGCACAGCCTCAACATGGACCTGTTCTGCATACACATCTCTCTCTCCCTTTTCCCTGTAAATACTGTGATTTCAAATGATGATTTCTCACAATCTACAGCTCATATTTATAATCCGTAACAAAGTTTTGGAGAAGTGGTATCTGGCTGTATCTAAAGGTACAATTTTTTAAAATTGTATTTTTTTTAAATAAAGAATTGCTTATAAAAGCATACCCCTTCCTAAATAACATACCGGTCTTTAAACCAGTATATCCCTCCACAAATAAGAATACATCTAAATAAATAAGAATATATTTCCTTAAATAACACTACAGATCCATAAATATATGGCTATGATACCTAAATAAGAATACTTTAATAGTGATCCTTAGATTTAAAAAAATGATCTATAAATAGCAATAAGGAGCAGTATTTTATGACAGTTACTTAAAGGACAACTCCACCCTCATAAGAACATCTTTTAGAAATTATGACCTCTTTAAAATATGTTGACATATCATAATTTGTCCTATGAATTCATTACTGTATGCCTGCTATGCTTCTTGATGTCTCATGGAAACTGAGCAATTTAGAAGCCTGTAATGAGCCTGGGCATGCACAGAAGAGGTAGACAGGGGATTAACATTCAGTCATTGGTTGTGATGTCAACTGTCAAATCCATAACTGACAGTTGCTAACTGGAAGAACCAGGAAGCAGAAGAAACAGGGGAAACAGGACATTGTGCAGGATTTCAGGATATACTAATATATTTAAGATTTCAAATATTACCATTTAGGGTTTTGGGGGGTGATTTACCTGTATGTAAGTTTTCAATTTAGGGCTGGACTTGCACTTTAAGAAAATCCCTGCTTCATAAATATGGGTCATACATAGAAACCCTCACATGTAAATTAATTAGAAGATTATGCAATCTTATGCAACATCTTGCTAGCAGATCCAGGGTATACACAAAGAAACCAACCTGATACCTAAAAATGTCAAGTACCCTTAAAAAGCTTTTTGGGGTAGCAATATAAGTCTAGGTCCTCTTAAGTTAAAAATAGTGATACGGTCATGTAAATTGACTGTGCTAAATCACCACTTTTCTGTGGGGCAGTGGAAGAGCCAGGACAAAACTAACAACACTGCAATGCCCTAAAATCTATGGTGGCCTCGCATTGCCGAACTTTTACTTATATACCGCATGCCAGCTTAGATATCTGCCGACGTGGGTGGATCCAAAGTTCTCCCCTACCGACTCGGAAAAAATGCTACAGCCAGATCTTACAGGCTCGCTCCTAGCATTCCTTCAAAACCCACAAACACATTTAATTGGCAGAGGAACAGTTATACACACCCTTGCTCTCAAATCATGGAAGCCATTGTTGCCTACAATGGTATCCCCCCCTAAAACGCAGGGCACAATAAAAACTTGCCACAACTAGCAGCACTTGCAAACAGACTGAAAATAGACTTGCTGATATCACAACAAACAACAAAATCCTCCAATTTGAAACCTTACAATAAAACTTTAACTTACCAATTATTCTCCACTTTAAATATCTGTAAGTAAAACTCTGCCTGAAAGCAGAATTTCACACTTATCCCCTTATTAAACTGACTAAACACCCCATAATTGGCATTGTCCGAATGCAGGGTGTGCAAGGACTTACATCGCGTCTCTACACAAAACTCATTGAACGTCAATCTATTGCATTAGAACATTACTTATGAAATGGCTACAGAAGATTCATGGACCACAGCTAACAGAAGATTCATGGACTAATTTTGTAGATTGACACACAAAAGTTTCACCATCTGCCAATAATCGACTAATTCAATTTCACATCCAACACCAAACTTATCTTTCCCCCTAAAAGATTGCATCTCCCCTTCAAGAGTTCATGTATACCCATGATCAAACAGACTTTTGGCACCTCATCTGAACATGCGAAATAGGACATTTAGACAGCAAATCGTTACTTATCTTTCCGACCTAAGCGATATATCCATTCCATTCAAAGGTGAGATTTGCATACTAGGTATGCTAGACAAAGAAATCTAACCCAAATACCACAGAATCTTCATTTTACGCCTGCTATAGTACTCAAATGGATGGCCTCAGACTACCCAAGTTTAACACAATGGAGTTTAACTACTAAGTTAACTACCAATACTATACTGGAAAAGAGGATGCCCAAACAAATTGGAAACTCTGGGTGTATAATCAAGACACAACTAAGTAGATCTGATACTTCTAGCAGTGGCACCCCATCCCTTCCCTCCCCCCATCTATACCTAACACCCCCATACACACTCCCTAGAGATGCTCTGGAAATTGTGGTCCCCAAGCAGGCAAATGAAAACCGACATGTATCTTTGTAAATAGTTATGTTATTTCAATTTCTATAATTATAACATCACTCTTGACAATATGTGATATAAAATCTACTATAAGTATAAGATATACTTACCATTTACAAACATTATTAATAACTTTTGTATATCAAGTTTTTCCTGCTCAATAAAACGAAGTTTAAAAAAAAAATAATAATATGCTAAAAGCCATTATAGTTAGGAAGATGAAGCTTGTCAGGTAGTCATTAGGGATGGCCGGATGGCCGGATCCGCCGCGGATTTATCCCGTTCGCGACAGCGGATTTTTCCGGATTTTCCGCCTTCCGAACTTCCGATTTGTGGATTTTTAATATTTTGGAAAATTTTCGAAAATATGCGAAACCCTGTAATTTCGAAAATTTTCGAAAATACGAGAAAACACGTAATTTCGAAAATTTTTGAAAATACAAGGATTTATCTTATTTCCATAAATACGTATTTTCTAAAATTTTCGAAATTACGAGGATTACTCGTATTTTCGAAAATACATATTCGAAAATTCTCGAAAATATGTGAAACTCGTAATTTCGAAAATTTTCGAAAATACGAAAAATCTCTTAATTTCAGGGGTATTTTTCATTTTAATGGGTCTGCTCGCGGATTTTCGAATTTTAGAATTTTTTCGAAAATTTGCGGATCCTTGAGCGGACCGGATTTTGCGAAGTTCGGACATCTCTACTAGTCATCAAATAAGTACCTGGCAAGTACCATGTCCTAGGCCTTGATGCTAGTATTTATTTGTTTAAATATCAGTGAGATAACTACTTTGGACTGTAGCTTTACTCAAGTGCAAGGGGTATTGTTTTTTACCCAACATTTAAATAGAAATAAGTAAAAAGTCTTATAATCAAACAATCATTTTTATTCTTCCAATGGTAGAATATTGTATGGATTGGTTTTACAAGTGTGGTGGGTATTTTAGGCAGATATTATTTTAACCTGGTTTGTTTGTTAACATTCCAATACCCACTTTTAAATACTATATACATAAAATAAAAAACAAATAAAAACCTTGTTAGTTTTTTTGTAGACTGTTATAAAATAACTGTCTAAAATGACTGTCTATAAATTATGACTGTCTAGAACATGAACTTTCACATGAAAAGTACGAATGCCCCGATCTTTTTCAAAAGTTTAGTATTCATATCAATATTAAGTATTTTACAGCAATTTCTGCCCTTAAACCATACAATAAGCAGCCCTGCATTCCATTGCATTTAAAACATAATTCTAACCATAATCATATGGATAAATTTTATTTTGGAAAATGTAGTACTTAACCAATTGTAAAAAATACTTTTTCAGTGCCATATTTTACACTGTAAATTTCTCTATGTTTTAATGATTGAATGAATTTCATTTAAGGTTAAAAAAACATTTTTATAATGCACTAAATATTTATTTTACTATCTACAGAAACATACCAAGAATGTCATCTTGCAGGGCCGATGAATACTTTCTTCTGAGAAGACGATCATAAAGAACCTGCATGCGGGACTTGGCTGATTGTAAGGATGGCACACACATGAGCTAATTAATCTCCTTTTATTTCTGTGCTTTATGACTTAATTTATAGTAAGAAAGTCCAATAGAGAGGATTGAAAGGTAGTGAAAAGAGGTCAGTCGAGTAAAGCACAGAGAGCTAATTAGTTTAGTAAGTTTTTCTATGATGTACATCAATTTAGTTCTGTTGGATTTATGGGCATTCATTTTTTGTTAATAGGAATTAACAATGAATGAGTAATGTGCAAGACATACACATTGCACAATGTATGAGATGATTACATAGAACATTCTAGATGATATATGTACATCATAAAACAAAGTGGGGTGAAAGGAAAGGAAAAAAAGATACTGATAATCTAAACGCTAAGTTATAATTCCATATGAATATATTGCAACATTGTTTTTAAAGGGCATTTAAGCAAAATATTTATATTACCCATATAGGTTTTTACTACCACTGGGAGGCCAAAGTTTTTTTATTTCTGAGCTATATGAGATCTGATTAAGAGATTTGCCTAAGCCCCATTCATCATTGTAAAACCAACAAGAGAGGGTCTGGCATGAATAATTTACAGTTTAGAACGGACATAGGGAATATTAATTTTGTGCTGTAGATGCCCATTAAAGGAGACGTTCAGATAACACATTTCTACTTGTAGCCCAGAAAATACAGATAACTGTAAATATAATTTGCCTTTCTGGTTACAATTGAATGTAAGCTGAATATCAGACATGACTAATCTCTGAATACTGGATATAACTGTCGGCATTGTGGTTGGTTTTCCCCACACATACACACACACTGCGGATATTGGGCAAATTGGGACTAGAATAATATCGACATGGTATAAGGCTTAAGTTTGCTCTTAAAAAATAATAGATTATAACCTCTTTTTGTGTAACTTCAGTTTTTTCCCTTACTATCCTTTCACAAGTTGCTTGGGGAGGGGGAAAAGTTACAATCAGGGAGATTCAATAAAAGTTCTTATCGTTAAAATTGGTGCTAATTTTGCCCCAACCAATCAGATATTATTTAACATTTGAAAGCTAACATCTGATTGGTTGGGGCAAAATTAGCACCAATTTTAACGATAAGAACTTTTATTGAATAACCCTGAATATGTCTAAGAATTACTTAGAAAGACAAACTGTATATTTTGTGTTTTGTTTTATGCTGGCCATACATTAGTCCTTCTTCAGATTATCACATTTTAAAAACTAACTGGGGCGATAATTTGCGATCAACATTATCTCCTTATTATTTTCGAGTGCAAATAATAATTTGTCCAGAATAATAAAAAAATCATGAGAATGTTGGGAAGGTAAAACTTCCACTCAAATCAATGTAACGTCAAGCCAATGTATAGCTAGCATTAATCAGCTTTTTATGGGCTGTAAGTCAGAAACATATATTTTATGTGTTTATGGGTGAACGCCTCCTTTAACCGTATATGTCCTAACTAGTTTAAGAATCATATTATGCATCTTCTGATCCTTCTTAAAAGGAGTTTCACCGGTGTCAGAAAATATAGTACTGTTATCGGGTTTTGCTATTCTGCCTGTTTTTTTGCAGATTGTTAGTTGTGTTAGTACATAGTAGACACCCAATCCAAGATGCATTTTCTCCCACTATCCTACAAAATAGTCAAGCAACATAATGAGAAAAACAAACAGTGCAAAACAAAATGAATGCATTTACAATATATACATTACATATAGATGGAAAAAAGTATATGATAAAAAAATAATTAAAACAGACTATGCAGTGATATAAAACTTAACAATGTAAGCTTTTGTCTGTCTTCTGCCATTTAGGGATATATACTTTAGATATTATACCCTCTGGATTAAATGGATATGCCTACAAATCATTTGTATGGCTCTAAAGTAGTTGGCCTGATATTGTTGCCAGTGAGAGTTTCAATATATTATTAGAACTGACTATGTTTACTGTTGTTTCCTACATACCAAGCTCCAGCTTTAGAGAGGGAGGTAGCTCCTTTGATACTGTGACAAAATAGCTGTCCAGGCCCTTAAATGAATGCAGCAAGCAGGCACACAGTGTAGAGTGAAAATTGTAGGCATGTTGTAAGAAGCAATCTTGTACTACAAAGCTGTTACCCTAAAAGTGAGAAGACATAATTAAAGAGGAATAAACAAACATATATTCACATAATGTTTTAAACCTTTTTCCCTTATACAGAGAGAGAATTGTAAATAATAAGGTAACTATTACAGAGGTCATAAGCATTACAATCGTAACACAGAATCGAAATCACCCTTATTTATTAATTGTGTATCTTTATGAGAATCACTCTTATTTGGCAATTGTATAACATTATAGTGAAATAAGATTAACGTATTACCAGATTGGCGTGAGCATAAAGTCCCTAATAACATCCTCGGGAGTATGTGCCCCCCCAATCCTAAGAGGTACCTCTTAGGACTCCAAAATAAGAGTCATAATTAGACATATTTATCACAAATAGAACTAGAAAAATAGATTCATATACATAAACCATTATAAGTAAACGTATCCACAGATCTCAGCATTCCATGTGTAATTTTAGATATCCAGAGAAGGATTCCTAAATATAGAAAATAAATACAGTTTGAGGTTTATTTGTGATCACACATCATATCACACTGTGTGATATGATGTGTGGTCACAAATAAAATATAATTCTGTATTTATTTTGAATGTCTATGATCCACCAATGGTTTGAATTTAGAGGAGTGAGCACCCAAGCTTGGATAGAGTGAAGAGGACTGTATATTTTCTGGATTCCTAAATTTAGTACTGAATATCATGTATTACGCTTGTTGCTAATATATAACATATAATTACATTAACATCCGCATTATACTATGTGATACTATACCATTTACCTGCTTTACAAGTGAAGAGTACAGAAGTGAATTTAATTATGTTTTAGTACCAATTGTTAATAAAGGATTTTTAATCAGAGTGCTATGGGTTCTGTTCTCTTTTCTTATGCTATATATTAGTTCTATTGTAAGCAAACAATATTGCAGAATTAAACTAGAAAAGATAAATGTTATACAAAATTATTACTACAACTGTGGGGCCTTTGTCACTGTCTGTGATCAGTTTCGTACTTGTCCCCAAACAAGTTACTTTTCTTGTCTGTACCTTGGCTCCCATTGTTTTAATGCCATTTCAGACTGAAGCCCCTTACACGTTCTGATTAACTCAAAGGGATAGATGCAATATGTTGTGAATGCGAGAGGCAAGTTGCAACCTTTGGCACGGCTTTAAAGCCGCAATTCAAAAGGCAAAAAACATGTGCAATTATCATCTCTAAATTTATTGCATCTGTAAAAATCTCTCGCTAACCCTATATTACATCAGTTAGCATGGATTTTGCACTTATTTTTCCCCTTAGCACGGGAAATTGCATCTCCCTGAAAGTGCCATAACTGCAGGTAACTACGAGCCAGCAGAAAGGGGGGGACAAAGACTTTGGGCTCCTGTAATTCCCCCCTAAAATCTCCCATGGTAATTAAATAAAATTATCTATACTGTATGTTTGTTAACAAAATTACAAAAAAAAAATGTTTAGCTATTGTTAGTTCCAATAAAAGTACAAAATGATTAACTTGTCAATTTCCAACCAATATGTTTGTGGGAAAAGTTCATAAAAAAGAAAAAAAGGTAGGTTATCTCTCAACCTGCATACATCATCTTATATCCTTAGCAAACAGAAAAGCACTCTAAATGCTACGCCTAGAAATAAAAAGGTGATTCCTGACTAAAGTTAAGGGAGGTTTAGGTGAACAAGTGTACTGTATAACATTGTTACATATTTAATAAATTATTTAGTTATAATTATATAAAGTTATTTTTTACTGGTTCTTGCTAATGTAATTATGATTATTAACAGAAAAGTTATCAAAACTACAATCATTATTACATTTTTGGTTTACTTCATTTACCAAAAACAATTTTCTTCTTTTAAACCCTATCAACAAAAGACTTGTGTTCTCATTCTGTCAAATGAACAGACCTCCCGCTTCTTATAGTTGCACACTACAGTATATTCTACATTCAGCTACCAGAATCTTTTAATTTTTTTTTAAATTAAACATTTCATAAACACACATCACTGAGGAATCTTACAAACAAATTTAAATTCCCATTGTTTAATTTCAAAGTAGACAATTTTTTTTCAAAATATTGTTCTAAATCCTTGGCATTTCTAAATTCTGTCTCATCTAATGTATTTGTAACAAGACTACATAGGATCACAGTTAACAATGGTGCTTTGTCTCTTTATATGAGGTAAAGTTCGATTTAAACTGCATAAAACATAGCCACACAACCATGTATGATGAATGACATTTTTAAAGCAGGTAGACTTCAAAGCTGTCAAAAAAATTACATTCCGCATACATCATTTTTCTGCATAAGTTCTATCTAGATTCTCAGCTGAGTGTGCATTTATAGTTTTTATCTTTGTGATAAACCTTTGACAACTAAATATAATATAAAAGTACCTACACACCTAAAGTATTTTTTATATCTACAGTGGATAAGTTTTTAAGAATTTGCATCCTACAAACTTTATTATTTGAAATCTATACAAAGAGGTTAAAGGGCATGCCCACCCTCAAAAATTAACTTTTAGGATAAGGTAGGGGAAAGTATTCAAAGCAGTAAACATTATATATAAAAATATAAATCAACGGTCACTTTTCAAAGATCAGGATTTTTTTTTATATTCTCTTCAATCTTAGAGGGACTCTAAGATTGAAGAGAATATAAAAAAAATGTAGGCCACTAAGATGCCTACATCTTAAATAAAGGACCTACAGGATTTCTTGGAAAACACTGGTTCCTACATGTAACAACAAGTTGAATTATTTATGTGCCTGAGGTATAGGGTATGCTTGTGAAGGTTCTCATTCATCCAGGTCATGGTATATCTGTTGTATTCAATTAGATCAACTGGACTTGAAATGTAGTTCTTGAAGACGTTTCGCTAGTCATCCGACTGGCTTTCTCAATTCAGAATGACTTGTACAAGAATCTGTGGCAATTATGTACCCTGGAAAATCCCAATTAGCATATCACAGCCAGGTGTTAAGGGTTGTGAAGATAGTGGCTAAGAGGTGTTATAGGAAGCCCAGAGTAAGGTGTTAAAACAGCATGTACATGGCAGACAGTTTCACTATTGTGGCCAACCTTACATGGAGGAGGTAGAAACACGGGCGCTTAATACCTTAAGGGCATAGCACCCAGCCACTGGTTCAGTATGTGATGACACCTGGGTTAAAATCACCAGAAGGAAGTAAAAGCTTTCACAGAACACATTAATGCGGTGGACCAAAACATTAAATTCACAAGGGAAGAGGTACAAACAACAACTGGCTTTCTTGGACTGCTGGTAGAAGTTAAGGAAAATGGTAAACTGGAAGTAGAGGTTTACAGAAAAACCACACACACAGATCAGTATTTGATTTTGACTCCCACCACCCTTTAGATCACAAGCTGGGGGTCATCAGAACCCTGCAACACAGAGCCGAGAACATCCCCACTAGCACAGAGGCGAAGGCTAAAGAAATGAAACATTCAGAGGAGCCCTTAAAACTTGTGGATATCCAGACTGGGCCTTTGTCAAAAGAAGTAGAAGGAAAGAAAAGAACACGTACCAACAGTGAAGGGAAAAGCAAGACAGGAGAGAAACATGGTCATCCCATATGTAGCAGGGGTCTCGAGAAATTAAGAAGAATTTTCAAAAAAACATCGTATCTGTCTGCTTTAAACCGAACAACACACTGAGGCAGCAATGGTACATCCAAAAGACCCAATACCAAAACACAAGAAAAGCGACATCATATATGCAGTGGTGCAGTGAGTGAAGAATGCTCTGATTTGTATGTGGGGGAGACCAAACAGAACTGCATCAACGTATGGCCCAGCACAGAAGAGCCATTCCTCGGGTCAGGACTCAGGTGTATCTGCATCTTAAGGATAAAGGACATACCTTTGAAGATTGTAATGTTAACATATGGCGAAGGAACGTGACTGGTTCAAGAGAGGTGTTAAGGAGGCCATTTATGTGAAATAAAGAAACCAGCCTAAATAGGGTGGGGGGGTTCGACACCAAAGTGGTCTGCCATGTACAATGCTGTTTTAACACCTTACTCTGGGCGTTCCTATAACACCTCTTAGCCACTATCTAATCACACCCTTAACACCTGGCTGTGATATGCTAATTGGGATTTTCCAGGGTACATAATTGCCACAGATTCTTGTACAAGTCATTCTGAATTGAGAAAGCCAGTCGGATGACTAGCGAAACGTCTTCAAGAACTACATTTCAAGTCCAGTTGATCTAATTGAATACAACAGATATGAGGTATAGGGTAGCAAGGTGAAGCCTTTACCTACAAAGACAAATACCCAATGCCAAATAAACTTTGCAAAAGTGTAAATCCAGTCTCCTACATGTGGAAACATGTACTATAATCTGATAAGGCCAAAGCTGAATTATAATTTCAAAGGGGCTATTTGGTGAAAGCAAAGAAAATCAGAAGAACACAGAATCATGATTTGGGGCTGCTTTCTTTAAGCTGGAACTGTTGCTTTAGTCAAGAAGGATGGGATTATGAATAGCTCCAAGTATCAGTCTATTGTACCACAAAACCTTTATGAGTCTGCTTGGAAGCTGAAGATGAACAGAGGATTTCACCTTTCAATGACCCAGAGTAAACCTCTAAATCAACCAAGCAATGGCTTCAGCAAAGGAGGACCAATCACCTGGGATGGCCCAGCCAACGCCTAGATTTTACTACAATGAAAAATATATAGGGTGACCTGAAGAGAGTTGTGCAAAGGAGATGCCCTTACAATTTTACAGATCTTGAAAGGAGGATTAGCGAAAAAGTGTCAAGTCCAGATGTGTCAAACTGATAAGATTCTTACCCAAAAAGACAAACAGGGAGATGCAATATCCTGCGCTAACGACAAAATAAGTGCTAAAATCACGCTAACCTATGTACTAACGTGTTAGCTATGGTTTTGCACTGCCTGCACCATGTCACAATTTTTTATCTTTGCGCAGTGCAAAGCGGTGCAATTGCACCAGTTTTTCAGATATTTTTTGTGTGACAATTTACGCCTCTCCAATAGTGTCTTTAAAATATGCGCAAAAAGTTGCAACTTACCGCTAGCGTTTTCGCAATGTATTAACAGTCGCAAAGTGGTTAATACATTGCAATAGCGAAATATATTACAAGGATCCTTGTAAAGTACAATTATACTGGGATTGCCACCTTTCCTTTTAAGACTCAAACTCTTAGGGCTGGGCCCCACTAGTGCATTTTAGATTGGGATTTGCGATTCGATTGGGCTAGTGGAGGTGCAGGCATGTAATAGCTTATGGGGTCAGCCGCACTACATGCTCTGCGCTTCCGTACACTATCGAAGCAGATGTGATCATCCAGGGTCCAATTGTGGAGGCACAACGCCCGCGCACGGAAGCACATCATTGCGATTGTGCATTCTTCTATGTGCTCAAGTGGGGCCACAGCCTCATGAAATTGACCTGCTGCCATTGCATTAAATGCATGCTGTAAGGCTACACTCAATGCAGCTTGCAGTACACTTCTAACTGTACATCAATACACACACTAATATAAATGGCAGATATAAACACATACAAAGACACAGTTGCAGAAACGCTCACAAATATAAAGGGTTAACGGCTTGCTTCATAAATACATATGAAAAGGGTTAACACCTTCCCCTACTCTGAGCAGTTAGTGGAAAACAAACACAAGGTACCTAGTTAGCATGTGCAGAAGTTTTGGGTCCAGGACCACCTGGAGGAGGCAACACTAGAAAGCAGCCATGACATTATAGATTGCCAGTGTCCTGAAATGTTATACTGTATAAATGATTTCTACAGTAAGAGGGTGAATTCACAGGTGAGAGACAAATGGTTTTACTAAGTGACAGTTATAGAGTCTGTGGAGCTGCCTTTGTATTTTGGGTTTAGTTCTCCTTTAAAATAAGTCCAAAACTCTAGATTTATTATGGTTTCTTTTTGTTATTAAATTATTGTTATTTGTTATTTGTTATTAAATTATTATTATTAATTATTATTAAATTAAATTTTGTTATTAAATACCTGCTATTTGCAGGGGTGTGTAGCCTTTTTATATCCACTGTAGATTTAACTGTCATTATACAGTTACCAGCAAGCACAGGAACAAAATGGAACTTAAATTATACATGAATATCTACATGCAAATGTATATATACTATACCTGGCTCATTACTCAGTGATGTGCATATTCTGGAACAACTGCCTTTTATACTTTGTTGTACTCTTTGCTTTAGATATATATATACTTACATCTGCTGATAACTGCTTTGTGTAGTTGCTTCCAAACACAACACTTTCCAGAGTTGGTATGGATAACTCTTTGCTCTGGGCTGGGGCATTTCTGTTTAACCATGTGTTCTTCATTACTCGATGAAAACTATGGATGACACACATTCCACACACATTTAAAATATCTCTACACTCATAAACATGCCAAAATTACTTATGAAATCAGACATTAAGTTTTCAATACGTTGCATTATTTTATAACACACACAAAAAAACTTTTCAATCAGAAACTTGGTCTGTATTGTTTTTAAGCATTACAGTTCCATTAAGATATTATTTTTTTACATTTAAGAAAAGATATCCCAGAACACAAATGAATACACAAATAATTACACAAACAAATGTGTTAAGAAAACAGCCCTTTACCAGCCTACAGATAACTTCCATTTGTAAGATTTACGTAAATTCTTTTAAAGCTGGGTACACACGATGAGATATTTCGGTCCGATCGACCGATAGTTCAGTGTATCAGTCGATCGGACCGAAATTATCGTATCCGAAAGTGCCCATGTCCGATCGACCGTTCGTCCGAATCGGTCGAAAGGACGATCGGACAGGGTGGAAAACCTCGTCCGATCGTGCGGTCCTCTATGGACCACACGATCGGTCGCGGTGACTATCGGACGCGGCTGCTTTTGCCACGACCGACAGTCCTTCCTCCTGGCCGACCGTTCGAAAGTATCGAACGGTCGGTCAGGAGGAAAAATCGATAGGTGTGTACCCAGCTTAAGGCATCCTCTAACAATCACTCACCAGATCAGGCAGTAAACCAGAACTTAGGTTTAACAATTGATGTTGAAAGACCTAGCCCACCATTTAAATAAAAATACTAATAGTATTATTCTTTTTGTTCTGGTGTTTCTGGTGGTAATCTGTGGCAGGTGATGTATTGGGCTAGCTCAAAATGAAGCGATAAAACTAGTAGGCCCTTAAGCACTATCATCTTTAGCTATTAAAGTGAACTGGGTAAGTCTGAACACTTGAGTCCCTTTGTAGGCCGATTTGTAGGCTGTCCATGACCCACTATGAGAGTTTGCTGTATGCCTGATAATTAGCTGATCTTGTCAGTCCCAACATGATTTGTCTATTATTGTCATATGTGAACTAATTTAAAGGGGAACTGTGGTCCAAAAATGACTTTGCTCCCCTGAGAATTTTTGCAGTTTATTTCCATTGTTTATTTTGCATAGTTTTGAAGATATTTACATTTTTGTGTGCGATATGGCAGCAGCATCACCAGGTCCCCTGCACTTCCTGCTCGGAAACTGTCAATCTGTCCTGTGTCTCCTCCTCCCCTTTGCAGCCCCCCTGGTCCCTCCCACTCATGGCCCACATGGTCCCTCCAGTTGCAGGCCCCCCACGGCCCATTATCTTACAGACCCATGTGGCCCGCCCACTCACGGGTGCCGTCGCCCCGCCCACCCGTGGGTGCCTAAGCCCCAGCCATTCGCGGGTGCCTAAGCCCCGTCCACTCACGGGCGCCTAAGCCCAGCCCACTGGGGTTTTGGTGGAATGGTAATCCATTAAAAGTTAGTAAAACTAGAAGTGTGGGACATGCATGATCAAATTATAATATTGCTTTAATATAGCAATTCAGGTCCTCATACCATAAGAAAACATGTGAAAAACTTTCTAGACAATATTGCCTTAAAACTGAATTTGAGGGGCAGCTATATTATCTATTTATACAGTTACTAATCTGTAACTGTTTATTTAAAAGAAGATCAAAGATGCATAATAAAATTTTACAATAAGGCCTCATAGACACATAAAATATTGTTGGCCGAAGCGGCAGACAGTTGTTTAAGCATTGACGTGCCTGGTGCCACAAATTCTGTTCCCGGCTGATATAGTTTAAACTATATTTAGAAAGGGTTGTGTGACCCTAAACGTTGTATCTGTCTGCCTGTTGTTCACTACAGCCATTTAGAGCTGCTATAGGCCTGAAGCCTTTTTTACCGATGCTGGATCAAATAAAGATGGAATGTTTTTATTGAAGGCAAGAGCTGTCTATTGAGTACAGATGTCAAACCATGTGACAGCCCCTCTTCCCTGTCTCCTCCTTCTCCTCACGGGCCCCCTCCTCTTCATGAGCCCCCTCCTCCTCATGGCCCCTGCCCATGCAGTCCCCTTGAAACACCTGTGGCCCCTCCCTCTCCTCCTTCAGTCACTGTAATTTGATCTTTTTCTGGTTTCTTCTGTTTTCTGCTGCACTGAGCATGTGCCAACTGCAGATTAGAGGCGGAACTAGTATTGTATTTGTGACAGCATATTCAGAACCTCCTACCCCCTAACTTTATGATCAGTGATTTCTTCATATCTTGGGCTGTGCAGAATGTACAGAGGTGGTTGGCTCATTTTAAAGGTAGGAACCAACTTGTTTGGAGACCACAATTCCCCTTTAACATCACGAAAATTACAAACAAACAAAAAGTGTTCTAAGCACTCAGAGGAGCAATAAACATATTAATATAATCTTGATATTCATTTTAAACTATAATAGATGATAGACAATTCAAAATTGCAACAGAAAAACTTAATAGAATTATATATGTTGCCAGTATTTACCTGATTAATGGCTGATGTAAAGCGACCAATGATCCATGAATGATAACCGATATCACAGAGAGGTGGAAATAATCAAACATTACATTTATGTGGTCATGAAGGCCTCTATGGAGGTTAAAGTGCAACTTCAAGTTTCGACTGCTAATTAGTTGCAAGGTGTTAGGGTCATTTGGTCTGTTAAAAGCAAAAAAGCTCTAATTTACATTTGTTAGTTAAATGAAAAAATGGTGTCTTCATACCTGTAAACAAACACAGCAGAACCCAATTCTTATTTATAAGAATCAAAGAATATTAAACTATGGGGCATTTACTTGAAACCATATTGTTTCAACACATTATTTGTTAATCTTCAAAGGAACTGCATGTTAATTTAACTCAAGGAATCTTGATAATGTAAGGGAATGATTTCTGCGAACTATAGTTTCATTGAAACGTTGTGATTCATATTTAATTAAAAACAAAAAAATTCTAAAAGGTTTTTTCATGCCTCTGCTGAACAGTCAAAATTTCAAAATAAAAAAACTAGCCACACATTGGTAACTTCAATTAAAGAGTACCCATTTGCAGCAGTGAACCGAAGGGTTAGCCTAACTTTTATTGCTGCAAGCACAAATGGAATTATTAACTCCAGCAAACAGCTAAGGTTTCTTATATATATATATATATAATACTGTTCATTTAAAGACTTTTTAAAAATCCGGTCTCCTTTAAATAGTAGTTTACACAATTTATTTTTAATTTATAGTTCATTTAGCTGCAACAATCCAAAACTATTTTAAACCAAATACAGACAACAGGTGTCAAATGTATTGGAACGACAACTATAAAACAGTAGATATTAAAGGGTATCTCCACTCCTAATTTAAACTTTTTACCATGTGTAGTCTACCCCATCCCACCCCCAACCGCCGAGTTAGTTTTGCAAAAAAAAAGTTACTTTTAATCCTTCAATCCCCCGTAGTTCTGTTAGCAGCTCTCTGCTAGCTGGAAACAAAAGAGAGGGGTGGGACCGGCAGTCGTGTATGTGATTGGCACAGGGGGAACAAAGGTTTGTAAGTAGCTTTCTGTGGATTTTCTTCAAAAAGGAAACTCAGCGATTGGGGGTGGGATGGGTTAGACTACACATGGTAAAAAGGATTTAATGATAGAGAAAGCAAAAGGACAGAAGCTATCTGAGGTAGGGGGGAGAAGGGCTTCCCTGCGCATGTCACTTTCCCTGCAGTGGGGACCGGATGACTCACTGACAGCTCCTACTCTTCACTTTCCTGGACTTCGAACTTTAAAGAACTGCAGGAGAACCATTGGGAGCAGAGTTGTACGGTAAGGAGTTTTAAACACTAAACAGTGGGGCCCTTATGGGGTTAAATTTTAGTTTTGGGGGTTGACATGCCCTTTAATAATATGGCTACTTTAGGTATTATTATACAAAAGTGGGGAGATGTGAAAAGAACTTGTGATGTGAAAATTATGAGAGCAGAAAAGCAAGTAGCTGGTGATTTGTAAGGTTATATTAGGACCTGGAACCTTCTAGCTCCCTTTCTTCAACCAAAAAGCTAGGAAGGCAGCTGAGATGTTCCTGGTAAATTGAGTATGTACCACATAATCAAAAAGACAGGCTAAGTGATAGGCTAATTTTTTTTTAAAAAAATACTTAGCAGGTGCAGGATTGTGCTTAGTGCGGGTCCTCGCAGGGAAAGGGTGTGAAGTACACTGTTTTGCATTGGGACCCCTGCCTATGACCTGATCATTTGCTAATCAGGAATGCCCACCATACTCTTCTGGCGCAGTAATGGAACAGCCAACTCCAAGGCCCTTTGTCACCCCCCCCCCATGCTGGCTAGATACACGATCAGTTGTTAAAGTAGTGACTGCATCCAAGCCTTACTGTGCTGCTATCCATTTGTGCAAGTTCCATGTGTGCAGTCACAGTCAGCTGTTTAAAAAGAGCTGATTGCAGCAAACCTATTGTTACACCACTACTTGGGACTGCAATGTAGTATGTCTTGGATGCTGTACAGACACTGGGGGCAACAAACAATGGCCAGAAGGGCCTGATTCGGCCTGCAGGCCTTGAGTTTGACACGTGTGGTAGAGTGTAGATGAGTAGCAGAGACAATGAAAGAATAGAAGAACAATTGGCAGAAAGTATACAACTTTAAGAAAGGAGGGGGCTGTGATAAAGGCAGAATACTAAAGGGATGACATTGATTGAAGAAACATGTACACATTTTATAAAAACAAACAACATTTACTAATAGGAGAGCAAATTACATTAAATGTTCAGCAGACAAGAGGCAGCAGTCTACCCACATATCTGCCTTATTCTACTCTAAAGAGCCAGCCAGTAGGCATGGTAATCTCTAATCTCACATTTCTAACTTACGAATAATCAGTGTCTGTGAAATACAGGTCAAGGAACATTTGGAAATTCAGTTCATTAAGAGTTTCTTCAATCTGTCAAAACAAATAAACGCACAAAGTTAAAATGTGGTTTACATTGTATAGATACATTTGATGACAAAATACTTATGTGAAATAAAACTTACCTTTTTTTCATCCAGGAGCATTTTAATTTTGAAGATCATTACATCATTAATACCAACCTCTTCATTCTTGTAAAGGATTTGAAATATTTTACTAAAAGCAACAGAATCTTGGATTGACGCTGGAAAGGCCAAATCACCTTAAAAAAAAAAAGAACATTTTACACACACACAAAATTAAGAATAATATTTAAACATATGGCTTATTAAAAAGCATCAGTTGTAAACAAATGTTACATTGCCAAGAAGGGTTGTGGGAAATACTGTAATGCCACTTTTAGCAATTACAAATAATATATATATTTATTTGGAAAACCAATCCTTACAAAAAAAAACAAATAACATTGTATTACAATTTGAATATTTGACTGGCTGTCCTTGGAAGGGTTCAAATTATCTTGTGAAAAACCATACTTGTGATACATTCCTGTAATTGTGAGGGGGGGTGTTGTTGCCCCAGGCATTGGTAAAGTACAGAACAAGATTAGAACTGTTCACCATTACTAATGATTCTGAGCGTCTGTTTTGTAAAAAAAAACTCACAAGCTTGAATGCTTTTGTTTCTGGGACAAGCAAAGCTACATATTTGTTTTCACAGAATTAGAGTCAATTGCAACTTGAATAAATCTGACAAGCCAACAATTCTGCATTACAAGTCCACACTAAACAGGGCACACCAGCTGTTTGACTTTCCCCAATAACGAATATTTAATATAATATTTTGTAAATGGACTTTAAATACCGTATACACTTCACTTTTTCAAAGAATCATGTTTTTGCTAACTACACCTAGAAAAACATGGTTCGTTCTACAACATTGGACTATAGCAAATTTATAGTTGCTGCATTTATAACTTTATTGTTTGATAAATTAAACCACAATACCAGTGATAAAAACTTTGTATCTCTGTCGATAGAAAAACCTGACTTTGCTAGGTAGTCTGCAATCTTTTCCGCTCAACATTTCCTCTTTTTCCTATAGCTTTTAATAGATATTTCAAATTGTTTAATCCTGAATACTATGTAGGCAAATCAGTGCTTAGAGAGTTTTAGGCAAGTAATCTTTGTTACAATGCAGATGGCTTATTCGTGTAAGGTAAACTGTGACAGTAAAAAATCTTACTATGTACAAGTGATAATGAAAGTGCTATTAATCTGTCCAAAAAACATAAACATAAGATAAACAATACACATTCCAGGACTTTTTGTAACATTCCAGCATTTGTGCAAGTAAGTCCATATAAACACAACCCCTTTATGTTTTTACTTCGCAGGCACTGTATTATATGGAATGCGCAGTGATTATCTTTTTTGTAAGCACATGCTGGGAGTATTAGTAGGGTTAAAATAGCCAGAGGACTAAACATGAGGAATCTTTGGTATTTCTCAAGTTTGAATATTGTATTTTGTATTTGTGGAGAACATTCACATGCTTAGGTGCTAATTTATATAGTTTAAATATAAATACCTAATTAGACGTTAAGAAAATTGCTCAGCAGCAGATATCTGTAGCTCTCACCATATAGTAAGCACACGATTAGCAAATTCTCTAGAGATAGACACTTCCTCTCTCCCTATGTTAAGCTGAGGCCACACTATGGAAGATGGCAATATGCATGAATAGCGCACGTGCATTACCTATGGAGTGCATGTGATTCGCAAAAAAATGGTGATCCCTTGCGCTCCAAAAATAGATTGCAGCGCATTCAATGTGGCTACGGGCAAGCATTATCGATAATGTTTGAAAAAGCGCGGCAGCGTGGCCTTAGCGCTGTAAAATTGCCAGTGGGTGACCTCTCTAATTAAACAGGAAGGTCACCAACTGGTAACTTTACAACTTTAAAAGTGGCCATAGACATAGCAATATCATCTGCCAATACCTGGTATCAGATGATTATCCCTGCGTGCATGGTGTCTGATGATAAAATCAGCTCAATTTCATTATTGGGATGGGTAAAAAGTTTGTCCAATTGTATCTTCAACAAATGATCAAAGGAAATGTCTAAACAATTTGCTAAGCAGGTGCTTAGTATCTTATATTTTAGAATCCAGAAAGCATACTGGCCAATTTTTTGTTTAATTTTAGCTTTACTGTTAAAGGACAACTAAAGCCACAGAACAACACTGAACCAGAAGGCAGAACACCTTGATATAAAGCCAGTAATCTGTGTCTTACCTCTCATTTTGATACGGGAGCTGGGAAATGTACCTTAATAACATATGGTTTGTGCTTTACTTCCCAGTATTCTAGTAACACACAGTTTGGTCAACGACCATTATGTTCTGCACATGCTCAGTCCTTAGCTATGGCAGAAATTGCTACAGTTGGTCACACCCATTAATAATCACTAGCCAATCCTTTTACTGGACAGATGCAGCAAGGAAGCATGTGACTGAGGTCAGGAGGTGTGGTCTGACACTGCACATACACACAGATACTTCATCCAGTTCTTACCAGGCTTACATTTACTTTAATACAATTTACTGGAGTGGTATTTTATAGCTTATTGGTGTTTTTAGGGGGGTTGTTTTCAGATTCTAGAGTATAAAAATTGGGTTGACTTCTCCTTTAAATTTTAATTTAAATGATCATCATTTATTTGTGGTTTAATACAGTGGTTTACATTTTTGGGAAATGTATTATTAAAAAATAACAGGGAAATGTTTAATGACCAAATGATTATTTTAATTTGCCCAGAGATAAATCTCCCTTCCCAATTGTGGTGATCAAGACCAGCATTGAATGATAGCATATTAATATATGCATAATAATATATTGCTCGATTTAAACATAGGTGCTAACTTAATGCCCCAGCTATTGTACCAGATATGGGGAAATTGTGCTATTGAAAATTAAAATAGGCAAAATTATTTCAGACCTCCCATGCTGTAAAAATGTAATTAAAGGAGGTATTGCCCAATCAATAAAAATAAAGCCAGCAATTTAAAAACAGCATTTTGAAAAGATGAGTGACAGCCTTCCATGACCATTACATAAGTGTGTCACGTGCACACCTCCAAAAAACTCCGGAATTGATCTGCACTCCTCATTATAATTAAAGTCAGGGATCTGTTATTAATACTTTTAACCAAATAAGGTACACAAGGAGACACACTATAGCAGGACTTAAGCTTGCAAATAATTTTACTTCACAGCAGAACACGGTTATTATGTCTGCTATAAATATTAGGGAGACTCTCCAAGAGTCTTAACTATCTATAGATTTAGTAAGGATGGTGCACTCACGGGACTTTATAAAGAACACATATTTTGTATTCAAACATTGGCGCATTTCGGCTATAGTCTAGCCATCCTCAGTATGTGACATAATAATTGACATCACACGTTTCTGCAAAAAAGGAATGTTGCAGGTTACTAGTATTGATATATCAAGTAGAGTTGATCCAGGGATATTTACGATTGCCACTTGGAGTCAAGAAGGATATTCTTTCCCCTTCATAAATTTGGTGGGGGTTTTTTTTTTGCCTTCCTCTGGATCAACAGTTAGGCAGGAAATGAGGATATTGCTAGATGGGTTGGACTGGATGGACATATGTCTTTATTCAATCTCAAATATTATACTTTAATATACCATAATATACTATATTTAAAGGTAAAAAAATATGTGTGTTTTCGACGTTTGAATAAAAAAATATGTCTTCTTAATAAATTCCTGTGAGTGCACCTTCCTTACTTAATCTATGTCAATACTCACATAGGGCAGCACCAGGCATTTGATCTTACAGAGCTTGAGTGTGGGGTGCAAGGACATTATATGTATGTATCTGTTATCAATTGTGGTGGTATATATAAATTTAGACTAGGGATTATATAAATTGTTACACATAGTAGCTGATCAGACATGCCCAAACAACACTTTCATGGGGTAATTGATAGTAATTGAATAATTTACAAAAAAACAACACTCCTAACTAAACAGTGGCAAGTCCAAAGGTCCAAATTATCAGTGAGAGTAGACTGTCTGTAAAATATTAATGTACATTTATAAACCAAATTAATGCAAGCCAGTAAGATGAAAAAGCCACAACCACAATATTAAAGGGCATGTCCACCCCCAAAACTAGATTAATAATACTCACCTCCCCATCGTTTCTTCCCCCCCACTCCTGCAAAGTACCCAGGGTGAGGACCTAAAACGCTAAGTCCTCACCTCTGGGTACTTTACAAAAGTCCTGCACTACTTACTTGTAATCTCCCTCGTTGCTCCAGTCCGATCCTCCCCACTGGCACTTTGAGTGACAGGTCGCGAGGCAGCCAATGGGAAGATGCGCTCTGCAAGGAGGCGTGTCTTCCCATTGGCTGCCTCCCGGACTGTCACTGACAGTGCTAGTGGGGAGGATCCGACCGGAGCGACGAGGGAGATTACAAGTTAGTAGTGCAGGACTTTTGTAAAGTACACAGAAGTGAGGACTTAGCGTTTTAGGTCCTCACCCTGGGTACTTTGCAGGAGTGGGGGGAAAGGAACGATGGGGAGGTGAGTATAATTGTCCTTTAACTGTAAGTAACACAACCCCCCCCCCCAACTTATTCTTATTTAAGAATTCTCCCCGGTCTTTTGTGTTACATCACAGGTCTAGCCAGAAGAGCTAGGACTTTGCCGGCAGATCATGCAAAGGACAATGAAGAATATCTCAGGCTAGGTGGTTAGGGCATGCAAGTAGCGCTGTTTAAGAGTTTGGGGGGGGGGGTTACCACTCACAGCTAAAAAAAAATTTGGGTGTGGGCATTCCCTTTAAATCCCCATAGCAGCTGCATGACAGAGTGATTGTTTCTCTATATAAATAGCCCCAAATATTTATTATGATATGACAAAATCCTAGCACTACATGGTTCATTCGAAAGTTAACAATTAACTAGTCTATAGCAGTGTAATGAGACCAATGACTGATGTTTATAAATTTAGTCTGTCATTCCTTCATAAAAATATTAGAGAAATAGGAGTGAGGAAGTTAAGAAATGAGACTGATAACAAAACAAAATTCAAACAGCAGTTATATATCTAATTTACTGGTCTAGGGCCTGGTGCAATAAAAGGTGCAAGATTTGCCAATGCTATTAATCTGGAGCAACCAATCAGTTGTTTTCTAACTGCAGCAACCCAGTAAAAAGCTAACATCTAATTGGTTGCAGCAATATTTATAAAATGGGGATCAGAATCCAAACTATTTCATGTTTTGAACTGTATAAAAAATAAAAACTGCAGTGTTGTAAATTGATAATTTATTGCAACTCTAACATACCTGTGGCACGTAAAAGACTTGCTTCAATTCTGTGGGGTATTCTTGGAGGAATCTTCATGGATGCTCGTATTTGGTAAAACCTAAAAAAAAAAAAAAACTTAGGTCACTCACAAAAACAAAAATCTGCATTAACTATATTTAACTATATATATTATATATATAATATATATTAATAAATATATATATATTTATATATATATATATATATATAATTATATATAAATATATATATATCTATCTATTATCTTTCTATTCTATCTATATATATATATATATATTTTATCTTATTAAACCCAAAAATATTACAGCCACACCCATTAGTAGACAACAACTTACATTTGTTATAGTAGATCACATAATAAATAATCAATGAAAATAATCATCATTATTTGTTATGTTACGGAAACTGTAGAGGAGCTTGCACAGGCTTATATCCCTGACACAATGGCAACTTGCCAGTCTCTATGAAGGTACTACCTTTGTTCAATTTCTTGCTTGTGCTATATCGTGCAGTCCCAAGGTAAAGGACTGACTGAGGTGCACACTTTCTCTTTGGATTGCTCTGTTTATTAGTGAATCACAAAACACAAAGTTTCAGGGATCACCTTGTCCCTTTCATCAGGTGAACAAGGGGACACTGTGTAACCCCGAAATTTTGAGTTTTGTGATTTACTAATAAATGGAGAAATCCAAAAAGAAAGTGTGCACTTAAGTTAAAACTACAACTCCCAGCATTCCTCAACTACTAAGGGAGACAGGAAGTTTTCAAACATCCTTTTGAGGATCCCTGAATGACTTACAGTGACCGCAGCTACTATTCCCACAAAACATGATGTTATTTCTTTAAAAGCATTTTGGAACTACGGGATTATTTAATAAGTGGTGCAAAATTTTGCACATGTTGTTAATCTACTGTAACCAATCAGATGCTATCAAATGTTTTCTAACATAAAGTAGACCAGAACCAGTCCAAAGTAGACCAGAACAAAATATCTGTACCTCTAAATAAATAACCCAGCGTGTTTAATGTACATATGATATCTTTGCCTAAAACAACCAATGCACAAGGAAACCAAAGGACTAGGAAGATCATCTGTCTAATGAGAAGTCTACAAAAAACATGGTGAATCTTTTCAAGAATTAACAAAATGGTACCATTTGAGTATTTTCATGACCCTGCCTTGCCTTCAGTTTTTAAAGGGCATGTCCAGACCCAAAAACTAAAATTTTACCCACTGCTGGCCCCAGTGTGTAGTGTTAAAAAATCCTTACCTTTCTCCTCTGCTCCTTATGGTTGTCCTGCAGTTAATCTCAGCCAATCACAGACGTGACTGCCGGGCCGGCCCCTAATGTTACCCTGTTCCCGGAACTAGCATTAGAGGCAGAGGGAATGACTGTTGGTAAGTAAGTTTCTCTGGTAAGTCCACACGCCAAACTAAATTGTTATATCTTGTAAGTAATTGCTGTAACCTTGGCCTCACGAGGTTTACAGCACTCAAAGATGTCTGCAAATGTTATTACCAGCCTTCGTTCCCCCTCTGCCTTATGCTTAACTTCCGTGCCTTTTCCACTTGGGCTGTCAATTTGTGATCATTATTCAAACACAAAAAGATTTGAGTGATCTGACATATGAACACTGAATCAACCTATTAAAGGGACAGTGTCTGGCCAGAGTTAATTAGACTTGGATTTGTGGATATTTACATGCAACGTGTTTGGATATGTAAAACTTCATGTAAGTGCAACTTGTACAATATCTGCATGATGTGTGATGCTGGAAAGACATAAGGGCAATTATAAAAAATCTTTACTTTCAAATTTAACATGGTATTGTGTTAAAACCAGGGAAAACAAAGCCATTTGACTATAAATTTCACCTAAAAAGTTGCACAAAGATAGTAGGCAGAAAAGAATACAGATTTGCCAGGAGGAAGATGACACCAGCCGAACGTTGTTTAAGAACACAATCCAGATGATTGAATATAACATTGCAGGTTGCTTTATGCCCCCCACACCAACTACTTGATTCTTAAGTGTGTTCACTTATAACATGGGTTGTAAACAGAGACTGACACAAAAGGCGTGTCGTTTTGGGCTGGAGTAAGGTCATGCACAACACTCCTTCCTATGAGTCATCAAAAAAAAATCTTTGTTCTAAACTTATTTAATCAGCATATTGAATTTTAACCATGTACGATTTGAAAGAAATTTCTGGAATTGGCAAATTGCATTTTCAAATAAAATGTGTATAACAATATATATGTAAAGCTCAAAATCTATTGAATGTATTTTGTTACATTGCATTTAATAAAAACAATGTTAAATACAACATTTTATAGAAAAATTACAACTATCTATAATAAGCATTATAGCCGATTTCTACTATAGCAAGAAAAAAGCAATAACCTTGGGGCAGTTACATGTACTGCGTTTCTTGTCATTGAATCATTTGAGGAGCCATGTGAACCAGACAAAATAGCCTGCTTGTCTGCATTCTCCTAGTTCCCTTTCTGCCACATAAAATGTCAAACTGATGCTGCTCCTCCTAGTACTTAATGGATAAAAATCAGCTGCCATTTAGTGTCAGGCTATCTAAACATGTGCATTCTAGTAATATCCTTTCATTTATTAAACTACCAGCACATCTTCATTTTAGTTACCCAAATATCATGCATTTTAATCTTTACTTAAGAAAGGAAGAGATTAACCTCTAAAGGTTGTGCCCCTAAGCAGATATCAAAGAGTAAAATTAGTGTTCAAGTACTAAGCTGACTTCAAAATTGTTCCTGGTACTAGGTTTTCTGCAAACATGTCAGCTAAAAAATAAACTACAGCAGGTTAATAGCAGCTTTAAAAGTCTTATGAGGGGCTTCCATATTGGTGTCAAAACATCTATATAGAAAATGTTCTGTGACTAGACTGGTGTCAGTGGGTGTGATCAAAAGGTGCACATGGCTCCCAAGGCTGTTGGGACTACATGGACAGAGACAAGACTTCTTAGTTACAGAATCCACTTATCACGTGTAAATAAATGCAACTTTATGTGACACCACCCTTATGATCTTAAATAACCTAGTATCACACAGCTGCTGAAGAAAAAAGTAAGAAAGGAAGCAGCAATAAAACTACTAGTCTTTTTTTAGATCTTCAAAACATGGTACAGTGAACAGCACAGAACAATTAAAGAGTGCAATAAAATGCAATATCAAATGCACATTAAAGTACCCTAAAAAAGGTGTAAAACAAAGTATAGGATCACGCACACACATAACTCTCCAAAAGCTTCAGGAGAGTATGTGAGATCCTATATTTTCTTTTGCATATACCATATATACTCAAGTATAAAGCGAGGTTTTCAGGCTAAAAAAAAATAGTTGCAGAGTAGTGACGTCAAGCGGGAAAGCAGAGGAAGCGGCTGGAGAAGGTAGGATCGGCGGAGCGAGCGGCCTGAGAAGGTAGGAAAAGGCAATTCCCACTAGAGGGCTCTCGGAAGGGGGTAGGAGAGGCAGTAATCCCTTCAGTGGCAATATACAGTAATAGAAATACTGGATTTGGCTATTACTGTATGGGAATTCTGCTGTCCATTTAAAGGGCAACTAAAGCCTCAAAACAATACAAAATCAGAAGGCAGTAGTGGTTATATTTTCTACCCTCAGCTTCTGCAGCTAACAAAAATGAAACACTTGGTTACAAACTCTCATTCGTGCATGTAACCATAGAGCTTTGACGACATGCACTGAGACACATGTAGATGGCATTAATAATATGTATAAAGGGTGCCTGGGAATGGACTGTTATGTTGGTCTAACATTACATCAATTACATATTTGGTGTAAAATCAATGAAAATATTGGGCTGTTCAAGTACAACCTGTCTGCAAAACAGCAACTTCCAAGATGTTTACCATTAAAATCTCTCTCTTAAAGGACCTAAGCACCCTTTAACTACAAATAAATTCGGGTGAAGTTTTTGATCAGCACAGAAGATAGTAAGGAAGCAAAACATTACTACAAAATATAGGGAAGATAAATGAATCCCTAAATACTATAAAGCGTGCAGTTTATTCTTAAACAGAAATGTTAGGTGCAATCATTTTAGACTGAATAAAAAGAAATGGAATATTTGATGCTCCATATTTTTTCAGTTTATAGTGCAAAAAACTTACTATACTTGGAGATTCAAAAGCGCAGTTTGTGGTAAGTAAGAATTTGCCATTGGTTAGCAACAAATATACAGTAGTGCAAACTGCTACAGCTCTAATAAATAATAAAAAAAACTGCTACAGCAATAATAATAAAAAATTATAATAACTGTTGAGAACATGACAATATAATGTTAAATATAATTAGCTAAAATATTTGGATTTTATTTGCCATTAATTAAATTCATTAATAAAATTTAAAGGGTAATGCATTTTAAAGGAAATACTACAGGCTTTCCTAGGTTAGAGACCCTAGGTTACCTAACTGTACTCCTGCATTTACAATAAATACTACTCATCACTGCGGCATCTTTCATTGTAATGTACAAGAAAAAAAAACATACCCTCGTTGAAATAAATCCACATTGTAGAATTTTTGGAGCTCTATGCAAAATTCAACTGTGGCCTGAACATCACTCATTTTGATTCCAAATAAAGAAACCACAGTTCATTAACTAAAAATATAAGATTAAAAAAAAAGTTAGTATTTTTGAGCTGCTGATTCTTAAAACAGGACAATGATCACTATACTTGCTTTTTTTAGAGAATAAAAAAAGACAAGGAGCTAACCATATAGAAAAGGCCATTTCAGCTTTAAGGAGAACTTAACATAAATTTACCATTGACGTAAAAACTTTTTTATTACACAGATCATCCATGCATAGTCAAGTAGTTTTCACTTACCTATGTGTAAGAAGTATTTGTTAACTAAGAAGGCTTCCATATTGCTGCCAGTAAATTTCACAGCCAATGTTGTCAGCATTGTGAGCATGTGTATCCATTGGCCATGCCCCCTGCCCCCAGTATTCACTGTCTCTACTCACAAAGCATTTTCTACGCAGCCTACCAGCTACAACACTAGTCAGCTGCCTTTACTGCCATTCCTTCCCAACAAAAGATAAGTTGGACCCCCCTCACCCCCAAACCCATTCTACTTAGAGACCCCCAGATCAGAACCTAATCTGAGATATTCTCCTTGGTGCCTAGCTCTGAAATGACAAGGCTTTTCCTGGTAGACCCGCAGTCACAGCCATGACAGGTGACATCACTAACAGGGACAGAACATAACTTGATGGACTTTGGTCTTAGTGATGTACCAGGGATGGGGACATGCACTCTGTTAATGGGGCTAGGTATCGTCATCTCCCTAGCCCCACTGGGATTTTAAAAAGGCACTATATATCCCTTGGGCATTTATGAATCTGACATGATTTGCCGTGGTTCTTTTTCATGACCTTCTGGCCTAAAGTCAGGTTTTCCCATTTTTTATGGTATTTAAGGAGCATATGTTTTCTTTGGGTGCTTTTCATTTGATGTTTCCATTAGGAAAGAACAGTATGCATTAGATTTCTTAAAAGGAATGCTGGCATTACAATGCAGTAGTATGATAATGATTAGTTCACATTTTGTAAGACAATATTTACGTATTAGTTATGTAAATGTTTACATTGATGTTAAATGTTGTTATATTTACTAATCAATTGGAAAAAAAAGTTTAATCAACCAAATGAAACACAAATTATATGAGTGAACATCCCTCATAAGACTCTACAACATTGACAATTAGTGTTTAATAATGCTCTTTACCAGTATTTGTGTCTATGCAATTCAAAATATATATTGGATACCTTAGGGGGCCTTACTTACCTTCTTGAGTAGACAGGCCATTCAATTATTTTAGGGGCAATATGAGCTTTAGGGTTTCAGATGCAATGCTTGTTAAGGCTCACTGTTTAAAGTATCATTAGCAATATACTACAGTATGCTAATGATACTTCTGATACTCTGGAAAGACAAATGTGTAGAAACATACACTGTATAAGCTTACCTGGAAAGCATAACCATTTCTCCAATTCCATCTAAATGAATTACAATTCCTAATGCTACACTAAAATCAGGGGCACTTCTAGGATTTCTGCTGCCTGAGCCGAACTTTTGAATGCCGCCCTTGATTATTTCCAGGCGTGCTGCAAAGCCGCTGTTTTAAAGTGGTGACTCTTTCAGCAGGGCCCTAACTAACCCAACTAACCTTTCCCTAACAAACTAACTGAAGCTAACCTAAATATATAAAATGGTTTTAACAACATCATATCTGTTACTAAGGAAAATTCCTTTTTTTCCACCACTGCCTGTCTGCCGCCTTTCTTCTTCAGTGCAGGGGTGCCACCTGAGGCAAATGTCTCACTCTGCCTAATGGTAGAAGTGGCCCTGACTAAAATGCATAATGCATGAAGGTCTGTTGCAGCAAAAAAGTATGACTTGTCACAGAATAAACAGAGGCTAAAAGGCCCTATCAAAATACAGTAAAGCAATTTACAAGCCTATTACAGTACATTTTGCATTGCAACAAAACTCAAAAGAACAACATTGTTTATGAACTAGTGGATGTTAATTTGCAACATTCAGATGTTTTATCACCTTTAAAGATGGATTTTCCATTAAAGCTCATTTCCAGTTATCCATGGTTGAAGCCATAAGTAGATTTTCTGCACCTTATAAAAAAAGAGAAGCATTTATCACAATTAACATCTTATTCTTTCTCTGGACATCTGGAAATATATAAATGCACCAATCGATACATGTAAGATACTTGTACTTTATACTTCTACAGAGCATTTTTACTATTCTTAATAAATATATAACGTAGCATATGCAAAAGAAACTAGAACAAACGTTGCAGTATTATATGTATTAAAACCAATCTACATTAAAAAGTGAATATAAAATATAACGCTCTCTGTCAATCCAAAATATTAAATTACACAAAACCTGAAATTGAAACGCAGACCCTGGAAATGTAAGCAAACATTAGAGAATACATGTAGGCGAAATATGTAGGCAATCCCTCTCCCAATATTCCAGTAGCATAACTAATAGGAAACATAAAATGCCATTAATCTCCCATCCCTAAAATGCCAGTTTTGTTTATATATTCACAATAAACAGCAACTAAATCCTTTTGTAGCAAAAAGATAACAGATGAAAAATAATGAAGACAATTATCATTAACTTCATTAATCTTTCGTGATCAGCCTTTCATCTGCCCTTCATCTGCTTCATCTGCTTTTTAATCTGTGCTAATACCTCCAATACCTAGCTTCTTACTGAACTTGAACTGTTTGCACATTTATAGTTTCTGGCGACCATTATCATTAAAAGCTTTTTGTCTCTCCCACCTTCACCATAGGGAGAGGAATAGTGTAGAAGGAACAACTGATGCCATGACACTGTGGGAGCTGGTTCGTTGTTTTCCTTTTTAAGATTTTTACATTGTTTCTTTACTATAATTTCAATGTTTGAGAAAAATTATCAATTTCTGATTTTAGTAAGCAATAGAAAACTGTCATGCTTTCTTTGGCCACAAATGTTTTATAAATTCAAAACAAACCTAAATATTTTTATTTTAGAATTTATCTTTCAAAGGTTTCTATCAATATATCAACAGGATAAATAACTGCATAAATGTAAATATTTACATAAAACCTCAGTGGACCAAAAAACTTTTCTGTTATGCTATAACATACACAGTTGTCCTGTGGCCCAGTCATACATTTCTAGAAGCATATTTAAAAGGAATCTCCACCCTGGTGTAGGTTACCCTAGCCCACCCTCTACCGCAATGTTAGTTTAAAAAAGCTGCAGAAAGCTACTTACATGCCTTTATTCCCCCAATCCTCTGATCTCAGCCCTCTGCTTGCCAGAACTGCAAGCAGGGGGCTGGGCTGAGAGGCAGCCAATCACAGACGCAGCTGCTGGCATTGCAGAACGCCAGGAGAATGAAGCGATATAACTATATTTCTGCAGCTTTTTTAACTTAACTAACATAGTGGTTGGGGGGTGGGCTAGAGTACCCTACACTACAGGAAAAAAATGTTGATGGTAGGGGGTGAAGAAGCAAGAAGGAATCCACAGCAAGGGAGGGAGGGCTCCCCTGCATGTGCCAGAAACCTCTCAGAGGACAGAGAGGAAGCAAGGACCAGATGACTCACAGACAACTCCTACTCTTCACTTTTCTGAACTTTGATCAGGCACTGCAGGACAACCATTTGGAGCAGAGATTTAAGGTAAGGGTTTTTTAACAGTACACAGTGGGGCCAGTAGTGGGTTACATTTTAGCTTTGGGGTGGACATGCTCTTTAAATTTAGGGTTGCCAGCTCTATCAACCCCTATAAAACCACCAAAATTTAGTCAATAGGAGTAAACTTGACAAGTTTGCTACCTGGCTCCTGATATTTGGCCAGCCCTTTAACAATTGTGTAGCATTGGTTGAAAAAACATATACCATAGCTAAAAATAGCACATTAACTCAGGCAAGAGAAGGTTGTTTCAACTCTTGTAGATAATAAGCAAGGCCATATTTCTGGCCTAAACTTGACTTAAAAATGAAAAAGAAAATGAAAGTTTATTAATGATAATATTTTAACAGCTGCACAAAAAAGAAAATAAAGCATATAAAAATAAAGCAATTCTTTTGACATTTTTTCTATTTTATCAAGATGAACTGATTCGAATGGGATTTGTCATACAGGCCATTAGCACAGTAAAGTAGTAGCATCATACCATCACCCTCTATGAAAAACACGTTAAATACAGTACACACCTATTTTCTCATTGCAAAGGGGGTTGTTTCTAAGCATTATTAATCATTTGGTATAGCTGTACCAATATAATCATACCAGGGGTTTCAAATTATATTAAGAAAAGAACCTTATTGTAAGTACCATTGCTATCCATTGTAAGTTATTTTCTCTCATAAAAGAAAATCTTTTGCAGTACTATACAGTATGTACCTGATCATCAACAGACACTAGCAGTCACAATTATGGATCTCTGGGGACTGACCTATATCCGAGAGAGATGTGTGACATGTGGTGGGATGCAAGATATACTTGACTGGGAACATAGAATTGATTACACTTTTATTGGCAGACTGTGATGCCCATATATGGTATTCTGCTAAATCCCTCCAGCCATCCATTGTATATGTATAGAGATACTTAGGAACTCTTCAGCAGAAAGAAAAGTAGTCAGTCAGGCATAAATGAAAGAGACCAGTTGTCCCTTAAAGGACAATTATAGTCCTTTCCTCCACCCTATATAAATGTATCCCCTGAGTTTACCTTGATACTCCTTTACCACTAATTTAAAGTTAGGAGAGCTGGCTTGTGTCTGGAACCTGGCCAATTAGAATGTGTGCTTCTTCTGCTTGGCCTTTACTTTAGAAAATAATCAGGGTTATTCAATAAAAGTTCTTATCGTTTAAAATGGTGCTAATTTTGCCCCAACCAATCAGATGTTAGATTTCAAATGTTAAATAAGTTCTGATTGGTTGGTGCAATATTAGCACCATTTTAAACGATAAGAACTTTTATTGAATCTCCCTGAATGTTTGTTCTCTGTCTAAGAAAATTGTCTGTTTAGAACGTAATGCTATTATGCTAAACGATGAAATGTCATTAAACAATTTAATGCATCAGATACATGATAGCATATACTTATGTCTGTCAGGTAAATTGTCTTTTGCATTTTCTATAATTGCACAATAAGTATTATACAGTATAATTGTATTACAAAACATCTAGGATTTAGTTATATGAAACATACTTATATATTTACATATAGTGGAAAAAAACACATTGCCCCATTGCAAAGTTAAATTCAGGTACTCTGTGCTGCCTTTCTCCTATCTCTATCAGTGACTCTGCTTTTCCATGGTGTCAGATCTCTCTGCAGCACTTCCCCCTCCCCTCTGTTACCTCCTCCATGTCTTAACTCCAGCTGCCCGAAAAGTTCAACATCCTGAAAAACACACCCACGCACAGTGGGCAATAGAAAGAAAGCTGTCCTGGAGACACGGATCTCTCCGTGTCCTGCTGCAATAAGATCTCTTTCTATCATTTGACCCATCATTAAACAGTGAAAGCTATCAAGAAGGGGGGTTAATTGCAGTCTTATCTCTGCCATCAACACTACCTCTCTCTCTCCCTGCTAACTGCTAATGCTCTTATCTGTTTGTTTGTTACAGAGCAGGGAGGAGGGAGGGACTTGAGCAAGGAAGAGGGTCATGTCACAAGGATTTGATTGACAGCACAAGTAGAAGTAGAGGAATGCAATCACTTCTTCTAATTTGTGTATTTCAGGACAGAGAGAGAAACTAAGAGAAAATAAAGACATTTTGGGGGTGGGGGGAATTATAGAACACATGGAAATAAAGGGGAAAAAAATATTTTCCCACTATAGATGCCCTTTAACAGCAGCAAATACTGTACATGTGTGTTTTTTTTTTACAATGGCCCTATATAGAGACCCCCACCATATTGGTAATTGCATGTGTTCCAATGTTGGACAGGAACACAACACAGGCAGTTGGACAGTCAGCTATATTTCTGGCCTTTGGCATGTGTATCACAAATCATGATCAGGATTGCAGCAGTGTAGCCTAGGCCTAAAACCTGCATCCCTAGATACGGCACTCAAAGGCACACAGTGATAAAAAAATGCTGTGTAATTTATCACTATTACTTACTATTAGTTCTGACTTATATTAGGTTCAATACAAAATATATAAAGTTCTGTGCAGATTAAAGAACACGTGGCACTTTTAGCCAATAAAAAAAAAACATAGTTTACAGTAGAAACTGTACAAGAGCACTACGCTACTTCCATCCTACAGCTTTCCAAAGGAGCAGGGAGCGCCTACTATGAAGCACACTGAAAGCAGTTAGTGCAGAGCAGGGGGGGAAGCGCGAGCATGCATCTTATTTACATGTGAGCTGGGCATAAGGGCATCTTATATGTACCAATATGTGTGAGCTGAGCATGAAGGTATCTTACATGTACCTCTCTGTGTGAGCTGAGCACAGGGGCATCATATATTTAACTACAGGTATCTGTGTGAGCTAAGCATGAGGGAATCTTATATGTATCAGTCTGTGTGAGCTGGGCATAAGGGCATCTTTTATGTACCTATTTGGAGAGCTGGTATACACAAACCTACAAGGGCACTAGTCTATCAAGAGGGGTAGTACAAGGGAGTGTGCATATGTGGGTGAGCTGGGCATGAGGGCATCTTAAAAATACCTGTGTGAGCTGGACAAGAGGGCATCTTATATGTGCCAGTCTGTGTGAGGTGGGCATGAGGGCAACTTATATGTATTATATCTGGGAGGGCTGGTATACACAAATCTACAAGGACACTTGCTTAAGAGAAGTAGTACAAGGAGGCGTACATATGTGGGTGAGATGGGCATCATATGTGGGTGAGATGGGCATGAGGGCATCTTAAAAAAATACCTGTGTGAGCTGGGCACGAGGGCATCTTAAATGTACCAGTCTGTGTGAGGTGGGCATAAGGGCATCTTAAATGTACCCATTTGTGTGAGGTGGGCATGAGGGCATCCTTTATCTACCAATTTGTGTGAGCTGGGCATGAGGGCATCTTATATATACCCATCTGTGTTAGCTGGGCATGAGGGCATCTTATATGTACAAGTCTGTGTGAGCTGGGAATTCAGACATCTTATATTTACCTATCTGTGTGAGCTAAGCATTAGGGCATCTTATATGTACCTGGCTGTGTAAGGTAGGCATGAGGGCATCCTCTATGTACCAGTCTGTGTGAGCTGGTCATAAGGGCATGTAATATGTAACTATCTGTGTGAGCTGGGCTAAACTCTAGCTTCTGTCGGATTCCCTTCGATCTACGGTTCCTATACTATCTCAACTGTTATAAGAAGATAAATAAACAAGAATAATGGTAAAGGTATGTTTACTATACACAACCAAGGGAAAAATCGAATTTTTGTGCGTTATTTCTGTATGTTGTGCATTGGCAGTGCCTTTTTATGCAATGGTAATCGTAATTAATAATTAATTGCTGTATGCAGTGGCTTTTCTTTCAAGGGCATGTCCACCCATAGATTGAAATTTTATATAAAAGTGCAGGACCCCCCCCCCCCCCCCCCCCCCCCCCCCCCGTTACATTTTACTTATCTTGCCAAAAGATGCAGCTAACCATACTTAGAAGACCCAGTCTCTCGCAGCCTGGGTACAGCCTCCTGCTGCTGTTGCAAGTTTGTTCGGGCACAAGCAGCAGCGAAATGTTTTCTGGACTGCACAGCTGTCAGGTAACTGGGTGTGACGTCATTGTTGCGCCTTTGATAGACAGCTGCAACCAGGAAGCAGAGTGAGGAATCTTTGCAGATCGGCGAAGAACTGGGTCTTGTAAATTTGGTTAGCTGCATCTTTGGGGAAGGTAAGCAAAACATTTGCAGGTTACAAAATTGTGCACCTCTTAATGAACAATGCTAAAATATATGTGCTATGCTACTAGGAATATTAAGAAACAATTCAAACTCATTTTTGGTTCCAGGATTTTAAAGAAGTTGTTTTAAAAATGCTTGCAGATTCTGTCTTGCCTACATAATCATGTCTTCTGCTTGGTTTTCTTAATTTTCTTTATTGCCTTGTTAACGTCCCCTATTAATCTGCCAAGAAATAATCATGACAGAAACAATGCATAGGGGTGTAACCTACCTGTGAGTTATGTGATATTGTCTAATGACAATTACACAAGCTTCAAATTATAACAGAGGTACCTTGGCATTCAACATATATTTTTTAGCACTGTTATTAATGTCAACTTTGCTCTCTTGAGTCAAATTAGCATGGCTTATTCAGATTCCACAGAGGATAGGCAAATCATTGTTTTGAAATTAGAAACAGCGAGAAGAAATGAAAGCAGAATACTATTACTACTTGTACTACTGCAGCTTTTATTTTTGTTTTGAAATGGCAAAGATGATAATTAAGCAATTTATTAGGAAAAGTTAAAGACAAAGTCTAACTTATTCACCTATGCCGCTACAAGCTTTGTCCAAGCTTTGTGACTAACATCTATGCAAATTATTGAGGTAATACAACCTATAGCTATACACAAGAACTAGCAATCTATTTTTATATTGTGTTCTGAGGTGATGTGCAATGAAGCTAGCAACCATTTATTGTTTGTTTTTTAGGTTTGATAAACACAAGAGTTGTCAGTCTATTCAGTTCAGAAGGAAATGCCCAAAACTTTCCCTCGGCCGCCTCCCTTTACTAAAAGTACCGTATAGGGAATCGGCCAAGGGAAATGTGCAGTCCTGAGCATTCTCACTACGCATTATATAGGGAGAACACTTGTGACTGTGAGTAGAGTGATCCTTAAAATATGACAGAATCTTTTGTGTACCCAGCTTAAAGGCTATGTCCACCCTAAAAAACATTTTTTAATATAAGATTCCCCAAGGGCTCCCAGCCCCAACCGCGTAATTTTTATTTTCAGAAAGCCCCACAAACTCTTACTTACCTCTCCTCTTTCCTTCGCCACGCTGCCGGCCCTCTGCTTGCGAGAATGCAAGCAGAGGGGCGGGACCGGCAGCCGCGTCTGTGATTGGCTAATTGGCAGCCAATCACAGACGGCCATTCATGGCGGGGATGCAATAAAAGGGGCCCGGAGAGACGGATGCGGTGACCGGCAGCGTCTCTTGACATTTGATGTCTCAGCCACCTCACATAATTCTTTGGTCTGGCCCCTTTTACTTCTTCGTGCACTTAAAAGGCACAGAAGCAAGCAGAAGTGTGCCGGGTGAAAGAAGATCTGTTGGAAGCTCTTTGGATTTGTATAAACCTTGCGAGGCGAGTTTTGGGGGGTTGCCAACCAAATATAAAAAAAGGTTTTTGGGGGTGGACATACCATTTAAGCTTTTTTTAAACAATTTTTCTGTATGGGTTTACAAACCACTAGTCATGTTTAGATTTAGATAATGTGGTGCCCCCCACCCTTTTATAAATATCAGAATTCACAGCGAATTTAATTAAAAATATAAATAGCACTACTGTAACGTATTTAACCACACTGCAGTTATTTACCTTTATGACACTTTACTGTAGTCTAAACAAATCATTTACTAGTGTAAATATATTCACTGATTTATAAGTAACTAAATATTCTTCTAACTCCAGACTGTGTAACGGGCAGTTATTATTAAGGGCATGTCCACCCCCTTTTTTAACATTTTTTCATATGTAATAGGCTCTCCCCCTCCCCCAGCCCCAAGCACGCTATGAAATAGATTTTTCCAAAAACTCCCCCTCCCCCGAATGGCATGGCCCTCTTCTTGCATGAAACTGAAAGCAGGGTAACGGACCAGCAGCTACGTCCGTGATTGGCTGGAGAAGCCGCCAATCACGGACCGTGGTTGCCTAGCTGCACAAACGCCGGGGGTAGAGGGTGAATTTTTCCAGGCAGGCGTCAGTGTATGTGATCAGATAGTGCGGTCGGGCTGGGGGAGGAGAGCTATTCATATCAAGGGTATTTACACTAGGGGAGGGAGAGCAAAACGGGAGGGAGAGGGAGGGGACTGCTCTGAGCAAGCAAAACCTCTGAGGAGAGCACAGAGGAAACACATTCCCTCCCTGCAGTGCTCCTGGTGGCAGTTTTTTTGAGATTAACAATCTCCAAACTATCCCTAAAATGTTGCACTTAAGGCCCAACACTTAACCTTACCCGTTCCCCTCTCCGGCTGGGTGACTGCCTCCTGCTGCTATTTTCTGGCCTAGCTTGCTCCAGCCCAAGCAGCAGCGAGGATCTTCCCGGTTGCATCCGTGGTAGGTAATGGGTGTGATGGACACGCCCAGGACCAGAAAGAAGAGAGGAGTAGCCATAGCAGAACGGCAGGGGATAGTGACTGGTAAGTCTCGTCAGGTGGCAATCTTTATCTTTAAGGGCAACTGTGGTCTCCAAACAATTAGGGTAAATGAAAGTCCTCCAGGCTCTTTAAAGTAAAGCCCTAGATAAACTCTGGCCTAACAGCTGTGAGAAATAACATATGGGGTGAAAGTTGCAAATTTTCGGCTTCCAGCTGGTTGTTTAATCACCTGACCTCTGCCTGGCCCTGGTAGAGAAGCATCTCAGTTCAAAGGAGAACTATACTTAAAATTTTTACCCTTATTGAAAGCTTTCTCCCCAGAACACCTATACATTGCAGATTCTTCTCTAGTAAGTTTCATTAGTATATATAGAAATAGATTTCTGTCGGTAAAAATGATTCCATGTTGTTGCCAGTACAACTCACACCCATGAAGTCATCATAGGGGGCCAACATGACTGCAGTATTCACGGTCTCTATGCCCAGAGCATTTTCTCTACAGACAATATCTCCATACCAATAATGTCCCCTGATAAGATGTTAAAAGCTGCTTTTTACCCTGCAGTTTATTAACTGTCAGTGTGAGTTGTCTGGAAAATAGCACTGCAAGGGTAACACGGCATCTTTCAACGTCTTATCAAGACTATTTTTTTTAATTTCTGTTCTAGCAACAATAAATCTTCTAACTATACATAGATTCCCATGTTTCTTATTGTCTGGCGCACATAGTAGGGCACCAGTTTTTAAAAATGCAGTAGTTCAAGGTCACAATTTTAATCTCTAGACTTACCCCATGTTTTTTTTTGTTTCTATTATGTTCATAGTAAAATATAAGTTCCCTATTTGTACCAAGTATCTTACATAGGGTCTCTGTTAGGCTATAGGTAAGAGCTCGGCTTTACGCAAGACACAGTACAAGTTGCAGGTTCAAACAATTCCCAGACCTTTTATTTTCACTAACTGTAATCTGTTTCTTACACCCATGGTAGCTAAAAAATACACTTTTCCTTTTTGGTGACAGGATTATATCATTGTTTAGGACGGACCATTGAATGTGAAATCCCTGTTCTGTGTTAGGAAAGAGGAAGGATCCCTGAGCTGTTCATGCTACTAGGCTGTCAGCTTCTAGGATGCAAGGCTGCAACTTCCTTATTTTCGATATGTTGACAAAAAAAAAAAAAAAAAAACTACAGAGCACTGTGCCCTGTACGTAGACACTTAGCGGGGGTTACCCAGCTAACGTGGATTTATGGGATCTGACCCCGTGTACTCACCGTTCATTTTAAAATTCACCCCCAATACCACAACAAAGGAAGAGTTGAGACATGATGTTTGTGTTCTGTCTATGTGGGACATGTTTGTCTGGAGACTTTACTTCTTTTACTTCGTCTTTAAAACTGAAACTAAACTATACTACTGTAAAAATGTTTACTTTTTAAAATGGAAGTACCTGGGGCAGGGAGTAGGATTGATGATTTTACATCCAATCTAATTTGATTAGAACTTACGCACTAACAGTTTTCTTTTGCCAGGTTAGTCCCTGGAGTATCCTGTATTAAAGATAAGTGCTGAGTCAGAGAAGAGTGTAGAATCAGTTTTCTTTGGGCTGGTGCTCCTCACCTATATAAAACAATATTGGAAGGTTAGGATTACCATTCATATATCCCTGTCCCATGTACTTTTTATATTAACTGTTTTTTTAAGAAAACTTAATACAACACGATAGTTCTTCATTTAATGCTGGGGGAGAAACAGGAAGTACCTGGGGAATTGAACAGTTTAGATGGTGGAGCCTATCATGCAGACCGAAATGCTGACACACAGGAAGATGTTTTCATGCAGGAAAATGAACATAAACTAACATTTTTATAGCAATACCATCTCTCTTTAGAATTGATTTAGGGTTCATTTCGAAGGTAGGAGGGCAAAAGGCTTTTTCCAAACAACCCTCAACTTGTTTGGAAGAATTGGAATCACAGTTACCCTTTAAAAAATGATAATGTGGAAAAACATTTAGCCATTGATTTGTACCAAATCCAATGAATGTCACAGACACTTTTCACAATTTCTTGGCTGAGATAACGATCGGATGTGTATACCTGTAACCACCTTCCCCCACCTGTCCTTCCTTTCCCATAGCTGACCCCTAAGAACTAAGACTCCATTCACTCTCTCCGAAATAAGCACTTGACACTGACTTTTGAATCAAAGGGGTCCCAGCTTTATTTAACAAATCTTTACAGAATAAACCATTGTCTATATTCCACATAATTAATTAAATAACATTGCTTAATTACCAAAAACAGTTAACCAGTTTAAACCATTTAAACATTTACGCATTTAACCGCTGTAGAGTGGTTCACGTGGAAGCTACCGTTGAATTTTGCTCACCATCGTACCCCTACCCGACTCGATGAGCACCTTTCGCTATGCGACACCATACTCTATAGTCCAGACCAGTATATTCAGAGTGCCACCCCTTGGGCTAGCTCCACCCCTGTTCCACACCAGCCCAGCTTCCCAGGACAATTGCCGCTGTGACATCACTTCAAACACGGATTCTCGCTGCACTAGAGCACAACAAAACAACAACACAAAAAAAAAAGGTGGGGGGGGTCGGGAACTTCTTCTGTCTCCTCTCTGTCTTCACCTGCCCCTACCCTCCCCTTCTCCCACTTATCTTCCTTCTTCCGAGCTTACTTGCAACATTGTATAACCCCCTAGCCTAGCCCTGCTCTTTACCTCAGCCTATCATCCCTTGCTTATTTTTAATCTACCTACAGTCCTGCTCCCCCTCCCTCTCAGTCCATGTAATCCTATTCTTTATGGCTTGGTTTTTCTGGAGTAATTGCCCAAAACTCATTGTTACCAATGAAAGCAGATGATTTTGCATATTTATTATGCCTTTCAGGGATAATATTCTGTGTGCCACGGTCTACAATTAATTAACGATATATAGCTTTACCTGTACCAGATAATAATTATATATAATAAATAATGGAGGTAAAAACGTATAGCTTAAAACTAGATAAATTACAAAAATATACAATATATAAAATAGCTACACTTGATATAAAGGATGGCACTTCAGGAAAAAATATAATTATTTGCTCGGTTCTATCTACCATTATCATTGCTGTATTTCCTACACTCGGCCAGACCATCCAGAGGATATTAATTATTTCATGCCCAGATAATGATCAGCAATTTTCCTCCCATAACTCCACGTGAGTTCTTCCACAACTTCTATCATGAATAATTAATACAAAAAGGAGAGGCGCCCTTACTTTTCCCCCTTCTTTCTGCAGCCATTTGTGTATATTTAATTATGAAGGAATAAAAAGTAAATTTATAATGCCCCACAGTTTACAAATCCTTACGCAGGGGAAACATACCAATAGCTTAATGGTCAAGAATTGTGATCTTAAATTCATCATGATTTAAAGGGAACACAAAGTTCTAAAAATTGCACTGTAAGTCCAGTGTGCCTTTGAAAAAGTGAACCCTACCAAAGGGACTTCAAATGCTGTAGGAAGATTGGATTCTCCCCCCGCTGGAACAGTGGGGGCAAAAAAGATGTTAAATGGGAGCTGTTATCCCCATACAAGTGTTCTCATATTTAAAAGCTCTCCCAATCATACCTTTTCACACAACATAGGTTGATGTATATCTGTTGTTACTCCAAAGATATAGGCTTGTAAAGTCTTCCTAAGCTGCTTCCAGCTTGCTATCATATCGTGCTTTCCCTCTGCCTGATGACACTAGACTGGTTTACACACGGCGACCATTTGTCCCGACCCAGCGCTCGCTACGAGCGTCCGGCCCTACACCAGCCGATATTTTGGCCGACCGACCGAACGGGCTGTGAATTGGTCAGGTCGGCAAAAATACTCATCGGTTGTGGTACAACAGCCTTACTAAGAGACCAAACATTTTCTTTCAGGCTTGTGGCTATTTTAAAACAAAACAATAAAGAGTTGGGACAGAGAATCATCAGCTGCATCAGTAACCCCTTATGAGGCAGATGATGGTTGCTCTGTCCAAGCGCAGATTCAAATCATTGCTCAACCAATTTATCTATTGACTGTTCATTTGCAATGCTTATACCTTAAATTGTTTTAAACAACACAAACACAGCGCAAGGGCACACACTAATGCTAATTTGATAAATAACCCATTAAAAATATTGCTAATGAAATGGGGCATTGTAGAAACCTAACAACACATTTCCCTGTGGAGACTGTAAGGGAGAACATGTAAAAGCACCTGATCCAAACACTTACAACAAACCTCCATTATTGTAAACCTGACAAACACAATTAGAAAATAAGTCTCATTCCCTTGTCAGTGTATGTTCATGTAGCAAAAGACATTTGCAAAATCTGGAAAACCATTGATGAAAAAAGCCAAAGCCAATCTAATCTTGAGTTACCCTTTAGGGCTAAGGCCACACTAGCCCCGCGTTTTCCGCGTTTGCGCACACCGGCGTTTTCGCGCTCCTTTTTGCGCCCCGCGATTTTTGCTGGTACGCATTCGTTTCACACATTTTTGGTGCGTTAAACGCATGCGTTTCCATACGGGAAAAGGCGAAAACGCATGCGAAATACGCGAACTGGCGAAACGGCGCAGAATCGTGCACACATGTTGTGGCGTTCCTGTGCGTTGCAAGTGTGCCTCACCCTTACTACTCTCTTATTTAGAAGCTACCTATTCACTGTGTTGCTCCACTGTTGTCTGTAAAATTGCATAGAAACACACATAAGGCATTTTATTCTTGCCCTTAATGTCATAGAGGGGGGAGGAATCAAATCAGTTTATTCTCTCCCTCAGCCATAGAATTGTGTGGATAAATAAAGAGCGGTGACTCAACACCATGAACAATTAGATTTGGTAGTGTTTTAAGGATCAGTTCCTTTTTGGCACATCCTAGAGTTCTACAGCAGTAACCCCAGGGCTTTCAAGTAAAAAAAGAAGCCAATACAAAGGCAAATTACACAGAAAATTCAATTAGACAAAACAAGGATTACATTTACTATATGAAGATAGATATACAGATAGTAGAGTGGAAGATATACCTTTCTAACAATAAGCAGTTTTAATTGCTTGCTACAATAAAACCTCCTGCATATTTCTTGCTTGGACATCAGATGACACAGTAATAAAGAATTAATTTTATGTTAAATATTTTAAATATTATAAAACACAGATCAACAACAATCTTTGGAACCATCAAAGAAAAGTTTGGTTGGCACAAAAAAAGTCAAACCAAATGTTATTTTAAAAACCATATACAAGGATAAATTATTCACAGAATTTGAACACAAAGGAAAGAATTCAAATGTGAAATGCATCAACATCAACTTCTCTAGTCAGAAACCAATTTTTGCACAATATAATGTCTTGGTCCAAAGCTAATATGGAAATGCCTGCACTAAAATCATATATAAATATATATAACGGTGTTGGAGTCATTTTTTTTGTTGGAGACCTCCCTAAAAGAATGAAACATAAACATAGATCATCTGTCTTCCTTTGAATGCAGCCTGACATGCCCGGTGAGTCTTAACCAAACAATGTCAAAATATCAGTGTATTTGACAGAGTTTATTATAATCATGTCTGTGCACTGATAAAAGAAAACAGTGACTCAATAGGTTAAAAATATAGACAAAGCCGGCCAATTTTGTTATACTATTCCATTTAAATTAAACTAAATGATAAAAATTAAAAAAGAGAACGTCATGAGAGTGTCTCCATTAATAAAACCCGCTAGCTAGGCGTTTTAACCAACACAAGTGCACAGACTGGTGTAGCCTCTGCACATTAATGTGACAGTTTATGTACAGAAAGGCAGTAAGTGCGAGCCATTTTAGTTTGTGTTAAGTATATATTTAGAATAATTACTGTTTGATTGTTTTCATTTGCTCCAGAGTTTCCTTCTGAGGGAGATAAGATGGGCTCTAAACTGTGGTTCCTTCTAAGGTTTGTATTACTGTTTTTTTGAAATAAGGGTCTGTCCAAAACCAAAATCACAGCACATATCACTTTAAAAACAAGAGCTTTTCATTCATAGCGCAAACTAACTGCCTCACGATGCACTCAAGCAGTAATTTACAATAAAGGCCGCAAGCTAAAGTCTTCAAACACATCAACCATTTATGATTATAGATAGAACTTCATCACTGCAATCCTCCGATCTTCTTACAGCTCTGTGCCTTGGTAGCTGACTGGGGAAAATCTGCATGCGGGTAACATCCTAAATGTGCTCTGATAGTTTTCCTGAGTTATGACGTTATCATGTTTTTTTTTACTGTTTTCTGTAAATTACTTCATAAGCACTCTTATCTCATGGTGCAAGGTGCTCCACTGCACCATACTACATTAGCAATACCATTCTGAATTAAAAGAAAGCCGATGGCAAAGTAGCAATTTTTTTATTCACCATCTAAGGGCTAGGCCACACTATCGCGTTTTTGGTGATTGCGCTCCATTTTTACAGCGCAATTGTATGCGATCTCATTTCCTCAAAAGAAGAAACGCATGGACAAACGCTGGCAAATCTCATTTGCGGCCCAGTTGTGGCCGTGCCCTTAAGCAGATTTCAGTTAGGAATGGCCCAAATCGACCCCAGTTCGGGTTGAACTTTACGAGTTCATATGAACACAACTATCCGAACTACGAACTATTTTGGTTTTTTTAACTCCCAGGCTTATCTTTGATAATTTAACCTGAAAAATTTGATAATTTCCTCAAATGGTCACCCTCGATGTTGGCTTCGTTTTCATAACCCTCTCAAGTAGCCTTCATTTTCATTAACCCTCGATTTAGCCTTCGATTTCAGTAACCCCTCGATTAGCCTTCCGTTTCAGTAACCCTCCGAATTAGCCTCGATTTCAGTAATCCTCAATCATCGTTTGGTAATCCTCGAATGTAGCATTTGATTTCGGTAAACCCCAAATGTATAGTTCGTACCCTCAAATTGGCCATAGCCCTCGATTGTAGCATGCACTTTTTGGTGATATGGACATGTTCCCCCAGCCATTTATACAGTAGTTACCATGGTTAATTAAACGGTATTTAACTTCGAACTATTTGAAAATCAGTCCATACTATGACAGTAATTACATTTTTGATTGAGGAAATAAACAAAGAAAAAGAAATCAAAAACTGGATCGCTGCAAAGGCAAATTAGTAAAGCAACAAATGAGGCCAGCATTTTGTAAGGTCCATTGACACCATGCTGTCCAGGCAGACACAGCCCACATTCCATGAGTGGTGTAAACACAGCCCACCCCGTGATGGTCGGGGCTGGGGCTAAGTGGGGTGGGCCGCCAAACCCTACAAGTATGCGATCAGCACTGCTTTAAAACTGTTTTACTTACTACAATACTAACTTTTTACTTGTACTTTTAAAACAGCTGATTGTGCCCACCTTTACTTAATTTACAAACTTTACTTTTACACTTTACTTAAGATCAACCTTTAACTTACGGAGCATAAGGGTCTTTTAATAAAAGCTTTAAGTGCAGTTATAGCATTAAATACAGATAGATATGACCTGATTTAATTGAGAAAATTCACAACCACAAAAAGCTTAATTTCATCATTGTGGTTTCTGAGCGATCTGTTTGCATGTTCCTTTGTGTTAGTACACTGAGGGCTAGGGCCACACTAGCAGCTTTTTTTTCGCACCGTTTGCGCCCGCGTTTCGCGCTCGCGTTTGCGCCGCGCGATTTTTCTCTAAAATGGAAATCGCGGGAAGCAAAAATTTCCCGCGATTCCGATGCGCATGCGATTGCTCTTCCGTTTCGCGTTATGGTTAACGCATGCGTTCACCATTTGTTGGTGCGTTCGCATGCTTTTCCATAACGTGAAAATGCGAAAACTCATGCGCAAACGGCGAAACGGAGCGCTAACCGCGCAAGAATCGCCACGGAACAATCGCGTGGCGATAAACGCTCGCGATTTTGTCGCGATTCCCTGTGCGTTGCACAAGTGTGGCCTCAACCTACATGAACCTACAAACAACCACTCACATTCAAGAACGGATCTCAGCTATACTAACAATACTTGTAAAAATATTTTCCCCTAGGAATCTGGTGGTTCACAAATGTTGCGGAAAAAAACCACCTTAAAGTCCACTGCAACTTGGTTTCAGACAGTTAAAAGAGGATGCCTCATGTTTGGGAAAGAATAGTAAATTTACAATAAAGGGCACAATATAGAGTACCGTATAGTACTTGTTAAAGAACATCGAACATTTCTAATATATTTACATTTAAATGTACAGCTCCAAATACACAAAAACATATACAATTATTTTGTCAGAAAGGCTTAAGTCAGAAGTAATGCAAAATAACAAATTCGGTATCATCAAATGCAAAGGCAATGACAAAAAAACAAGAAATCTTACAAGCCTCATGTGGTGAAACTAGACTGTTATTTGAATCATTTTCCTTCATTGTTTGCAACCTTCTACAGCTGAAATATACCCAGGGCATAATCCTAAATGATAGAGTGTCTTTCTGGTTCAGATCATGATGACAGAGGAGTAGGGTTACTTATTTAGAATGGTTCAAGGCACAATGTTAGATCCTAGGGATTTATTTCAGGCGAGAAAAAAGGGAATTAACCGTAATGGTTTATTCCTTGTTGTTTTTAATTTTAGAAAACCATTTAAATTTACCTATACCAATTCACAGATATTTTACAAAACCACCTTACATTCCCGTTGTGTCATTTATAATTGGTTATTCAAGGAACACTAACCCCAAAATAAGACTATTTGTTGCCATTCGTTGGTATTATTCACAGGAGGTGATCACGTTATTCTCACCATCCCTGTAAATAATATTACGCTCGGGGGACGCTGGAAACTTACCTACCGCCGCCCTTCACTGACAGCGATCTTTCCCGACCGCACGCCGATCTTAGCGCATGCGCGCCAATACAAAGATGGACCCGCGATCATGAGGATAACAGCTGTTCAGTGAAGACGCGGCGCAGTGGAGCAGCGTAAGGCTATTTCCATGTCCCCTGATCGCCTATTATTCACAGGGAGTGAAATAAGCGTTCTCACCTCCGTGTGAATATACAAACAATGGCAATATTTATTTTTTGGGGTTTAGGGGAGTTTACGTTCCCCTTTAAGTGTCATCATATTCAAACACCAACTAAAAGGTTTAAGTTTATTAGTTTATATCACATCAGAATAATTTTCCCTATTGGCAACCGTGCAAGCCAGCAAATGCATGTGAACTGCTGTTCTTAGGCTAGGTACAGACATGTACTCTCTTGTCTTGACCTCTTGTCACTGCCTTATTTTTTTCAGCCAATATTTCTCCAAAATCAATCAAAATAGATTGAACATGTTGAGTAAATGTCAAGTAATTGGGCAAACAGTCTTGCAATAAAATTCCAGTACCGCTTTTAATCCAACAAAAACTACTGATTGTTTACTAATAGTCCTGTGAAATATGCAGGGATGTCAAACTTGGCAACTTCCCCAGCAAAGGGAGTTGTAGTTTTCGAACACTGTTTTCCGAGGGACACATGTTGACATGCCTGGTCATATTGGGTACAAATGAATCCATGAGATACCAGGCCATACAAAATAATCTCCCATCGTCCTTTACCCCTGAGACTTTTTGAAGGGCAAGTTCAACCCTCGAAGGAAAAATTTATATCAGTTTAAATCACCGCTCCAAAACCCTAACTGTAATAGTTAATCTGAAATAATAACTCTAGCCGAACCTGCACAATGTCCTGTTTCCCCTGTTTCTTCTTCCTGTTCTTCCAGTTTAACCAACTGCAGTCATGGTTGGCAGTTGACATCACAGTCCAGGACTGAATGATTATCCTCTATGCTTCCTCATCTGCGCATGCTCAAGCTCCGAACCAGGTCACTAACTTGCTCAGTTTTTTCCTCTCATAAGGCATCATAGTTAAAAGAGTCCATTCTTTTCTAAAAGAGCATTATAAGGGTGGGTTGCCTTTAACAATAGCTTCTACAAGAAAGAATGAAGGGCTGCATGATTAATTATTAACATTTCTTAACTTTGGCTATCGTATGACATTTTCACAGATGGACATGCAAGGTATCAACCCACATCGCCCATGCTGTCTCTGTGTAAGCTCAAAGGGACACTATACTAAAAAACTTTGCCTCATCTTAATCTATAATGAATAGCATGTAAGTAGCACTTACTTGTTTTGTGGTGCTGCATGCCTTCCATCCAGCCACATTTTGTTTAGGAGCAGTATACCCCCCCTCCTCTTTTAACCACTTCCACTTCCATCCGACCTGACCTTTTTTCCCACAAACCAACTGTCAAGCCTTGCACACAACATTTCCAATGTCAAAACTCTGTCCCATTACAGCTACAGTAAAAACTACTCAGAGAAAATAGTTTTTGAGACAGGAATTGATTGACAGGCTGAAATATAAGAAGTTTAAGGTTGGATATCTAAAGAAATAGGGGGAAATACAAAAAATGATACAGTGGTGTTGGGAAGAATTGTCATCTCCCTGGGTAGTCATTTAAAATAACACTATTTTTTTGTTATAGATGCCTTTATGCTTCCTTCATTTGACAATTCCACTGTGGGCAGCGGATGGTGTAAAAGACAAGATGAAAGAACCAATAGACTGCAGGTTTGCAAACCATTTTAGGGGGTTAATTGCTCATTTAGAACGTTCAATGAATCATATTAACAACTCCTCTCTGACCCAGCCCTGTGTTTTATTACAAGGCAAAACAAACACAAAAAATTTAAAACATATTTCCATATGACACGACAGATACACACACAGTGAATATACATGGTGACAGATACACACACAGTGAATATACATGGTGACAGATACATACACGGTGAATATACATGGTGACAGATACACACACAGTGAATATACATGGTGCCAGATACGCACACAGTAAATATACATGGTGCCAGATACGCACACAGTGAATATACATGGTGACACAGATACGCACACATGTGGTTACTTCGCGGCACTGTATTATATGGAATGCGCATGATTATCTTTTTTTGTAAGCACTGCTGGGAGTAATTTAGTGGGTTAAAAATAGTCCGAGACTACAGAGGAATCTTTGGAGTGTCTCAAGTTTGAATAGTTGTATATTTGTCTTTTTTGTGGAGAACATTCACATGCTTAGTGCTAATTTATATAGTTTAAATAAATACCTAATTAGACGTTAAGAAAATGCTCAGCCGCACTATCTGTAGCTCTCACATATAGTAAGTCACCACGATTAGGCAAATTCTCTGAGATAGACACTTTCTTCTCTCTCCCTATGTTAAGCTGAGCCACCAGCTATGGAGAATGGCAATATGCATGATAGGCAAGCACGTGCATTACCTATGGAGTGTCATGTGATTCGCAAAAAATGGTGATCCGTTGCGCTCCAAAAAATAGATTGCAGCGCTTCAATGTGGCACGGGCAAGAATTATCATAATGTTTTGAAAAAAGCGCTCGGCACGTGGCCTTACGCTGTAAAATTGCCAGTGGTGACCTCTTTAATTAACATGAAGGTCACCAACTGGTGAACTTTACAACTTTAAAGTGGCCATAGACATAGGCAATATATCTCCAATACTGGTTCAGATTGATTATCCCTGCTGCATGGTGTCTGATGATTAAAATCCAGCTCACTTTCAACTGTATTGGGATGGGTAAAAAGTTTGTCCACATTGTATCTTCAACACAATGAATCAAAGGAAATGTCTAAACATTGCCTAAGCAGGTGCTTAGTATCTATATTTTAGAATCCGAAGCCATACTGGCAATTTTTGTGTTAATTTTAGCTTTACGTTAAACCATACCTAAGCACACAGAACACACTGAACCAGAAGGCAGGAACACCTTGATATAAGCCAGTATCGGCTCTACCTCTCATTTTGATGGGGAGCTGGAAATGTACCTAATAACATTATGGTTTGTGCTTTATTCCCAGTATTGTATGAACACAGTTTGGTCACCTTCGACCATTTATGTTCGCACATGCTCAGTCTTAGCTATGGCATAAATTGCTACAGTTGGCACCCCATTAATAATCACTAGCCAATCCTTGTACTGGACAGATGCAGCAAGGAAGCATTTGACTGAGGTCAGGAGTGTGGTCTGACCACGCACATACCACACGACTTTCATCCATTCTTACCATCTTACATTTACTTAACTACAATTAAGCCTGGAGTGGTATTTTATACTTATTGGTGTTTTAGGTGGGTGTTTCAGATTCTAGAGTTAAAAATTGGGTTGACTTCCTCTTAAACTTTTAATTTAATATATCATCATTTTAGTTTGGTTTACTACAGTGTTTACATTTTTGGGAAATGTATTATTAAAAAATACAGGGAAACGTTTTAAGACGCAAATGATTATTTATTTTGCCAGAGATATCTTCCCCTTCCCATTGGGGGTGATCAAGACCAGCATTGGAATGAATAGCATATTATATATGCATAATAATATATTGCTCGATTTAAACATAGGTTGCTCACTTAATGCCCCAGCCTATTGTACCAGATATGGGGAAATATTGCTATTGAAATTTTAAAATAGGCAAAATTATTTCAGACCGCCTCCCCATGGCTGTAAAAAGTAATTAAGAGGTATTCCCAATCAAGATAAAATAAAAGCCAGCAATTTAAAAACAGCATTTTGAAAAGATGAGTGACAGCCTAGCCATGGACCATTACATAAGTGGTCACGTGCACACCTCCAAAAAAAAACTCCCGGAATTGATCTGCACTCCTCTTATAATTAAAGTCGGGGATCTGTTTTTTATTAATACTTTTAACCAAAAAGGTACACAAGGAGACACCCTAGACAGGGACTTAAGCTTGCAAATAATTTTACCACCACAAGAACACGGTTTATTCATGTTCTGCTATAAATATTAGGGAGACTCTCAAATCTTAACTATCTATAGATTTTTTAAGGAATGGCACTCAGGGAACTTTATAAAGAAACAACATATTTTATTCAAACATTGGCGCATTTTCGGCTATAGTCTAGCCATCCTCGTACGACTAAAGTGAATAATAATTGAAACCATCAACGGAAGGAACCAGGAAGGGTACACTTTCATGCAAAAAGAGAATTGTTGCAGGTTACTATATTGATAATCAGTAGAGTTGATCCAGGGAATTACGATTGACCACTGAGTCAAGAGGAATTTCTTTCCCTTCATAATTTTGGGGTTTTTTTTTTTTTGCCCTTCCTGGATCAACAGTTGGCAGGACAATGAGGATAGTGCTGAGAGGTTGGCCGGATGGACATATGTCTTTATTCAATCTTCAAATATATACTTTAATTACCATAATATACTACTATTATTTAAAGGTAAAAAATATGTGTGTTTTCGACGGTTTTTGAATAAAAAAATATGTCGTCTTAATAAATTCCTTGTGAGTGCACCTTCCTTACTTAAGCTATGTCAATACTCCACATAGGGCGCACACAGGCATTTGACTTACAGAGCTTGAAGTGTGGTGTGCAAGACATTATATGTATTGTATTGTTATCATTGTGGGTGGTATATATTAATTTATACTAGGATTATAATAAATTGTTCATACACAGTAGCTGATCAGAACCATGCCCAAACAACCTTTATATGGGGTTAATTGATCATTGAATAATTTACAAAAAACAACACCCTAAAACTAAAACAGTGGCAATCAAACAGGTCCACTTATCAGGAATGAGAGTAGACTGTCGAAAATATTAATGTTACAGTGATAAACCAGACAATTAATGCAAGCCAGTAAGATGAAAAAAGCACAACACAATAATTCGAAGAAGGGCATGTCACCACCCAAAACTATATTTTAAAGGACAATTATACTAACCATTTCCCCTAATTCCATTCTATGCAAAGTTCCCAGGGTGGGACCTAAACGCTAAGTCTTCACTGTCTGTACTTTACAAAAGTCCTGCACTACTAACTTGTTAATCTACCCTCGTCGCTCCGGTCGGATCTCCCTACTAGCACTGTCAGTGCGTTCCGGGAGGCAGCCAATGGCAAGAACACGCCTCCTTGCAGAGCGCATCTTCCCATTGGCTGCCTCGCGCGACATTCACCAAGTGCAGTGGGGAGATCGGACTGGGAGCAACGAGGGAGGATACAAGTAGTCAGGTGCAGGACTTTTTAAAGTAACCCAGAGGTGGAGGAAGCTTAGGTTTTAGGTCCTCCACCTGGTACTTTGCAGGAGTTGGGGGGAAAGAGACCGATGGGGAGGTGAGTATAATTGTCCTTTAACTGAAGTAACACAACCACCCCCCCCCCCACCTTAGTCTTATTTAAGAATTCCTCCCTGCTTTTGTGGTACATCACAGGCTCTAGCCAGAAGAGATAGGACTTGCCGGCAGATCATCGCAAAGGACATGAAGAATATCTCCGGCTAGGTGGTAGGCATGCAAGTAGCGTGTTTAAGAGTTTGGGGGGGGGGGTTACCACTCACAGCTAAACAAAAAATTTGGGTGTGGGCATTCCCTTTAAATCCCCATCGCACTGCCATGACAGAGTGATTGTTTCTCCTATATAAATAGCCCAAATATTGTATTTAATGATATGACAAAAATCCTAGCCTACAGGTTCATTCGAAAGTACAATAACGAGTCTATACAGGTAATGAGACAATGACTGATGTTATAAATTAGTCTGTCATTCCTATCCATACAAATATTAGAGAAATAGAGTGAGGAAGTTAAGAAATGTAGACTGATAACCAAAACAAAATCAAACAGCAGTTATATATCTAATTTACTGGTCCTAATGGCCTGGTGCAATAAAAGGATGCAAGATTGACCAATGCTATTTAATCTGGAGCCAACCATGCAGTTGTTCTAACTGCGCAACCCCGTGAAAAGCTAACATCTAATTGGTTGCAGCCAATATTTATAATGGGGGATCAGAATCCAACACTATGTTCAGTTTTGAACTGTATGAAAAAAATAAAAGACTTGCCGTGTTGGTAAAGGTTGATAATTTATTGCAACTCTACATCACCTGTGGCACGTACAAGACTGCTCCACTTCTGTGGGTGATTCTTGGGAGAATCTTCATGGATGCTCGTATTTGTACACCATAAAAAAAAAAAAACTTAGGTCACTCACAAAAAAAAATCTGCATATAACTATTTAACACTATATTATATATATATATATATATAATAATATTATATAATTATATATATAATAGATAAATTATATATATATATTTAAATAACTTTATTTATTATTATATAAATATATATATATTATATATCATATTAATTTAACAAAACCAAAAATATGAAGCAGCACACAACCATAGATGTAGAAAAAAACCTTACATTTGTTATAGTGATCACTAATAAAGTAATAATACATGAACATAATTCATTATTTGTTACTGTTACGGAAACTGATGAGGTACTGGAGCTTGCACAGCTTATATCCTGACACAATGGCAAACTTGCAGTCTCTATGAGGTATATTCAATTTCTGCTATATGTGCAGTCCTTACTAGGAGCTTGCACGTATACGCAGAAGTGAAAGTGCACCACTCTTCCTCTTTGGATTGACTATCGTTTATTAGTGAATCACAAAACCACAACGTTCAGGGATACCTTGTCCCTTATCAGTGCGGTGAACAGGGGACACGTGTAACCCCGAAATTTTGAAGTTTTTTGATTACACTAACTAATGGAGAAATCCAAAAAGAAAGTGGGCCAACTTAAGTTAAAACCAACTCCCACATTCCTCAACTCTACAGGGAGACAGGAAGTTTTTTCAAACATCCTTTTGGGATCCCTGAATGATTTACAGTGACCGCAGCTACTATTCCACACAACAGATGTTATTTCTTTAAAAGCATGTTTGGAACTACGGGATTATTTATTAAGTGTGCAAATTTTGCCACATGTTGTACTCTACTTAACCAATCAGAATGCATCAAGTTTTCTAGACATAAGTAGACACCAGTCAAAGTAGACCGAAAAATAATATCTGTTACTCTAATAAAATCCCAGCGTGTTTATTACATATGATATCTTTGCCTAAAACAACCAATGCACAAGGAAACCAAAGGACTAGGAAGATCATCTGTCTAAATGAGAAGTCTACAAAAAACTGGTGAATCTTTTGCAAGAATTAACAACATGGTGACCATTTGCGTATTTTCATGAACCCTGCCTTGCCTTCAGTTTTAAAGGCATGTCCAGACCCAAAAACAAAAATTTTACCCACTGCTGGCCCTCAGTGGGTGTTGTTAAAAAAAATCACTTACACTTTCGCCTCGACCTTATGGTTGTCCTGCAGTTAATCTCAGACCCTCACAGAGTGACTGCCGGGCCTGCCTAATGTTACCCTGTCCCGGAACTATCCCCGCATTGAGGCAGAGGAATGACTGTTGTAAGGTAAGTTTCTCTGGGTAAGTCCACACGCCACACTAATTGTTTATATCTTGTAATATTGCTGTAAACCTTGGCCTCACGAGGTTTACAGCACTCAAACGATTGTCTGCAAAATGTGTATTACCAGCCTTCGTTCCCCCCTCTCCTTATCTTTAACTTCGCGTGCCTTTTCTCCACTGGGCTTTGCATCATTTGTGATCATTATTCCAAACACAAAAAGATTTGAGTGATCTGACAATCCGAAACATGAATCAACCTATTAAAGGGCAGTCTTGTCTGGAGCCAGAGTTGTAATTAGACTTGGATTTGTGGATTATTTACATGGCAACGTTGTTGGATACTGTAAAAACTTCATGTAAGTGCACTTGTACCAATATCTGATGATTGTGATGCTGAAAGACATAAGAGGCAATTATAAAATCTTTACTTTCAAATTTAACATGGTATTGTGTTAAAACCAGGGAAACAAACAGCCATTTGACTATAATTCACCTAAAAGTTGCACAAAGATATAGGCAGAAGAATACAGATTGCCAGAGGAGGATGACCCACCGGAACGTTGTTTAAGAACACAATCCATATGATTTGAATCTACATATGCAGTGCTTTATGCCCCCACCACCACTACTTGATTGTGAAGTGTGCGTTCACTTATAACATGGGTGTAAGACAGAGAACTGACACAAAAAGGCGGTGTTTTGGCTGGAGTAGTCATTGCACAAAACACTCCTTCCTATGATCATCAAAAAAAAATGCTTGTTCTAAACGTATTTAATCAGGCATATTGAATTTTAACCTATGTACGATTGAAAGAAATTCTGGAATTGCAAATTGCATTTTCAAAAAAATGTGTCTAACAAATTATATGTAAAGCTTCACAATCTATTGATGTATTTTGTCATTGCATTTATAAAAACATGTTAACATACAACATTTTATAGAAATTACAACTAATCTAAATAATGATTATAGCCGATTTCTCTACCTACAGCAGAAAAAGCACTAACCTTGGGGCAAAAGCATTACTATGACTGCGTTTTCTTGTCATTGAATCATTTCTTGAGGAGGCCATGTGGAACATACAACAATAGCCTTGCTTGCTTCTTGGCATTCTCCTAGTTCCCTTCTGCACATACAAATCATCATGTCCTCAACTGAACTGATTGCTCCTTCCATAGTGACGTAATGGATAAAAATCAGCTGCATTTAGGTGTCAGCTATCTAAACATGTTACTCTAGTATATCCTTTTCATTTATATAACTAACACACATCTTCATTTTAGGTGTACCCCAAATATCATGCTTTTTCAATCTTTACGTAAGAAAGGAAGAGATTAACCGCTAAAAGTTGTGCCCCTAAGCAGATATCAAAGAGTAAAATTAGTGTTCAAAGTTACTAAGCTGACTTCAAAATGTCCTGGTACTAGTGTTTTTCTGCACAAACATGTCCAGACTAAAAAAATAAACTACAGAGGTTAATAGGCAGCTTTAAAAGTCTTATGAGGGGCTTCCATATTGGTGTCAAAACATTATACTAGAAAATGTTCTGTGACTAGACTGGTGTCAGGGGTTGTGATGCAAAAGGTGGCACCATGGCCCAAGGCTTTGGACTACATGGACACGAGACAAGACTTCTTAGTACAGATCCACTTATCACGTTGTAAATAAATGCAACTTTATGTGTACCACACCCTTAGGATCTAAATAACCTAGATCACACAGCTGCTGAAAGAAAAGAAAAGGAAAGGAAGCAGTCAATAAAAATCACTGAGTCTTTTTTAGATCTCCAAAACATGGTACAGTCGAACGCCACATACAATTAAAGAGTGCTAAAATGCAATACAAATGCCACATTAAAGTACCCTAAAAAGGTGTAAACAAGATAGGAATCACCGCACCAACACTAACTCTCCAAAAGCTTCAGGAGATTATGTGTAGATCTAATATTTTCTTTTGCATTATACCATATATACTCAAGTATACAGCGCGGTTTCAGGCTAAACAAAAAATAGTTGCAGAGTAGTGACGTCAAGCGGGAAAGCAGAGGAAGCGGCTGGAGAAGGTGAAGGTAGATCGGCGGAGCGAGCGGCCTGAGAGGTAGGAAAGGCATCCCACTAGAGGGCTCTCGGAAGGGGTAGGAGAGGCAGTATCCTTCAGTGGATTACAGTATAGAAATACGGATTTGGCTATTACTGTAGGGGATTCTGCTGTCCATTTAAGGGCACTAAGCCTCAAAACATACAAAATCAGAGGCGTAGTGGTTATATTTTCTACCCTCAGCTTCTGCGGCTAACAAAAATGAAACACTTGGTTACAAACTCTCATTCGTGCATGTAACCATAGAGCGTTGACGACATGCACTGAGACACATGTAGATGGCATTAATATAGTATAAGGGGTGCCTGGGAATGGACTGTTATGTTGGTCTACATTACATCATTAATATTTGGTGTGTAAAATCCAATGAAATATTGGGCTGTTCAAGTACAACCTGTCTGCAAACAGCAACTTCCAAAGAGTGTACCATTAAAATCTCTCTCTTAAAGACCTAAGCACCCTTAACTACAAATAATGCGGGTGAAGTTTTTTGATCAGCACAGAAGTAGTAAGGAAGCACAACATTACTACAAAATATAGGGAAGATAAATGAATCCCTAAAACTAAAAGAGTGCAGTTTATTCTTAACAGAATGTTAGTGTGCAATCATTTTAGACTGAATAAAAAGAAATGGAATATTGATGCTCCTATTTTTAGTTCATTATAGCTGCAAAAACTTACTATACTTGCAGATTCAAAAGCGCAGTTTGTGTGTAAGTAGAATTTTGCATGTTAGCAACAATATACAGTAGTGCAAACTGCTACAGCTCTAATAAATAATAAAAAAACTGCTACAGCAATAATAATAAAAATTATAATAACTGTTTTAGAACATGGACAATATAATGTTAAATAATTAGCTAAAATATTTGGATTATTTGCCATATTAAATTCATTAATAAAGTTTAAAGGGTAATGCATTTTAAGGAAATACTACAGGCTTCCTAGGTTAGAGACCCTAGTTACCTAACTGTACTCCTGCATTTACAATAAACTACTCATCACTGCGGCATCTTTCATTGTAATGTACAAGAAAAAAACATACCCTCGTGAAATAAATCCACATTGTAAATTTTTGGAGCTCTATGCAAAATTCATGTGGCCTGAACATCACTCATTTTGATTCCAAATAAAGAAACACAGTTGTTCATTAACTAAAAATATAAGATTAAAAAAAAAAGTTAGTATTTTTGATCTGCTGATTCTTAAAACAGGACAATGATCACTATACTTGCTTTTTAGAGAATAAAAAAAGACAAGGAGCTAACCATATAGAAAAGGCCATTTCAGCTTTTAGGAGAAACTTACACATCATTTACCATTGACGTAAAACTTTTTTATTACACAGATCATCCATGCATAGTCAAGTAGTTTTCACTTACCATGTGTAAGAATATTTGTAACTAAGAAGGCTTCCAATTGTGCCAGTTAAATTTCACAGCCAAGTTGTCAGCATTGTGAGCATGTGTTATCCATTGGCCATGCCCCCTGCCCCCAGTATTCAGTCTCTACTCACAAAGCATTTTCTACGCAGACTACCAACTACAACATAGTCAGTGCCTTTACTGCCATTCCTTCCCAACAAAAGAAGTTGGACCCCCCACCTCACCCCCAAACCCATTCTACTTAGAGACCCCCAGATCAGAAACCTAATCTGAGATATTCTCCTTGGTGCCTAGCTCTTAAATGACAATGCTTTTCCTGGTAGACCCGCAGTCACTCGCCATGACAGGTGACATCACTAACAGGGACAGAACATACTTGATGGACTTGGTCTTAGTGATGTACCAGGGATGGGGACATGCACTCTGTTAGGGGCTAGGTATCGTCATCTCCCTGCCCACTGGATTTTTAAAAATGCACTATATATCCCTGGCATTTATGAATCTGACATGATTTGCCGTGGTTCTTTTTTCATGACCTTCGGCCTAAGTCAGTGTTTTTCCCATTTTTATTGGTATTTAAGGAGCATATGTTTTCTTTGGTGCTTTTCATTTGGATGTTCCATTAGGAAAGAACAGTATGCATTAGATTTCTTAAAAGGAATGCTGGCATTACAAATGCAGTAGTCTATAATGATGTAGTTCACATTTTGTAAGAACAATATTACAGTATTAGTTATGTAATGTTTACATTGATGTTAAATGTTTGTATATTTTACTAATAATTGAAAAAAAAGTTTAAATCAACCAAATGAAACACAAATTATATGAGGAACATCCCTCATCAGACTCTACAACATTGACAATTAGTGTTTAATAATGACTCTTTACCAGATTTGTGTCTATGCAATTCAAAATATATATTGGATACCTTAGGGGTGGGCTTACTACCTTCTTTGAGTAGACAGGCCATTCAATTATTTTAGGGCAATATAGCTTTAAGGTTTTCAGATGCAATGCTTGTTAAGGCTCCACTGTTAAAGTATCCATTAGCATATACTACAGTATTCTAATGATACTTCTGATACTCGAAAGACAAATGTAGAAACATACACTGTATAAGCTTACCTGAAAGCATAACCATTCTCCAATCCATCTAAATGCATTACAATTCCTAATGCTACACTAAAATCAGGGGCACTTCTAGGATTTCTGCTGCCTGAGCCGAACTTTTGAATGCCGCCCTTGATATTTCCAGGCGTGCTGCAAAGCCGCTGTTTTAAAGTGGTGACTCTTTCAGCAGGGCCCTAACTAACCCAACTAACCTTTCCCTAACAACTAACTGAAAGCTAACTAAATATATAAAATGTTTATAAACATCATATCTGTTACTAAGGAAAATTCCTTTTTCCACAGCTGTCTGCGCCTTTCTTCTTCAGTGCAGGGTGCACCTGAGGCAAATGTCTCACTCTGCCTAATGGTAGAAGTGGCCCTGACTAAAATGCTAATTGCATGAAGGTCTGTTGCAGCAAAAAAAGTATGACTTGTCACAGAATAAACAGAGGCTAACAAGCCCTATCAAAATACAGTAAAGCAATTTACAAGCCTATTACAGTACATTTTGCATTGCAACAAAACTCAAAGAACAACATTGTTTATGAACTAGTGGATGTTAATTTGCAACATCAGATGTTTTATCCCTTTAAAGATGGATTTTCCATTAAAGCTCATTTCCAGTTATCCATGGTTGAAGCATAAGTAGATTTCTGCACCTATAAAAAAAGAAGATTTATCACAATTAACATCTTATTCTTTCTCTGGACATCTGGAATATATAACTGCACCATCGATACATGTGAACGATACTTGTACTTTATACTTCTACAGAGCATTTTTTACTATTCTTAAGAAATAATAAACGTAGCATATGCAAAAGAAACTAAACAAACGTTGCAGTATTATATTATTAAAACCAATCTACATTAAAAAGTGAATATAAAATATAACGCTCTCTGTCAATCCAAAATATTAAATTACCAAAACCTGAAATTGAACGCAGACCCTGGAAATGTAAGCAAACATTAGAGAATACATGTAGGGGAAAATAGTAGGCAATCCCTCTCCCCTATTCCAGTAGCATAACTAATAGGAAACATAAATGCCATAATCTCCATCCTAAAATGCCAGTTTTGTTTAATATTCACAATAACCACAACTAAATCCTTTTGTAGCAAAAAGATAACAGATGAAAAATAATGAAGACAATTTCATTTAATTCATTAATCTTTCGTGATCAGCCTTTCATCTGCCCTTCATCTGCTTCATCTGCTTTTTAATCTGTGCTAATACCTCCAATACCTAGCTTCTTACTGAACTTGAACTGTTTGCACATTTAATAGTTTCTGGCGACCATTATCATTAAAGATTTTTGTCTCTCCCACCTTCACCATAGGGAGAGGATTAGTGTAGAAGGAACAACTGATGCAATGACACTGTGGGAGCTGGTTCGTTGTTTTCCTTTTAGATTTTTACATTGTTTCTTTACATAATTTCAATGTTTGAGAAAAATTATCAATTTCTGATTTTAGTAAGCAATAGAAACTGTCATGCTTTCTTTGGCCACAATGTTTTATAAATTCAAACAAACCTAAATTTTATTTTAGAATTATCTTTCAAAGTCCATCAATATATCAACAGGATAAATAACTGCATAATGTAAATATTTACATAAAACCTCAGTGGACCAAAAAACTTTTCTGTTATGCTATAACATACACAGTTGTCCCTGTGGCCCAGTCATACTTTCTAGAAGCATATTTAACAGGAATCTCCCCCTGGTGTAGGTACCCTAGCCCACCGTCTCTACGCAATGTTAGTTTAAAAAAGCTGCAGAAAAGCTACTTACATGCCTTTATTCCCCCAATCCTCTGATCTCAGTCCTCTGCTTGCCAGAACTAAGCAGGGGCGGGGCTGAGAGGCAGCCAATCACAGACGCACTGCTGGCATTGCAGAACGCCAGGAGAATGAAGCGTATAACTATATTTCTGCAGCTTTTTAACTTAACTAACATAGTGGTTGGGGGGTGGGCTTAGATACCCTACACTACAGGAAAAAAATGTTGATGGTAGGGGGTGAAGAAGAAGCAGAAGGAATCCACAGCAAGGGAGGGAGGGCTCCCCTGCATGTGCAGAAACCTCTCAGAGGACAGAGAGGAAGCAAGGACCAGATGACTCACAGACAACTCCTACTCTTCACTTTTCTGAACTTTGATCAGGCACTGCAGACAACACCATTTGGAGCAGAGATTTAGTAGGGTGTTTTTAACAGTACACAGTGGGGCCAGTGAGTAGTGGGTTACATTTAGGATTTGGGGGTGGACATGCTCTTTAAATTTAGGGTTGCCACTCTATCAACCCCTATAAAAACCACCAAATTTAGTCAATAGTGAGAAACTTGACAAGTTTGCTACCTGGCTCCTGATATTTGGCCAGCCCTTTAAACAATTGTGTAGCATTGGTTGAAAAAACATATACATAGCTAAAAAATAGCACATTAACTCAGGCAAGAGAAGGTTGTTCAACTCTGTAGATAATAAGCAAGGCCATATTTCTGGCCTATAACTTACTTAAAAATGAAAAAGAAAATGAAAGTTTTATTATGATAATATTTTAACAGCTGCTCACAAAAAGAAAATAAAGCAATAAAAATAAAGCAATTCTTTTGACATTTTCTATTTATCAAGATGAACTGTGTCGAATGGGATTTGCATCATACAGGCCATTAGCACAGTAAGTAGTAGCATCTACCATCACCCTCTATGAAAAACACGTTAATACAGTACACACACCTATTTCTCATGCAAAGGGGGTTGTTTCTAAGCATTATTAATCATTTGGTATTAGCTGTACAATATAATCATACCAGGGGTTTCAAATTATATTAAGAAAGAACCTTATTGTAAGTACCATTGCTATCCATTGTAAGTTATTTCTCTATAAAAGAAATCTTTTGCAGTACTATACAGTAGGTACCGATCATCAACAGAACATAGCATCACAATATGGTCTTGGGGACTGACCTATATCCGAGAGAGATGTGTGACATGGGTGGGATGCAAGATATACTTGACTGGAACATAGAATTGATTACACTTTTATTGGCAGGACTGTGTTGCCCATATATGGTATTCTGCTAAATCCTCCACCCATCCATTGTATATGTAAGAGATACTTAGGAACTCTTCAGCAGAAAGAAAAGTAGTCGTCAGGCATAAAATGAAAGAGACCAGTTGTCCCTTAAAGGACCAATTATAGTCCTTTCCTCCACCCTATATAAATGTATCCCCTGCGTTTCCTTGATACTCCTTTACCATAATTTAAAGTTAGGAGAGCTGGCTTGGTCTGGAACCTGGCCAATTAGAAGTGTGCTTCTTCTGCTTGGCCTTTACTTAGAAATATCAGGGTTATTAATAAAAGTTCTTATCGTTAAAATGGGCTAAGTTTGCCCCAACCAATCAGATGTTAGATTTCAAATGTTAAAATAAGTTCTGATTGGTTGGTGCATATTAGCACCATTTTAAACGATAGAACTTTTATTGAATCTCCCTGAATGTTTGTTCTCTGTCTAAAAAATTGTCTGTTAGAAAGTAATGCTATTATGCTAAACGATGAAATGTCATTAAACAATTAATGCATCAGATCATGATTAGCATATACTTATGTCTGTCAGGTAAATGTCTTTTGCGTTTTCATAATTGCACAATAAGTATTATACAGTATAATTGATTACAAAACATCTAGGATTTAGTTATATGAAACATATTATATATTTCATATAAGTGGAAAAAAACACATTGCCCCATTGCAAAGTTAAATTAGGTACTCTGTGCTGCCTTTCTCCTATCTCTATCAGTGACTCTGCTTTCCATGGTGTCAGATCTCCTCTGCAGCATCTCCCCCTCCCCTCTGTACCTCTCATGTCTTAACTCCAGCTGCCCCGAAAAGTTCACATCCTGAAAAACACACCCACGCAGGGGCAATAGAAAGAAAGCTGTCCTGGAGACACGGATCTCTCCGTGTTTTTTTTTTCCTGCTGCAATAAGAATCTCTTTCTATCATTGACCCATCATAAACAGTGAAACTATAAGAAGGGGGTTAATTGCCAGTCTTATCCTGCCATCAACACAACCTCTCTCTCTCCCTGGTAACTGTAATGCTCTTATCTGTTTGTTTGTTACAGAGCAGGGAGGAGGGAGGGAGGGACTTGAGCAAGGAAGAGGGTCATAGTCACAAGGATTGTTGATTGACAGCACAGTAGAAGTAGAGGAATGCAATCACTTCTCTAATGTGTATTTCAGGACAGAGAGAGAAACTAAGAGAAAATAAAGGACATTTTGGGGGGGGGGGGGGGAGGGGGGAATATAGAACACATGGAAATAAAGGGGAAAAAATATTTTCCCATATAGATGCCTTTAACAGCAGCAAATACTTGTACATGTGTGTTTTTTTTTTACAATGGCCCTATATAGAGACCCCACCATATTGGTATTGCATGTTTCCAATGTTGGACAGGAACACAACACAGGCAGTTGGACGTCAGCTATATTTCTGGCCTTTGGCGTGTATCACAAATCATGATCAGGATTGCAGCAGTGTAGCCTAGGCTAAAACCTGCATCCCTAGATAACGGCACTACAAAGGCACACAGTGATAAAAAAATGCTGTGTAAGTTATCCACTATTACTTACTATTGTTCTGACTTATATTAGGTTCAATACAAATATATAAAGTTCTGTGCAGATTAAAAAGAACACGTGGCACTTTTAGCAATAAAAAAAAACATAGTTTTACAGTAGTAGAAACTGTACAGAGCACTACGCTACTTCATCCTACAGCTTTCCAAAGGAGCAGGAGCGCCTACTTACAGCACACTGAAAGCAGTTAGTGCAGAGCAGGGGGGAGGAAGCGCGAGCATGCATCTTCTTATATGTGAGCTGGGCAACAGGGCATCCTATATGTACCAATAGTGTGAGCTTGAGCATGAAGGATCTTACATGTACCTCTCTGTGTGAGTGAGCACAGGGGCATCATATATTTACTACAGGTATCTGTGTTGAGCTAAGCATGAGGGATATGATGTATCAGTCGTGTGAGCTGGGGCATAAGGGACATCTTTTATGTTACCTATTTGGAGAGCTGGTATACACAACCTACAAGGGCACTAGTTCTCAAGAGGTGGTAGTACAAGGAGTGTGCATATGTGGGGGAGCTGGGCATGAGGGCATCTTTAAAAATACATGTGTGAGTGGACAGAGGGCATCTTATATGTGCCATCTGTATGTAGGTGGCATGAGGGTCAACTTATAGGTATTTTATATCTGGAGGGCTGGTATACCCAATCTACAAGGACACTTGCTTAAGAGAAGTAGTACAAGGAGGCGTACATATGTGGGTGAGATGGGCATCATATGTGGGTGTGAGATGGGCATGAGGGCATCTTAAAAAAATACCTGTGTGAGCTGGGGCACGATGGCATCTTAATGTACAGTCTGTGTGAGGTGGGCATAAGGGCCATCTCTTAAATGTACCATTTGTGTGAGGTGGCATGAGGGCATCCTTTATCTACCAACTTTGTGAGCTGGGCATAGGGCATCTATATATACCCATCTGTGTTAGCTGTGGCATGAGGGCATCTTATATGTACAGTCTGTGTGAGCTGGGAATTCAGACATCTTATATTTACCTATCTGTGTGAGCTAAGCATTAGGCATCTTATATGTACCTGGCTGTGTAAGGTAGGCATGAGGGCATCCTCTATGTACCAGTCATGTTGGAGCTGTCATAAGGCGATGTAATATGTAACTATCTGTGTGAGCTGGGCAAACTCTAGCTTCTGTCGGATTCCCTTCGATCTACGGTTCCTTATACTATCTCAACTGTTATAAGAAGATAAATAACAAGAATAATGGTAAAGGTATATTTACTATACACAACCAACGGGAAAAATCGAATTTTTGTGCGTTATTTCTTTTATGGTTGTGCATTGGCAGTGCCTTTTTATGCAATGTAATCGTAATTAATAATTAATTGCTGTATGCAGTGGCTTTCTTTTCAGGCATGTCCACCCATAGATTGAAATTTTATTAAAAGTTGAGGACACCCCCCCCCCCCCTTCCCAACCCCCCCCCCCCGTTCTGTTCCTTATCTTGTCAAAAGATGCAGCTAACCATACTTAGAGAACCCAGTCTCGCGCAGCCGGGTACAGCATCTGCTGCTGTTGCAAGTTTGTTCGGCATCAAGCAGCAGCGAAATGTTTTCTGGACTGCCACAGCTGTCAGGTAACTGGTGTGACGTCATTGTTGCGCCTTGATAGACAGCTGCAACCAGAAGCAGCAGTGAGGAATCTTTGCAGTCGGCGAAGAACTGGGTCTTGTAATTTGGTAGCTGCATCTTTGGGGAAGGTAAGCAAAACATTTGCAGGTTACAAATTGTGCACCTCTAATGAACAATGCTAAAATATATGTGCTATTGCTACTAGGAATATTAAGAACAATTCAAACTCATTTTTGGTTCCAGGATTTTAAAGAAGTTGTTTTAAAAATGCTTGCAGATTCTGTCTTGCCTACATAATCATGTCTTTGCGTGGTTTCTTAATTTCTTTATTGCCTTGTTAACGTCCCCTATAATCTTGCCAGAAATAATCATGACAGAAACAATGCATAGGGTGTAACCTACCTGTGAGTTATGTGATATTGTCTAATGACAATTACACAAGCTTCAATTAATAACAGAGTACTTGGCATTCAACATAATTTTTTAGCACTGTTAATGTCAACTTTGCTCTCTTGAGTCAATTAGCATGGCTTATTCAGATTCCACAGAGGAAGGCAAATCATTGTTTTGAAATTAGAAACACGAGAAGAAATGAAAGCAGAATACTATTACTACTTGTACTACTGCAGCTTTTATTTTGTTTTTGAAATGGCAAAGATGATAATTAAGCAATTTATTAGAAAGTTAAAGACAAAGTCACTTATTCACTATGCCGCTACAAGCTTTGTCCAAGCTTTGTGACTAACATCTATGCAAATTATTGAGGTACTACAACCTATAGCTATACACAAGAACTAGCAATCTATTTTTAATTGTGTTCTGAGGGTGATGTGCAATGAAGCTAGCAACCATTTATTGTTGTTTTTTGGTTTGATAAACACAAGAGTTGTCAGTCTATTCAGTTCAGAAGGAAATGCCCAAAACTTCCTGGCCGCTTCCCTTACTAAAGTACACGTATAGGGATCGGCCAAGGGAAATGTGCAGGTCCTGAGCATCTCACTACGCAGATATAGGGGAGAACACTTGTGACTGTGAGTAGAGTGATCCGTAAAATATGACAGAATCTTTGTGTTAACCCAGCTTAAAGGCTATGTCCACCCTAAAAAACATTTTTTAATATAAGATTCCCCAAGGGCTCCCAGCCCCAACCGCGTAATTTTATTTCAGAAAGCCCACAAACTCTTACTTACCTCTCCTCTTTCCTTCGCCACGCTGCCGGCCCTCTGCTTGCGAGAATGCAAGCAGAGGGGCGGGACCGGCAGCCGCGTCTGTGATTGGCTAAGTGGCAGCCAATCCAGACGCCGGCTGCCGCGCTCACTGGCGGAGGAAAGAGGAGAGGTAAGTAAAGTTTGGGGAGCTTTCTAAGATAAAAATATAGCGGTTGGGGCTGGAGCCCAGGGGAATCTCATATTAAAGATTTACGCTAGGGAGAGAATTGGGAGAGGAGGGAGGGAGGGGGGAAGGGCTGCAGTACGCATGGCAAAATCTACCTGAGGCCAGGTAGAGGAGAGCCCTGCTATCCTCCTGTGGTCAGTTTTTGGGTACTTTGGGGGGGACTACAGGAGAACCCTATGAGCTGGGATGTGAGGTAAGGATTAAACTACACTACATGATGGGGCCAGTAGTTGGGGGGATTATAGTTTTGGGGGTGACATGCCCTTAAGAAATGTGGGAGGTCGGTGGTGTAGGGTGAGACTATATGTCTGTCAGTGCATACTGCAAAGGGATTCCAAGGAAATGAGATCCAGAGAGCTAGAGACATCGTCCTAGCTTGTTTGAAGGTATGAGAGAAAATCTTTTTAATAGAGGATACTTGTATGGAGACCACAGTTACCCTTAAAGGGCATGTCCACCCCTGTTACATTTTTTCTATATAATAGCTCTCCCTCCCCCAGCCCCCAACCGCCTATAATAGATTTTCCAGAGACTCCCCCAATCTTTACTTACCTTCCCTCTTTCCTCGCCGTACTGCTGGCCCTCTGCTTGGATGAAACTGCAAGTAGAGGGTGGACGGCAGCTGCGTCCGATTGATGTATTATGTATTATAGTGGTTGGGGATGGGGGAGGAGAGCTATACATATCAAGGGTATTTACACTAGGGGGAGGAGAGCAAAACGGGAGGGAGAGGAGGGAGATGGGAGGGGACTGCTCTGACAGCCAAAACCTCTGAGAGGAAGCCGCAGAGGCAGAACAATTTCCCTCCCTGCAGTGCTCCTGGTGGCCAGTTTTTTTTGACTTTGGGGGGACATTTCAGGAGAACCACTTGGAGCAGGGATGTTTAGGTAAGATTTATTATACACTACAGAGTGTGGCAAATAATGGGTTAAATAGTTGGGGGTGGACATGCCCTTTAAATTTACTTATGGGCTCACACAAAAATCAGCTAATTGACTGAAAAAAAACATATCATATTATGAATATGCATACTTATTATACACAGAAAACCAGCCTATTGACTATTTGACTAACTTCTAATTCCCTCTTTCTCATTAAACCAATCAGAGAAAAGGTTATTTCATGATGGTGTTCATGCACTATACATACCGGTATACAAATTGACAAAACTGCATTTCTATACTGTACTTACATAGACAATTATGCAGCACTGTACCTTACTTCCCCTCCTCATATATACACAAGACCATGGCACAGCTACACCTCAGCAGTTTATATACAGTGTATTGAAAGAATGCTGTCTTAATTACCCATTATGCACCATTAAATCACCTTTGTTAGGTTTTATTAGATAGGTATTACTTCGTAACGACCAACATGATCTCTTTCACTGAATACACACCCAATGACACTGTTGTGCCAAAATATTATGTAAAGTAGCAATCTGCATATCAGCACTGTATACATGTACAGTAACAGTGTTTCACTCCAGTACTGTAAATGCACAAATACTGGCGCTGCAGGAGAACCATAAGAGGCAGAGGAGTACGGTAAGGATTTTTTACACTACACAGTGGGGCCAGCACTGGGGAAAATGTAAGTTTAAGGAGTGACAGACGAAGAGAGAAGATATTTACCTTACATGCGATAACAGTGATAAGGTCCTGACCGCTTCCTGGTTCAGAGTAACTATAGCCCGCATGCACGATAATGCGTGCTATAGTTACTCTGAACAGGAAGCGGTCGGAATTTTTTACTGCTGCAGCGGGGGATCTCATGTAAGGTAAATATCTTCTTTCTTTGTTCGCCGCTCCTTCTCAATTAATTGAAGAACAGGAGGTAAGGCATAGCTCCTTAACCTCCGGGTCTTCAATCAATACATTAAAGGAATAGTTCACTTTTCGAGTAAACTATTCCTTTAATATATATAAATATTTACCACTTTGCACTTAATACGATGTGTATCTATCTATACCAGTGATGTCGAACCTTGACACTCAAGATGTTTGGAAACTACAACTCACAGCATGGATTAGTTGCAAAAACAAGACATGTGGTAGTTGTAGTTTCCAAAGCATTTGAAGTGGCAAGGTACGACATTACTGGTATATATACACTGTACAGAAGACCCTGATAGAGCTTTTACATAAACAAAGATACACACTTTACACCAAAAAAGTAACACAGCTACACTGTACACAAACACAATGTCACAGACACATAATGCAAATATACACGGTGATAGATAAACACTACATACAGTGACAGACACATATTGTACATGCACAGTGACATATGTTTTAAATATACATTAGTGACATTCACACTGTATACATGGTATACACAGATAAAAATTGTACATGCACACCTAGTAAATATACATGGTGACAGATACTGTACACACAGTTAATATACATGGTGACACACATACACACGGAGAATATACATGGTAACACAGTGTATCGACATGGAGACAGATACACACAGAATTATACATGGTGACACAGATACACAGAGACTCTACATTGTGACACACACAGTGAATCTAAATGGTGACACAGATACACACAGTGAATCTAAATGGTGACACAGATACACACAGTGAATCTAAATTGTGACACAGATACACAGTGAATTTAAATGGTGACACAGATACACACAGTGAATCTAAATGGTGACACAGATACACACAGTGAATCTAAATGGTGACACAGATACACACAGTGAATCTAAATGGTGACAGATACACACACGTGAATCTAAATGTGACACAGATCCACACAGTGAATTAAATGGTGACAGTACACAGTGAATCTATGAACAGATACACACAGTGAATCTAAATGGTGAACAGAGATACAAACAGTGAATCTAAATGGTGACACAGATACACACAGTGAATCTAAATGGTGACACAGATACACACAGTGAATCTAAATGGTGACACAGATACACACAGTGAATCTAAATGGTAACACAGATACACACACAGTGAATCAATATTGGTGACACATACACACAGTGATTCTAAATGTTGACAGATACACACACAGTAAATCTAAATGATGACACAGATACACACAGTGAATATACATTGTGACACAGATACACACAGTGAATATACATAGTGACAGATACACACAGTGAATATACATAGTGACACAGATACACACACACACAGTGAATATACATGGTGACACACATACACACAGTGAATCTACATGGTGACAGATACACGCAGAGTGATATACATGGTGACACAGATACACAAACAACGAAACTACATGGTGACACAGATACACACACAGTGAATATAACATGGTGACACAGATATACACAGTGAATCTACATTGTGACACAGATACAAACACACAGTGGATATACATGGTGACAGATACACACACAGTGAATATTCATGGTGACACGGATACAAACACACAGTGGATATACATGGTGACAGATACACATACACAGTGGATATACATGGTGACAGATACACACACACAGTGGATATACATGGTGACAGATACACACACACAGTGAATATACATGGTGGCACAGATACACACAGATTGAATATAAGGTGACACAGATACACCCCAGTGAATATACATGGTGACACAGAAAACACACACAGTGAATCAAAATGGTGACACCGATACACACAGTAAATATACATGGTGACACAGATACACACAGAGTGAATATACGTGGTGACAGACACACCCAGTGAATATACATGGTGACAGATACACACACACAGTGAATCTAAATGGTGACACAGATACACAGAGTGAATATACATGGTCACAGATACACACACAGAGTAAATATACATGGTGACAGATACACACACATTGAATATACAAGGTGACAGATACACACACAATGAATATACATGGTGACACAGATACACACACAGTGACTAAACATGGTGACAGATACACACACAGTGACTATACATGGTGACAGATACACACACAGTGAATATACATGGTGACAGACACACACACAGTGAATATACATGGTGACAGATACACACACACAGTGAAAATACATGGTGACACAGATACACACACAGTGAATATACATGGTGACACAGATACACACACATTGAATATACATAGTGACACAGATACACACACACAGTAAATATAATGGTGACACAGATACACACACAGCTTATATACATTGTGACAGATACACACAGTAAATATACATGGTGACACAGATACACACACAGTGAATATACATGGTGACACAGTGTTCTCCCCAGAATTTTTTTCAAGCCGGGTGGCATGAAAAAGTAGCCGGGTGGGGTGGGACAAGGAAATTGGTGGTGGGGAAAAATGTGCACACATCATGCTCATTATTAGTTTTACAACATCTGCAGGGAATTGTAGTTCTACAACATCTGAAGGTAACCCATGTAAATGGCCAACAATACTGTGCCAACTTTTGTGGCCTTGGGGATCTTGAAAAGCTAGGTAACGTGCTAAAATAAGTTACAAGTGTAAAAAAAGGGTTGGACTGGGCAGTTTTGGTGGGAGTTTTTACTGACCTATTGGTACACCTATTAAACCTACATCTAATTTTTTTTAAATCACAAGTGGTTGCATGAAAAAGTAGCCAGGTGGGCCGCCCGGCTAAAAGACCCTAGGGAGAACACTGGTGACACAGATACACACAGTGAATAACATGGTGACAGATACACACACAGTGAATATACATGGTGACAGATACACACACAGTGAATATACATGGTGACAGATACATACACGGTGAATATACATGGTGACAGATACACACACAGTGAATATACATGGTGCCAGATACGCACACAGTAAATATACATGGTGCCAGATACGCACACAGTGAATATACATGGTGACACAGATACGCACACAGTGAATATACATGGTGACAGATACGCACACAGTGAATATACATGTGCACGATCGCACCGTGAATATACATGGTGACACAGATACACACACAGTGAATAACATGGTGACGATACACACACAGTGAATATACTGGTGACAGATACACACACAGTGAATACATGGTGACAGATACACCCACAGTGATATACATGGTGACAGATCACACACACAGTGATAAAATGGTGACAGATGCACACAACAGTGAAATACATGGTGCAGATACACACACAGTGAATATACATGGCGACAGATACACACACACAGTGGATTTACATGGTGACAGATACACACACACAGTGGAATTTACATGGTGACAGATACACACACAGTGAATATACATGGTGACAGATACACACAGACAGTGAATATACTGGTGACAGATACACCACACAGTGAATATAGATGGTGACAAGATACACACACACAGTGAATATAGATGGTGACAGAACACACACACGTGAATATACATGGTGACAGTTACACACCACAGTGAATATACATGGTGACAGATACACACACACAGTGAATATACATGGTGACAGATCACACATACAGTGAATATACATGGTGACAGATACACACACAGTGAATATAAATGGTGACACAGATACACACAACCGTGAATATACATGGTGACACAGATACACACACACAGTGAATATACATGGTGAGAAACACGTGAATACATGGGAGTACACACACAGTGAATATACATGGTGACACAGATACACACACAGTGAATATACATGGTGACACAGATACACACACAGTGAATATACATGGTGACACAGATACACACACAGTGAAATACATGGTGACAGATACACACACTGGGATATACATGGTGACAGATACACACACACAGTGAATATACATGGTGACACAGATACACACACACACAGTGAATATACATGGTGACAGATACACACACCACACAGTGAATATACATGGTGACAGATAACACACACACACAGTGAATATACATGGTGACAGATACACACACCAGTGAATATACATGGTGACAGATACACACACAAAGTGAATATACATGGTGACAGATACACACACACAGTGAATATACATGGTGACAGATACACACACACAGTGAATATACATGGTGACAGATACACATACACAGATGAATATAAATGGTGACACAGATACACACACACAGTGAATATACATGGTGAACAGATACACACACACAGTGAATATACATGGTGACACAGATACACACACACAGTGAATATACATGGTGACACAGATACACACAGAGAATATACACGGTGAAAGATACACACAGTGAATATACATGGTGACACAGACACACACACAGTGGATATACATGGTGACAGATACACACAGTGAATATACATGGTGACACAGATACACACACAGTTAATATACATGGTGACAGATACATTTTGTACATCTACCTATGGAATCAAATAATACAATACACAGATACAGTCACTAAAGCCGACACAGCCGGGGGCTCAGTAAGTGGTAACCGCTCAGTCTAATCACGGTCTCCTCTTACTGGCCTAGTCGCGGTTTATTTCCCGAGTTGATCCCTACCTGTGGGCGGCGAGCACAGAGTCAGAAGCCCCTGAGACCCGGCCACAGCCACGGCCTGTAGTAACACAGCCATCCGGCCAACCACGGACACACAGAGAGGAGGGGAACCGCACAGAGCTCCGCCTCTGAGCGTGACAGGATAGGGGGAAGTCACAGGGAGAAGAGGAAGATGTGGGATTGTACTAACACTGTGACACCGGAGCTACAACCAGCGTAACTCCGTGGGATCCTCCAGCCACCTTATAGTGACCTAATACAGATAAAATAGTGACCTAGACCTAATACAGATAAAATAGGGACCTAATACAGATAAAATAGGGACCTAATACAGTGACCTAATGCAGATAAAATAGTGACCTAATACAGATAGTGACCTAATACAGATAAAATAGTGACCTAGACCTAATACAGATAAAATAGGGACCTAAATAGATAAAATAGGGACCTAAACAGTGACCTAATGCAGATAAAATAGTGACCTAATACAGATAGTGACCTAATACAGATAAAAGTGTGACCTAATACAGATAGTGACCTAATACAGATAAAAGAGTGACCAAATACGAGGGACCTAATGTAGATAAAATGTGACCTAGACCTAATCCAGATAAAAATAGTGAACTAATACAGATAGTGACCTAATACAGATAAAATAGTGACCTAATACAGTGACCTAATGCAGATAAAATAGTGACCTAATACAGATAAAAGAGTGACCTAATACAGAGTGACCTAATGCAGATAAAATAGTAACCTAATACAGATAGTGACCTAATGCAGATAAAATTGTGACCTAATAAGATAGTGACCTAATAAAGGTAAAATAGTGACATAATACAGATAGTGACCTAATACAGATAAAATAGTGACCTAATGCAGATAAAATAGTGACCTAATACAGATAAAATAGGGACCTTTACAGATAAAATAGGGACCTAATACAGATAAAATAGGGGCCTAATACAGATAGTGATCTAATACAGATAAAATTGACCTAATACAGAGTGACCTAATGCAGATACAATAGTGACCTATACAGATAGTGACCTAATACAGATAAAATAGGACCTAATACAGATAGTGACTTAATACAGATACAATAGTGACCTAATACAGTAGTGACCTAATGTAGATGAACTAGTGACCTAATGCAGATAAAATAGTGACCTAATACAGATAGTGACCGTGACCTAATACAGATAGTGACCTAATACAGATAAATAGTTACCTAATGCAGAAAAAATAGTGACCTAATACAGATAGTGACCTAATGCAGATAAAATAGTGACCTAATACAGATAAAATAGTGACCTAATACAGAATAAAATAGGACCTAATACAGATAGTGACCTAATGTAGATAAAATAGTGACCTAATGCAGATAAAATAGTGACCTAATACAGATAGTGACCTAATACAGATAGTGACCTAATGTAGATAAAATAGTGACCTAATGCAGATAAAATAGTGACATAATACAGAAAAAAATAGTGACCTAATACAGATAGTGACCTAATGCAGATAAAATAGTGACCTAATACAGATAGTGACCTAATGCAGATAAAATTGTGACCTAATACAGATAGTGACCTAATACAGGTAAAATAGTGACCTAATACAGATAAAATAGTGACCTAATACAGATAGTGACCTAATGCAGATAAAATAGTGACCTAATACTGATAAATAGGGACCTATACAGATAAAATAGGGACTAATTCAGATAAAATAGGGGCCTAATACAGATAGTTACCTAATACAGATAAAATAGTGACCTAACACAGATTGACCTAATGCAGATAAAATAGTGACCTAATACAGATAAAATAGAGCCTAATACAGATAGTGACTTAATACAGATACAATTGTGACCTAATACAGATAGTGACCTAATGTAGATAAAATAGTGACCTAATGCAGATAAAATAGTGACCTAATACAGATAGAAGAGTGACCGTGACCTAATACAGATAGTGACCTAATACAGATAAAATAGTGACCTAATACAGATAGTGACCTAATACAGAGTGACCTAATGCAGATAAAATAGTGACCTAATGCAGATAAAATAGTGACTAATACAGATAAAATAGTGACCTAATACAGATAGTGACCTAATACAGATAGTGACAATACAGATAAAATAATGACCTAATACAGATAGGGACCTAATGTAGATAAAATAGTGACCTAATGCAGATAAAATAGTGGCCTAATACAGATAGTGAACTAATGCAGATAGTGACCTAATGCAGATAAAATAGGTGACCTAATACAGATAGTGACCTAATGCAGATACCATTGTGACCTAATAGAGATAGTGACCTAATGCAGATAAAATAGTGACCTAATACAGATAAAATAGTGGCAAAATGCAGATAAATAGTGACACTAATGCAGATAAAATAGTGACCTAATACAGAGAGTGACCTAATACAGATAAAATAGGGAACTAATACAGATAGTGACCTAATACAGATAAAATAGTGACCTAGACCTAATACAGATATAAATAGTGATCTAATACAGATAGTGACCTAATACAGATAAAATAGGACCTAATACAGATAGGGACCTAATGTAGATAAAATAGTGACCTAATGCAGATAAAATAGTGACCTAATACAGATAGTGACCTAATGCAGATAAAATAGTGACCTAATAGAGATAGTGACCTAATGCAGATAAAATAGTGACCTAATGCAGATAAAATTGTGACCTAATACAGATAGTGACCTAATCAGGTAAAATAGTGACCTAATACAGATAAAATAGTGACCTAATACAGATAGTGACCTAATGCAGATAAAATAGTGACCTAATACTGATAAAATAGGGACCTTATACAGATAAAATAGGGACCTAATTCAGATAAAATAGGGGCCTAATACAGATAGTTACCTAATACAGATAAAATAGTGACCTAATACAGATTGACCTAATGCAGATAAAATAGTGACCTAATACAGATAAAATAGAGCCTAATACAGATAGTGACTTAATACAGATACAATTGTGACCTAATACAGATAGTGACCTAATGTAGATAAAATAGTGACCTAATGCAGATAAAATAGTGACCTAATACAGATAGAAGAGTGACCGTGACCTAATACAGATAGTGACCTAATACAGATAAAATAGTGACCTAATACAGATAGTGACCTAATACAGAGTGACCTAATGCAGATAAAAAGTGACATATAATTGCAGATAAATAGTGACCTAATACAGATAAAATAGTGACCTAATACAGATAGTGACCTAATACAGATAGTGACAATACAGATAAAATAGTGACCTAATACAGATAGGGACCTAATGTAGATAAAATAGTGACCTAATGCAGATAAAATAGTGGCCTAATACAGATAGTGAACTAATGCAGATAGTGACCTAATGCAGATAAAATAGTGACCTAATGCAGATACAATTGTGACCTAATAGAGATAGTGACCTAATGCAGATAAAATAGTGACCTAATACAGAGAAAAATAGTGGCAAAATGCAGTAAAATAGTGACCTAATGCAGATAAATAGTGACCTATACAGAGAGTGACCTAATACAGATAAAATAGGGAACTATACAGATAGTGACCAATTGTGTATCTGTGTCACCATGTATTTTCACTGTGTGTGTGTATCTGTCACCATGTATATTCACTGTGTGTGTGTCTGTCACCATGTATATTCACTGTGTGTGTATCTGTGTCACCATGTATAGTCACTGTGTGTGTATCTGTCACCATGTTTAGTCACTGTGTGTGTATCTGTGTCACCATGTATATTCATTGTGTGTGTATCTGTCACCTTGTATATTCAATGTGTGTGTATCTGTCACCATGTATATTCACTCTGTGTGTGTATCAGTGACCATGTATATTCACTGTGTGTATCTGTGTCACCATTTAGATTCACTGTGTGTGTGTATCTGTCACCATGTATATTCACTGTGTGTGTGGGTTACTGAAATCGAAGGCTACATTCGAGGGTTACTGAAATCGAAGCCAACATTCGAGGGTTACCAATTTGAGAATTATCAAATTTTTCGGTAATTATCAAATATAAGCCTGTGAGTTAAAAAAACCAAACTAGTTCGTAGTTCGGATAGTTTGTGTTCATATGAACTCGTAAAGTTCAACCCGAACTGGGGTTCGAGTTTGGGTCCATCACTAACTGAAATCTGCTTAAGGGCACGGCCACACTGGGCCGCAAATGCGATTCTGCAGCGTTTGTCCATGCGATTTCTTCTTTTGAGAAATGAGATCGCATACAATTGCGCTTTAAAATGGAGCGCAATCACAAAAATCGCGATAGTGTGGCCTAGCCCTTAGATGGTGAATTAAAAAAATTGCTACTTTGCAATCGGCTTTTAATTCAGAATGTATTGCTAATTGTTAGTATTGTGCAGCTGGATGCACCTTGCATGAGTAAGAGTGCTTATTAAGTAATTTACAGAAAACCATTATAAAGCTTCATAACTCAGGCAACTATACAGAGCACTATTTAGGATGTTACCCGTGCAGCATTTTCCCCAGTCAGCTACCAAGGCACAGAGCTGTAAGAAGACTGTAGGATTGCAGTGAAGTTCTTATCTATAATCAGTAAATGGTTGATGTGTTTGAAGACTTTAGCTTTGCTGCCTTTATTGTAAATTACTGCTTTGCATTGCATCGTGAGGCAGTTGCGCTATGAAAGCTCTATGTTTTAAAGTGATATTTGCTGTGATTTTGGTTTTGACAGACCCTTATTCAACAAAACAGTAATACAAACCATTAGAAACCACAGTTTAGAGCCCATCTTATGCTCCCTCAGAAAGGAACTCTGGAGAAATGAACATCAAACAGTAATTATTCTAATTCATATACTTAACACAACTAAATTGTAGCACTTACTGCCATTTCTGTACATAACTGTCACATTAATGTGCAGGAGGCTACAATCAGTCTGTTCACTTGTGTTGGTAAAATCGCCTAGCTAGCTTGTTTTATTAATGGAGACACTATCATGACTTTCTCTTTTTAATTTTTCATCCATTTAGTTTTAAATTTAAATGGAATAGTATAACAAATTGCCTGGCTTTTGTCTATATTTTTACCTATTTGATGTCACTGTTTTCTTTTATCAGTGCACAGACCTGATTATTAATAAATCTGTCAAATACACTGATATTCTGACATGTTGGTTTAATACTCACCTGCCTGTCATGCTGCATTCAAAGGAAGACAGATGATCTTACTGTTCTCGTTCTATCTTTTAGGGAGGTCTCCAACAAATAAAATTACTTCCACCACCGTTATATATATTTATTATATGTATTTTAGTGCAGGCATTTCCATATTAGCTTTGGACCCAAGAAATATATTGTGCAAATTTGTTCTGAACTAGAGAAGTTGCTGTTGATCATTTCACATTTTAATTCTTTCCTTTGTGTTCAAATTCTGTTGATAAATATCCTGTATATGGTTTTTAAAATAACATTGTGTTTTACTTTTTGTGCCAACCAACTTTCTTTGCTGGTTCCAAAGATTGTGTTGATCTGTGGTTTTATAATATTTAAAATATTTAAAATAAAATAATTCTTTATTACTGTGTCATCTGATGTCCAAGCAATGAAATATTCAGGAGGTTTTATTGTAGCAGCAATAAAACTGCTTATTGTAGAAAGTCTATCTTTCCATCTATCTAACTATCTGTATATCTATCTTCATATAGTAAATGTAATTCCTTGTTTTTGTCTAATTTGAATTTTCTGTGTAATTTGCCTTTGTATTGGCTTTCTTTTTTTTACTGAAATCCCTGGGGTACTGCTTGTAGAACTCTAGGATGCCAAAAGGAACTGCATTCATTTAAACACTACCAAATCTAATATTGTCATGGTGTTGATGTCACCGCTCTTTATTATCCACACATTTCTATGGCTTGAGGGAGAAAACTGATTTGATTCCTCCCCCCTCTTATATGCATTAAGTGCAAGAATAAAATGCCTTATGTGTGTTTCTATGCACATACAGACAACATGAGCAACACAGAATAGGTAGCTCTAAATAAGAGAGTAGTAAGGGTGAGGCCACACTGCAACGCACAGGAATCGCGCACAAAATTGTGTGCACGATTCTTGCGCGTTTCGCGTTCGCGTATTGCGCATGCGTTTTCGCCTTTTCACGTTATGGAAACGCATGCGTTAACGCACCAAAAATGGTGAACGCATGCGTTACCATAACGCGAACGGACGCGCAATCGCATGCGCATCGGAAATCGCGGGAATTTTTGCGTTCCCGCGATTTCCATTTTAGCGAAAATCGCGGGCGCAAACGCGAGCGCGAAACGCGTGCGCAAACGCGCGAAAAACGCGCTAGTGTGGCCTAGCCCTAAAGGGTAACTTCAGATTAGATTGTGCTTTGCTTTTTTTTCATCAATGGTTTTTCCATGATTTGCAATATGTCTTTTGCTACACTGAAAATAACTGACATAGGGAATGATGACTTATTTTCTAATTGTGTTTGTCAGGTTACCATAATGGAGGTTTGTGTAAGTTGTTGGATCAGGTGCTTTTACATGTTCTCCCTTACAGTCTCCACAGAAATGTGTTGTAGGTTTCTACAATGCCCATTCATTAGCAATATTTTTAATGGGTTATTTATCAAATTAGCATAGTGTGTAGCCCTGCGCTGTAAAACAATTAAGGTATAAGCATTGCAAATGAACAGTCAATAGATAAATTGGTTTGAGCAATTGATTTGAATCCTGCTGCTTGGACAGAGCACCATCATCTGCATCATAAGGGGCTACTGATGCAGCTGATGATTCTCTGTCCCCAAACTTCTTTATTGTTTTTTTAAACTAGCCACAAGCCTGAAAAGAAAATGTTTTGTCTTAGTAAGGCTGTGTACACACCAGATGATATTTTTGCCGACTGACCAATTCACAGCACTTTCGGTCGGTCGGCCAAAATATCGGCTGGTGTGGGCCGGACGCTCGTAGCGAGCGCTCGGTCGGGACAAATGGTCCGGCCGTGTGTAACCAGTCTAAGGTGTCCTCAGGCAGAGGAAAGCACAGATATTGATAGCAAGCCTGTAACTAGCTTCAGGAAGACTTTACAAGCCTATATCTTTGGATTAACAACAGCTATATACATCAACCTATGTTTGGTTGAAAGGTATGAGAGAGCAATTTTAAATAGAGAACACTTGTATGGAGATAACAGCTCCCCTTTAACATCTTTTTTGCCCACTGTTCCAGCTGTTGGGAATCCAATCTTCCTACAGCATTTGAAGTCCCTTTGGTAGGGTTTCACATTTTTTCAAAGGCACACTGGACTTTCAGTGCAATTTTTAGAACTTTGGTGTTCCTTTAAATCATGCTGAATTTAAGATCACCAATTCTTTACCCTTAAGCTATTGGTAATGTTTCCCCTGGTAATGATTTGTATAACTGTGGAGGCATTATATATTTACTTTCTTATTCCTTTCATATTAAATATACACAAATGGCTGCAGAAGAATGGGGAAAGTAAGGGCTCTCCTTTTTTGTATTAATTATTCATTGATAGAAGTGTGGAAGAACTCACGTGGATGTTATGGGAGGAAATTGCTGATTCATTATCTGGGCATGAATAATTAATTATCCTCTGGCTGGTCTGCCGAGTGTAGGAAATACAGCAATGATAATGGTAGAAACACGAGCACATAATTCTATTGTTTTCCTTGAAGCTGCCATCCTTTATATCAAGTGTAGCTATTTTATATATGTATGTTTTGTAATTTAATCTATTTTTAAGCTATACGTTTTTACCTTCCATATATTTTATATATATAATTATTATTTGGTACAGGTAAAGCTATATATCCTTAATTAATTTTAGACCGTGGCACACAGATATTATCCCTGAAAGCATAATAACTATGCAAAATCATTCTGCATAATTGGTAACCAATGATGTTTTGGGCAATTACTCCAGAAATCCCAAGCCATAAAGCATAGGGATACATGGCTGAGAGGGAGGGGGAGCAGGACTGTTAGGTAGATTTAAAAATAAGCAAGGGGAATGATAGGCTAGAGGTAAAGAGCAGGGATAGGCTAGGGGGGTTATACAATGTTGCAAGTAAGCTAGGAGAAGGGAATATAAGTGGGAAGAAGGGGAGGGCTAGGGGCAGTGAAGCAGAGGAGACAGAAGAAGTTCCCGACCCCCCCCCCCTTTTTTTTTTGTTGTTTTGTTGTTCTCTATTGCAGCGAGAATCCGTGAAGATGATGTCACAGCGGCAATTGGTCACTGGAAGCTGGCTGGTGTGGAAAGGGGTGGAGCTAGCCCAAGGGGTGGCAGCTCCTGAATATCCTGGTCTGGACTATAGAGTATGGTGTCGGCATAGCCGAAAGGTGCTCATCGAGTCGGTGTAGCTACGACTGGTGAGCAAATTCAACGGTAGCTTCCAGTGAACCACTCTACAGCGGTTAAATGGTTAAATGTTTAAATGGTTAACTGGTTAAATGTTTTTGGTAATAAGCAATGTTAATTTAATTAATTATTTAATAAGAAATGGTTTTATTCTGTAAAGATTTGTTAAATAAAGCTGTGACCCCTTTTGATCCAAAAGTCAGTGTCAAGTGTATTATTTGGAGAGGTTAATGGAGTCTTAAGGGGTCAGCTATGGGAAAGGGAAGGACAGGTTGGACAGGTGGTACAGGTATACACATCCATCGTATCTCAGCCAAGAAATTGTGAAAGTGTCTGTGACATTCATTTGATTTGGTACAAATCATTGCTAAATGTTTTCACATTATTCATTTTTTAAAGGGTAACTGTGATCTCCAATTCTTCCAAACAAGTTAGGGTTGTTTTGGAAAAAGCCTTTTTGCCCTACCTTCAAAATGAACCCTAAATCACATCTCTAAAGAGAGATGGTATTGCTAAAAATGTTTAGTTATGTTATTTCCTGCATGAACACTTCCTGTGTTCAGGCATCTTCTGTCTGCATTGATAGGCTCCACATCTCAACTGTCAATTCCCCAGGTACTTCCTGTTTTCCCCCAGCATTAAATGAGAACTATCGTGTGTATTAAGTTTTCTTAAAAAACAGTTAATATAAAAAGTACATGGGACAGGGATATATGACTGGTAATTCCTACCTTCCAATATTGTTATATCTGTGAGGAGCACCAGCCCAAAGAAAACTGATTCTGACACTCTTCCTCCTGACTTCAGCACTATCTTTAATACAGGAATACTCCAGGACTAACCTGGCAAAAGAAAACTGTTAGTGCGGTAGCTTCTTAATCAAAATTATATTGTGAGGTAAAATAATCAATCCTACCTCCCTGCCCCAGGTACTTTCCATTTTTAAAAAGTACATTTTTACAGTAGTTTAGTTTCAGTTTTAAAGAAGAAGTAAAGTCTCCAGACAACATTGTCCCAATAGACAGAACACAAACATCCCATGTCTCACCTCTCCCTTTGTTGTGGCTATTGGGTGATTTCTAAAATTAACCTGTGAGTACACGGGGTCAGATCCCATAATCCACGTTAGCTGGGTAAACCCCCAGCTAAGTGTCTACGTACAGGCACATGCTCTGTAGTGCTCAACATATCAAAATAAGGAAGTTGCAGCCTTGCATCCTAGAAGCTGACAGCCAGTCGCATAACAGCTCAGGGATCCTTCCTCTTCCTAACACAGAACAGGGATTTCACATTCAATGTTCCTGTCCTAACAATGATATAATCCTTTCACCCAAAAAGAAAAGTGTATTTTTTAGCTACCATGGGTGTAAGAAACAGATTAACATTTCAGTGAAAATAAAAGTCTGGGGAATTGAACCTGCAACTTGTACTGTGTCTTGCTAAAAGCAGAGCTCTTACCTATAGCCTAACAGAGACCCTATGTAAGATACTGGTACAAATAGGAACTTTATCTTTTACTATGAACATAATAGAAACAAAAAAAACATGGGGTAAGTCTAGAGATTCAAACTTGTGACCTTCTGAACTCTGCATTTTTAAAACTGGTGCCCTACTATGTGCGCCAGAACTAAGAAACAGGGAATCTATGTATAGTTAGAAGATTTATCTTTTGCTAGGAACAGAATTAAAAAAATAGTCCTTGATAAGACGTTGAAAGCTGCTTGTTACCCTGCAGTTTATTTTCCAGCAACTCACACTGACAGTTTAATAAACTGCAGGGTAAAAAGCAGCTTTTAACATCTTATCAGGGACATATTGGTATGGAGATATCTGTAGAGAAAATGCTCTGGGCATAGAGACAGTGAATACTGCAGTCATGTGGCACTATGATGACTTCATGGGCTGTGAGTTGTACTGGCAACAACATGGAATCCTTTTTACTTACAGAATCTATTTCTTATATATACTAAATGAAACTTACTAGAGAAGAATCTTGCAATGTATAGGTGTTCTGGGGAGAAAAGCTTTCATATAAGGGTTAAAAATTTTAAGTATAGTTCTCCTTTAACTGAGCATGCTTCTCTCCCAGGGCAGGTCAGAGGTCAGGTGATTTCACTCAACCAGCTGGAAGCCGAAAATTTGAACATTCACCCCAATGTTATTTCTCACAGGCTGTAGCCAGAGATTTTATCTAGGGCTTACTTTAAAAGAGACTGGAGGCTTTCATTTACCCTAATTTGTTTGGAGACCACAGTTGCCCTTAAAGATAAAGATGCCCCTGAGAGACTTACCAGTCACTATCCCCTGCCGTTCTGCTATGCTACTCCTCTCTTCTTTCTGGTCCTGGCTGTCCATCACACCCAATTACCTTACAGCTGCAACCGGGAAGCTCCTCGCTGCTGCTTGGGCTGGAAGCAAGCTACAGTAGCAGCAGGAGGCAGCACCCAGACGGAGAGGGACCGGGTCAGGTAAGTGTTGTCCTTTAAGTGCAACATTTTAGGGATAGTTGGAGATTGTTAATCTCAAAAACTGACCCCCCAGGAGCACTGCAGGGAGGGATATTGTTTCCACCTCTGATGCTCCCTCTCAGAGGTTTATGTCTTGCTCAGAGCAGCCCCCCTCCCTCTCCCTCCCGTTTTGCTCTCCCTCCCCCTAGTGTAAATACCCTTTGATATGTAATAGGTCTCCTTCCCCCAGCCCGAACCGCTGCAATAGACTCCCTCTCTGGAAAATCTTACCCCTCTCCCCCGGCGTTCTGTGCAGCTGGCAACCACGTCCGTGATTGGCTGCTTCTCAGCCAATCACGGACGTAGCTGCTGGTCCGTACCCCTGCTTTCAGTTTCATGCAAGCAGAGGGCCAGGCATTACGGGGGAGTTTTTGGAAAATCTATTCAAGCGGTTGGGGCTGGGGGAGGGAGACCTATTACATATCAAAAAATGTTAAAAGGGATAGACATGCCCTTTAATAATAACTGCCTTTACACAGTCTGGATTTATAAGAATATTTAGTTACTTATAAATCATTGAATATATTTACACTAGTAAATGTTTGTTTAGCTAAGTAAAGTGTCTAAATGTAAATAACTGCAGATGTGTTAAATACCGTTACAGTATGTGCTAATTTATATTTTTAATTAATTTGCTGTGATATTCTGATATAAAAGGGGGCACATTATCTAATCTAACATTATAGTGGTTTGTAAACCCATACAGAAAACTTGTTTAAAAAAAGCTTAAAGGGTATGTCCACCCCCCCAAAAAACTTTTTATATTTGGTTGGCAACCCCCCAAAACCTCGACCTCGCAAGGTTTATAAAATCCAAAGATGCTTCCAACAGTATTTCTTTCACCCGGCACACTTCTGCTTGCTTCTGTGCCTTTTCAGTGCACGGGTTACTGAAATCGAAGGCTACATTCGAGGGTTACTGAAATCGAAGCCAACATTCGAGGGTTACCAATTTGAGAATTATCAAATTTTTCGGTAATTATCAAATATAAGCCTGTGAGTTAAAAAAACCAAACTAGTTCGTAGTTCGGATAGTTTGTGTTCATATGAACTCGTAAAGTTCAACCCGAACTGGGGTTCGAGTTTGGGTCCATCACTAACTGAAATCTGCTTAAGGGCACGGCCACACTGGGCCGCAAATGCGATTCTGCAGCGTTTGTCCATGCGATTTCTTCTTTTGAGAAATGAGATCGCATACAATTGCGCTTTAAAATGGAGCGCAATCACAAAAATCGCGATAGTGTGGCCTAGCCCTTAGATGGTGAATTAAAAAAATTGCTACTTTGCAATCGGCTTTTAATTCAGAATGTATTGCTAATTGTTAGTATTGTGCAGCTGGATGCACCTTGCATGAGTAAGAGTGCTTATTAAGTAATTTACAGAAAACCATTATAAAGCTTCATAACTCAGGCAACTATACAGAGCACTATTTAGGATGTTACCCGTGCAGCATTTTCCCCAGTCAGCTACCAAGGCACAGAGCTGTAAGAAGACTGTAGGATTGCAGTGAAGTTCTTATCTATAATCAGTAAATGGTTGATGTGTTTGAAGACTTTAGCTTTGCTGCCTTTATTGTAAATTACTGCTTTGCATTGCATCGTGAGGCAGTTGCGCTATGAAAGCTCTATGTTTTAAAGTGATATTTGCTGTGATTTTGGTTTTGACAGACCCTTATTCAACAAAACAGTAATACAAACCATTAGAAACCACAGTTTAGAGCCCATCTTATGCTCCCTCAGAAAGGAACTCTGGAGAAATGAACATCAAACAGTAATTATTCTAATTCATATACTTAACACAACTAAATTGTAGCACTTACTGCCATTTCTGTACATAACTGTCACATTAATGTGCAGGAGGCTACAATCAGTCTGTTCACTTGTGTTGGTAAAATCGCCTAGCTAGCTTGTTTTATTAATGGAGACACTATCATGACTTTCTCTTTTTAATTTTTCATCCATTTAGTTTTAAATTTAAATGGAATAGTATAACAAATTGCCTGGCTTTTGTCTATATTTTTACCTATTTGATGTCACTGTTTTCTTTTATCAGTGCACAGACCTGATTATTAATAAATCTGTCAAATACACTGATATTCTGACATGTTGGTTTAATACTCACCTGCCTGTCATGCTGCATTCAAAGGAAGACAGATGATCTTACTGTTCTCGTTCTATCTTTTAGGGAGGTCTCCAACAAATAAAATTACTTCCACCACCGTTATATATATTTATTATATGTATTTTAGTGCAGGCATTTCCATATTAGCTTTGGACCCAAGAAATATATTGTGCAAATTTGTTCTGAACTAGAGAAGTTGCTGTTGATCATTTCACATTTTAATTCTTTCCTTTGTGTTCAAATTCTGTTGATAAATATCCTGTATATGGTTTTTAAAATAACATTGTGTTTTACTTTTTGTGCCAACCAACTTTCTTTGCTGGTTCCAAAGATTGTGTTGATCTGTGGTTTTATAATATTTAAAATATTTAAAATAAAATAATTCTTTATTACTGTGTCATCTGATGTCCAAGCAATGAAATATTCAGGAGGTTTTATTGTAGCAGCAATAAAACTGCTTATTGTAGAAAGTCTATCTTTCCATCTATCTAACTATCTGTATATCTATCTTCATATAGTAAATGTAATTCCTTGTTTTTGTCTAATTTGAATTTTCTGTGTAATTTGCCTTTGTATTGGCTTTCTTTTTTTTACTGAAATCCCTGGGGTACTGCTTGTAGAACTCTAGGATGCCAAAAGGAACTGCATTCATTTAAACACTACCAAATCTAATATTGTCATGGTGTTGATGTCACCGCTCTTTATTATCCACACATTTCTATGGCTTGAGGGAGAAAACTGATTTGATTCCTCCCCCCTCTTATATGCATTAAGTGCAAGAATAAAATGCCTTATGTGTGTTTCTATGCACATACAGACAACATGAGCAACACAGAATAGGTAGCTCTAAATAAGAGAGTAGTAAGGGTGAGGCCACACTGCAACGCACAGGAATCGCGCACAAAATTGTGTGCACGATTCTTGCGCGTTTCGCGTTCGCGTATTGCGCATGCGTTTTCGCCTTTTCACGTTATGGAAACGCATGCGTTAACGCACCAAAAATGGTGAACGCATGCGTTACCAGAAAATCGCGGGCGCAAACGCGAGCGCGAAACGCGTGCGCAAACGCGCGAAAAACGCGCTAGTGTGGCCTAGCCCTAAAGGGTAACTTCAGATTAGATTGTGCTTTGCTTTTTTTTCATCAATGGTTTTTCCATGATTTGCAATATGTCTTTTGCTACACTGAAAATAACTGACATAGGGAATGATGACTTATTTTCTAATTGTGTTTGTCAGGTTACCATAATGGAGGTTTGTGTAAGTTGTTGGATCAGGTGCTTTTACATGTTCTCCCTTACAGTCTCCACAGAAATGTGTTGTAGGTTTCTACAATGCCCATTCATTAGCAATATTTTTAATGGGTTATTTATCAAATTAGCATAGTGTGTAGCCCTGCGCTGTAAAACAATTAAGGTATAAGCATTGCAAATGAACAGTCAATAGATAAATTGGTTTGAGCAATTGATTTGAATCCTGCTGCTTGGACAGAGCACCATCATCTGCATCATAAGGGGCTACTGATGCAGCTGATGATTCTCTGTCCCCAAACTTCTTTATTGTTTTTTTAAACTAGCCACAAGCCTGAAAAGAAAATGTTTTGTCTTAGTAAGGCTGTGTACACACCAGATGATATTTTTGCCGACTGACCAATTCACAGCACTTTCGGTCGGTCGGCCAAAATATCGGCTGGTGTGGGCCGGACGCTCGTAGCGAGCGCTCGGTCGGGACAAATGGTCCGGCCGTGTGTAACCAGTCTAAGGTGTCCTCAGGCAGAGGAAAGCACAGATATTGATAGCAAGCCTGTAACTAGCTTCAGGAAGACTTTACAAGCCTATATCTTTGGATTAACAACAGCTATATACATCAACCTATGTTTGGTTGAAAGGTATGAGAGAGCAATTTTAAATAGAGAACACTTGTATGGAGATAACAGCTCCCCTTTAACATCTTTTTTGCCCACTGTTCCAGCTGTTGGGAATCCAATCTTCCTACAGCATTTGAAGTCCCTTTGGTAGGGTTTCACATTTTTTCAAAGGCACACTGGACTTTCAGTGCAATTTTTAGAACTTTGGTGTTCCTTTAAATCATGCTGAATTTAAGATCACCAATTCTTTACCCTTAAGCTATTGGTAATGTTTCCCCTGGTAATGATTTGTATAACTGTGGAGGCATTATATATTTACTTTCTTATTCCTTTCATATTAAATATACACAAATGGCTGCAGAAGAATGGGGAAAGTAAGGGCTCTCCTTTTTTGTATTAATTATTCATTGATAGAAGTGTGGAAGAACTCACGTGGATGTTATGGGAGGAAATTGCTGATTCATTATCTGGGCATGAATAATTAATTATCCTCTGGCTGGTCTGCCGAGTGTAGGAAATACAGCAATGATAATGGTAGAAACACGAGCACATAATTCTATTGTTTTCCTTGAAGCTGCCATCCTTTATATCAAGTGTAGCTATTTTATATATGTATGTTTTGTAATTTAATCTATTTTTAAGCTATACGTTTTTACCTTCCATATATTTTATATATATAATTATTATTTGGTACAGGTAAAGCTATATATCCTTAATTAATTTTAGACCGTGGCACACAGATATTATCCCTGAAAGCATAATAACTATGCAAAATCATTCTGCATAATTGGTAACCAATGATGTTTTGGGCAATTACTCCAGAAATCCCAAGCCATAAAGCATAGGGATACATGGCTGAGAGGGAGGGGGAGCAGGACTGTTAGGTAGATTTAAAAATAAGCAAGGGGAATGATAGGCTAGAGGTAAAGAGCAGGGATAGGCTAGGGGGGTTATACAATGTTGCAAGTAAGCTAGGAGAAGGGAATATAAGTGGGAAGAAGGGGAGGGCTAGGGGCAGTGAAGCAGAGGAGACAGAAGAAGTTCCCGACCCCCCCCCCCTTTTTTTTTTGTTGTTTTGTTGTTCTCTATTGCAGCGAGAATCCGTGAAGATGATGTCACAGCGGCAATTGGTCACTGGAAGCTGGCTGGTGTGGAAAGGGGTGGAGCTAGCCCAAGGGGTGGCAGCTCCTGAATATCCTGGTCTGGACTATAGAGTATGGTGTCGGCATAGCCGAAAGGTGCTCATCGAGTCGGTGTAGCTACGACTGGTGAGCAAATTCAACGGTAGCTTCCAGTGAACCACTCTACAGCGGTTAAATGGTTAAATGTTTAAATGGTTAACTGGTTAAATGTTTTTGGTAATAAGCAATGTTAATTTAATTAATTATTTAATAAGAAATGGTTTTATTCTGTAAAGATTTGTTAAATAAAGCTGTGACCCCTTTTGATCCAAAAGTCAGTGTCAAGTGTATTATTTGGAGAGGTTAATGGAGTCTTAAGGGGTCAGCTATGGGAAAGGGAAGGACAGGTTGGACAGGTGGTACAGGTATACACATCCATCGTATCTCAGCCAAGAAATTGTGAAAGTGTCTGTGACATTCATTTGATTTGGTACAAATCATTGCTAAATGTTTTCACATTATTCATTTTTTAAAGGGTAACTGTGATCTCCAATTCTTCCAAACAAGTTAGGGTTGTTTTGGAAAAAGCCTTTTTGCCCTACCTTCAAAATGAACCCTAAATCACATCTCTAAAGAGAGATGGTATTGCTAAAAATGTTTAGTTATGTTATTTCCTGCATGAACACTTCCTGTGTTCAGGCATCTTCTGTCTGCATTGATAGGCTCCACATCTCAACTGTCAATTCCCCAGGTACTTCCTGTTTTCCCCCAGCATTAAATGAGAACTATCGTGTGTATTAAGTTTTCTTAAAAAACAGTTAATATAAAAAGTACATGGGACAGGGATATATGACTGGTAATTCCTACCTTCCAATATTGTTATATCTGTGAGGAGCACCAGCCCAAAGAAAACTGATTCTGACACTCTTCCTCCTGACTTCAGCACTATCTTTAATACAGGAATACTCCAGGACTAACCTGGCAAAAGAAAACTGTTAGTGCGGTAGCTTCTTAATCAAAATTATATTGTGAGGTAAAATAATCAATCCTACCTCCCTGCCCCAGGTACTTTCCATTTTTAAAAAGTACATTTTTACAGTAGTTTAGTTTCAGTTTTAAAGAAGAAGTAAAGTCTCCAGACAACATTGTCCCAATAGACAGAACACAAACATCCCATGTCTCACCTCTCCCTTTGTTGTGGCTATTGGGTGATTTCTAAAATTAACCTGTGAGTACACGGGGTCAGATCCCATAATCCACGTTAGCTGGGTAAACCCCCAGCTAAGTGTCTACGTACAGGCACATGCTCTGTAGTGCTCAACATATCAAAATAAGGAAGTTGCAGCCTTGCATCCTAGAAGCTGACAGCCAGTCGCATAACAGCTCAGGGATCCTTCCTCTTCCTAACACAGAACAGGGATTTCACATTCAATGTTCCTGTCCTAACAATGATATAATCCTTTCACCCAAAAAGAAAAGTGTATTTTTTAGCTACCATGGGTGTAAGAAACAGATTAACATTTCAGTGAAAATAAAAGTCTGGGGAATTGAACCTGCAACTTGTACTGTGTCTTGCTAAAAGCAGAGCTCTTACCTATAGCCTAACAGAGACCCTATGTAAGATACTGGTACAAATAGGAACTTTATCTTTTACTATGAACATAATAGAAACAAAAAAAACATGGGGTAAGTCTAGAGATTCAAACTTGTGACCTTCTGAACTCTGCATTTTTAAAACTGGTGCCCTACTATGTGCGCCAGAACTAAGAAACAGGGAATCTATGTATAGTTAGAAGATTTATCTTTTGCTAGGAACAGAATTAAAAAAATAGTCCTTGATAAGACGTTGAAAGCTGCTTGTTACCCTGCAGTTTATTTTCCAGCAACTCACACTGACAGTTTAATAAACTGCAGGGTAAAAAGCAGCTTTTAACATCTTATCAGGGACATATTGGTATGGAGATATCTGTAGAGAAAATGCTCTGGGCATAGAGACAGTGAATACTGCAGTCATGTGGCACTATGATGACTTCATGGGCTGTGAGTTGTACTGGCAACAACATGGAATCCTTTTTACTTACAGAATCTATTTCTTATATATACTAAATGAAACTTACTAGAGAAGAATCTTGCAATGTATAGGTGTTCTGGGGAGAAAAGCTTTCATATAAGGGTTAAAAATTTTAAGTATAGTTCTCCTTTAACTGAGCATGCTTCTCTCCCAGGGCAGGTCAGAGGTCAGGTGATTTCACTCAACCAGCTGGAAGCCGAAAATTTGAACATTCACCCCAATGTTATTTCTCACAGGCTGTAGCCAGAGATTTTATCTAGGGCTTACTTTAAAAGAGACTGGAGGCTTTCATTTACCCTAATTTGTTTGGAGACCACAGTTGCCCTTAAAGATAAAGATGCCCCTGAGAGACTTACCAGTCACTATCCCCTGCCGTTCTGCTATGCTACTCCTCTCTTCTTTCTGGTCCTGGCTGTCCATCACACCCAATTACCTTACAGCTGCAACCGGGAAGCTCCTCGCTGCTGCTTGGGCTGGAAGCAAGCTACAGTAGCAGCAGGAGGCAGCACCCAGACGGAGAGGGACCGGGTCAGGTAAGTGTTGTCCTTTAAGTGCAACATTTTAGGGATAGTTGGAGATTGTTAATCTCAAAAACTGACCCCCCAGGAGCACTGCAGGGAGGGATATTGTTTCCACCTCTGATGCTCCCTCTCAGAGGTTTATGTCTTGCTCAGAGCAGCCCCCCTCCCTCTCCCTCCCGTTTTGCTCTCCCTCCCCCTAGTGTAAATACCCTTTGATATGTAATAGGTCTCCTTCCCCCAGCCCGAACCGCTGCAATAGACTCCCTCTCTGGAAAATCTTACCCCTCTCCCCCGGCGTTCTGTGCAGCTGGCAACCACGTCCGTGATTGGCTGCTTCTCAGCCAATCACGGACGTAGCTGCTGGTCCGTACCCCTGCTTTCAGTTTCATGCAAGCAGAGGGCCAGGCATTACGGGGGAGTTTTTGGAAAATCTATTCAAGCGGTTGGGGCTGGGGGAGGGAGACCTATTACATATCAAAAAATGTTAAAAGGGATAGACATGCCCTTTAATAATAACTGCCTTTACACAGTCTGGATTTATAAGAATATTTAGTTACTTATAAATCATTGAATATATTTACACTAGTAAATGTTTGTTTAGCTAAGTAAAGTGTCTAAATGTAAATAACTGCAGATGTGTTAAATACCGTTACAGTATGTGCTAATTTATATTTTTAATTAATTTGCTGTGATATTCTGATATAAAAGGGGGCACATTATCTAATCTAACATTATAGTGGTTTGTAAACCCATACAGAAAACTTGTTTAAAAAAAGCTTAAAGGGTATGTCCACCCCCCCAAAAAACTTTTTATATTTGGTTGGCAACCCCCCAAAACCTCGACCTCGCAAGGTTTATAAAATCCAAAGATGCTTCCAACAGTATTTCTTTCACCCGGCACACTTCTGCTTGCTTCTGTGCCTTTTCAGTGCACCCCGCGGCTGCCGGCGGCTCACTTCGGCGGAGGAAAGAGGAAGGTAAGTAAAGTTTGGGGAGCTTTCTAAAGATAAAATATGGCGGTTGGGGCTGGGAGCCCAGGGGAATCTTCATATTAAAGAATTTACGCAGGGGAGAGGAGATTGGGAGAGGGAGGAGGGAGGGGGAGAAGGGCTGCAGTACGCATGGCAAAAATCTACCTGAGGCCAGGTAAGAGGCAAGCCCTGCTATCCTCCTGGTGGTCAGTTTTTGGTACTTTGGGGGGGACTACAGGAGAACCCTATGGAGCTGGGATGTGAGGTAAGGATTAAACTACACTACATGATGGGGCCAGTAGTTGGGGGGATTATAGTTTTGGGGGTGGACATGCCCTTTAAGAAATGTGGGAGGTCGGTAGGGTGAGACTATATGTCTGTCAGTGCATACTGCAAAGGGATTCCAAAGAAATGAGATCCAGAAAGCTAGAGACATCGTCCTAGCTTGTTTGAAAGGTATGAGAGAAATCTTTTTAATAGAGGATACTTGTATGGAGACCACAGTTACCCTTAAAGGGCATGTCCACCCCTGTTAACATTTTTTCATATATAATAGCTCTCCCCTCCCCAGCCCCAACCGCTATAATAGATTTTCCAGAGACTCCCCCAATCTTTACTTACCTTCCCTCTTTCCTCCGCCGTACTGCCTGGCCCTCTGCTTGATGAAACTGCAAGTAGAGGGCTGGACCGGCAGCTGCGTCCGTGATGTATTATGTATTATAGTGGTTGGGGATGGGGGAGGAGAGCTTTACTATCAAAGGGTATTTACACTAGGGGGAGGGAGAGCAAAACGGGAGGGAGAGGGAGGGAGAGGGAGGGGACTGCTCTGAGCAAGCCAAAAACCTCTGAGAGGAAGCCGCAGAGGCAGAACCAATTTCCCTCCCTGCAGTGCTCCTGGTGGCCAGTTTTTTTGACTTTGGGGGGACATTTCAGGAGAACCACTTGGAGCAGGGATGTATGGTAAGGATTTTTATACACTACAGAGTGTGGCAAATAATGGGTTAAATTATAGTTTTGGGGTGGACATGCCCTTTAAATTTACTTATGGGCTCACACAAAAATCAGCTAATTGAACTGAAAAAAACATATCATATTATGAATATGCATACTTATTATACACAGAAAACCAGCCTATTGACTATTTGACTAACTTCTATTCCCTCTTTCTCATTAAACCAATCAGAGAAAAGGTTATTTCATGAGGGTGTTCATGCACTATACATACCGGTATACAAATTGCACAAACTGCATTTCTATACTGTACTTACATAACAATTATGCAGCACTGTACCTTACTTCCCCCTCCTCATATATACACAGACCATGGCACAGCTACACCCAGCAGTTTATTACAGTGTATTGAAAGAATGCTGTCTTAATTACCCATTATGCACCATAAATCACCTTTGTTAGGTTTTATTAGATAGGTATTACTTCGTACGACCAACATGATCTCTTTCACTGAATACACACCCAATGACACGTGTTGTGCCAAATATTATGTAAAGTAAGCATCTGCATATCAGCACTGTATACATGTACAGTACCAGTGTTTCACTCCAGTACTGTAAATGCACAAATACTGGCGCTGCAGGAGAACCATAAGAGGCAGAGGAGTACGGTAAGGATTTTTTACACTACACAGGGGCCACACTGGGAAAAATGTAAGTTTAAGGAGTGACAGACGAAGAGAGAAGATATTTACCTTCATGCGATAACAGTGATAAGGTCCTGACCGCTTCCTGGTTCAGAGTAACTATAGCCCGCATGCACGATAATGCGTGCTATAGTTACTCTGAACAGGAAGCGGTCGGAATTTTTTACTGCTGCAGCGGGGGTCTCATGTAAGGTAAATACTTCTTTCTTGTTCGCCGCTCCTTCTCAATTAATTGAAGAACAGGAGGTAAGGCATAGCTCCTTAACCTCCGGGTCTTCAATCAATACATTAAAGAATAGTTACTTTTCGAGTAAACTATTCCTTTAATATATATAAATATTTACCACTTTGCACTTAATACGATGTGTATCTATCTATACCAGTGATGTCGAACCTTGACACTCAAGATGTTTGGAAACTACAACTCACAGCATGGATTAGTTGCAAAAACAGACATGCTGGTAGTTGTAGTTTCCAAGCATTTGAAGTGGCAAGGTACGACATTACTGGTATATATACACTGTACAGAAGAACCCTGATAGAGCTTTACATAAACAAAGATACACACTTTACACCAAAAAAGTAACACAGCACACTGTACCAAACACAATGTCACAGACACATAAGGCAAATATACACGGTGATAGATAAACACTACATACAGTGACAGACACATTGTACATGCACAGTGACATATGTTTTTAAATATACATTAGTGACATTCACACTGTATACATGGTATACACAGATAAAAATTGTACATGCACACCTAGTAAATATACATGGTGACAGATACTGTACACACAGTTAATATACATGGTGACACACATACACACGGAGAATATACATGGTACACAGTGTATCGACATGGAGACAGATACACACAGAATTATACATGGTGACACAGATACACAGAGACTCTACATTGTGACACACACAGTGAATCTAAATGGTGACACAGATACACACAGTGAATCTAAATGGTGACACAGATACACACAGTGAATCTAAATTGTGACACAGATACACAGTGAATTTAAATGGTGACACAGATACACACAGTGAATCTAAATGGTGACACAGATACACACAGTGAATCTAAATGGTGACACAGATACACACAGTGAATCTAAATGGTGACAGATACACACAGTGAATCTAAATTGTGACACAGATACACACAGTGAATTTAAATGGTGACACAGATACACACAGTGAATCTAAATGGTGACACAGATACACACAGTGAATCTAAATGGTGACACAGATACACACTGATCTAAATGGTGACCAGATACACACAGTGAATCTAAATGGTGACACAGATACACACATTGAATCTAATGGTGAACAGCTACACACAGTGAATCTAAATGGTAACACAATACACACCAGTAGCACTATGGTGACCATACACACAGTGATTCTAAATGTTGACAGATACACACATAAATCTAAATGATGACACAGATACACACGTGAATATACATTGTGACACAGATACCACAGTGAATACATAGTGACAATACACATGATATACAAGTACAGATACACCAATGAATATACGGTACACACATACACACAGTGAATATACATGGTGACAGATACACACACCACAAATATACATGGTGACACAATACACACAGTGATCACTGGTGACAGATACACGCAGGTGAATATACATGGTGACACAGATACACAACAACGAACACATGTGTGACACAGATACAACACACAGTGAATATAAATGGTGACACAGATATACACAGTAATCTACATTTGACACATAAAACACACAGTGGATATACATGGTGACAGATACACACACACAGTAATATTCATGGTGACACGGATACAACACACACAGTGGAATATCATGGTGACAATACACAACACATGAATATACATGGTGACAGATACACACACACAGTGATATACATGGTGACAGATCACACACACATGAATATACATGGTGCACAGATACCCACAGATTGAATATAAGGTGACACAGATACACCCCAGTGAATTACATGGTGACACAGAAACACACACAGTGAATCAAAATGGTGACACAGATACACACAGTAAATATACATGTTGACACAGATACACACGGATGAATATACGTGGTGACAGACACACACATGTGAATATCATGGTGACAATCGATCAACCACACAGTGAATCTAAATGGTGACACAGATACACACAGGAATATACATGGTCCAGATACACACACAGAGTAAATATACATGGTGACAGATACACAACATTGATATACAAGTGACAGATACACACACATGTATACATGTGACACGATACACCCACAGTGACTAAACATGGTGACAGATACACACACATTGACTATACATGGTGACAGATACACACAACAGTGAATATACATGGTGACAGACCACACAACAGTGAATATACATGGTGACAGATACACACACACAGTGAAAATACATGGTGACACAGATACACACACAGTGAATATACATGGTGACACAGATACACACACATTGAATATACATAGTGACACAGATACACACACACAGTAAATACATGTGACACAGATACACACACATCTTATACATTGTGACAGATACACACAGTAAATATCATGTGACACATCCACACACAGTGAATATACATGTGACACAGTGTCCTCCCAGAATTTTTTTCAAGCCGGGCATGAAAAGTAGCCGGGTGGGTGGGACAAGGAATTTGGTGGGGGGAAAATGTGCTACTCATTGCTCATTATATAGTTTTAAATCTGCAGGATTGTAGTTCTACAACATCTAGGTAACCCATGTAAATGGCAGCACAAATACATGTGCCAACCTTTTGTGGCCTTGGGGATCTTGGAAAAGCGCTGGTAACGTGCTAAAATAAGCTTACAAGTGTAAAAAAGGTCTGGACTGGGCATTTTTGGTGGGATTTTTTACTGACCTATGGGTACACCTATTAACCTACATCTAATTTTTTTTTAAATCACAAGTGGTTGCATGAAAAAGTAGCCAGGTGGCTCCCGCGGCTAAAAGACCCTAGGGAGAACACTGTGACAGGATACACACAGTGAATATACATGTGAACATACACAACCGTGAATACATACGGGATACGATACACACACAGTGAATATACATGGTGACACGTACATACACGGTGAATATACATGGTGACGATACATCACAACCAGTGACATATTCACATGGTGCCAGATACGCACCACATCACAATCATGTAATGTGCCAGATACGCACACAGATATACATGTGACCAGATACGCACACAGTGAAATATACATGGTGACAGATACGCACACAGTGAATATACATGGTGACACAGATACGCACACAGTAATATACATGTGACACATAACCCACAGTGAATATACATGTGACAGATCACACGACAGTGAATATACATGGTGACAGATACACACACAGTGAATAATACATGGTGACAGATCCACACACCAGTGATATACATGGGACAGTACACCACAGTGAATAAACATGGTGACAGATCACACAACAGTGAAATTACATTGTGAAGATTACACACACAGTGAATATACATATGGTCGACAAGATACACAAACAGCACTAGTGGATTTATACATGTGACAGATACACACACACAGTGAATTATACATGGTGACAGATCAACACAGTGATATATACATGGTGACAGATATACACAACAGTGAATATACATGTTGTGACCAGATCACACACACAGTGAATATGAGATATGGTGACTACATGGTATCACACACCAGTGAATATAATGGTGACAGATACACACACAGTGAATATACATGGTGACAGTACATCACACACATGAATATACATGGTGACAGCATACACACACACTGAATTACACATGGTGGACAGATCACACACACAGTGATATACATGTGTACACGATACACACACACAGTGAATATAATGGTACAGATACACACACCACTCGTGATATACATGGTACAGATACACACACACAGTGAATATACATGGTGACAGTACACCACAGGATATACATGGTGACATACACCACACATGAATATACATGGTGACAGATACACCACCACAGTGAATATACATGGTGACAAGATACACACACAGTGAATATCATGTGACTACAAGATACACACACACGTAATATCACTGGTGCAGATACACACACTAGGAATATCATGTGACAGATCAACCAACAGTGAATATACATGGTGACACAGATCCACACACACAGTGAATATCATGGTGACAGATACACACACACACAGTGAATTATCATTGGTGACAGATACACACACACACAGTGAATAACTGGTGACAGATACACACACCTTGAATACATGGGACACAGATACACACACCGTTGAATATACATTGTACAGATACACACACACAGTAATTACATGTCGAAATCCACCCACAGTGACTACATGGTGACAGCGATACACAACAATGAATATAAATGGTGACACAGATACACACACGGAATATACAGGTGAAAGATACACCCCACAGTGATATACTGGTGGACATACACAACACAGGTCTGGACACGATCAGTGTAATATCATGGTGACACGATACCCAGGATATACATGGTGCGATACACATTGATACATGTACCAGACAATATACATATACAGTATACAGACCAATACACAAGTAATCAGTACGTCATGACTCTACTAGGAATGCGCTAAATAATAAATCACAAAGTCACAAAGCCGCACAGCCGGGGGCTCGTAAGTGGTAACCGCTCAGTCTAATCACGGTCTCCTCTTACTGGCCTAGTCGCGGTTTATTTCCCGAGTTGATCCTACCTGTGGGCGGCGAGCACAGAGTCAGAAGCCCCTGAGACCCGCCACAGCCACTGCCTGTAGTACACCAGCCTCCGGCCAACCACGGACACACAGAGAGGAGGGGAACCGCCAGTAGCTCCGCCTCTGAGCGTGACAGGATAGGGGAAGTATCACAGGATGAAGAGGATAGTGTGGGATTGTACTAACACTGTGACCCGAGCTACTAACTCGTACACTCCGTGGGATCCTCCAGCCACCTTATAGTGACCTAATACAGATAATAAGGACCTAGATACAACAGCGATAAACTAGGGACCTAATACAGATAACATAGGTGACCTCATACGTACAAGTGACCTAATACTGGCAGATAAAATAGTGACCTAATACAGATAGTGACCTAATCACAAAAGAGAGTGGACCTAATACAGATTAAATAGGACCTAATACAATAAAATGGATCAATAGGAACCTAATGCAGATAAAATGTGACCTAATACAGATAGTGACCTAATACAGATAAAGTGTGACCTAATACAGCATAGTGAACCTAAAGACTAAAGAGTGACCAAATACGAGTGACTCTAATGATGATGATAAAATATGTACCTATACCTAGTCCAGATAAAATAGTGACCTCAATACAGATAGTGACCTAATACGATAAAATAGTGACCTATATACCGTGACCTAATGCAGATAAAATAGTGACCTAACAGACAAGATGACCTAATACAGAGTGTGACCTAATGCAGATAAAATATTGACCTAATACAATAGTTGACCTCATGCAGATAAATTGTGACCTAATACAGATAGTGACCTAAAAGAGTAAATAGGACTAAAACGATGTGACCAATAATAAAATGACTCAGCTATAACATATAGTTGACCTAATACAGATAAAATAGGGACCTTTACGATCAAAAATAGGGACCTAATACAAGATAAATAGGGCCTAATACAGATAGTGATCTAATACAGATAAAATAGTGACCTAATACAGATGTGACTAATGCAATACAATAGTGAACCAATATAGAGTGACCTAATACAGATAAAATAGGACCAAACCGATAGTGACTTAAATACAGATACAATGTGACCTAATACAGATAGTGACTAATGTAGAGAACTAGTGACCTAATGCCAGATAAAAATAGTGACCTAATACAGATAGTGACCGTGACCTAATACAGATAGTGACCTAATACAGATAAAATATTACCAATAATGCAATAAAATAGTGACCTAATACAGATGACCTAATGCAGATAAAGTGACCTAATACAGAAAAATAGTGACCTAATACAGATAAAAATAGGACCTAATACAGATAGTGACCAATGTCGATAAAATAGTGACCTAATGCAGATAAATAGTAGTGACCTAATACAGATATTGACCTAATACGATGTGGACCTAATGTAGATAAATATGACCTAATGCAGAAAATAGTGACATAATACAGAAAAAATGTGACCTAATACAGATAAGTGACCCTAATCAGATAAAATAGTGACCTAATACAGATGTACTAATGCAGATAAAAATTGTGACCAATACAGATAGTGACCTCAATACAGGTAAAATAGTGACCTAGATAGCAGATAAATAGTGACCTAATACAGATAGTGACCTAATGCAGATAAATTGAACCTAATACTGATAAAATGAGGACCTTATACGATAAAATAGGGACCTATTCAGATAAAATAGGGGCCTAATACAGATAGTTACCTAATACAGATAAAATAGTGACCTAACACAGATTGACCTAATGCAGATAAAATAGTGACCTAATACAGATAAATATAGCTAATACAGATAGTGACTTAATACGATACAATTGTGACCTAATACGATGTGACCTAATGTGATAAATAGTGCCTAATGCAAAAAATAGTGACCCTAATACAGATAGAAGAGTGACGTGACCTCAATACAGATAGTGACCTAATACAGATAAAACTAGTGACCTAATACAATAGTGACCTAACCAGAGTACCTAATTGCAGATAAATAGTGACCTAATACAGATAAATGTTGACCTAATCACAGATAAAATAGTGACCTAAACATATGACTAATACGATATGACATACAGAAAAATATGACCTAATACAGATTGGGACCTAATGTAGATAAAATAGTGACCTAATGCAGATAAATAGTGGCCTAATACAGATAGTGAACTAATGCAGATAGTGACCTAATGCAGATAAAATAGTGACCTAACTAGACAGTGACCTAATGCAATACCAATTGTGACCTAATAGAGATAGTGACCTAATGCAGATAAAATAGTGACCTAAACCAGATAAATAGTGGCAAAAGCAGATAAATAGTGACCTAAGCAATAAATAGTGCCCTAATACGAGAGTGACCTAATACTAGATAATAATAGGGACTAATACATATAGTGACCTTACAGTAATATACGTGACCTAGACCTATACAGATAAATAGTGGATCTATACAGATAGTGACCTAATACAGATAAAATACCGAATACAGATAGGGACCTAATGTAGATAAAATAGTGACCCTAATGCAGATAAAATTAATGACCTAATACAGATAGTGACCTAATGCAGATAAAATAGTGACCTAAGAGATAGTGACCTAATCAGATAAAAGTGCTTAGATAAAATTGTGACCTAATACAGATAGTGGACCTAATACAGTAAAATAGTGACCTATATACAGATAAATAGTGACCTAATACAGATAGTGACCTAATGCAGATACAATTAGTGACCTAATCATGATAAATAGGGACCTTATACACTAGATAAAATAGTGACCTAATTTCAGCATAAAATAGGGGCCGAATAACAGATAGTGAACCTAATACAGATAAAATCATAGTGACCTAATACAGATTGACCTAATGCAGATAAACCATACGTAACCTATACAGATAGAACTATCAGTATACAGTGGACTTAATCAGATCAAGTTGACTAATACAGATAGTGACCTAATTAATAAAATAGTGACCTAATGCAGATAAAATACTGACCTAATACAGATAGAAGTGATCCGTGACCTAATACAGATAGTGACCTAATACAGATAAATAGTGACCTAATACAGATAGTGACCTAATACAGAGTGACCTAATGCAGCATAAAAGTAGTGACCTAATGCAGATAAAATAGGTGACCTAACGATAATAGTGCCTACAATAGTACCTCATCAGATAGTGACAATACAGATAAAATAGTGACCTAATACAGATAGGGACCTAATGAAAAGTACTAATGCAGATAAATAGTGACTCTACCTGCAGACATAAAATGTGCCTAATACAGATATCTGACCTAATCAGTCTAGTGAACCTAATGCATATAAAATAGTGGGACCTAATTCAGATTACATTGTTGACCTAATAGAGATAGTGACCTAATGCAGATAAAAGAGTGACTCTAATACAGATAAATATGGGCAAATGCAGTAAAATGTGGACCTAATGCAATATCAACCTAGTGACCTAATACAGCGAGAAGTGACTCAAGACAGTAAAAGACGGGAACTAATACAGATAGTGACCTACTACATCATAAAATAGTGACTAGACCTAATTACAGATAAATAAGTGATCTAATACAGATAGTGACCTAATACAGATCAAAATAGACCTAATACCTATAGGTACCCTAATGTAGATAAATAGTGACCTACTGCAGATAAAAATAGCTGCCTATACAGATAGTGACCGAAGCAGATAAAATAGTGACCTACTGAGATAGTGCCTAATGCAGATACAATAGCTGAACTAATACAGAGAAATAGTGACCTAATACAATCGTTGACCTAATGCCGATAAAATCATGACCTAATACAGATAGTCCACCAAATACAGAAAAATAGGGCAAACTATACAGATAGCGACTTAATACAGATAAATAGTGACCTAGTTTCCTACCTAACACTCAGAGTAAATAGTGCATCTAATACAGATAGTGACCTAATACGATCAAATAGACCTATACATATCGGGATCCTATGTAGATTAACATAGTGACTAATGCAGATAAAATAGTGACTAATACATGATAGGACCTAAAATGCAGATACAATTGTTTGACCTATACCGTATATGACCTACATGCACTTGATAAAATAGTGTAACTATACAATAAATAGCTTGGGCAAACATGCAGATAACATAAGTGGACCTAATACAGATATGACCTAATGCCTATCAAATAGTGACCTCATCAGATTAAAATTGGGGACCGAATACGATAAAGATAGTTGTGACCCTATGACCTAATACAGATAAAATGTGACCTAAGTACCGATAATGACCTAATACAATAGTTACCTACTACATGATAAAATAGTGACCTAATACATCTATGCCGAGTTCCTCATCACTGATATATAATCCAAGGTAGGACCAGTGACCTAATACTTATACACATTTTTTTGTTTTTTTTTTTAGTGTTAAAGGAGGCACTCTATACCGAAAATAGGTTCTTCAATTGAACCATTAACTTGCAAACTTAATTTCTTCCCAAACACACTGTATCATATTTTGTTTATTCTACCCCCTAGTTCTTTAGATATCCACCTTAAAACTTATATTTCAGCCGGTCAATCAAGTTCCTGTCTCACATAACTATTTTGCTCTGAGTAATTTTTACTGTATCTGTAATGTACAGATTTTGACAGTTGGAATGTTGTGTGCAAGGCTTGACAGTTGGTTTGTGGGGAAAAAATCAGGTCGGTATGGAAGTTGGGATTGTTAAAAGAGAGAGGGGGGGTAATACTGCGTCTAAACAAAATATATGTGCTGGAATGGAAGCATGCAGCACCCACAAATAAGTACGGTGCTACTCTTACATGCTTTTTTCATTAGATTTGACGTAGGCAAAAGTTTTTTTTAGTATAGTGTCCCTTTGAGTGCTTAACCAGTATACATCCACTCAGTGGGTTGGGGTGTTCTTGTCCTGTCCCTCTGTAGTAAATGCATAGGGTGATAGCCAAATTTACAGTGAAACGGGAACGTTATTGGAAGAATCAGTCACTTCCAGAAGGTAATTTTATAAAATGCATTTACTGTGTAATGGGGATCGTGCTAGTGGTCCTCAGTGCTTCTAGAGGTATTTTAGGCATCGACACTCCTTATAATTTTATATTATAGTCCATGTTCCCACCACGCCCCAACCGTGCATATATTATAGTCTCAGAAGTCCCCTACCGATGATTACTTACCTCCCCTCTCTCCTTCGCCACAATGCCCCGGTGTGTACCGCAGCGCGTCTTGATTGGCTGAGAGCGCAACAATCCGGACACGGCTTCCGGCTGCTCAAAAGGCAAGTAGAGAGGTAAGTCAGGTAGATCGTGGGACTTTCGAGACTATAATTAAGCGGTTGGGCTGGGGTGCCAGAAGGGCACATGCCAACTTCTCCCCGGACGGGAACAGAGGCAGAAATCTAGATGACTCTGTTATCTCTCCTGGTGTGCCAAGTTTTTGGTACTTTGGGGGTGGGACATACCAGGAGAACCCATTGGCTGGAGCATGGATGAGTGTAAGGATTAAACACACCTAATGTGGGGGGCCAGTAGTTGGGGGGATATAGTTTGGGGGGGACACTGCCCTTAAAAAATGCTTTAACGGTGTAGCGGGGCAATCGTGGCTATGGCTCTCAAGTGCTTTACAATATTTAGACCATACAGTTTTTCTTATTTTATATATATACCTAATATAATATATATATATATATTTGAATAAATATAACAATTTTTTCCACAGGTTTACATCTTTCATTGCTCGTGATTTGGCTAGGAATCTGGTTTTTACCATATTCTTTCCCTATCTGACCGTGGCTCTGTGGTTGGGGGTATGTCCAGAGGTACTGTGGTGGGTTCCGATACCTATTCTCTTTGTCGTGTCGATCCAGTGCTTAAGAATTATTTTCTGCCGTCTCTATACATATTGTGTAAGGTAAATCATTAGTAATTTGACTTGAAAAACACACAATTCCTGTACTTTCTATTCTTCTTCCGTTTTATTCTTTCACACTTTTGGACGGTATCTCCTCCCACAGTCTTTTGAGCTAGATACATGAAATTGGTCACGACGTTGCGGGGTTATATAGTGAGAATGGTTCTACCTTCTATGCTAAGGAATCTGCGACGGCGTTTATGGCCGTTTATCGGCGATTTCATGACTTTCTATTCCCATAACTATTAATGGTAATCCATCTCAAATGGTGGATATTTTCAAAAACAGTTTTGTTTGCATGTCCATAACTCAAACGTGATATTCACCCCCACCCCCCACACAGACCCAGGTACACACCCCACCTACTCGTACCTACCCTTTCCATTCTCATGGAATCCATCTTAAGAGGGTAACTATCCTCCAAAAAGTAATTTTGTCAATCATCATAAAGTTTAGTTAATTGTCTCCAACAAACATATACCCCCCCACCCTCACACGGTGTACCAACACCCTACAGAAAACTTAAAGGGTACACTAAAGTCAAAAAAAAATATTTTATGATTTTTCCTCAATAAAGAGGTTTTATTGTGGTGTTTAATACCAAAAAGACATACCCCTCAACCAGATCCAGTACACAACACCTACTGATCTACTTTATCCATGTAACTGTGGCACGCCATACTTAATAGGGTAACTTAAGTCTAAAAACTAATTTTGATATATTCTCATACAATATAGTTTTCAATGGTTTTGTATACACCAAAAAAGACAAACCCCCCTTCCACCAACCCCAACTACACACACCTACTGCATCTACTTCATCCATTACAGTCCCGACCATACTAACTAACAGTAACTAAACACTAAAGTCAAAAAAGAAATTTTGATCAATAAATCAAAAGTTTGGTTAGACTTTAGGTAATTGAGCAGGACTTGCTTTCCTAAGGTTTTTTTGCAATTTCTCCTTTTCATTTATTTATTTTACATATTTTTTGAAGATATTTACATGTTATATGTGTTGATATGTTGCAGTCATACCAATCCCCTGCACTTTTTCCTGCTTTTCTGCATCGAAACCATGTTATAGGCCCTCTGCCTTTGTCGTGTCCTCCTTCCTTGTGGGCCCGCCATGTGCTCCCCCATTGCAGCCCCGTTGGGCCGTTCCCTTGCACCAGCCTCCTTCCCGGAGCCCGCTTAGTGTGCGTCGCCGTGAGCACACAGAGTTCCGTGAGTGGGAGGGGGCCCACAGAGGGCTACAAGGGAGGGGACACCGGGCCCACGTTGGAAGGGCCCAAGCACGTGGGAGGCACTTAAAAAAGCCATGCTGTGGGGCTTGTGCTTGTTACTCTCTCCGACTTCTTTGTCTCCTACCCTTCAGTTCCATTGTCACTGAGCATGGTGCGAACCAGCAGATTAGAGGAGGAACAGCTATTTCCTCGACTGCAGATTCTGACAACCTCCACCCCCTGAGCTTTCTGAGTAGTGATCTTTTTCCCTATTTTGGGCTGTGCATACCGCTATAGTGGTGGTTGATGGCTCGTCTTAAAGTATGAATTCTGGCCTTTCACTTTAAAAAATAAACTGTTTTGTGGGGAGACCAAGTGTTCCCCTTTAAACTTTCCCTTCGCTATTTGAAGTTCATCTTATAAATCTTGGATTGTTTAGTGTTCACACTGCATCATTGAAGTAATATATACGGTTCATTTAATAGACATTTTTCTATACCATCACAGAAACTGGGATTTACAGAACTGTTTTTTATCCCTAATAATCAAAGAGAAGCTTTACATTACTAAATCTCAAAATCCCTAGACTTGAGGACAATCCCAAATAAGAGTTTGACCAAATTATCCTGAGCGACTTTGGGTCGTAATTTATTCATTGTGTTATCAAGGGTTCAATATTTATAACATTATATAGTATAAATTTGGAGGGAGTTGAATAAAAACGCTGGTATTGCCAATAAATTGCGTAATAACCCACACTAACTGATATATATTGGAGTTTCTCGTCTTGCTTTACATCTAAGTGCCGTGACCTGCCACACTTTTCAATTAATGGCACTGGGCTCTTAAAGCCAATTCTGAAAATACTCGCGTTTTTCCGTGGTAATACTTGGCTATCTAGCTGTGAAACGTAACGGGCCATAAGTGGGCGCATCCGTTACCCCCCTCCGGCGTCCCATGATGACAGGCACTCTTGCAAATTGATCAATTGTTGTGACTGCTCCTGATCCTCCCCTTTCAATGTTCCTTTGTCTGCTGGTTAACCGGCCCAGCAGATATTTTTGGCCACCCTGACCGATTCACTGGCACTTTTTGGTCGTGCCCGAAAATACTTTGCTGTGTGGGGGCAGCCGGCCGTGACTGACCTCGATCGCCAAATTTGGCTCGCTCGGGACAAATAGTCTGTGGCATTTTTACCCGCCTACCACTGCAAGAGGGTATAATCAACTTTTTTTTTTTAGTGGAGACAAAAATCTTTAATAAATTAAGACTATACTCGACCACACCTAATTTTCCATAGCAGATCTTGTGGGAGAAGCAATGAATTTCCCTATTACAATTTTACCCACCACACATTTCCAGGGATTTTTAAACACGTTTGGGTCCAGTCCTTTGTGTGGTACACACAGTCCATCTGTCCAAGCTGCCTACATCATGGTTGACTCTTTATACTTTAGTAACAGGGGCTGACGCAACAGAAATTTTCTGGTCAGAATGACGTTTCCATCAGAACGGTTGTTTCAGCCGTACACACTTAGTGATATATGGCCAGTCCCCGTAGGTACCCCGACAGTATCAGCCCTATATTGCTAATGGTGTACCCAGCTTTTAGTCGTTTTTTTTTTTTTTTTTTTTCCGTGGGGCGTCCCTTTATTTTCACAAACAGATGGCAGCATAAGGTAGATTGAGTCCTACGGGCAACCCCAAAATCCCATTACCCACATCTGAATTTAACAGACATGTGTGGCCCCTGACCCACACCTTTTGAGGCCACCTAATGGTTTTAATAAATATAATGTAAAACGTGCATCACAAATTTTTCCCTAATTACAACTGCAATAAACTGCAATTATTGTGACCTCTCACAATGAATGCAGTTTAAATTTTCGAATAGATGCATCAGTCATCCCTCAAAATGGAGGGCTGGGCTTACCATTGGGTACTTTTGTGAACTGGAGGTGCCTTGGCTGTAAAACATCATGTGAGCTCGCTTCTGTCGTGAGTTAGTGTTCTTGTGCCCTTTTGTGTCCTGTCCCTGATGTTTCAGCTTGCACTGACTGTGCAGCTTGAGACCACCTCAGACTCCTCTAAGAGATATGCAAATAAGGAAAAAAAATAAATCTCTGGCTCTGTGTATGTTTTGTCACTTTAAATCCTATCCAATTGGCTATTTGGAATTTGTGCATCTGATTGGCCATTCCACACTGCCCATTAATGCAAGCTTCTTTGTGTTTGCTGTGATCTTTGTGATTGCTGTTTGCGGATCTCAAGTTAGGTTTGTGTTTGGGCAATCACTCAATTCAACCCTAGATGGCAAGCACACACGTCATAGTGCATCCCCCATTAACTATATATGAATAACAAGGGGTCAAAAAAGGGTAAGGATGGTTTTGTAAAAGTTGCAAGGTAACCAATGTTTTTTTTTCCCCCAGGTCCCTGAAAACCAATCTCATCAAATTGTCCCCAAAATTGTTTTTTTTCGTAACTACATACACACATACATCCATTACTTTTATAGTATAGATATATTTATATTCACAGACACTGAAAGCTCTTTTGTCCCTGTATTCAATTTGCTACCCATGAGACAGATCTTCTCTCATCATCTTTTTTATTTTACTCTGCACTTTGGAAAGGGAGAGTAAGAAGTATATCGAACTGTTAACTTTAGTTTAAACGGGAAACTGTGGGTCTCCTAAGTAGGGTTAACTGAAAGCCTGCAGTCTTTCTTAAAATGAGCCCTAGCTCACATCTCTGACTAACTGCAGTGTGTGAGACATTATATGCGTCAAATGTTAAAATTTCCTGCTCCCTTTGTGAGTGACCTCACACCTACCTTCTTCCACCCTCTCCGCCCAGGGGCAGAGCATGCTCAGTTGAGACTTAATACTGATGCAACAAAGGAAGTACCTGGGGTACAAACTACAGTTGAGAGGGGGGCCCTACTAATGCAGACAGAGACTGGTCACATGACTACAAGCTGTCACATGGCTGAAAACAGTGAAGTATTTCAAGTAATATTCTCTGAACCTTTCTAGAATAACTTCTTCACAAAATTTTTCCCGAATGTTATTTAAGTGTTTCATTTTGAAGTGGTCGATTGAAGGACATTTTATATAAACCTTACTCGTTTGGAAGAAGGGAGAACACAGTTAAACCCTTTAAGTTTTTCAAATCTTTTGAAATGCAGTATTGTTGTGAAGAATGTTGCTTCTTGCTGAGCATGACTTCCCATAGGTTTGGGTCATCTGCAATTGAATGTCCAAAACTTTACACATTGGTATTAGTCACGCTTATAGACAATTGCCATTTTATTTTTACCCTCCTCTCAACTGCAATAAATAAGACTAAAATATCGTATTTAGGTGACAATTTTAGACAATTTCTCACCCAAATATCATATTTCAGAACTATACTTACAGTATGAATACAAGTCATTATATCCAGTTTAATTTTTTGTTGTATGAATACTATGAACACGATCGGTCAAGAGTTACATTTGCAATCCCATACTAGAAGAAATACGATTAGACTAATTATTTTCTAGTTATACAATTCCCATAGTGTAAGATGTTCATTAAAAAGAAAATGTGAAATGATTATGATTTTACACTTGGAAATTCATGATGAATTTTCTTTGTTGCAACAATAATGTTTATTGTAGGGTAAATTAGGCGATGTCCTAATTCTTTTTAATTGACTCAAAGAGCTGCTACTTTTGTTTACTTTTTGCAGGTGCTAAAGGCCGAAGATACTCAAAAAGGGGCGAAACCAAACAGAACAGAACAGGAGATGTAGATAGCCCATACAGTTTCATGAGTCAAAGAAAAAAATAGCAATGAGTTACAAAGTGGGATGTGAAAAAATCAAAACAGACCCTACACCGAATCTATAAAATATACAAGGTACAAAGGATAAGGCCCAGTCAAATCAATAACAAAAAGTAAGAATATACTGTGACATGATGGAGGAATGGGATGTGGAAGACAAGTCATGGTAAAAATGTAAAAGTTAGGGACAGAAGAGCCAACATCTCACTGAAGAAATGACGTTTTCCCATTGGAAGCTTCTGGAAATCCCTGAACTGCATGCAGACCAGCAAAGCAAAACAACAACGTTGAGAGAATTTGTGAGTACTGAATGTGTGTCCTAGCATACCCCCTCCATCCACACACACACCTGTCCCCCTGCAGGCCCTCCAGGCGAGCCTTATAATGAAAATTTTCTAAAATGTTACAAAAGTGCCACATCTCTCTTTAGACAGGTAACTTCACCCAAGGTTAGATAATCCAACATTCTTGCAACTCATATTAAGATGCACCATGAACATCCATAGGATCATATGTACCAAATTTGGCTACATATCTCTGGCAAATCAAGGAAACATGAAAGAATGTATACTTTTACTGGCCTGCCATTTAGTTTAACGGTTCGCAATTATTTTTCTGATCTACATGAAAATGGACCTTTGATTTTGCATCACAGAGTAAGCGGTACCAACCAGGAGTTCAGTTAGTTCACTTTGCAAAGTTGCTACCACCCCACCCCGTGTAATACTGACAGTTCTGGCAATGCCATTAATAATGCAGTCCGATTCCCGTGTGGCCATTATATATCCAGTTACTGCCTGTGACATAAATGCCTAATGAACTTAAAATTGGCAGTTACTTAATGCAATTGCAGTTTATTATGACAATTTACTACCGACTACCCAGTGCCATTAATATGCCATTACGCCTATTGCCACTGATGTGTCCAGTTTATGCCCAGTATAATACACAATGTGATATTTTCTTATACGAGCTGCAGTGGTATATATCCTATAAAAATCACTCCAGTTATGTCACTACGTGACTCAGTTCTTTATCCACTGCTTCTTTCCTTCCAGTGTTCATAAACCCGAACATGACCTTCAGCATTTTAATGGACCTGCTGAAACTGCTTTCTGGCTCGAATTTAAATGTGATGGGGTGAAGGACAGATCCTTTAAGTATTATAAGAAAATGTGCCCCCCTTTACATCATAATATAAGGATATTTACGCCACCTTGTTTTCCCCTGTCCCAGTATAATCTAACTCGGCCTACGCCTCATGCTTTTTATATGGTCAGGTACTCTCAACCGGTGGCATAATATCCTTTCTTAGCACTGTCAGGGGTGCATTATCCCTTATTAATAACTGACAGTGTAAACAGTGAAGCACCAACCACCCTGTCATTCTAAAACATGATCCTGGAGTCATTTTAAAGGTACAGTAGGATTGTCCTTTAATAGAGGGGCAATAAGGATATCACAGTCTCCTTTTAAAAAGATGTGAATGTGTAACAACAGATTTAAAAAACTCGTAGGGAAATTGATTAGCTATTTCCTGCCTAATGGCCTCAGTTGTATCATGATAATTCATTATTATCTTTACAATACTCTAAATGCTAGTTTTTGTGAATGACCTATATAAGAGTCAAATAATCCAAACATAATCTAGGTCAGATACAGTTATGTAAAGGAAAAAACTACCATTTTACCATGTTAGACATAAGACATAGAGAGGAGTGGTAAATAAAGGAGAATTTATTGAAAAACTACCTATTACTTTATTTGCTATACATTTGTTATTGTAGATCTTAATAGTTGAAACTCAACATCAACATAGGAATTCACAACATTATGATGGTCATTGCTCTTGGCCGTTTGCAGAGTATTTGGAGACATGGTATTTTGGATTAATTGAAAAAAAAATGTAATTGTGCATGGCAACTGCAAAGTTTTGGTGCTAAAACTCCAAAATATAAAATTTTCTGTAAAATGTCTGTCTGTAGTTTTTTTTTTCATTCACATTCATTGAACATAAATAAACTTTCAAATGAAATTAATGTTCAACTATGAGTTATGAAATAAGATAAATATTATGTATGGTGTAGGAGTAAGGTTCTCATCATCATGTTTTGGTAAAATCTGTGGTATTCATTAATCAACTGAACTTGCAGTTTAGTTAGTGAAAGAGGTTTTGCAAGTCCATCCGACTGCTTTCCTTTTCATAATCTGCTTGCATAAATATCCTGAAATGTGTCCCTCAGCAATAACAGCAAGGTGTCAGGGACTTCCAAGGTTTATTGCATTGTAGCCAGGGCCAGATTATGAACAAGGCATGTGCCGGTCTCCCAACAACCTGCTCTGGCCACTCGACTCTGCCTTCAGAAAAATATTCCAATCCAACTCTGGGTCCCGACAAGCATTAATTTACTTTTTTAAAAATGTATGGGGGCCTGGCCTAGGCATCCAGTCCAGAAGACAGACACTGCAGTTCATAGCCAATGGCAAAAACTCAGACCTTCACTTGCATGTCACGATTTTGAGGCTGACGCTCCTGCTGCACATCATTTGATGTCATGTGCAGCCTGTGCTGGTCTGTGTCACCTTCCCCAATAGAATACTCATTGTTATGTTGCTAAGTCAGCTTGGTAGCAAAGCATTGACTAAATAATGTCATTTTTTGTTATCCCAGCATTTTGTCAAGAAGCTGTTTTGAAACAGTTGTGTGACTTCGTGTGCTTGTTTATGGGGGATTCCTGATGCCTATCCCCCTTTCCTGCCTGCCTCAGTGTGTCTTGCTGTTCTACTTCTCCTGTGTCTAAGACTGTTATGTATATCTTGATACATAGATTGCCACTGTTATTGAGCGCCTTTGATGAGAAGTCAGCTTTGTAAATTTTTCACAAATGTATCCATTCTTGCCGTGATTGACAGCAACATAACTAATAATGATTGTACAAAACGTACAACATTAACACGGTATCCACGGAGTGATTGTTCCATATATTCTTTATAAAGAATATTGGTTTCAATGTTTCCCATACATTGTCCAATGTATCACTTCGACGGCAAATGTCTGTCAGATCCACCGTCAGGTTCACGCTCTGACTTTTAAAAGACACTAATGGTAAAGTAGTGCAGATGTGGTTTATCAGTAAGAACGTTAGCCTGGGACACAAGTCAAATTAATTTTCCTTACCTTTCGGCCGCGATAAAAGTGGTCAGCCACAGCTAATGGGCCTCCTATGGACCACAGCATTCACTGCCACTGCCAAATCACCTCAGAGTTTTTCGGCCCGACTGACTTATTACAACAGAAATATCTTTGGTTTGTGTTTCACCACCCCCCTTAGTAATACGACACTTTAATAACAAAAGAAAAGGGAAGAATCTGTATTTGCCAACTGTGATGATAATCTGGCAATTAAGAATATATAATGATATTAATATGATCCTATATAACAGAGCCCATGAATTGTCTGTGGTTGTTAACCTCTTTCTTCCGGGCTTGTTCATGGTAACCTATTTAGGAATCCCCCCTTGAAAATCCGCGCTTGCCCCTGGTCTTTTGCCGAAACAATACCTGTGCAAATAAGTTGTGCCAGGGGGATTACTCTGCTGGTGGTTGCAAGGGTGCTGTGTATTTAAGAGAGGGGATTTGGTGGCAAGGTATTTGGGTGGTTTTTGTGCTGCTAGTGTGCCAGGGGGGGAGGGTTTGTGTGCTGTAGTGTGCAAGGGATGGGATTTGTGTGATGGTGGTTGCGTGGCCACTTTGGTGTGTGGGTGATTTGTGTACTGGTGGTGTACCAAGGGGGGAGATTTGTTTGCTGGTGGTGGTTGCAAAGGGTATAGAGGATATTTTGTGTTGGGGGTGGGGTCAAAGGGGTTGTGCGCGGTGGTCTGCCAAGGGGGGGGGGGATTGTCAGCTGTTGTTGTTTCCTGGGGGGGGGGGGTGCTGGTTGTGGTGCCAAAATTCCCCTATGCCAAGGGGTGGGTGGGGGTATTTGTGTGCTGTGGTTGAGGAATAAGTTTGTGCTTTTAAAAGGCAATATAGTTGTGTGGTGGTAGACAAGGATGGTTGCATAAATAAGACAACTGGGAAAAAAACATTTTGTTGCTACTAGTGTGGTTGAAATGATTTCCTAAATGTGAGGGTAATAATTACTTAAATTATTTGAATTGCCAAGTGCAGTATATTATACAATAGTTATACCATTATTCTATGGGGATTTTAATGTATTTCGCCCGTGGGGGGGGGGGGAGTGGGTTATAAAATGGTAAGTCATGTGTTTTATACTATTATTAACCATTATGTGCTTGTTTTTTAAAAGGAGAACGAAAGTTAAACCATTTTATCCTTAACTGTTGCAATTGCTCTGCTCTAGAATTTCAACAATTCTGGGTTGTTGTTTAAACAGTACTGACTAGGGGGTGAGGGCCACACTGCAATGCACAGGAATCGCGAGTGTTATCGCAACGCACGCGATTGTGTGCGCCGATTCTTGCGCGTTTTGCGCATGCGTTTTTCGCCTTTTCGCGTTATGGACACGCATGCGTTAACCGCACCAAAAATGGTGAACGGATTGCTGTAATTTTTTTGTTTTCCCGCGATTTTCCATTTTAGGCGAAAATCTTCGTGCGTCGAGCGCGAAACGCGTGCGCACACGCGCGAAAAACGTGCTAGTGTGGCCTAGCCCTAAAGCCCCTCTTGCAACGCCTGTCCTCTGCGCATATTGGAAGAGAGGTTAGTTTTTACTTAAAGGGTATGTCCACAAAAGTACGTATGTTTCTAATGATTTACTGAAAAACAGAGGTCATCCTTACCTCCCTTCTTCATTAAATTCCAGGAGAGGAGGAGACACTTACCCCCGGACCAGCTCTAGCGCCGACTTCACTGACAGTCTCACGACGCTCAACTCTCCCTTCACACTGTGTGCATGCGCAAAATACTGGAGATGTGTCGGGGTATCTGTTCTGGAGCGGGTTCGCAGGTAAGTGGTCTCCCTTCCTCTCTCCTGGAACCATTTTACTGAAGAACAGGAATAAAGATATAGTGCTTTAACCTCCTGTGTCTTCATTAATCATAACTACCGCTCGTCCGGGAACCCGCAAATTTCCCCGGCCACGGTAGACTCCCTAGATTGGTAATCTAGCTTTAACTATTTGGTCACGACTACTACTACTACTACCTACTACTGAAAAGTTCACCAGGAAATGTACCTATTTTGCCATATATCCGGATTGGTAATAGGAACTGTTCTGGATGCACTAATTGCTGCGGTAACCCTGCAAACATATTTTTTATTTTTTTTAAGCAACAATTAAAAAAAATTTTACACAACGTTGCTACTTTTTACCACATAAATTTTAGCCTTTGATGAAAAATGCCTTTTAGAGATATAGAGCGAAAAGAAAAATTAAAAGTCCAAAGTCATGGCAAAGTCTGGCAGAAGAAAATAGCAGAGATTTAGCTCCTTTATAATACAAGTATGTTTTCTAATCCCAGGTACAGAATGTCCTTTGTGACTCATTTACTTTTCTATTCAATTTAAAGAGAAATTAACATGCAGGGCAGGCACAAGCACCGCACCCGCTGGCAAACAGTCCGTCGATGTTATATGCCGATACGGAGCGGGGCGCTCGGAACATTGCCACTTGGGTGCTTCTATTACGGCACTTTCAACGCCACTTATTAGCTTGGCGTTGAAAGTGCGACATGCCGATTCGCATATAACATCTTGCGGCGGCCGCGCTGTTATTTCCGCGTTAGCCAACGCAGCCGCCGCAATGAAGGAGTTAAAGTCACGCTACCGATTATAAACCTCGGTTTAGCGCAACTTCAACTCAAATCATTCGCCCATTTGGTGCTCGCCCTGAAAGTCTCCAGACAAACATTGTCCCAAGAGACAGAGCACATTCCAAACATACAACAAGCTTGGCTCACAACATCATCTCACCTCTCCCTTTGCTGTGGCCATTGGGTGATTTATGAATAACCTGTGAGGACTAGGTCATCTCCCACAATCCACCTTATTTGGGTAAACCCCCAGCGAGTGTCGTGTACAGGCACATGCTCTTGTAGTGCTCACCAGATCAAAACAAGGAATTTCAGCCTTGCTTCCTATTAAGCTAAACAGCCAATAACATTACAAGCACAGAGATCCTCTCCCCCTCCTCTGCCCTACCCAGAACACAGGGATTTCAGTTTTTCCTTTCCAACACATTCATGCTTCTAACAATGATTAATCCTTTATTTTCATACAAAAAGAAAAGTATCTTCAGTGTACTTTCATAGATACATGGATGTACGAAACAGAATACTAACATTTTCAGTAAAAACCAAAAAAGGGTCCCCCTGGGGAAGAACCTAACCTGCAACTTGTACATTTCACTCTCTCATGCTAAAAGCAAGCTCTTAGCTCTAGTCAACTTAGGTATTATAATAAATTTACTTACTGTACATGTAGAATTTGTTACTAGGAACATATGGAACAAAATAACGGGTAAGTCTGCTGGGGATTTAACTTGTAATCTCTGACTGTTGTGTTTCTTTCTAGAACAAGTGTTTTTACCAGGTGAGCCACCATGAATACAGCTATTTTTTTAGTACATTAGAAGCTTTATCTTTTGCTGGACCACAATCAAAAAACAAAAAGGAGTCGGGGATTGAATTTTGTGACCTACTGAACTGTGTATTTTTTAATAACATAGCCCCTTTACCTGGGGCACAACAACTGAATAGAGCAGTATATTCATGTACTTTGGAAAGTCTTTTCCTTTGCTAGGAAAGGATTTTTTTTTTGAAATGGAATATGAATTCGCTAATAATGCTTGTTTACCCCTGCAAGTTTTTTCCAGACAACTCACACTTACTGGTTCAATAAACTGCAGGTAACAAGTGAGCTTTCAAAGTCTTTTCATGGATGACATAGATTTCATTTTAAATTCCAGGTACAGTCTGGGTACAATCATTTTTATTGAAATCCCACATACACTGTGATTCATTATATTTTCTATCCAAAGTACAGATTGTAGAAGTTGACAATCATTTTTATTTTCAATCCAACTAACTACTGACTGTCATGTGTTACATCATGTACATTTTTATTAAGATGTGATGTAGCATTAACTTTGTTTGCCCTTTATTGTATATTATTACCTACATTGACATTATTGGGAATTTCTAAAGCTGTGAGAAAAACAATGGCAAAACAGTTATTGACACACATTTGTCACGTTTAATTTGCCATAAAAGCCTGGTGGATTTTTACACCTGGTGGTAAATTTCATTTTGGTGAAATATTATCTCCAGTCTGATATAGCATTCATTACATCTATAGGGACTTTTCTAGAAATGATTTCCTTCTTACGGAAGTACCAATGACATGACTATTGCTTGATGAACGCAGTATGATGTGTATTAATGTAACGTACTGGTTTTGAGTATGTTGAAAGTAAGCATCTGAAAATAGCCATGATGTGTTACCTTTACAAACCAAACAAGACATTTTGCCTGGGTGAGATTTTATACTAATATTTTTTTTGCAGAAATAACTCATGTGTTAGGCTATGTGTTTGCATACAAGCTGTTCATGTCACTCAACCAGGTATTTTATTTGTGTCCCCTCCCGTGCCAATGAAAAATGGAAATATGACAAGAAAAAAAGAGTGTAACAAAAAAAAAACCTATTCCTAGGACAAAAATCTTCCCAAAACTGTCAAAGCATTATTAAACAAACCCGAAATCATAAGGAGCTGATTAATCATATTGTCTTCTGTCTATCTGATCTATCTAGCTGTCTGTGCTGTCGATATATCTGTCTTATCTCTCTCTTTGTCTGTCTGATCTATCTATCTATCTATCTATCTAATCTATCTATCTCTCTTATCGCTCTGTCTGTCTGTTATATAGCATCTTATATCTGTCTCTCTGCCTATCTGCTGTCTGTCTATCTATCTATCTATTCTATCTATCTATCTATCTTCTATCTATCTATCTATCTATATAGTGTCTGTCATTTTACACTACCCTAAACATTGTACTTTAATATTATACAAAGTTTGTTTCATAGTGAGTATAAGTGACCCTTTAAAGTGACCCTTTAATTATTGCCCCCCCATATCTGGCAGAGTAAGCTGGTATATCTATATTAAAATACCCAATATCAACAAATAATTCAAGAGCACGTTGCGGGTCTTATTACAACAAAATACAGACACACTCACCCTAAGTGTTCCACCGCCTCTACAACTGTGAAGGATCTACTGGTTTGGCCATGTGGTGAGATGGAAGCTTAATCACTTGATGCTTATTTGTGCAATTTTTCATAAGCCCTGGAGGTAAATCAAGACATACTTCCAGGTGTCCTGTCTTTTGATACTGAGAGACCCAGAGTAGCCCTAGGAAGCAATGTCAACCTTACCTCTGACAGAGAAGTGGTTTAGCCCAAACAACAGTTTGTAAGATATTTCATTCCCCTGTATATTATATTAGCAGGGATAAATATTTTTTACCCAGCAACTAGTACACCAATTTAGTTTATTTTATAATTAGTCCTGTCCCTCTAAAACATAAGTCACTGTTGGCCCATTGAGCCATGCTCCCGCCCCTCTACTTCGACAACCCGATTTTCCTGCCAAAACCACCTCTCAAAAACACCTCTCCCATTCTTATATGCGACCGAACATTCATAAGCAAATCCCATTCATTTGGGATGCATGTTGGTCCATAGAGAACGGGAGAGGCATAAAGGGACTGGGTCGTGTAATGTTTTAGCTGGATCTTTGGAGAAAGGTAAATAAAACATAACTGGGTTTTGGGAGTAGCGCACACTATATGAACATTTCAATTCTATGGGATGGCATTTCCTGTTCAAAACACCCTTTCTGAACAGTGATGGTTTGTGCAAGAAAGTCAGTCCTTCCGGTGTGATATTAGCCATTTCCAGATCATATACCGGTGGGTACTGACCTAACTCTGCCGAACTGTTTTCCACCTGTTGGGATTTTAAGAATACAAAGTTCAACACGTCATAATACTGATAGGAAAACAGGTTCATCTCAGTGTATTATTAAAAGTCAATGCAGGAAACATTTAAGGAATTGTTTTTTATGCAGGACTGGCTTTCTGTTCATTGTTTCAGTCTCTAGGATGTTTGTTTGTTTGCTATTTGTTGCCATACGATCAGTGTTTCAATTCAGAATGTTACTCTAAGAGAGCAATTGTGTCTTCGGAGTTTTTACTGACTTATACTGTGGCCCATGAAAACACAAACTTACATTGTGTAATTAACCACAACCCTTAGTTTTTATTTTGTTGAAGTTTACAGTCTCAGAATACTATAAAAAGTCTGCAATTTTAACGCCCACTTTTTTTTTGAACTGACTGTTGTGTTCCTTGGGTTCCTTATATTTGGATGTAATAATCAAGGAACGAACCTAGATATTTGAAAGCAACTTCCTTATAATAGGTTTTGTTAGTGTTAGGAGCTTGTTGCATTGGCATTTTCACTAAGTACAAATCAATACAGAGTTTAACAGCTTCACACTAGGAGTCATGCCATACACTAACTCCAAACGGGACAGAGTTTTTGATTCCACTACATCAGCATTTGCAGTGCCTTTTTGACAATCGGGGTAGATAACTCAAGATTATGCATCGTAGTCTCACCCTGCCATAATCACAATAGTTTTCAAGCTCTTAGAGGAGGCCACAACGTTTTTTTGGAAGTACAACATCTACTGCTGCCTACCGGGTAAGTGATACATTTTGCTTACCCTGTAGGCAGCTGATGTTTATCCCTTTTTTTTTTCCAAAACCTGTTGCCTTTGAAACTATTGTGGGTTGGTGTGAGAGCTACTTGTGCTAATTGTATTAGTTGGGGATGACACTGCCATTTATGTTTTTCTTTTATTATTTTATTTTTCACAGTGAATACGAGGAGAGGTTTGCTGGGCACATTAGCATCTAAGTGATACAGAAGATGACTGATTACAAACATAACCACACCCAAAACCACCCGACCACAGACCTTACCCGCAATGGTGAAAGTCATTGTTGACCCTGAGTTTACCCTAGTTTCACTTAATGGTTGCATCCAGTTCTGGTGAGGTCACAGGACTATCCCAATCAGTACCATTTCAGTGGTCATATCTATATATTAGATTACTATTATTTTGTTTACAGATTTGCACAATGATTTTTTTTGTAACTGTTACTTTTTTTTCCTATTCATCTCATTACAGGGAAGTTTCAGTGTCAACTACAATGCTTTTCTCAAAAAAGAGCAGTATTTTTTTTTTTCATCCCATGACCTTATCGTCCCCTTCGCATTGTGTCCTGTGTATAAATAAATGCAAAAACAGAAATACTGACTTCCCTGTTTGCAGGACCCTAGTAGAGACCCGTTTATGGTCTGTCCCTGACCCAGCGCCTAAGGTAATTAATTCAGTTTGCTTAGTAGAGATCTTAGCTCTTTGATTGACCCCTGTACCAAACAGCCAATCCGTAACTGACTGTTCGGAACATTCCAAGGATTGATGTCATCCCGGGAATAAGAAGGACGTTAGACACCTGAAATGTCAGCTCCTAAATTCACTAATGTCACAGCAGGACTCGCACGGGTATTAAACAACTGATTTTTCAAAATGGGAGAGAATCTTAGAATAACTAAAAGGCAATTACAACCAACCTAACAGTTAACAATATTGATAAATTTCCCTGAATTGTCCCTTTAAAGGGCAACCACCCCCATAAGACATCCTTTTAGAAAGAAGGCCTCTTTTAAAATATGTTGATAATCATAGTACTGTATGCCTGCTAGGGGCTGCTATGCTTCTATCTGATGCCTCATGGAAACTGAGCCATTTAGAAACCTGTACTGAGCTTGTACTGAGCCTGTTACCACCCGCTCAGAGGGAGAGTATAAGGGGTTAACATTCATTCATTGGCTGTGATGTCAACTGTCAATCCCATAACTGACGTTACTACTGGAAGAAACCGGAACAGAAACAGGTCAACAGACATTGGTGAGGATTTCAGTTAGACTTATAATATTTCACATTTCAAACTATTACAGTTAGGGTTTTGGGGGGGTTTTTAACCTGTATTAGTTTTCATTTTAGGGTGCGGACTTGCCCTTAAGGGCAAATTCAATTGGCAATAAAGATATTTTAAGATGATGTTCTAATTCACATGTCACTGTCTACGTGCTTTTCCAACTAGCATTTTTGATTGGATCACTTGCTGCCAATGTGGTCTTTTCCCTTTAATACACAGTTCAAATGTATTATCTATTAAAGTTTCCCAGAAATTAATTCGGGCTGGTCGGGTCAGTGTTGTTGGTTCTGGATGCCATGGTCCCCTATTGTTGTTGCATGAGTGAGCACACCTATTTAGCAGGGTCAGCTGTTAATGGTCATGTAGGTTTTATGGAGAACATTGGTGGTTCAATAACACCAAGGAAGATGCAGGAATGTTGCACACCTACCGTATTTGCAACTGTTCTTCATTTGCAGAGTTGTTAAAGGAGAAAGGAAATTAAACCAATTTACTTTGAAGTTAATTTTACAAAAGTTAGCATATGTAACTTAGAATTTGTGGGAGCCATGTTCCGTTTTGGAAAATCACTCACACAGTCTATTGTGCCTATGGTATTTTTTGTGTGGACTTTTTAAAGCCATGCCAAGCGCTTAACTGCCTTTGCATTCACGCAGGAGAAAAGACAAATGGGAATTTACCTCAAATTTCTGCAATGTAGAAAAAATGGACTGGTTGGTGTGTGGGTTGATGCTTGTGGTTTCTCTGTAAATACAAATGTATGTCATCAGGTTCAAGTTTCATGCAACCAAAAGCTAACCTCGTATATTGACATCAGTGCTACTGTGGCTTGAGTGCGGTTTTTTGCATGAAAGTGTTTGATATCAACGCACTCCTTTTTTAATTATACTTGGTGGTGCTGTTCCCTCAGACTGCGAACCACCTGCAGTTATACTTATAATACTTAATAGAAGGATATCGAGAAAAGCACTCTTCAAGTTATTTGGATTTTCATTGTGACATGCTAGCATGCACTAACTACGTTTCAGGTCCGCCCCTTCCTCAAAGGTGCCGTCTGAGGAAGGGGAGGACCCGAAACCTAGTGGCACGCCGGCATGTCCAATAAAATCAATAATTTGCATGATAGCTGGTTTCTGTTCCTGTCTTCCCTTATAAACAGTTAGAACAGCCTACCCTTTACTAGACAATGTTAGCAGGCGTGTTTTGCTTTCTACTGCTAGAAAATCGATAAGTCGTGTAAGGGCATGGTTGTAAAAAGCTGAGTATTATTTGCAAGCTGGCAGGGAACAGATATAAAACCCTACTTTAATCTTTCTTTCTTACAATGAACTGGCTGACGGCACTTTTGCTTATTGAACAGAATGGTATCTGGCCATAAAAACTCAATGCTTTTTGTACAAAAGCTTTACTATGCTAAAAGGCAGCTTCACAATCAGTACAAAGTTACAAGCCCAAGGCACTGTTAGATCTGGTTTAAAAAAAAGGCACTTGAAAATTTGTTTCGAAGTTCTCTTCTTCCTTTACAAGTAACAATGGACAGGGAGGTAATATAGACTTTCAAGAAGTGTTTCCAAAGATCTATCACAACACTCTCAAGGAGATCCAGAGAGCAAAGATTGGCCACTTTCAAGGAAAGACATACAAGGAGATTCACTTAGAGCCGCAGGCATTCTGGTACACTTTCTGAATGAGATTTACTATGTGTAAATCTCACCCCATGTAAGTCCTTTTTCCATCGACACTTACAACAGGTTCGCCATGCATACTCTGGTGAATGGCTTTGGGCAGCTGTGCCAAGCCTGTGTAAGGCTTCTGGCTCTCTGAATAAAGGTAAGAATGTGCTATTAAATGGAACAAATGACAAAGATCTCTCAGGGCCATACACCTTGATTAAAGACCAATGTTCAATTCACCCTCATAAGAACATCGTTTTAGAAAGAATGGCCTCTTTAAATATGTTGTATGTCATAGTTTTGTCTATAATTAATTACGTATGCCGCATGGAACCTGAGTCAATTTCAGAAACCTGTACTGAGCCTCGTACTGAGCGTAGGATGTTTCAGAAAAGGCCCAGACGGGGATTACATTCATTCCTTGGCTGTGATGTCCACTGTCAAATCCATAACTGACAGTTTTGCCTAACTGGAGAACCATAATCAGAACATGGGAAACAGCACATTTTGCAATGATTTCAGGATAGACTTATATATTTCAGATTTCAAACCTATTTAGGGTTTTCAGTGTTTACCTGTTGTAAGTTTCATTTGGGGCTGGGCTTGCCCTTTGTAAGGAATCTGGTTGTGAATTAAGACCGTATTCTCACCTTTACAGAAGCAAGTCTTCTTTATATTTTTTATAGAGAATTGATTCGTTCATTTAACTCCTACCCAGAAACATCTTACACTCCTCTACTTTATAAAGGAAGCCAATGAACAAAATACAACAGAAATTGCAATGTTCTTCCCCATGCCGCTGTGGTAGTTTCATCCGCATTCTTGGATGGTCGTTTATGGCCCCCACACCTTGCTGATATCAGAAAAATGTTATCAATTTTAAGGTTCTGACTCTGATTCCAATAGGTAACACGTAAAACAGTACCTTACACACACACAGCGATGTGTTCCTTAAACCTCTATGCTCCATCCAAACATGCAGGTAGTATAATACAAAATTCAACACCACTAGAAAGGGAAGTTTAAGTCATAAAGTATATATTGAAAGACTGCATTTGGAAGTGTATCTGTGCTGCGATTTTAAAACTCATAATGTTCCATGAAGGGACATTTTTTTTTTTTTTTGTTGTTTTTTTTTTTACTTACCCTTAAAATGTCACATGCAATTAAAGGTAGATCAGGTTTTGGTGTGTGTGTGTATTCTATCAGGTTGGGGGCTAAAATAACTAACTTTTGATGCTTGGTCAAATGATTTTTTTTACTTGTTAGGTACCCTTCTTATGGCTGCCATAGTAATGGATAAGTAATTAGTAGGTATGTGTACCCCGGGTTGAGAGTTTAAAAAAAAATTTTTTGATGATTGGTCAAATTAGTTTTTTGATCTTTAGTTGACCCTTTAAGTATGCTGCAACCGTAATGGAGGGTAGTTCCGTAGCTGTTTATACCTGGATCTGGTTGAGTGGTATGGCTTTTTTTCTGTTTACAACCTTAAACTATGTTTTATTGAGATAAATTCAAATTAGTTTTTTTACTTTAGTTCCCCTTTAATATGGCTGGCCACTGTGAATGGATAAGTAGTTCAGTAGGTAGTTTGTACCTGGGTCCTGGTTGAGGGGGTATGTCGTTTTTGTTAATACAGATAAAATAGTGACCTAGACCTAATACAGATAAAATAGTGATCTAATACAGATAGTGACCTAATACAGATAAAATAGGACCTAATACAGATAGGGACCTAATGTAGATAAAATAGTGACCTAATGCAGATAAAATAGTGACCTAATACAGATAGTGACCTAATGCAGATAAAATAGTGACCTAATAGAGATAGTGACCTAATGCAGATAAAATAGTGAACTAATACAGATAAAATAGTGACCTAATACAGATAGTGACCTAATGCAGATAAAATAGTGACCTAATACAGATAGTCACCAAATACAGATAAAATAGGGAACTAATACAGATAGCGACTTAATACAGATAAAATAGTGACCTAGACCTAATACAGATAAAATAGTGTATTTACCTTACATGCGATAACAGTGATAAGGTCCTGACCGCTTCCTGGTTAGGTAACTATAGCCCGCATGCACGATAATGCGTGCTATAGTTACTCTGAAACGGAAGCGGTCGGGAATTTTTTACTGCTGCAGCGGGGGATATCTCATGTAAGGTAAATATCTCTTTCTTTTGTTCGCCGCTCCTTCTCAATTAATTGAGAACAGGAGGTAAGGCATAGCTCCTTAACCTCCGGGTCTTCAATCAATACATTAAAGGAATAGTTCACTTTTCGAGTAAACTATTCCTTAATATATATAAATATTTACCACTTTGCACTTAATACGATGTGTATCTATCTATACCAGTGATGGCGAACCTTGACACTCAAGATGTTTGGAACTACAACTCACAGCATGGATTAGTTGCAAAAACAAGACATGCTGGTAGTTGTAGTTTCCAAAGCATTTAAGTGGCAAGGTACGACATTACTGGTATATATCACTGTACAGAAGAACCCTGAAGAGCTTTTACATAAACCAAGATACACACTTACACCAAAAAAAGTAACACAGCTACACTGTACACAAAACAATGTTCACAGACACATAATGCAAATATACACGGTGATAGATAAACACTACATCAGTGACAGACACACTATTGACATGCACAGTGACATATGTTTTAAAATACATTAGTGACATTCACACTGTAACAGGTATACCACAGATAAAAAATTGTACTGCACACCTAGTAAATATACATGGTGACAGATACTGTACACACAGTTAATATACATGGTGACACACATACACACGGAGAATATACATGGTAACACAGTGTATCGACATGGAGACAGATACACACAGAATTATACATGGTGACACAGATACACAGAGACTCTACATTGTGACACACACAGTGAATCTAAATGGTGACACAGATACACACAGTGAATCTAAATGGTGACACAGATACACACAGTGAATCTAAATGTGACACAGATACACAAGTGAATTTAAATGGTGACACAGATACACACAGTGAATTAAATGGTGACACAGATACCACAGTGAATCTACAATGGTGACACGATACACCAGTGAACTAAATGGTGACAGAGAACACACAGTGAATCTAATTGGTGACACAGATACACACAGTGAATTAAATGGTGACACAGATACACACAGTGAATCTAATGGTGACACAGATACCACACAAGTGAATCTCTAAATGGTGACACAGATACACACAGTGAATCTAATGGTGAACAGATACACACAGTGAATCTAAATGGTGACACAGATACACACAGTGAATCTAAATGGTGACACAGATACACACAGTGAATCTAAATGGTAACACAGATACACAACACGTGAATCAAATGGTGACACATTACACACAGTGATTCTAATGTTGACAGATACACACACCGTAAATCTAAATGATGACACAGATACACACAGTGAATATACATTGTGACACAGATACACACAGTGAAACAAAATTAGTGACCGATACACACAATGATATTACATGTGACAGATACACACAATGAAATACTGTGACACAGATCACACACAACACGGATATATCAGTGACAGATACACACACACAACAGGAATATCATGGTGACACACATACACACAGTGAATCTACTGGTGAGAATACACGCAAGAGTGAATATACATGGTGACACAGATACACAAACAACGAACTACATGGTGACACAAGATACAACACAGTGAATAACAGGTGACACAGATATACACAGTGAATCTACATTGTGACACAGATACAAACACACAGTGGATATACATGGTGACAGATACACACACAGTGAATATTCATGGTGACACGGATACAAACACACAGTGGATATACATGGTGACAGATACACATACACAGTGGATATACATGGTGACAGATACACACACACAGTGGATATACATGGTGACAGATACACACACACAGTGAATATACATGGTGGCACAGATACACACAGATTGAATATAAGGTGACACAGATACACCCCAGTGAATATACATGGTGACAAGAAACACACACAAGGAATCAAAATGGTGACACAGATACACACAGTAAAAATACATGGGGACACAGATACACACAGAGTGAATTACGTGGTGACAGACAAACACGTGAAATACATGGTGACAGATACACACACACAGTGAATCTAAATGGGACACAGATACACAGTGAATATACATGGTCAGATACACCACAGAGTAATATACATGGTGACAGATAACACACATTGAATATACAAGGACAGATACACACACAATGAATATACATGGTGCACAGATACACACACAGTGACTAAACATGTGAAGACACACACAGTGACTATACATGTGCACAGATAACAACAGTGAATATACATGGTGACAGACACACACACAGTGAATATACATGGTACGGAAAGATACAACACACAGTGAAAAGACATGGTGAACAATACAACACCACAGTGAAAAATGGTGACACAGATACACACACTGAATAATAGTGACACAGATACACCACACAGTAAATATACATGGTGACACAGATACACACAAGCTTATATACATTGTGACAGATACACACAGTAAAATACATGTGACACAGATACCACACAGTGAAATACATGGTGACACAGTGTTCTCCCAGAATTTTTTTCAAGCCGGTGGCATGAAAAGTAGCCGGGTGGGGTGGGACAAGGAAATTTGGTGGTGGGGAAAAATGTGCACTACATCATGCTCATTATATAGTTTACAACATCTGCAGGGAATGTGTGTTCTACAACATCTGAAGGTACACCATGTAAAATGGCGCACAAATACATGTGCCAACCTTTTGTGGCCTTGGGGATCTTGGAAAAGCTAGGTAACGTGCTAAAATAAGCTTACCAGTGTAAAAAAAGGGTCGGACTGGGCAGTTTTGGTGGAGTTTTACTGACCTCTGGTACACCATTAAACCTACATCTAATTTTTTTAAATCACAAGTGGTTGCATGAAAAAGTAGCCAGGTGGGCCGCCCGGCTAAAAGACCCTAGGGAGAAACACGGTGACCGAACACACAGTAGATACAATGGTGACAGATCACACACAGTGAATATACATGGTGACAGATACACACACAGGAATTACATGGTGACAGATACACACGGTGAATATACATGGTACGATACACACTGAATACATGGTGCCAGTACGCACACAGAAATATACATGGTGCAGATACCACACAGTGAATTACATGGTGCACAGATACGCCACACAGTGAATATAACATGGTGCAAAGCTACGCACACAGTGAATAACAATGGTGACACAGATACGCACACAGTGAATATACATGGTGACACAGATACACACACAGTGAATATACATGGTGACAGATACACACACAGTGAATATACATGGTGACAGATACACACACAGTGAATATACATGGTGACAGATACACACACACAGTGAATATACATGGTGACAGATGCACACAACACAGTGATAAACCAGTGGACAGATGCACACATACAGTGAATATACATGGTGAGATACACACACAGTGAATATACATGGCGACAGATACACACACACAGTGGATTTACATGGTGACAGATACACACACACAGTGAATTTACATGGTGACAGATACACACACAGTGAATATACATGGTGACAGATACACACAGACAGTGAATATACATGGTGACAGATACACACAACAGTGAATATAGATGGTGACACAGATACACACACACAGTGAAATAATGTGACAGATACACCACACAGTGAATATACATGGGACAGTACACACAAGTGAATATAATGGTGACAGATACACACAGTACTATACATGGTGACAGATCACATACAGATATATGGTGACAGGTACACACACACAGTGAATATAATGGTGACACAGATAAACACACACGTGAATATATATGGTGCACAGATACACACAACAGTGAATATACATGGTGAAATACACACCACAGTGAATACATGGTGACACAGATTACACACACAGTGAATATACATGGTGACCACAGAATACACACACACACAGTGAATATACATGGTGACACAGATACACACACAGTGAATATACATGGGAACAGAACACACCACAGTGATATACATGTGACAGATACCACACACACTGGAATATACATGGACAGAACACACACACAGTGAATAACATGGTACCACAGATAACACACACAGTGAATCTTACATGGTGACAGATACACACACACACAGTGAATAAACTGGTGACAGATACACACCACACAGTGAATATACATGGTGACAGATACACACACACAGGAATATACATGGGAAGATAAACACAAAGTGAATATAAATGGTGACAGATACACACACACAGTGAATATACATGGTGACAGATACCACACACCGTGAATATAATGGTGACAGATACACAACACAGTGAATATAAATGGTGACACAGATACACACCACCGTGAATTACATGGTGGCAGATACACACACACAGTGAATATACATGGTGACACAGAACACACACACGTGATATAGTGACAAGACACAGTGAAATACATGGTGACAGATACACACAGAGGAATATAATGGTGAAAGATACACAGGAAATAATGGTGACACAGACACACACACAGTGGTACATGGTGAAGATACACCAGTGAATATACATGGTGACGATACACACAGTGAATATACATGGTGACAGTCATTTGTACATCTACCTATGGAATCAAATAATACAATACACAGATACAGTCACTAAAGCCGACACAGCCGGGGGCTCAGTAAGTGGTAACCGCTCAGTCTAATCACGGTCTCCTCTTACTGGCCTAGTCGCGGTTTATTTCCCGAGTTGATCCCTACCTGTGGGCGGCGAGCACAGAGTCAGAAGCCCTGACCCGGGCACAGCCCCGGCCTGTAGTAACACAGCCATCCGGCCACCACGGGACACACAGAGGGAGGGGAACCGCACAGAGCTCCGCCTCTGAGCGTGACAGGATAGGGGGAAGTCACAGGGAGAAGAGGAAGATGTGGGATTGTACTAACACTGTGACACCGGAGCTACAACCGCGGACTCCGTGGGATCCTCCAGCCACCTTATAGTGACCTAATACAGATAAAAGTTGACTAGACTAATACAGATAAAATAGGGACCTAATACGAAAAATAGGGACTAATACAGTGACCTAATGCAGATTAAAATAGGGACCTAATACAGATAGTGACTAATACGACTTAAAATAGACTAGACCTAATACAGATAAATAGGGACCTAACAGATAAATAGGGACCTAATACAGTGACCTAATGCAGATAAAATAGTGACCTAATACAGATAGTGACACTAATACAGATAAAAGTGTGACCAATACAGATAGTGACTAATACAGATAAAAGAGTGACCAAATACAGAGTGACCTAATGTAGATATAAATGTGACCTAGACCTAATCCAGATAAATATGACCTAATACCGATAGTGCCTAATACAGATTAAAATAGTGACCTAATACAGTAGTGACCTAATGCAGATAAATAGTGACCTAATACAGATAAAAGAAGTGACCTAATACAGAGTGACCATGCAGATGTAAAATGAACCTAATACAGATAGTGACCTATAGCAGATAAAATTGTGACTAATACGATAGGACCTAATAAAGGTAAAATAGTGGAACATAATACAGATAGTGACCAATCAGATAAAATAGTGACCTAATCAGATAAAATAGTGACTATAAGATAAAATAGGGACCTTATACAGATAAATAGGGACCTAATACATAAAATAGGGGCCTAAATCAAGATAGTGATCTAATACAGATAAAATAGTGACCTAATACAGAGTGACCTAATGCAGTACAATAGTGACCTAATACAGATAGTGACCTAATACAGATAAAATAGGACTAAACAGATAGTGACTAATACGATACAATAGTGACCTAATACAATAGGACCTAATGTAGGAACTAGTGACCTAATGCAGATAAAATAGTGACCTAATACAGTAGTGACCGTGACCTAATAAGATAGTGACCTAATACAGATAAAATAGTTACCTAACTGCAGATAAAATAGTGACCTAATACAGATAGTGACCTAATCAGGATAAAATAGTGACTCCTAATACAGATGTAAAAATAGTGACCTAATACAGATAAAATAGGACCTAATACAGATAGTGACTAATGTAGATAAAATAGTGACCTAATGCAGATAAAATAGTGACCTATACAGATAGTGACCTAATACAGATAGTGACCTAATGTAGATAAAATAGTGACCTAATGCAGATAAAATAGTGACATAATACAGAAAAAATAGTGACCTAATACAGATAGTGACCTAATGCAGATAAAATAGTGACCTAATACAGATAGTGACCTAATGCAGATAAAATTGTGACCTAATACAGATAGTGACAATACAGGAAAATAGTGACTAATACAGATAAAATGACCTATAAGATAGTGACCTAATGCAGATAAAATAGTGACCTAATACTGATAAAATAGGGACTTATACAGATAAAATAGGGACCTAATTCAGATAAAATAGGGGCCTAATACAGATAGTTACCTAATACAGATAAAATAGTGACCTAACACAGATTGACCTAATGCAGATAAAATAGTGACCTAATACAGATAAAATAGAGCCTAATACAGATAGTGACTTAATACAGATACAATTGTGACCTAATACAGATAGTGACCTAATGTAGATAAAATAGTGACCTAATGCAGATAAAATAGTGACCTAATACAGATAGAAGAGTGACCGTGACCTAATACAGATAGTGACCTAATACAGATAAAATAGTGACCTAATACAGATAGTGACCTAATACAGAGTGACCTAATGCAGATAAAATAGTGACCTAATCAGAATAGTGACCTAATACAGATAAAATAGTGACCTAATACAGATAGTGACCTAATACAGATAGTGACAATACAGATAAAATAATGACCTAATACAGATAGGGACCTAATGTAGATAAAATAGTGACCTAATGCAGATAAAATAGTGGCCTAATACAGATAGTGAACTAATGCAGATAGGACCTAATGCAGATAAAATAGTGACCTATACAGATAGGACCTAATGCAGATACACAATTGTGACCCTAATAGAGATAGTGACCTAATGCAGATAAAAATAGTGACCTAATACAGCTAAAATAGTGGCAAACATGCAGATAAAATAGTGACCTAATGAGATAAATAGTGACCTAATAAGAGAGTGACATAATACAGATAAATAGGAACTAATACGATAGTGACCTAATACAGATAAATAGTGCTAGACCTAATACAGATAAATAGTGACTAATTACAGATAGTGACCTAATCAGATAAATAGGACCTAATACAGATAGGGACAATGTAGATAAAATAGTGGACCTAATGCAGATTAAAATAGTGACTAATCAGATATGACGAATAAATAAATAGTGACCAAAAGAATAATGCAGATAAAATAGTGAACTAATGCAAGAAAATGGACCTAATACAGATAGTGACCTAATACAGGTTAAATAGTGACCTAATACAGATAAATAGTGACCTAATACAAGATAGTGACCTAATGCAGATAAAATAGTGACCTAATACTGATAAAATAGGGACCTTATACAGATAAAATAGGGACCTAATTCAGATAAAATAGGGGCCTATACAGTAGTGACCTATACAGATAAAATAGTGACCTAATACAGATTGACCTAATGCAAGTAGATAAAATAGTGACCTAATACAGATAAAATAGAGCCTAATACAGATAGTGACTAATACAGATACAATTGTGACCTAATACAGATAGTGACCTAATGTAGAAAAATAGTGACCTAATGCAGATAAAATAGTGGACCTAAACAGATAGAAGTGTGACCGTGACCTAATACAGATGTGACCTAATACAGATAAAATAGTGACCTAATACAGATAGTGACCTAAACAGAGTGACCTAATGCAGATATACATAGTGACCTAATGCAGAGAAATAGGACCTAATAGAAGTAAAATAGTGACCTAGTACCTAATACAGATAGTGACTAATACAGATAGTGACATACAAGATAAAATAGTGACCTAATACAGATAGGGACCTAATGTAGATAAAATAGTGACACTAATGCAGATAAATAGTGGCCTAATACAGAGTGAACTAATGCAGATAGTTACCTAATGCGATAAAATAGTGACTAATGCAGTACAATTGTGACTACCTAAGATAGTGACCTAATGCAGTAAAAAGTGACCTAATACAGATAAAATATGCAAAAGCAGATAAAAATAGTGACCTAACGATAAATAGTGACCTAATACAGAGAGTGACCTAATACAGATAAAATAGGGAACTAATACAGATAGTGACCTAATACAGATAAAATAGTGACCTAGACCTATACAGATAAAAGAGGATCTATACAGATAGTGACCTAATACAGATAAATAGGACCTAATACAGATAGGGACCTAATGTAGATAAATAGTGACCAATGCAGATAAATAGTGACCTAATACAGATGGACCTAATGCAGATAAATAGTGAACCTATAGAGATAGTGACCTAATGCAGATAAAATAGTGAACTAATACGATATAAAATAGTGACCAATACAGATAGTGACCTAATGCAGATAAAATGTGACCTAAACAGATATCACCAAATACAGATAAAATAGGGAACTAATACAGATAGCGACTTAATACAGATAAAATAGTGACCTAGACCTAATCCAGATAAAATAGTGATCTAATACAGAAGGACTACTAAGAAAATAGACCTAATACAGATAGGGACCTAATGTAGATAAATAGTGACCAGGCAGATAGAGAATAGTGACCTAATACAGATAGTGACCTAATGCAGAGACAATGTGACCTAAATTAGAGATAGTGACCTAATGCAGATAAAATAGTGAACTAATACAGATAAAATAGTGGCAAAATGCAGATAAAATAGTGACCTAATACAGATAGTGACCTAATGCAGATAAAATAGTGACCTAATACAGATTAAATGGGGAACTAATACAGATAAAATAGTGACCTAGACCTAATACAGATAAAATAGTGACCTAATACAGATAATGACCTAATACAGATAGTGACCTAATACAGATAAAATAGTGACCTAATACAGATAGTGACCAGTTACCTCATACTGATATAATAAAGGTAGTGACCAGTGACCTAATACTTATAACATTTTTTTTAGTGTTAAAGGCCATCTATACCGAAAAATAGGTTATTTTAAATTGACCATAACTTGAAACTATAATTCTTCCCAAACACCACTGTATCATTTTTTGTTATTCTACCCCCTATTTCTTTAGATATCCAACCTAAAACTTATTATATTTCAGCTGTCAATCAAGTTCCTTGTTCTCAAAAACTATTTTTCTCTGAGTAGTTTTACTGTAGCTGTAATGGTGACAGAGTTTTGACAGTTGGAATGTTGTGTGCAGGCTTGACAGTTGGTTTGTGGGGAAAAAAGTCAGGTCGGATGGAAGTGGGAGTGGTTAAAAGAGAGAGGGGGGTATACTGCTTCTAAACAAAATATGTGCTGGATTGAAGGCATGCAGCAACACACAAATCAGAGTAAGTGCTACTTACATGTTTTCAATTATAGATTAAGATGAGGCAAAGTTTTTTTAGTATAGTGTCCCTTTGATGTGCTTAACCAGTATACAGTACTAGTGGGGTGGGTGTTCTGTCTGTCCCTCTGTAGTAAAATGCATATGTGAAGCCAAATTTACAGAAACGGGAACAGTTATTGGGAAGAATCAGGTCCACTTCTAGAAGGTATATAAAAATGCATTACTGTGTATGGGGAATCGTGCTATGGTCCTCAGTGCTTAATAGGAGGTATTTATAGGGCATGACCACCCTTTTAATATATTATAGCCCATGTTCCCCCAGCCCCAACCGCTATAATTATAGTCTCAGAAAGTCCCCCGATGATTACTTACCTCCCCTCTCTCCTTCGCCACAATGCCCCGGTGGGACCGGCAGCCGCGTCTGTGATTGGCTGAGAGGCAGACAATCACGGACACGGCTGCCGGCTGCTCAGAACGGCGAAGGAGAGAGGTAAGTTAAGTAATGATCGGGGGACTTTCTGAGACTATAATTATAGCGGTTGGGGCTGGGGGTGCACAGAAGTGCACATGCCAAACTTCTCCCGGAGGGGAGACAGGAGGCAGAATCCTATATGGACTCTGTTATCCTCCTGATGGCCAGTTTTTGGGACTTTGGGGGGACATTACAGGAGAACCATTTGGAGCTGGGATGTAAGGTAAGGATTTTATTACACTACAGAGTGGGGCCAGTAGTTGGGGGATTATAGTTTTGGGGGTGGACATGCCCTTTAAAAAATGCATTACTGTGTATGGGGAATCGTGCTATGGCTCTCAGTGCTTAAAATATATTAGGACCATACAGTTTTATTATTTTATATATATATAATATATATATATATATATATTTGAATAAATATACAAATTTTTTTCCACAGGTTACATCTTTCATTGCTCTTGATTTGTCAGAGGAATCTGGTTTTACCATATCCTTCTGACAAGTGGCTCTGTGGTTGGGGATGTCCAGAGGTACCTGTGGTGGGTTTCCGATAACTATCTCTTGTGTCTATCCTCAGTGCTTAAGAATTATTTTCTGGCCATTCTCTATACATAATTGTAAGGTAAATCATTAGTAATTTGACTTGAAAAAAACAAATTCCTGTTCTTTCTATTTCTTCTTCCGTTTTATTCTTCCACTTTTTTGGACTGTATCTCCTCCCACAGTTTTTGAGCTAGAGACATGAAATTTGGTACAGACGTGCGGGGTATATAGGAGAAATGTGCTACCTTCTAGCTAAGGAATCTGCAGAAGCGTTATGGCGTTATCGGCGATTTTCATGACATTTATTCCCATAGACTATAATGGTAATCCTCAAATGTGGATATTTCAAAACAGTTTGTTTCATGGTCATAAATACAAACGGTGATACTCCCAACCCCCCACACAGACACAGGTACACCCCCCTACTGATCTACCTTTCCATTCCCATGGAAGCCATACTTAAAGGGTAACTATAATCAAAAAAGTAATTTTGATCAATCATCAATAAAAGTTAGTTATATGGTCATACAAAAACATAAACCCCCCCACCTCACACGGGTACACACACCTACAGAAAACTTAAAGGGTAAATAAAGTAAAAAAAAAATATTTTAGATTTTTCCTCAATAAAAGATAGTTTTATGGTTGTTAATACAAAAAAGACATACCCCTCAACCAGATCCAGGTACACACACCTACTGATCTACTTATCCATTACTGTGGCAGCCATACTTAAAGGGTAACTTAAGTCAAAAAAACTAATTTTGATATATTCTCAATAAAATATAGTTTTATGGTTGTAAACACAAAAAAAGACAAACCCCCTCAACCAGACCCAGCTACACACACCTACTGATCTACTTATCCATTACAGTGGCAGCCATACTAAACTAAAGTAACTAAAACTAAAGTCAAAAAAGAAAATTTTGATCAATAATCAAAAGAGTTTGTTTAGACTTTAGGTAAATTGACAGGAATTGCTTTCCTAAGGGTTTTTGCAATTTACTTTCATTATTTATTTTACATAGTTTTGAAGATATTTACATTTATATGTGTGATATGGTTGCAGCATCACCAGATCCCCTGCACTTCCTGCTTTCTGCACTGAAACCATGTGATAGTCCCTCTTCTGTGTTTTCTCCTCCTTGTGGGCCGCCATGGCTCCTCCCATTGCAGCCCCTTGGGCCTTTCCCTTGCAGCCTCCCGGAGCCCGCGAGTGTGCGGAGCCACAGAGTCCGTGAGTGGGAGGGGCCACAGAGGGCTACAAGGGGAGGGGACACAGGGCCCACGATTGGGAAGGGCCAGCAAGTGGGAGGCACTTAAAAAAGCAGTGCTGTGGGCTGTGCTGTTCTCCCCACTTGCTCCTACCCTTCAGTCATGCACTGAGCATGTGCCAACCGCAGATTAGAGGAGGAAACAGTATTTCTGACTGCAGATTCAGAACCTCCCACCCCCTGACTTTCTGATCAGTGATTTTTTCCTATTTTGGGCTGTGCATCACGTAGAGTGGTGGTTGATGGCTCGTTTTAAAGGTATGAATCTGGCCTTTCATTTAAAATAAACTTGTTTGGAGACCACAGTTCCCCTTTAAACTTTCCCTTGCTAGTTGATCAATCTTATAAAATCTTGGATTGTTAGTGTTCACAGTCATCCATTGAAGTATAATACGGTTTCATTTAATAGACATTTTTCTATACCATCACAGAACTGGATTACAAGGAACTGTTTTATCCATAATATCAAAGAGAAAGCTACTTACTAAATCTCAAAATCCCTAGACATGAGGACAATCCCAAATAAGAAGTTGACCAAATTATCCTGAGCATGGGTGTAATTTATTCAATTGTTAAGGGTTAAATATTATAAAATGATATAGTATAAAATTTGGAGGGAGGTGCAATAAAAGCTGGTATTGGCCAAATAAATGTAAAAACCCACACTACCTGATATAATATTGGGTTCTCGTTGGCTTTACATCTAAGTGCCGTGACCTGCACAATTTTCAATAATGGCACTGGGCATCTTAAGCAATTCTGAAAATACTGCGTTTCGTGGTAATGTATAGTGTGAAACGTAACGGAGCACATAAGTGGGCGCACCTTACCCTCCGGGCTCCCATGATGAAGCAAATCTTGCAAATTGATCAGATTGTGGGTGATGCTCCTTCCTCCCCTTTCAATGTTCCTTTGCTGCTGGTAAGGCACACCAGCAGATATTTTTGGCCAACTGACCGATTCACTGCACTTTTGGTCGGCCCGAAAATAATTTGCTGGTGTGGGGCAGCCGGCCGTGACTGACCTCAATCGCCAATTGCTCGCTCGGGACAAATAGTCTGTGCATGTGTACCCAGCCTACCACTGCAAGAGGGTATAATCAAACTTTTTTTTAGTGGAGACAAAAATCTTACATAAAATATAAGACTATAATCTACCACACCTAATTTCCATAGCAGATATTGGGGGAGAAGCAATGAATTTCCCTATTACAATTTACCCACACACATTCCAGGGATGTTTTAAACACTTTGGGTCCATTCATTTGTGTGGGTACACACAGTTCCAATCTGTCCAATCTGCCTACAATCATGGTTGACTCTTTATACTTTAGTACAGGGGGCTGACTGCAACAGAAATTTTCTGGTCAGAATGACCGTTTCCATCAGAAACGGTTGTTTCAGCCGTACACACATTAGTGATATAGGGCCAGTCCCGTAGGTACCGACAGTATCAGCCCTATATTGCTAATGTGTGTACCCAGCTTTAGTCGTTTTTCCGTGGGGCGATGCCTTTATTCACAAACAGATGGCAGCATAAAGGTGAGATTAGAGTCCTACGGGCAACCCCAAATCCATTACCCACATCTGAAATTTAACAGACATGTGTGGCCCCTGACCACCTTTGAGGGCCACCTAATGGTTTTAATTAAATATAATTAAAACGTGCATCACAAATTGTCCCTAATTACAAACTGCAATAAACTGCAATTATTGTGACTCACAATGAATGCAGTTTATTTCAATTAGATTGCAATCAGTGCAGCCCTAAAAATGGAGGGCTGGCTGTAACATTGGGTACTTTGTGAACTGGAGGGCTGGCTGTAAAAATCATGTGAGCTCGCTTCTGTCGTGAGTTAGTGGTTCTTGCCCTGTGTGTCCTGTGTGATGTTCAGCTTGCACTGACTGTGCAGCTGAGACCACCTCAGAGCTCCTCTAAAGAGATATGCAAATAAGGAAAAAAATAAATCTCTGCCTCTGTGTAGGTTTGTCACTTTATCCTATCCAATTGGCTAGTGGAATTGGGGCATCTGATTGGCCATTCACACTGCCCATTAATGCAATCTTCTTTGTGATTTGCTGTGATTCTTTGTGATTTTGCTGTTTGTTTGCGGATCTCAAGTTAGGTTGTGTGTTGGGCAATCACTCAATTCAACACTAGATGGCAGCACACAGGTAATATTGCATCCCCCATTAACATATATATGAATAAAAAGGGGTCAAAAAAGGGGTAAGGAGTGGTTTGTAAAAGTTGCAAGGTAACCAATGTTTTTTTCCAGGTCCTGAAACCAAGTCTCATCAAAATTGTCCCAAAATTGTTTTTTTTTCTGTAACATACATACACACATACATCCATTTACTTTTATATGTATAGATATAATTTATATTCAAAGACACTGAAAGCTCTTTATGTCCCTGTATTCAATGTGCTACATCCATGGAGACAGATCAGTTCTCCAATCAGCTTTTTTATTTTACTCTGCACTTTGGAAAGGGAGAGTAAGAAGTGATCGAACTGTTAACTTTAGTTTAAAGGGAAACTGTGGTCTCTGAAGTTAGGGTTAAATGAAAGCCTGCAGTCTTTCCTTTAAAATGAGCCCTAGCTCACATCTCTGACTGCAGTGTGTGAGAAATTATATTGCGTCAAATGTTAAAATTTCCTGCTTCCATTTGGTTGAGTGACATCACCTGACCTCTGCCACGCCTCTCCGCCCCAGGGGCAGAGCATGCTCAGTTGAGACTTAATACTGAGGAAAACAGGAAGTACCTGGGGTAAAAAATGACAGTTGAGATGGGGGGCCTACTAATGCAGACAGAGACTGGTCACATGACTACAAGCTGGTCACATGGCTGAAAACAGGAAGTATTCAAGTAATATTGCTGAACCTTTCTAGGAATAACTTCTCACAAATTTTTTCCAGAGATGTGATTTAGGGTTCATTTTGAAGGTGCGATGGAAGGACATTTTATATAAACCTTACTCGTTTGGAAGAATTGGAGAACACAGTTACCCTTTAAGTTTTTCAAATCTTTGAAATGCAGTATTGTTGTGAAGAATGTTGCTTCTTGCTGAGCATGACTTCCCATAGGTTGGGTCATCTGCATATTGAAGGTCCAGAAACATTTAAAACATTGGTATTATGCAGCTTATAGAAAATTTTCCATTTTATTTTTACCCTCCTCTCAACTGCAATAAATAGACTAAAATATCGTATTTAGTGACAATTTAGACAATTTCTCACCCAAATATCATATTCAGAACTATACTTACAGTATGAATAAAAGTCATTATATCCAGTATTAATTTTGGTTGTATGAATACTAGACACGATCTGTCAAGAGTTAAATTGCAATTCCCTACTAGAAGAAAATAACTAATTAGACGTAATTATTTTCTAGTTATACAATTCATAGTGTAAGATTTAATTAAAAAGAAAATGTGAAATGTAATTATGTTTACTTGGAAATTCATTTAATTTTCTTTGCAACAATAGGTTTATTGGAGGGTAAATTAGGCTATGTCCTAATTCTTTTTAATTGAATTCAAAGAGCTGCTACTTTTGCAGGTGCTAAGGCCTAAGATAACTCAAAAAGGGCTAAAAACCAAACAGAAGCAGACAGGGAGATGTAGAATAGCCAGACAGTTCAGTGAGTCAAAGAAAATAGCAATGAGTTACATATGTTAAATCAAAATCAGACCATACACAGAATCTATAAAATATGACAAGGTACAGAAGGATAAGGCACAGGCAAAATCAATAACAAAAAGTAAGAATAAGACTGACATGATGGAGGATGTAAGGAGAGGTGAAGACAAGTATGTAAAAATGTAAAAGTTAGGGACAGAAGAGCCAACCATCTCACTGAAGAAATGAAGTTTCCATTGGAAGACTCTGGAAATCCCTGAACCTGCATGCAGACCAGCAAAGCAACACAGAAGTTGAGAGAAGGTATGTGATACTGAATGTGTGTCCTAGCATAACCCCCCTCCATCCACACACACACCTGTCCCCCTGAGTCCCTCCAGGCGAGCCTTATAAGGAAATTTTCTAAAAATGTACAAAAGGCCAGCATCTCTCTTTAGACCTGTAAACTTCACAAGTTATAAGATAATCCAACATTCTTGCAAACTCATATTAAGATGCACCATGAACATCCATAGGAGCAGTAGGTACCAAATTTGGCTACATATTCTCTGCAAAATCAAGGAAACATGAAAGAAATGTATACTTTTGACTGGCCTGCAATTTAGTTTTAAAGGTTGCGCAATTATTTTCTGAGCTACATGAAATGGACCTTTGGATTTTGCATCACAGAGTAAGCGGTACAGAACCAGGAGTTCAAGTTAGTTCACTTTGCAAAGTTGCTACCCCGTGTAATATGACAGTTACTGGCAAGTGCCATTAATATGCCAGTCAATGCCCTGTGCCATTAATATGCCAGTTACTGCCCTGTGACATTAAAATGCCTAATGACATTAAAATTGCAGTTACTTAATGCCAATTGCAGTGTATTATGACAATTACTACCCAGTGCCATTAATATGCCAGTTACTGCCTAGTGCCACTGATGTGCCAGTTAATGCCCAGTATAATACACAAGTGTGAGATTTTCTTATACGAGCTGCAGTGGTATATATCCTTATAAAAATCACTCAGTTATGTCACTAAGTGACTCATTTCTTATATCCCACTGCTCTTTCCATTCCAGTGTTCATACCCGAACAATGACTCAGCATTTTAATGGAACCTGCTGAAACTGCTTTCTGGCTAGAATTTAAAATGTGAATGGGGTGAAGGAATCAGATCCTTAAGTATTATAAGAAATAATGTGCCCCTTTACATCATAATATAAGGATATTACGCCACCTTGGTGTTCCCTGTCCCAGTATAATAGAACTCGGCCTACGGCCTCATGCTTTTATATGGTCAGGGTACTCCTCGGTGGCATAATATCCTTATATTACACTGTAAGGGGTGCATTATCCCTTATATAATAACTGACAGTGTAAACAGGAAGCACCACCCTGTATGCTAAAACATGATCCTGGAGTCATTTTAAAGGTACAGTAGGATTGTACTTTAATAGAGGGCAATAAGGAGATCACAGTTCTCCTTTTAAAAGATGTGATGTGTACACAAGATTTAAAACTCGTAGGGAAATTGATTAGCTATTTCTGCAGTAATGGCCCAGTTGTATCATGGATAATTCATTTATTATCTTACAATACTCTAAAATGCTAGTTTTTGTGAGATGACCTATATAAGAGTCAAATAAATCAAACATAATCTAGGTCAGATACAGTATGTAAAAGGATACAAACAAGAACATTTTACACATGTTAGACATAAGACATAGAGAGGAGTTGTAATATAAAGGAGAATTTATTGAAAAACTAACCTATTACTTTATTTGGCTATACATTTGTTATTGTAGATCTTAATATAGTTGAAACTCAACATCAACAATAGAGATTCACAAACATTATGATGGGTTCATTGCTCTGGCCGGTTTGCAGAGTATTTGACATGGTATTTTGATTATTAAAAAAATGTATTGTGCATGGCAACTGGCAAAGTTTGTGCTAAACTCCAAAATATAAAATTTTCCTGTAAATGTCTATGTCTGTAGTTTTTTTTTCAATTCACATTCAATTGAACGATAAATAAAACTTTCAAATTAAATTATGTCAACTATGAGTATAGGATAGATAAATATACTGTATGTGTAAGGAGGAAGGTTCTCATTCATCCAGGTTATGGTAAATCTGTGGTATTCAGTTAGATCAACTGAACTTGAAGTTTAGTTCTTGAAGATGTTTTGCAAGTCATCCGACTGGCTTTCCTTTTTCAGAATCTGCTGGCAATAAATATCCTGAAATGTGTCCCAATCAGCATATAACAGCAAGGTGTCAGGGACTTCCAAGGTGTTAATTGCATTGTAGCCAGGGCCAGATTATGAACAAGGCATGTGCCTGGTCTCCCAACAACCTTGCTCTGCCACTCGACTCTGCTTCAGAAAAAATATTCACTCCACTCTGGGTCCCGACAAGCATTAAATTTACTTTTAAAAATGTATGGGGCCTGGCCTAGGCATCCAGTCCAGAGACAGACACTGACAGTTCATGCATGGCACGCAGACCTTCACTGTGCATGTCACGTTTTGAGGCTGACGCTACTGCTGCACATGCATGTGATGTCATGTGCATGCATGTGCTGGTCTGTGTCACCTTCCACAATACAATCCTCATTGTTATTTTGCTAGTCAGCTTGGTAGCAAAGCATTACTAAATAATGTCATTTTTGTTATCCCAGCATTTGTCAAATAAGCTGTTTGAAAAGTGGTGTGACTTCGGGGCGTGTTTAGGGGGGATTCCTGATGCCTGGAATCCCCCCTTTCTGCCTGCTCAGTGTTGTCTGCTGTTCTACTTCTCCTGGTGTCTAAAGACTGTTATGTATATATTGATACATAGATTGTCACATTGTTAATTGAGCTGTGAGTGAGAAGCAGCATTTGTATGTTTCAAAAATGTATCCAGTCTTGCCTGTGATTGACAGCAACATAACTAATAATGATTGATACAAAACTGTATCAACATTAACACTGTAATACACAGGAGTGATTGTTCCATATATTCTTTATAAAGAATTATTGTTCAATGTGCCCATACATGGTCCAATGTTATCAGCTTCTACTGCAAATTCTGTCAGATCCACCGTCAGGGTCACAGCTCTGACTTTAAAAGACACTAATGGTAAAGTAGTGCAGATGTGGATTTATCAGTAAAAGAACGTTAGGCTGGGTACACAAGGACAAATTATTTTTCCTGACCTTTCGCCGCTATAAAGTGGTCAGCCACAGCTAATGTCTCCTATGGACCACAGCATTCACTGCCACTGCCAAAATCACCTCAGAGTTTTTCGGCCCGACTGACTATTACACAGAAATATCTGTTGGTTTGTGTGTACCCAGCCTTAGTAAGTATATACTTTATAACAAAAGAAAAGGGAATATCTGTATTGGCCAACTGTGATGATAATCATGGCAATTAGAGAATATAAATGATATTATATGATCCATATATAACAGAGCACATGAATGTATTTGGTTGTTAACCTCTTTCTGGGCTTGTTCAGTGGTAACCTATTTAGGAATCCCCCCCTTGAAAATCCTGCGCTTGCCCCTGGTCTTGCCGAAACTATACCTGTGCAAATAAGTTGTGCCAAGGGGGATTACTCTGCTGGTGGTGTGCCAAAGGGTGCTGATGGTATGTTAAGAAGAGGGGATTTGTGTGCCAAGGTATGTGGGTGGTTTTTGTGCTGATAGTGTGCCAAGGGGGGAGGGTTGTGTGCTGGTAGTGTGTCAAGGGGATGGGATTTGTGTGATGGTGGTGTGCCAAGTTGTGTGGGTGATTTGTGTACTGGTGGTGTACCAAGGGGGGAGATTTGTGTGCTGGTGGTGGTGTGCAAAGGGTATAGAGGGATATTTGTGTGTTGGTGGTGTGTCAAGAGGGGGTTGTGCGCTGGTGGTCTGCCAAGGGGGGGGGGGGGGGGGTGGGGGGGTGGTTGTTTTTTTCGGGGGGGGGGGGTGCTGGTTGTGTGCCAAAATTTCCCCTATGCCAAGGGGTGGGTGGGGGATTTGTGTGCTGGGGTTGGAGGAATAAGTTTGTGCTTTTAAAGGGCAATATAGTTGTGGTGGTGGTAGAAAGGAATGGTTGCATAAATAAAGACACTGGGGGAAAAAAACATTTTGTTGCTAGTGGGGGTTGAAATGATTTCCTAATATGTGAGGGTAATAATTAATTCAATATTTGATTGCCAATGTGCATTATAGTTATACAATAGTTATACCATTATTCTAGGGGATTTTATGTATTTAGCCCGTGGGGGTGGGGGGGAGGGGTGTTAATGGTAATGTAATGTGTTTATACTATTATTTAACCATTATGTGCTTGTTTTTAAAAGGAGAACGAAAGTTACCATTTATCCTATTAAACTGTTGCATTGCTCTGCTCTAGAATTTAACAATTCTGGGTTGTTTTTTAAACAAGTACTGACTAAGGGTGAGGCCACACTGCAATGCACAGGAATCGCGAGTGTTATCGCACGCGATTGTGTGCGCGATTCTTGCGCGTTTTGCGCATGCGTTTTCGCCTTTTCGCGTTATGGACACGCATGCGTTAACGCACCAAAAATGGTGAACGGAAATTGCGGGAATTTTTTGTGTTCCCGCGATTTCCATTTTAGCGAAAATCGCGGGCGCGAGCGCGAAACGCGTGCGCAAACGCGCGAAAAACGTGCTAGTGTGGCCTAGCCCTAAAGCCCCTTCTTGCAACCCTGTCCTCTGCGCATAATGGGAAGGAGAGGTTAGTTTTACTTAAAGGGTATGTCCAGCAAAAAAGTAAGTATGTTTCTAAATGATTTACTGAAAAACAGGAGGTAAATCTCTTACCTCCCGTTCTTCAGTAAATATTCCAGGAGAGGAGGAGACACTTACCCACGGACCAGCTCTAGCGCCGACTTCACTGACAGTCTCCGACGCGTCAACGCTCCTTCACACTGTGTGCATGCGCAAAAGACTGGAGATGTGTCGGGGGATATCTGTTCTGGAGCGGGTCCGCAGGTAAGTGTCTCCTCCTCTCTCCTGGAACATTTACTGAAGAACAGGAAGTAAGAGATAGTGCATTTACCTCCTGTTCTTCAGTAAATCATTTACCGCTCGTCCGGGAACTCCGCAAATTTCCCCCCGGCCACGGTAGACTCCCTAGAATTGGTATCTAGCTTTAACTATTTGTCACTACTACTACTACTACTACTACTACTGAAAAGTCACCAAGGAATGTTACCTATTTGCCATATATCCTGATTTGGTAATAGGAACTGTTCTGGATTCACTAATTTGCTGCGGTAACCTGCAAACATATTTTTAGCATTATTAGTGCTACTTTTTACCACATAATTTTAGCTTTTGATGAAAAATAGCCTTTTAGAGATATAGCGAAAAGAAAAATTAAAAGTCCAAAAAGTCATGGCAAAGTCTGGCAGAAGAAAATAGCAGAGATTTAGCTCCTTTATAAATACAAGTATGTTTCTAAATCCCAGGTACAGAATGTCTGTGTGACATCATTTAATTTTCTATTCAAATAAGAGACTGTGTTAAAGGAGAAATTAACAGGGCGATGCACCAAGCACCGCAACCCGGTGCAAACAGTCCGGCGATGTTATATGCCGATAGCGGCGCTCGGAACATTGCTACTTGGTGCTGTTCTATTACGGCACTTTCAACGCCAGCTATTAGCTGGCGTTGAAAGTGCCGAAATAAAATGCCGATTTCGGCATATAACATCACTTGCGGCGGCTGCGCTGTTAACTTTCGCGTTAGCCACGCAGCCGCCGCAAGGAAGGAGTTAAAGTCACGCTAACCGATATAACATCGGTTAGCGCAACTTCAACTCCAAATCATTCGCCCATTGGTGCATCGCCCTGAAAGTCTCCAGACAACATTGTCCCAATAGACAGAGCACATTCACAAACATACAACAAGCTGTGTCTCACCTCTCCCTTTGCTGTGGCCATTGGGTGATTTTTGAAAATAACCTGTGAGTACTAGGGGTCAGCTCCCACAATCCACCTTAGTTGGGTAAACCCCCAGCTAAGTGTCTGTGTACAGGCACATGCTCTGTAGTGCTCAACAGATCAAAACAAGGAAGTTGCAGCCTTGCTTCCTATAAGCTGACAGCCAATAACATTACAGCACAGAGATCCTCCCTCTCCCTGACACAGAACAGGGATTTCAGTTTTTTACTTTCAAACACATTCAATGCTTCTAACAATGATATAATCCTTTATTTTCATACAAAAAGAAAAGTAATCTTTCAGTGTATTTCATAGATAGCATGGATGTAAGAAACAGAATACTAACATTTCAGTAAAAATAAAAAAGTCTGGGGAATAGAACCTGCAACTTGTACATTTACTCTCTCTTGCTAAAAGCAGAGCTCTTAGCTCTAGGTCAACTGAGGTATTATATAAATTACTGGTACATGTAGAATTTGTTACTAGGAACATATTGGAAACAAAAAATAAAGGTAAGTCTGGGGATTTGAACTTGTAATCTTCTGAACTGTGTGTTTCTAGAACAAGTGTTTTACCAGGTGAGCCACCAATGAATAAGCTAATTTTTTAAGTACATTTAGAAGCTTTATCTTTTGCTTGGACCACAATAAAAAACAAAAAAGGGAAGTCTGGGGTATTGAATTTGTGACCTACTGAACTGTGTATTTTTTAACATAGCCCCTTACCTGGTGCACAAACACTGAATAAGCAGTAAATTCAGGTACATTTGGAAGCTTTATCCTTTGCTAGGAAAGGATTTTTTTTTTGAATGGAATATGGAAGTCGCTAATAATGCTTGTTACCCTGCAGTTTTTTTTCCAGCAACTCACACTTACTGGTAAATAAACTGCAGGGTAACAAGTAGCTTTCAAAGTCTTTTCAGGGATGACATAATTTCATTTTAAATTCCAGGTACAGTCTGGGTGCAATCATTTTATTTGAAATCCCACATACAGGCTGTGATATCATTATATTTTCTATCCAAAGTACAGATTGTAGAAGTTGACATCATTTTTATTTTCAATCCAAACTACTGACTGCATGTGTTACATCATGTCATTTTTTATTAAGATGTGATGTAGCATTAACTTTTTTGCCTTTATTGTATGATTTATTACCTACATTGACATTATTGGAATTTATAAAGCTGTGAGAAAAACATGGCAAAAACAGTTATTGACACACATTGTCACGTTTAATTTGCCAATAAAGCCTGGTGGTATTTTTACACCTGGTGGTAAATTTCATTTTTGGTGAAATATTATCTCCAAGTCTGAGATAGCATTCTTACATCTATAGGGACTTTTCTAGAAATGATTTCCTTTACTTACTGGAAGGTACCAATGACATGACTATTGCTTGAACAGCATTATGATGTGTATTAATGTAACTGGTTTGAGTATTGTGAAAGTAGCAATACTGAAAATAAGCCATGATGTGTTACCTTAACAACAAAACAGAGACATTTTGCCTGGGTGAGATTTATACTATATTTTTTGCAGAAATAACATCATGTGTTAGGCTATGTTTGCATAACAAAGCTGTTCAGTGTCACTCAAACCAGGTATTTAATTTGTGTCCCTCCAGTGACCTATTCCTAGGATCTCCCAAAACATGTCAAAGCACTTATTAATACAACCCGAAATATAATGAGCTGATTAATCATATTGGTCTTCTGTCTATCTGATCTATCTATCTGTCTGTCTGTCTATATCTGTCTTATCTATCTCTTTGTCTGTCTGATCTATCTATCTATCTATCTATCTATCTATCTATCTATCTATCGCTCTGTCTGTCTGTTATATATCAATCTATATATCTGTCTCTCTGCCTATCTGCCTGTCTGTCTATCTATCTATCTAGATAGTGTCTGTCATTTTACTACCCTAACATTGTACTTTAAGATTATACAAAGTTGTTTCAGTGAGTATAGTGACCCTTTAAAGTGACCCTTTAATTATTGCCTCCATTCTGGCAGAGTAAGCTGGTATATATATATTTATACCAATATCAAACAAATAATTAAGAGCACTTGCGGGTCTTATTACACCTTCACCTAAGTGTTCCAGCCTCTACAACTGTGGATAGGAGCTACTGGTTTGCCATTTGGTGAGATGGAATCTTAAGCACTTGATGCTTATTTGTGCAATTTTCATAAGCCCTGGAGGTGAAATCAGACATACTCCAGTGTCCTGTATTTGATACTGAGACCAGGAGTACACTAGAAGCAATGTCACCTTACCTCTGACAGAGAAGTGTGTTAGCCCAAACAACCAGTTTGTAAGATATTTCAGTCCATTTATAGTAGCAGTGGAGAAATATTTTTTGACCAGCAGACTACCAATTAGTTTATTGATAATTAGTCTGTCCATCTAAAACATAAGGTCACGGTTGGCCCATTGAGCCATGCTCCCGCGACCTTCGACCCGATCCTGCCAAAACCACCTCTCCCATTCTTATATGCGACCGACATGCGATAGCAAATCCCATTCATTTTGGGATTGCATGTTGGTCACATAGAAGAACGGGAGAGGCATAAAGGGACTGGGTCTTGTAAGTGTGTTTAGCTGGATCTTTGGAGAAGGTAAATAAAACATAACTGGGTTTTGGGAGATGCTGCACCTATATGGAACATTTCAATTTATGGGATGGCATTTCCTTTCAAACAGCCTTTCTGAATCAGTGATGGTTTGTTGCAAGAAAGTCAGTCTTCCCTGGGTGAGATTAGCCATTTCCAGATCTGATATACAGGGGGTACTGACCTAATCTCTGCAGAACTTGTTCCACCTGTTTGGATTTTAAGAATACAAGTTCATACAAGTCATAATACTGATATGAAAACAGGTTCAGCTCAGTGTATTATTAAAAGTAAATTCAGGAAACATTTAAGGAATTGTTTATGCAGGACATGGCTTTCTGTTCATTGTTTCAGTCTCTAGATAGTTTGTTTGTTTGCTATTTGTTGCCATACGATCAGTGTTACATTACAGAATGTTACTCTAAGCAATTGTTCTTCGGAGGTGTACTGTGCCCAGGAAAAAAAAAACTTACATTTTTGTAATTAACCACAAACCTTATTTTTTTCATTTGTTGAGTTTACAGTCTCAGAATACTATAAAAAGTCTGCAATTTTACGCCCACTTTTTTTTGACTGACTGTTGTGTTCTTGGGTTTCCTTATATTTGGATGTAATAACAATGAACTGAACCTAGATATTTTAAAAGCAACCTTCCTTATAATAGGTTTGTTAGGTGTTAGGAGCTTGTGCATTGGCATTTTCACTAAGTACAATAAATACAGAGTAAACAGCTTCACACTAGGAGCAGTGCATAAACTCCAAAGCGGGACAGAGTTTTGATTCCACTACATCAGCATTTGCAGTGGCATTTAACATCTGGGGTGGATAACTCAAGATTATGCAATAGTAGCTCACCCTGCCATAATCACAATAGTTTCAAAGCTCTTAGAGGAGGCAACAACGTTTTTTGAAGTAAAACATCAGGCTGCCTACCGGGTAAGTGATACATTTGCTTACCCTGTAGGCAGCCTGATGTTTTACTCCCTTTTTCCAAAAACCTTGTTGACCTTTGAAACTATTGGGGGTTGGGTGTGAGCTACTTGTGTCTAATTTTTAGTTGGGGATGGACATGCCATTTTATGTTTTCTTTTATGATTTATTTTCACAGTGAATAAGAGGAGAGGTTTGCTGGGCAGCATTAGCATCTAAGTGATAAAAGAAGATTGACTGATTACAAACTATACCACCCAAACCACCCTACCACAGAACGTACCCATGGTGAAAGTCATTGACCCTGAGTTTACCCTAGTTTCACTTAATGGTTCAGTCCAGTTCTGGTGAGGTCACAGGACTATCCCAAGCAGTAGCCTATTTCAGTGTCATATATATATATTAGATACTATTATTTTGGTTTTTAAGATTTGCAGGATTTTTTTGTAACTGTTACTTTTTCCTATCTCATTAAAGGGGAAGTTCAGTGCAAATACATATGCTTTTCAGAAAAAAGAGCAGTATTTTTTCATCCCAATGACCTTAATCTGCCCATTCAGCATTGTGTCTGTGTATAAATAAATGCAACCGAAATACTGACTTCCTGTTTGCAGGACCCCTAGTAGAGACCGTTATGGTCTTGTCCTTGACCCAGCGCCTAGGTTAATTCAGTTGCTTAGTAGAGATCTGAGCATCTTTGACCCATCCAACAGCCAATCAGTAGAAATTACTGTTAGAAACATTCCAAGGATGTGATGCATCCCGGGAATAAGAAGGACCGTTAGAACCTGAAATGTCAGCTCACTAATGTCAACAGCAGGGAATAGCAAAGGGTATGAAATCAACTGATTTTTCAAAATGGGAGAGAATATGTAGAATAACTAAGAAGGCATTACACAAACTAACAATTTAACAAATATTGATCATTTCCACTGAATTGTCCCTTTAAAGGGCAACTCCACCCCCATAAGAACATCTTTTAGAAAGAATGGCCTCTTTAAAATATGTTGATATATCATAGTTTGTGCTATGAATTCATTACTGTATGCCTGCTATGCTTCTGGATGCCTCATGGAAACTGAGCCATTTAGAAACCTGTACTGAGCTTGTACTGAGCCTGTGACACGCTCAGAAGATGTAGTAAGGGGATTAACATTCAGTCATTGGCTGTGATGTCAACTGTCAAATCCATAACTGACAGTTACTAACTGGAAGAACCAGGAAGCAGAAACAGGGAAACAGGACATTGTGCAGGATTTCAGGTTAGACTTATATATTTCACATTTCCAACTATTACAGTTTAGGGTTTTGGGGGGTGTTTACCTGTATGTAAGTTTTCATTTTAGGTGCTGGACTTGCCCTTTAAGGCAAATTCAATTGGCAATAAAGATATTTTTAAAGATGATGTTCTAATATCATGTCAATGTCTACTTGCTTTTCCAACTAAGCATTTTGATTGGATCAGCTTGCTGCCAATGTGGTATTTTCCCTTTAAGACCACAGTTTCAAATGTATTATCTATTAAAAGTTTCCAGGAAAATTATTCTGGCATGTAGGAGTCAGTGTTTTTCTGGGAGGCCAATGGTTCCCCTATTGTTGTTGCATGAGTGAGACTACCTATTTAGCAGGGTAGCTGGTATGGTCATGTAGGTTTTATGGAGAACATTGGTGGTTAAACACCAAGGGAGAGATGCAGGAATGGTTGCACACTACAGTATTTGCAACTTGTTCTGCATTGCAGGAGTGTGAAAGGAGAAAGGAAATTACCAAATTACTTTGATGTTAAATTTTACAAAAAGTTAGCATGATGTAACTTAGAATTTGTGGGAGCCATGTTCCTTTTGGAAAATCACTCACACAGTCAATATTGTGCCTATGGTATTTTTGTGTGACTTTTTAATGCCAGCGCTTAACTGCCTTTGAATTCACGCAGGAGAAAGACAAAATGGGAATTTACCTCAAATTTCTGCAAATGTATAAAAAATGGACTGTGGGTGTGTGGGTTGATGCTTGCGGTTCTCTGTAAATTACAAATGTATTTCATGTTCAGGTTTCATGCAAAACCAAAGCTAACCTCTTATTACATCAGTGCTACTGGGCTGGAGTGCGGGTTTTGCATGAAAGTGTTTGATATCCCACGCACTCCTTTTTAATTATACTTGGTGGTGCTGTTTCCCTCAGACTGCTAACCACCTGCAGTTAGTACTTATAATTACTTATATAGAATGAAATAGTAGAGAAAAGCACTCTATCAAGTTATTTGATTTTCATTGTGACATGCTAGCATGCACTACGTTTCAGGGTCCTCCCCCTTCCTCAGGTGCATCTGAGGAAGGGGGAGGACCCTGAAACCTTGTGCACGCCAGCATGTCACAATAAAAATCAAATAATTTGCATGATAGTTGGTTGTCTGTTCCTGGCTTCCCCTGTATAACAGGTAGAGAAGCTAACCTTTACTAGACAATGTTAGCAGGCGATGTTTGCTTTCTACTCTAGGAAAATCGAATAAGTCGTGTAAGGGCATGGTTTGTAAAAAGCTGAGTATTAATTTGCAAGCTGGCAGGGAACCAGAATATAAAACACTGCTTTAATCTTTCTTTCTTACATGAAATGGCTGACGGCACTTTTGCTTATTGAACAGAATGGTATAAATGGCCATAAAAACTAAATGCATTTTGTACAAAATCTTTACTATGCTAAAAGGGCAGCTTACACAATCAGTACAAAGTTAAAAGCAAAGCAATTTAGATCTGGTTAAAAAAAAGGCACTTGATTTGTTTTCGAAGCTTTCTGCCGTTACACAGTAAAATGGACAGGGAGGTAATATAGACTTTCAAGAAATGTTTCCAAGAATCTATCTACATACACTGCCTCAAGGGAGAGCCAGAGAGCAAAGATTTGGCCACTTTCAAGGAAAAGACAGACAAGGAGATTCACTTAGAGCCGCAGGCATTCTGGGTAAACTTTCTGAATGAGATTTCACTATGTGTAAATCTCACCCCATGTAAGTATTTAATTCCAGCTACAAGCTTACACAGGTTCTGCCATGCAGACTCTGGTGAATGGCTTGGGGCAGCTGTGCCACTCTGTGTAAGGCTATGGCTCTCTGAATAAAGGTAAGAATGTGCTATTAATTGAACAATGAAAAAGATCTCTCAAGGTGCCCATACACATGTGATTAAAGGACAATTTCACCCTCATAAGAACATCTTTTAGAAAGAATGGCCTCTTTAAAATATGTTGATATGTCATAGTTTGTCCTATGAATTAATTACTGTATGCCTCATGGAAACTGAGCAATTTAGAAACCTGTACTGAGCCTGTACTGAGCGTAGGCATGTTCAGAAAAGGCAGACAGGGGATTAACATTCATTCATTGGCTGTGATGTCCACTGTCAAATCCATAACTGACAGTTGCTAACTGGAAGAACCAGGAAGCAGAAACAGGGGAAACAGGACATTGTGCAGGATTTCAGGATAGACTTATATATTTCAGATTTCAAACTATTTAGGGTTTTAGGGGTGATTTACCTGTATGTAAGTTTTCATTTTGGGGCTGGGCTTGCCCTTTAAGGAATCTGGTTGTGATTAAGACCGTATTCGCACATTTACAGAAGCAATCTTCTGTATATTTTTTATAGAGAATGATCGTTCATTTAACTCCTACACATAACAATCTTATCAACTCCCTCTACTGTATAAAGGAAGCCAATAACAATACAACAGAAATTGCAATGTTCTTCCCCAATGCCGACTGTGGTAGTTCATCCGCATTCTTGATGGTCGTTTATGGCCCCCACACCTTGCTGATAATCAGAAAATGTTATCAATTTTAAGGGTCTGAACTCTGAGTCCAATAGGTAACAATGTAAAAACAGTACCTTACACACACACAGGCGATGTGTTCCTTAAACCTCTATGCATCCATCCACATGCAGGTAAGTATACAAAATTCAAAAAGAACTAGAAAGGGAAAGTTTAAGTATAAAGTATATATTGAAAGACTGCATTTTGGAAGTGTATCTGTGCTGCAGATTTTAAAACTCAATAATGTCAATGAAGAGGACATTGTTGTTTTTTTACTTACCCTTTAAATATGTCACATGCATTAAAGGTAGATCAGTTGGTGTGTGTGTGTATTCATATCAGGTTGGGGGATAAATACTAACTTTTTGATGATTGGTCAAAATGAGTTTTTTTTACTTTAGGTACCCTTTCTGTATGGCTGCCATAGTAATGGATAAGTAGATTAGTAGGTATGTGTACCCCGGGTTGAGAGTTTAAAAAAAACTTTTTTGATGATTGGTCAAAATTAGTTTTTTTGACTTTAGTTACCCTTTAAGTATGGCTGCAACAGTAATGGAGGGGTAGGTCAGTAGCTGTGTATACCTGGATCTGGTTGAGGGGTATGTCTTTTTTCTGTTTACAACCTTAAAACTATTTTTTATTGAGGATAAATCTAAATTAGTTTTTTTACTTTAGTTACCCTTTAAGTATGGCTGCCACTGTAATGGATAAGTAGTTCAGTAGGTGTGTGTACCTGGGTCTGGTTGAGGGGGTATGTCTTTTTTGTGTTTACAACCATAAAACTATCTTTTATTGAGGATAAATCTAAATTTGTTTTTTGACTTTAGTTACCCTTTAAATATGGCTGCCACCGTAATGGATAAGTTGATTAGTAGGTGTGTGTACCTGGGTCTGGTTGAGGGTGTGTGTCTTTTTTGTGTTTACAACCATAAAACTATCTTTTATTGAGAATAAATCTAAATTAGTTTTTTTTTTACTTTAGTTACCCTTTAAGTATGGCTGCCACAGTAATGGATAAGTAGATTAGTAGGTGTGTGTACCTGGGTCTTTGTTGAGGGGGTATGTCTTTTTTGTATTTATAACCATAAAACTATCTTTTCTTGAGGATAAATCTAAATTAGTTTTTTTGACTTTAGTTACCCTTTAAATATGGCTTGCATGGGAATGGAAAGGTAGGTCAGTAGGTGGGTGTACCTGGGTCTGTGTGGGGGGTTGGGAGTATCACCATTTGTATTTATGACCATGAAAAAAACTGTTTTGAAATATCCACCTTTGAGGATTGCTACCATTAAAGTCTATGGGGAAAAAGTCGTAACACTTCCACAGATTCCTTAGCTAGACGATAGCACACTTCTCCTATATGGCACGCACTTCTGTACCGAATTTCATGTCTCTAGCTCAAAAACTGTGGGAGGAGATATGGTCCAAAAAAGCGGAAGAATAAAACAGAAAAAGAAGAAGAAGAAATAGAAAGAACAGTAATTTGGCTTTTTCAAGCCAAATTAACAAGAGGAAGGAACCAGGCTAGGCAGGATATGCTGGAAATGTGGCTTGTTTTATTCACACAACATGTTTCAGGGACACAAACCTTTATTAAGTGTGACTCCAACCTTCAGAATCTCAAATAAAACAGATTTTCACAGGATATGACATAAACAAACCATATTTCCCCAAACCACAATATACCCCATTCTATTAAAGGCCAAGTGAAAACAGTGTATGTACACAATTGAGTCAGCAGAACTGCACGCTTCTAAGTGCCTTCCGTCAGACAAATATCAGGTGTCATGAAGGACCCTATAAATTAAAAAACACAAGAAAACGATACAAATAGCACCGTAAATGAGAGAGACTCTCACAGTTATCTACAAAATATAGTCCGATATGTACCAAATAGTCATAAACTCACATGGTTCATCACAGGCAAAGAATAGGACATGAAATATAGCAAATAGGCTCAACAGATAACATTAGATATGTATAATAGGCTCAACAGATTGCATTAAATGTATACATAATACAATATAATACTACTAGTATATAAAAGGAAATAGAATGCAATCTTACCCAACGTCATTCTCACAGACAGATACTTAGAATCTGGGAAAGAAAAAGAGTATAAGACATTGTCAGACACATTATACGAAACATTGTATACTCCAGTGGTCATTTAGACCTACCTGGCTAAGGGTATTTAACTTCTTTATCCATTTCGCTTCTACCTGAAGCCCCCTCTTTGATTCTGAAAAATGTCCTCAATTACTGCCAATCTCAATTGGTTCACACCATGCCTTTGGGCTGAGAAATGACGAGACACTGAAGTATCAATTTTAAAATTCTGTATATTATGCACATGTTCTTTGATCCTCGTCTTAATAGTTTGTCCAGTCTGCCCAACATACGCAAGACCACATGGGCATTTTAGAATATAAACCACATTCTTGGTATTGCAAGTGGCATACCCAGTGTGCTTAATTTCTGTGCCCTTAGTTGGATGACAGAACGATGTCTTTGTTCTGTTAGTTGTAACTGTCTGTGAAGTGTGTGACATGCGGGTAGTGTGTGTCTGGTGCTTAAGTCCAGTTAATGCAAGTAATTCCCATGTAGTGTCACATACCCCCCAACCATCCCAGTTTGAGTAGGTGGGTGAAGACACGGCATTCTAGGGTGTGGGGGCGTGTCTGTGATGTTGTGATGTCCAGGAGGCGTGGATGTGACCTTTGGTGTTGTGGTTGCAATGTTTGGGGGCATGCTATCTGAAAGTGTGGACATGGTATTTGGGGTGTGCCTGTGATGTTTGGGGACAGAGACATGATGTTTGTGGACATGGACATGAGTCATTGTTCAGGCATGAACACTGGAATGGAAGATGGGAGGAGCAGTGGGATATCAGAAATATAAGAAATGTGTCACTTAAGTGATTTTATATATATATATATATATATATATATATATATACACACGCTGTAGTAAAGGGAGTCAGTAATGTATCTGTTGTTACATTTACCTGCATGTTTTAAAAATCATATTAACTGTAAATAATAAGTTAAAATGACTTTCCTGTACTTTAAACAGACTGTCAGGGAGATTCAATAAAAGTTCTTATCGTTTAAAATGGTGCTAATTTTGCCCCAACCAATCAGATCTTATTTAACATCTGAAAGCTAACATCTGATTGGTTGGGGCAAAATTAGCACCATTTTAAACAATAAGAACGTTTATTGAATAACCCCGTGTGTTTGCTGAATTTCTTTTTCATTTTTTACTCTTATACGATCCCTAGGGGTCAAGAAAGACAACAGCATGCACGGTCTCCACTGCCTGTTCTGCCCTTAAAGCTTCATATCAACCCAGAGCCCAGATTTACACCTCAGGAGCCTGTACGCCTAAAGAGCCTGGCATCCTTAGCCCCACCCCTAAACCACACCAATTTTCTCTTTTTTGGGGAAGAAAATAGACTATATAGGGGTTGGATTGGTGGAAGGAGATTGACAGCCGCCCCTCCAACCTCAGGCGCCCCTAGGCGCATGTCTACTGTGCCTAATGGTAAATCCGGCCCTGTATCTACCTCATTCTACTTTGTGATCCTCCTTCATTTTTTCGCAGATGTTTATCATTTGTGTACATACAATATTAAATTGTGTGCAACACACACACCACAGATCTTATATTTCACCAGATTTTCTGCACGTACAGTACTATGAGTGTGTGCATGAGTGCACAGCTTAGAGAGAACACTGCCCTTGTCCTATATGGTAAGATCACTACAGTCATTCAGCTGTCAACATTTCTTTTCTTGCAAACAGAGATTGTAACACACAAGATCATAAGGCATTAAATAAAGATAAATAAAGATGTATTTCCTTTTTTTACTTTAAGAAGTAAATACATTGTCCTGGCTGGGTAAGTCAGTTTGGCTCTCTATGTACGGTTCTTATAGGCATGGGAACTAAGAAGAAGAAGGCTGACAGAACGAAGGCTGGTAAGTAGGTTTACCAGCAGCTTTGAAAATGAAGAATCTCGCAAGGTCAAGGTTTTGTGGAGCATTTTGCCTAATACGAAAAGTTTGTGTGTGTGTGTGTGGGGGGGGGGTCGACATATCTTTTAATCGTTTCTACAACAAAATTTGAAAGTCAAAATGTTTAATAACGTATAACAATAAAACTATCATCACAAAGCAGAAATTCCACCACTAAATTTCTGATTTTGTTGTCAAAATATAAAACCAAAATATTGAGACAGAGGGGCGGATTTACTGAGATTTCCCTAACAACAAGTTATGGTTGTATAAAAAGCCTTTTGTCATACCTTCAAAATGAGCCATGATCACATCACATTTTACAAGGTAAAATTTGTGAGAAGTTAAGGGCAACTATAATGAAACAATTACTTTATCATTATCTTTAAAATAGAACTGAACTTAATTTTTTAAATGTTAATATGAAAGCTTTTCTATCCAGAACACCTATACATTTTAAGATTCTTTTCATAAGTTGAAGCAATAGTTGAGGTTTGTACCGTGTTAGCCATAAGTAAGAGAAGAAAAGTAGAGCTGTAATACCTTTTATTGGCTAACATTCAGCCTGATGAAGGTTGCTTAGGACTCCCGAAAGCTTGCTTAATTTTTTTATCTAGTTAGCCAACAAAAGGTATCACAGCTCTACTTTTCTTCTCATAAGTTGCTTTTACATACAGATTCTGTAACTAAGAAGGCTACCATGTTACAGCCCATGTAGTCTTCAAAGAGTCTCTGATAAGATTTTTGAAAGCTGCTTGTTACCCTGCAGTTTATTTACCAGCCAGCGTGAATAGTATACAGGCTTGCTGGGGCAATACAAATAACTGATTTTACAGATACATTTTTAATTTTTATTCTGTTCATAGCAAGAGATAAACCTTTTACATGTACCTGTTTAGCTCGTGTTGTGGTGGCTCACCTGCTAAAGCACTTATTTTAGAAACACACAGCCAGCAAGGTCACAGGATCAAATACTCAGTGTCAGCCACGGCTTATCTGTGCTCCAGTCTCGAGGCGTTGGTGCGCACAGGCGTAAACTTGTTTAGAACCATCCTTAGCGTGTATAGCCTCTGTCTCTATCCCTTGCCAGTCAGTCTGTTTGGTTGGATTTTGTGTGAGTGGGTGTGGCTTGTTAGCTCTGTGTGTGTGTTGTGCTTTCTGCTTTAGTTTGAATTAGCCCATCTGCTTAGTCTTTTTCCTTTCCTCTGTTTTCCATTGGTCCTTCTCTCCTCTGCTCTGTTCTTATTGGTTATTCTCTCCTTTATATTCTCCTCTGCCCATTAAAGCCTGTGGTTCATTCCCTTGCTCATGGTGCGATTTTTTTGGTTGCTATCTTGGTTTTGATTTCTGCCTGTTATCTCGTGTATGACCATTTGCTGCCTGTTTTGTCTTCCTGCCTGTCTCCGACTACTCTTGTCTCATCCTCCTGTACCATGCATTGCCGACTGACCTTCGGTTACTGACCTCTTGCTCTGTCCCTGACTCTGCTCCGGTCTATTGTTTTGGTGCCTCACTGTTGTCCAGCCCTAAGATGGTTGTGCCCTGTTGGTTTTCTCACCTATTCGCGGCCTCAGCTCAGATATCCCACACCCTAAGTACAGGGGGAAACCAATCCTGGGTAGGTGCTACAAGCCTCCCTGGCAAGCGGAGGCTTGGGTGGTGTTAGATCAGGCTATCTGGGCTGAAGGAATATGCAGGAATCCGCAGCGTCACACTCAAACTATTTTTTCCCCATTATGTTCCTCACAAAAGTTAAAGATTATTTATGAAGTAGTGTTCCACATAGTATCTCTGTTGGCTTAAGAGTAAAAGCTTTTCTCTTAGCAAGAGTACTTGAGTTTGCAGGTTCAATTCCCCAGATTCACTTTTATTTGTTATTCTATTTCTTACATTAATGCTAGCTAGCTAAGAAATGCACTGCATGAAAATGGTTGCATGAAAATCAAAGAAATATATCATTGTAAGTACAGGAGCTTTGCTGTGCTATTATATGATTGCCTGTCAGCATCAAGAAAGCAAGCCTTCAACTTCCTTGTTTTGATCTGTTAAGCACTACAGAGTATGTGAAGTGTACTGTCTACACTTAGCTGGGAATCACGCATGCTGCCATCCAGCACAGTGTAGCCTTTGCCTTTCTTCTGGGTTCCTGAAAGTTGTGTGACCTTATGGCTAATCAATTAATGACACACAGTTCCCTTCGGATTTCAGTGAAGCAGGAAAAGGTAGTTAAAAACATCAAAGCTCAATATCTCTGGCTTGGAAGTTTAGAACTATTACTCACTATTATTTAGAAAAAAAATATAAGAGCCCACCCAAGTAACATATGAATGGACCTCTGTATGGCACAAACTGCCATGCATTAGAAAGAAGGCCAACTTCAATACAAGCATAACCAATGCTATGTTCCCTATACCACAAATCTATGCCTGCCATACTAATGGACATTTACTTTATAAATAGCTGCATTTGCTGAGTGTAATTTACAGTCTTTTCCAGTTACTTTACACAACGACATTTATTACCTCATAAGACAAAAATGTCTTAAATAAATACAGGAATTAAAGAACAAAGTATCTTATTATAGTGAACTTACATTAGAATTTACTGTAATAGTAAGCTCTACAAGCTTTGGACAGTTTAGCAACTGTTTGATTCTCTTTTCAGACTGAAATCTGGGTTTGTTTTTACTATTTTATAATAAAAAGATTTGTTTGTTGGAGCATAAAATGGAAGGTCTTGAGGACACAGAGAAATAGAATATGGAAGCTTTGCAGGTCATGCATGGAAAAGTTGTAGTGTGTAAAAATGATAACCCACTGTAGTCTTATTTGTACAGGATATTCAATGTTTCTCTTGCCTTTTCCTTATTCCCTTCTATTCCTATTTTACTTTTTCATGTCATTGCTGCATTGTTGACATAGTGTACTAATGACTGAAAGTAATGGGTCCTGAAAAAAAAAGTATCTTTCCTCAAATAGATATATAGAGATATATGGCCACAATTTTTTTTCAGATTGTAAAGTCCAAAGTCTATTTCTACATCCCTGGTTGGCCATTAGTACAAGCAATTAGCTCTCAAATTTTGCTCATGCAGAGGCCGAACACTCACCACTTGGGACGGCAAAACTTCCCAAAGTTTGTTTGTTTTTTTCGAACTGCTGAACTTCAGTAAAAGTTCAGAGGTTCAGGAGTTTGGAAACAAACCCGTTAAAGTCAATGGGAGAACAATAGTTTGGATAAAATACATTTAAAGTAGCAATGGTAACTTACTGTAAATGGCTGTGGCACCTGGGAAATGGTCTGGAGAACATGTTCATATAACCAAAACTCGTTTAAACACTACCTTTATTTCCAATCAGGCAATTGTTGGGTTTCCGCATGCTTCATTTGAGGGTTACGGCCAATTCGAGGTTTACCAAATGATACTTTGGAAGGTTACACAACGATACATTCGATGGTTACCAAAATCGACCACTACATTCAAGGGTTACTGAACGATACATTCGTGGGTTACCAAAATTCGAATGATACATTCGAGGATTACTGCAATGGAACGATACATTTGAGGGTTACCAAAATTGAGGGATATATTTGAGGGTTACGGAATTCATTGAGTTACATTCGAGGGTTATAGATTTGATAAATTATCTCATTTTCCGATAATTATCTAAATTAAGTCTGCGAGTTCGGAGAACCCGAACAAGTTTGAAGTTCGGATTGAGTTTGAATAATTCAAGTTCATCTGAACTCCTAAAGTTTGGCTCAACTTTAAGTTTGAGGTTTGGGTCCATCACTACTCACCACTAGTTGCCCTGTGTCCAGAGTTTGATTATCTCTAATATGTCGAATATGGGGTATAATCACACATATGCATAGCATGTGTTGTAGGAATAGGAGTTGTAGGAATAGGATTTCCTACAGTAGCTCTCTAAAATGACCTTTAAACACACACATACTTTAACAGACAAAAAGAGACAGACAGAGATACATGCAGATATAGAGATATATGGATAGATGTTGTACAGACAGATATATAAAAAGATTAGACAGACTGTCCAGACATAAAATAGATTAGATAGAATATATTGACAAAAGATAGACAGAGGTTGAGATAGAGAGAGAGACAGATAGAGACACAGAGACAATATAAAATGGATATTATACTTAAAGTACATAACGTGCAATGGCTGACGTAACGTGCAATGGCTAATGGCCATTTTGGGCATTCAGTCAGGGATCGTTATAGATCCGATAGAAAAAAAGACACACAAAACTCACTCAGAAAGTATTGTATATACAGTATATTGCACAAAAAACCATAATAAAAAGATTTAAAATCAAATACCAAAGTGCTAGGCAACCTCTCTCCAGGTACTCCTATATCCCCAAGCTAAGTGCCAAATCTTCTCCTATATATTAAATAAGCCTATTGTAACGTTTTTGAGTCCCCGATTATCCCTTCAGCACAGATACCCCAATTTACAGTATCACCACTTGCTTCACCAATAAACAAGCCCCCATTTGTTGGGAGGCTAGTAGTGCCTCACTGGGCACAATTACCCCTGAACTTAAAGATATCTGTGCTGAGGCCCGGGGACACTTGAGAAAGGGCGGATCAGCAAAGACAGCTCAAAGTAAATCTTCAATGATAGTCATGGTAACTAGGAGAAAGTCAGGTAAGACCGGGCGCCTTTTGTTATAAGCTTCGTCAGCCAGTAGTTTTAACTGAGAAGCTTGACCAACAATATCAGTAATTTTGCCCCAAAACTAATTTTGCAGGGTAATGCACTAAGAGTTGCTACATCAGCAATAAGTGTATAAAACCTCATATACTGCAATCCCATTTTATCATTTATACGTGTTATCTGTCAGGAAATTCTCATGAAACCTGTCTTCAATTTTAGGACATCATGTGCAACATGACTTCACATGCATTTTTTTAATTTGGGACTAAATCTTGATAATGCCCATAATTTTATCTGCTACTGCCATAAATACAAATACACTGATTTGCATCATGTTCCCAGGAGTCAGGCATGACCTCATGCTGTATGTGCTGTCATTAGAAGGTGTGAAGACAATTAAATGGGACACACCATGCAGGGTTTGTAAACTTTTCATGCATATTATTGTTTATAGAGACAGAGTAAATTTTGCCAAGGTTGGTTTCACAGCAAAACTTCACAATTAATGAAGATAGGCAAAAAATCATTGCTATATATTGTGTACCAACCCATAAGTGTAAAAATGTATTTCCCACTAAAAGCAGCCTGACGACGGTACACATGGTGCTGAAACGCATAGATCACTAGATCATTAAAATGTTATAATAAAATATTTTGTTTTTATTTAAGTCCCGTGAGTGCAACCTTCCCTTCTTTTGACTACATGCTGAATTCGTTTTGGATTTGCACCCAGGCACTATGCAATATGTTATGGTGTGCTAACCTATTTCTTGATATATATATATATATATATATATATATATATATAAATATATGTGGGAAAGGACTGGCACTCACAATCAAGGTACAGCTGCCAGGGTGCCCAACAGATCCAATAATGTAATAGAAATAATAAATCGGGGCAATCCTTGGTCTTGCACAAAAAAAGTGGGTTTATTCACATCACATCAAATGGCAACGTTTCGGTCCCTGGTCTTGGACCTTTATCAAGCCTTGATAAAGGTCTATATATTATATATTATATATTTGGTAGCCCTCAAAACTAGCCTCGTAAATTCAGTAACCCTCGAAAGTAGCTTCGTAATTTCAGTAAACCTTAAAAGTAACCCCTAAAAGTAAATTCAGTAACCCTCGAAAGTATCTCCGTATCTACTATAATTTTAAAAAATCCGGAAAATCTTAATGTTAAGAACTTCATCTCTACTCCCTAAAAGAGCCATTCTTTGTTGGAGATGGAGTTCAAAAACCCATTAAAGGCAGTCAGAAATTATGCCAGAATTAAAGGGCTTGCTCACCATTAAAACAAAAAAAATGGTAATTTGTGAGTTATTTGCTCCCAATCCCAACTGATATATTTTGCATTTTATTACCTGCATTACTAACCAGATATGTAAGGATAATATTGTCCCCATTTTATCAGAGTAAGCTGGCCCCTCTCTCAATACAATCAATCAAAGCTATGACTGCTGACAACACAACCAATGCCTCTTCTGCACATGTGCAAGCTTATAAAAAGCTCTTTTTGCAGATAAGAGGGATGAGGCAGATACCTTTGCCAGAAAGGGATATATCTTTCAGTATAATTAAATATCTAGTTTCAAACTGGGGAAAATAGCAGTTGAGGTTTAGGGCATATAACTGACAATGACCTTTACAGTAGTTAATACTATACACTAGTTGATTCTACCTGCAACTCAATGTGATAAATAAATGATGAATAGTGCCTACTACTAAAATCTAAATAATTTAGCTCAGCACCAATAAAAAATAGAACAATTCTGTAGCATCTCCAGGGCTTATAAACTATTAACCTCAGCACTACTGTAGATTTAAAGCATTTTTGCAATGCCATTTTATGCATCTGTGGTAGTGTTTTTGTGAATTTTTATGCTGTGTGTTTTAGGGTTAAATGCCATAAAATACAAAACTGTACTTTTTAACCTTTCTATTAGTTTTTTTACTTTTCCCCATAGACTTTCATTGAGTGCATTGTCGCAATAAACTGCAGCAAGCAATGCGTTAAAAAAACGCACTAGTGTGAACGCTTTTATGCCATTCCTTTGTGAAATTGATATCCATTTTTTCCCAAACGCATGCGCTTAAGCAAACACGTTAAAAAGTGTCAAGTGTGAACGAAGCAGAACGGAAACCAGAAATTATCCCAGGACTAAGATAGTTAAAGGCCAAGTTCATCCTACAAAATTTTCCTTTAATGCCCAAAGCTAGGTTTCGCAATAATCTTACATTTAAAAGATTCCCGTGTAGGGACTTACCTGACCACGTCCCTCGCTGCCTGGGCGCTTCTGTTTCAAGCTTGTTTCGAGCAAAAACAGGAGCAGAGGGTTTCTGCACTGACAGCCCCTGGTTGCGGCTGTCAGGCGATTGGGCGTAATGTCACTTCGCGCCTTTACTAACAGCCGCAACCAGGAAGTGGAGCGGCTGTCAGCAGTAGGAGCAGCGAGGGACCTGGTCAGGGGCATTTTTAACATTTAAAAATATCGCGAAACCTAGGTTTTGGGGGATGTTAAACATTACGAAGGAAACTTTATTTTAGGGCGGACATGCCCTTTAATATAAAACACTAGTTGATTCTTCAACTACACCCAGCATGCTCCCACAAATGTGGTAAATAAATTACTGTATGAATGGTGTCTACTACTTAAATCTAAATAATTTATCTCCACACCAATAAAATATAGAACAATTTATAGCATCTCCAGGGCCTACAACCTATTGATACATCAGCATTACTCTAGATGCTGCTTGTGAATTAAATTTAATCTTTTTGACTTAGGTCCCACTATGTGCGTTGCTTTCCGTTTACCAACTTGCAAGCGCTTTTGACAATTCGGATTGTTCACGCTGCGGTCTATTTGCAGGATAACAGACAAACAATTCTCTGCATTTGTCCGCTTATGTCTGTGATTCCAGCCTGTTTGCGTGCATGTGCGGATTAAGAAAAATGACAGGGGAAAACGCAAAAAAACCCTGCAAAAAATTATTTTGTCCGCTTTTTTTTACGTTGCCATAGACTTAGTAAAGTGCACGCATGTGGATAAAAAAGACATGCAAAGCACATACTGTACTGGAACCTAAAAACTTTGAGTCCCTTAAACTGCTTTGTTGGAGATAAAGTTCAGATACATATTGATGTACCAGTGCAGGACCCCTCAATGGCATTCAAAAATTAATTTAGGATTAAAATAATTACAGTATTATATACACTTGTTGATTCTTACATACAACTCCCAATATGTTTGCACAAATGTGGTGTATAAATAAATATAACTATAACTTAATATATATATTATAACTTAATATAAGAAATTTACCTCAGCACCAATAAAATATAGAACAATTTTGTAGCATTTCCAAGTTTACAACCTATTAATACCTTAGCACTACTGTAGATGCTGTTTGTCAGGGCCCTTCCTAGGCATAAGTGACCTTAGCAAACTGTAAAATGTGAAGGGTGCCATTCAAAGACTTATCAGCCAAAGTTTCTTGTAGCCTCTCTTTTTGCATACAGTATAATCATCTTGGCTAGTGCCATTACTGGGTAGATTGAACAAGGGATAAGCAGGGTGTAGATTGGCTAGTTGTAGGTGGAAAGGGGGGGGGGGGTTAGCATTGGGAATAGGTGATAAGGAGGAATGTGTAGTAAAATGCATAAATAAATTACAGGCTCATAATCTGAAATGTATCTTTACAATTCGCGAGAGGCTTGGCTGAAAAAATTGGAGAATTGGAGATAATGGTGTTGACAGAAAAGTATGATGTAATAGGTATAGCAGAAACATGGTTGAACAATTCTCATGACTGGGCTGTAAATTTAGAAGGATAGTCCTTGTTTAGGCATGATTGAGAACATTTAAACAATAACTATTGTTATTGATGTTAATGAGGAGGCAATATGGGTGGAATTGGGCAACAGAAAGGGGGGTAATGTCATTGTTGGTGTCTGCTACAAGCTGCCAAATGCTAGCAGGGAGGAAAGGAGTCAGCTTTATATGCAAGGGCTGCAAGATTGGGGACTGTTCTGATTATGGGGACTTTAATTACCCTGACATTAATTGGAGTAGTGGAAGTGCCAACACAGAAAAGGGTGATGGGTTCCTGAATTTTCTGCATGAACCTTTTCTTTTTTTTTCAGGTGGTTGAAGTTCCTACTAAAAAAAGGAGCTGTGTTGGATCTGGTAATATTGAATGTCAAGGAACATATTATAGATATGAAGGTAACTGGAGGCTTAGTGAATAGTGACCATGAAAGTGTCATTTAGTGTAGGCTAACAAAAGGGATAGCTGCGTTAACAAAGACTTTTAATTTTGGGAAAGCAAATTTTCCCAGATTAAAAATAGCTCTTCATCATATAAACTGGGATGATAAAGGTACTGAACAGAAATGGACTGTTCTGTTTAAACCATTTCACATCTAAAAAAACCCTCAGCACTCACGTGGCTTAATTCTGATGTAAAGAAGGAAATGGAAAGGAAGAAAATGGCATTTAAAATTTAACCCACTACTGGCCCCTTATCTTACACCCCTGCTCCTTATGGTTCTCCTGCAGTGTCTGTCCAAAGTATAGGAAAACTAAAGAGTAGGAAGTGTCTTCCTGTTCAAAAGGTTTTTACCTCTTCCTTGTCCTCTGAGAGGACAGTGGCATGTGCATCTTACTATTAATAAATGTGCACATTTATTAATAGTAAGAAGATGAGGACTGAAAATGTGGGGCCATTAATTAATGGGGATAAGTAGTTAAGGAGGATAGCAATAAAAAGTAAAAGGCTTGAACAAAATTTTCTCCTGTGTATACACTATAGAATTTCCATGCACAGACAGCATAGATTATAGTAGCTATAATGGTATAAAAGATGCAATTGCACTTTGGTTAACTGAGGAAATGGTGCAGAAAAATTTAAATTAAGGTTAATATTAAGAAAGCTTCTGGACCGGATAAAATACATCCTGAAATATATCTAATTCTAACCTGAAATCCTGCACAATGTCCTGTTGCCTGTTTGTGCTTCCTGGTTTATTGAAAAATAAAATAATTTATATTAACTTAAAGTAACAGTAAACACCCATTAAAAGCACCACAGAAGTACCCCAACACATCCATTGTACCTGCAGAAGGTGGGAAGGGGTGCAGGCTGGCCTTTTCTGCTGGCATACTGTTTACTGTTATATTTTATGGTTTTCAAAGTGGGTTGTCACAGCTGGGGGATGAGTATGTGCTAGCTCATATGGTTCCTAAGTCATAGAATTAAGCCCCTGATTTGTCACTCCAGTAGAGTGTTTAAGTGGGGATGTCTGATGACTTGAATCCCCTCAGTTGCACCTGGAGCTTTGGTGCACCTGGGAGGGGGGGGGGGTCAGAGGCCCAGCCTCTAATCACAATAGGGGCCCGGTCCCCTGACACACACCCTCCCAGATGCACCAAAGCTCCAAAATGTTTAAAAACAGCTGATTGCGTGTATGCAGGGCCGGGCCATTGACACACATGTGCACGATCACAGACTGCAGGTCCTTTTACCTCCCAGACCCCCCGCAGGATTGACGAGGGAGGTTGTTATGCCACTGGATCCCCCTTTTCTGCCTGCTCAGTGCAGTCTGCTGTTTCACTTTTCCTGGTGCCTACAGTTTGTTACATGTTTTTTTTTCACATATTGTTACGTAGAATGTTAATTGAGCTGTGAGTTAGAAGTAGCATTTGTCTGTTTCAAAAATATATCCAGTCTGTCCTGTGATTGACAGCAGCATAGAGAACTGTATGGATGGATGGAATGGCAGTTACACAGATAATATAGAAGGCAGGGTAAGAGCTTTTCACTTATTTTTAAAGGACCTTTCTTTTAAAACTTTTTAGAGACTTGACTTGCCCTTTAATCCTGCAGCTGCCGGTGGTGATTGCAGAGACTGGGTTTGTGTCCAATACTTCCTGTACCTACTACACTGTGATGGAGTTAGTGAGCAGGAAGAGGGACATAGAGATATCCTGGAGGTGGTTGTATAGCTGATTGGCCCAACCCATGACCCAGCCGCATTTTTTCCGTGGCCCCAAGCCGCTTTTTTTTCACACAGCTGCGGGTGGGTGGGGAAAGGGCAAGGCCAGAGGTGTTCTGGGGGTGTTACTTGGCAGGCCAGGGGCAGAGCTACTGCCTACAGTCCCTGCCAGTCTGTCCCCAGTCACTTTGTCACCTTAATTTCACTCCTCCATCCATCAGCTTCAACTCCCAGCTCTTTGTCTTTGAAACATGTTAAAAAGTTGTCCAAGACTCCCCACCTAATAGGAGCAACTACCATTGTCCCTTGATGTTTTCTGTCCTTTATCCATCTGGCCACCCCACCTCAAGGGTTAGACCAGGCCAATTCCTTTTTACCGTTATTCTCACTAGTTTACTAATTCCAGACTGGAAAGATACCCCGCCATCACCTTGAGACAGCTGACTCTAAACAGCCCCCAAGGTGCCCCAAATGCACAAAGCCTGCTCTAACACCCCTAAATATATAAATTGAAAATATCCAGGCCCACTTTTGTCTACATCCATATGCCTAACCACAAGACCCCCATTTAGTTGAATGAATTTAGGCATGGCATGATTAATCTTTATCCTCGCCCTTTCAAAAGCTTCCCATGAATTTTCCCCCAACCAAAATTGTTGAGCCACAATCTTTGACTAGATGAGGCAAACTCCTATCTAAAAAGCTAAAAAGCCATACTGCGCCTTTAGATTTACAGGCTTTGATTTATGATCTCCATAGAATACCATTGCAGCAGTTTACTACCGCACGGTATTCTACGACCGAACGTTCATTAATTAACGGACGTTTGGACATAAATTTACGATAACGATCATACATTTATGACCACGATCGTAAATTAATTAACTCGTGGTATTGCTAAAAAGCGATACCGCGGCTTTATAAATATGGCCCAAAGAATCAGAAGCTTCAGCCCAAGATGTGTCCCATGAACCACTTGTCACAGACCTTACTATGATACGTTATCGTTTATGCCTTACTTGGTGCCAATCTCACTAGAGCAGAGACTAAAATTGCTGGAGTTAACTATCCAGGAGAGCCAGGGAGGGCAAGTGCAGTATCCTTCATTTGACCAATTTATTGACTTTTTAAAGACTTTCAAAATAATATGCAAGAACTATTAAGTTCCAAGGGCTGAGTGGACAAAGATACTGGCTTGCAAATTTACAGGAAAGGCTTGTGATGTATATCGCAAAATACCATACTCCCAACAAGCCGGATATGAGTAGGGTTAAAAGAGCCCTGTTAATTAACTATGCCATTTGACCAGAAACTTATCGACAGACATTCTGCACCCTAAATAGAGTGGGTAGTCATACATATTTGGACTTTGGGAACAAATTATGAAGAGCATTTGACAAGTGGATGGCCACTAGCCAAGTTTAACCCCTGGGAGATCTAAGGCAGTTATGTCTACTGGAACAGTTTCTAGACAAGTGTCCCCTAGATATCAGAAGCTGGGTGTGGGATAGCGCTCCAAAAGCTATTGTGGCAAAACTTGCGGACACACGCTTAGAGGGACAAGCCCAATCCCAATGGCTGAGACCTAACCCCGCAACCTTATCAATAGTAACCCGTTATGAGGAATGACAAAGTGGTGGAACTCACATGCCCCATCTCACACAGAGGCCTTCCTGGCTCCTTGCAGGATCATCAGCTACTACTAGTAGGAATTGCTTTCGCTGTGGCTCTAATGCACATCTTCAAGCTGTATCCACATCCTTCCAGAGTATCTGCAAACTCTACAAGTTCCCAATTTGCTACTCCTGTGTGAGGGGCAACTTTGGCCAAGTAGTAAGTGGTACAGGCTGTTCAAGAATACACCCAAAGCAAACCCTATAAAATATGTGATAATGAGGGTCCACTGGAAGGATTCTAATCATATTATTCCTGTGATAATCAATGGTAAACCACAGAAGACTTTTTAGACTCTGGTGTGGAGGTTACATTACTTTGGTGGAAACTCATAATTTCTGCAGCAGACATTGTACCAGGGCATTTAGCCCTCATACTTTTAGCAGGAGGTACTCAGCGAGAGATTCCTGTGGCAAAAGTCACTTTGGATGTATGTAACAGGCCCATTTAACATTTTGTGGGGGTCATGGACCAACTTCCAGCCCTAGTTCTGGTGGGCAATGATATGGGACAGATTCTCTTCATCATCTCCCAGAACAGTCCCCCATTGCAACAAGTCAGCTTTAATCTGGAGACACAATCTACTTGATCAGGTAATCACTGACATAGTTACTGACCTATGCACCTATGTAGGAAAACATAATGAACAGAGAGGGGACAAAGTAGTATGTGAGAAGGGAGTGTATTACAGGGTAACTGAGGCTTTCCCTGATTGTCTTTGGGCTGGTATTAAACAATTTATTGTCCCCCAGGCCTATCGCCAGGAACTCTTGCGAATATACCTTTGGCTGGGCACCAAGGGGTGAAGCATACTCAACACTGACTTACAAAAAACTTTTATTGGCCAGAGTGGAGATCCACCTGAAACCAGTTAGGCGTCTATCTTCTACCTGGCCATGTGAAGCTAGTTTTTAATATCGTAATAAAGTATTGTATTTTTAACCTGAGTTTGACTGTTTTGGATTATCGAAGTGCACGGAGCCCTGTTCTATTTATTGTTAGTAATACTGTAAACACAAAAGATCAGCTCACTTAACAAACTCAAATCTGGTTGTGACCCAGAAGACAAATGATTAAGAGCATGTACCACTGACATGTTATCAGTTCTAAAATGTATAACCTTGTTTGCCAAAAAAGCACCCTAAAGGACCACAGCGACAATAATTGAGAACAGTTCTAACAATGTAATATTGGTCAGAAGCCCCTTTGATGCCCACACACTAGGACAAGTCGTGGCACACAAGGAACCCAGAAAAAAAGACCACCCCATTGCTTCCATAAACAGCTGCAAATCCTCATGCCGTGTCATTGAAATTCCCATTGAAATTCTTTAGAAAAATAAAAAGAGAAATTCAAATAACCAAAAAAGGAATTACACCTAATAAATTTATATGATTATGGCAGACTACTAAGAAGACTAAAATCCACTCAATATTTGCAAGGAGACAAAGCTAGCAAAAACCTAGCCAACAAACTAAAACACCAAGCAGCCAAAATTAAAAAGCTTATATCTCCTCAGACACAAAAGAAAAAATTATTAACCCAGAAAACATAGCTGACTACTTCAGCCATTTCTATAAAAACCTTTACAATCTACAAGACACAATCCCAAAACCTAATATAGATGATATTAAGGAGTTACTCAACAACCTAGAACTCCCCACCCTAACTACCCAACAAGCAGAAGAACTCAACAATCCAATACAGGAGACCGAAATTGCTCTAGCAATAAAATCGTTAAAACCAAATAAATCACCAGGACCAGGCGGTCTTACCAATGAATATTATAAACAATTCCAATCAATACTGATTCACTCCCTAATCCTTACATTTAATAAAGCAATAGAAGAAAGCATATTCCCTCAAGAAATGATCAAAGCTTTAGTAATTCCTATACCTAAACAAGGTAAAAATCCAGCACTAACAACAAATTATAGGCCAATTTCACTACTAAATATAGAGTTAAAAATATATACAAAAATACTAGCTACAAGATTAAACAAATACCTACCTTCACTTATCCACACCAACCAGGTTGGCTTTGTCCCCAACAGAGAGGCTATAGAAAACACAAGAAAAATAATCAATTTGATTCATAAATGTAATAAAAGAAAAATAACAGCCCTTTGCATAACACTAGATGCTGAAAAGGCGTTCGACAGGATAAATTGGAGTTATATGCAAGTAGTATTAGACAACGATGGCTTCCCACCCACATACAAAAAAGCAATATTAGCACTATACAGAAACCCCTTAGCTCAAGTATTTTCATCACAAATGCTTTCCCAAACATTTGAAATAACCAACGGGACAAGACAGGGATGCCCTCTTTCCCCTTTAATATTCGCTCTTTTGATGGAACCGCTTGCACAAGCAATTAGACAAGATTCAGGGCATCAAATGCAATAACACTACACATAAAATAGCATTATTTGCTGATGACATTATACTTACAATAACTAACCCAATACAATCTATTGCATCTGTTGCTATGTCACCTTCTTAGCTGCTAAGTTGGTATTAAGAACACCCACTAAGTCTGAGTATTTTATCCCTTGCTAAGCGTCATTTTCGCAAAACTGAATCAATCTCAATGCCGAGGAAAGTGAGACAAGTATTAGGATGTATTGTCTTGTCTGGGGCCAAAGGAATTCCAAATTGTTCTTCAATTGTAAGTGCCCATGTTTTTTTGCCCATGTTCATTCTTCCCTCAGGGACGTGTTCCCCGGACCATTTCCCAGGCCCCAGAGCTATTGACAGTAAATTACCACTGCTATTCAAACCGTTATTTTAGGCAGCATTTTTTCTGAACTTTTTTCCCCATTAAATTTAATGGCAATATGTGAGGATCTCCTGCTGTGCCGAATGTTACCTCTGGGTGTCACTGCTTTGTGTTCCAAATGTCACCTCTAGTTGTCGCTGTTTCTTTGTTCCTGTTGTTCCGATATTCACCACTAGATGTCTCTGTTCTTTGTTCCGTCCGCTGGCTCATGAACTACCCACCAGCAGCAGGCCGTTTCACCTTTTGGACATTATTATTCATGACATTCAATTGTTATCAGTCTTCAGCTATTTAAGAACTCCACCCATTCCTATTCCTTGCCAGATTGTCGCTTATTGTTGCTGCTCTCATCATTCCATTTTTCTGTTCATTTTCCTGTTCATAGTCTTAGTCATTTGTATATAGTCCTAGTCATTGTATTTAGTCATTGTGTAGTAGCCTAGTCTTTTCTATAGTCTTTTGTATATAGTACTATTTACCATTTCACTGTGTGTTTGGTGTGTACAATAAACTGGTTAACCTTGCACTTTACAAGGGCACTGGTAGGCTCTGAAGGGACCTAAAAAAAAGTGGGGGGGGAAGGTTAGTTAGAGATTCAGCTACCATTTCAACTTTATTTGTTTTTTGAGTATACTTATGCTTTAAACCAAGAGTGCTACAGTCAGGTTAAGCCACAAAGTGGATAAGCCTGGGATAGTAGATACCATTAGTATCTCATTCTGTGGAATGCTACCCCTTTATTAGTGGCATAGCCTATAAATATGACTGATGGTTTGTTTGTCTGCATGGTCAGAAGTTTTTGAGCCACATCAAAAAACAAAGATAGCATGAGTAAAATATGTTGATATGATTGGCTGAGATACTTGCATTTAAAATATAGACAAATGTTGTGAATGTGAAAGCAGCAAGATTATTCCAGCATTTGATGATTTGAGGTCAAGATAAAACACATTTTACCATATACCTGCAAACTGGTAAATAAAAGAAACATAGAAAAAATTACCATACTTCCTCTTCATGCTGGGAAGGCAAGCATTAGGTTGTATTAGTACTATGGTGTTATCATTGTAACACACACAGTCTAGTTCACTTGGCTGGGTACACACAAGGGGAATATTTGTCCCGACTGAGCGTACACTACAAGCGAGCACTTGGCTGCACAAACTGTTGGCCGTGGCCACTATTGCTGCGACCGACAGTTCGTGCGACTGATCGTCTGGTCCCATAGGGAACCACACGATCGGGCATGGTTTACCGACACATCCGATCCGGACAGTATTGGTCGATTGGGCTAAAAAATCTGCCCGTGTGTACCCAGCCTTATAAACTATACATGTAGCAGAGAAGTGACTCCCCCTTACTGTGACTACCCCTATATTGTAACACCCCCTTTTTATGACTGTATTTATGTAAATGTGACATTAACATCTAATACTGTAACATCTAATTCATAAACTATTAATGTCTATTAATGTTTAAACCACTGGCAACAAAAGTGGGTACACCCCTAAGTGAAAAATGTCCAATTTGTGCTCAATAGGGTTAAGGGTTGGAGACATGCTTAGCCACTCCAGCACTGCACCTTTACCCTCAGTTTCTTTAGCCAGTCAGTGGTCGTCTTGAAGGTGTGTTTGGGGTTGTTATCATGTTGGAATACAGCCCTGTAGCCCAGTTTGCGAAGGCATGGGATTATGCTCTGCTTCACAGTGTCACAGTATATGTTGGCATTCATGGTTCCCTCAATGAACTGTAGCTCTCCAGTGCAGGCAGTACTCTTGCAGACCTAAAATATCACACTCCCACCATGCTTGAATGTAGGCAAGATGCCCTTGTCTTTGTACTGCTCATCTGGTTGCAAGAACACAAGCTTGACACCATCTGAACCAAATAGATTATTCTCATCACACCACAGAACATGGTTCAAGTAATTCTAGTCTTCTTGTCTTTGCCAAACTGTTTGTGGACTTTCTTGTACATTATCTCAGCCATTCAGGTGAATTTGATGCAGTGCACAGCATATGTCATATACTGCTGTCACATTGCTGAAACAATAATAGGGTAACTAAAGGGAAAAAAACAACTTGGGCTAGAAACAAAGTACAAAGCGCATTGTACATAATGCACCTACTCAGAGTGACATCAACCCAATGACAGTGAAGGTACATGGTTTTAAATTTGTCCCATGAGAGCTGCCATCTTGTCTCCTCTTCCTGTATCCACTGGGTATAGCATATGCCCAAAAGTCATGCCTTTGAGAATAAATAGCAATCTCATCTCTATTTTGCATGTATACTTACTAATTAACTAATTAACACTGCACATACATTAGATTACAAAAAGTAATGCACTTTTATGAGCACTGAAAACCATGAATATGGATTTTAATCGAACAAGCTTTCTAAATCCTGTTTAAACTGGATATTTATAGTTATGGTTGTTTGTTTTTTCTAATACTGTAGGTAAGCTGAACAAAACAATCCTTTTCTGGGAAACTTTAAGATCTAAGGCACTTGTTTTTTATGTCCCATTAATTGCCCCAAGAGAAAGAGCAAATTCACAAAGATACCAAAAGCTGCTGGGTTATTTATGAAATTAACCTGTGGGTACTATGGGTCAGCTCCCATAATCCACCTTATCTGGGACACCCAGTAATGTTTGTAGTTTATTTCTTAGCTAACATGGATGTAAGAAATACAATATTAACAATTTAGTTAAAGGCTGGGGAGTCGAACCTGTAACCTTATGTACTCTGTCATGCTAAAAAGAAAGCTTTCTACCACTAACCCACTAGGGAGAAAATAAGTACCTATAGAATATTTATCTTTTGCAAGGAAAATTATGAAAAAGAAAAGAAAAAAAACCCAGTAAATCAGGTGAGGATTTGAACATTTTTCCCAATGGTCTGTGTGTTTCTAAAACCAGCACTTTAGCAGGGGGCCACCACTGCAAACACAGATGATGTAGGTACATGTAAAATCAGTTGACTATTTTGTATTGCTCCACGCTGGTTTGGAAAGAAAAAACAGAGCAGATATATATAAAGTGTACATGTAGAATGTTAGAAAATGGGACTTACCTTCGCTTCATTCCCACGGTTATCCTCCACTTCTCCGGGAATCCTCTCTTTCCAGTGTGCTCTTGGCTCCTGTTTGTTTTTTTCAGGGGGCACCCACTTCTGCCTGTTCCTCTCTCACATGGGCACGTGTAATAGCTTCCAATTACCTCCTCTGTCTCTGCAGGTAGAAGATTGCACAGACTCAGAGGAGATCCGATAATTTCAATCTGGTCCAATCCTGGCCATCTCTCTCTTCCTTTTGTACCTGGCTGATTTATTAACCTTGCATCATCACTTACCACTTGCCCGTTAAAGCATTAGGTTTGCCTTGCTGCTGGAGCATTTCCTTGTCAGTTCCTTGCTCTTTATCTCTGCTGGTTCCTAACCCACCTTACCTGGCTCCCTGCTCAAGGTTTCCTGTCTTTGGTGTTCTTTCCTTCTGTTACCTGCCCTTGACCTTTCTCTGACCATTCCTGTCTGCCTTGTTTATGTCCTGGTTTTCTCTCAGGTATACCCGGCCTTAGCATCTATACCTTGCACTTTAAAGGGCAACTATAGTGAAAAAAAAACTTTGTCTGTATACAATGTATAGATCACTTAGTATAAGCTGCCTTACTTTCATGTTTCTGTGTGGCTTTGTTTCTTCACACTGGCAGAAGTTTGTACCAAGCTGTGTAGTCCCCCTCCCCTCTCTGTCTACTCCCCCTCAAGCAGCGACGGGCTGTATACAGAGTCCGAGCATTGTCAGTTGAAAGGACTTTAAATGAAGTGCTGACATCCTGTTGACCCCTCCCTTCCAGAGGTAGACTGCAAGCAATCAAAGTGTGGAATAAAGTAGCAATATGCTGAAGGGAGGGGCAGAGGGGGAGAGAGGAGGACAAGTGGTGCTGAGATTCTTTACAAGTAAGTTACTGAACTCTGCCTGTTCTCTAACTTTGCTAATTGTTATTTACTTTTTACCTAAAGTTCATATCTCTCCCCCTGCTTAGCTGAGATCATAATCACTGAAGAGAGAGTCAGTGTAACAGCAGCTTGTAGTGAGACCTTCACAAACACAGGTGACACTGCTTGTTGTCCTGTTACATTTCAGTTGCTTTAGTCTATATATTTCATAGATTGCACTGTGTGTCTTGTTTGGTATATAGTCTGTATTACTGTATTATATATACTGTATTAGTGTTCCATTTGAGTCGCTGGTTTTGTATGTACAGTATATAAGATTTTTTTGGGGGGAGGGGCTGTTTTATAGTGTGTTATGCTCATATTGCTGGGTTAATGGTTTATTGATTGTGTTTAGCACTACAGCATTTGACTATATGTTGCACATAGTGTGGGTGAGAGAGTGTGTGACAGTACTGCAGGGGAGCTTTGGATTCTGTGGGTGTGTGCCTTTGAGTGACAGATGAGGTGTAGCAGCTCATACAAATCACAGCATATTCAAAGGCTTATATCTCGGGGACTATGTAGAATTTAAAGAAACTAAAGGTACCCTGGTGGATGGGATGACTTATAGGATACATTAGAAGAAATTAAAAAAAAACATTTTCTCACTATAATTGCCCTTTAAGAACAGGGGGTAAACAAGTACAGTGAGGTGCATGAAGCCTCCTGATGATCAGGGGCTTGTTCATAGGCGAAGATAGATAGAATGGGGTAAAGTTGTATACCCGGGAACTCTAGGCATTTCATAGGAACTTTATATTTTTCTAGAAACATAATGGAAATAAATGGAAAAAAGTAAGCCTGGGGATTTGAATATCTGACTCCATGGACTGTATGATCCTAAAATCTTGGCATTTATATGTTGAGCCACCATATACATTACACAATACATTAGTTTATGGAGAACTATTAAGCTTGAATTTATGAAGAGAACTGTAGTTTCTATATGGTTCTCGCAAAGTATCCCCTGTGCAGCTACTGTGTGCCTATGATTAAGGACGTCTTAGTCCGAAACGTGCCAGGCGTGGATTAATAAATCTTCATTTTGAAGGAACACTGCAGTGTGGTTTCTTTTCATCCGGTGACCTGATGTTGAGTGCGGAGCTTGCTTCTTCTATTTTCCCTGTGCAGCTACTGCAGCCAAATCTGTATTCCTTTGCGCTATTTTAGTGCATCTTTTTAGCAATAGCAAATGGCTAACAATAAAGTGGTATTTAACCAGAGCTACAAGTGCAATATATGTAAATGAGCCCTACTGTGTGTCATTTTGTTTCAAAATCCACAATAAATCAGTATAAGTCTCTTTTGTGGAGATTACTGAGTATGTTTACAGTTTACAGATATTTAATGCTATATTTAATGAAGTTGCCTCTCACTTAGTAATATACAGCAAACTGTTTCACTCCAAACAACTTATTAGCCTGCAGGTATCTCCTGCCAAGAACCGGAGTGCGCATCCACTCCACACTGCCATATTACAAAGGAAGCAAAAGGGCCACTCTTCCGGAACTGGATAACTTTATTTACACAAACAAGGAAAACAGCATCATATGGCGCAGGGACTGCCTTAGTCATAACTAAGGGGGCGTCAGATGATGCAGTTTTCCTGGATGCAGTTATGCAGTTCTGGAAGTGCAACTTCTTTTTTTCCTTCTTACCAAGGAAGTTTTGTTTGATTAAATCAGAATATGATTATTTGATTTTTTTATTCTTATAAACTATATCAATCACTTAAAATTTAAAGTCCCCCAAATTATTATATACAAATATTTTTAGAAATAAAGTTGTAAAATTCCTGCAGCACACCAATACATAAGGATTGCAGTTTACCCTTAAGCTTCCTATTTCTAAACATTTCAGTCATGTAATTTATACCCCACCTTGTACTTAAGATTTTGGCAGACCTCTTATTGAGCCCCCCAGAGACCCAGCCCATCCAAACACTGGCATACTGTACACACGTACACAGCAGAAAAGGTGGAGACACTTCTCATTGGAAGAAGAAATGTTAGAGAACTGTACAGCCTATAAATTAGTTAATGCTCTCTCATAACCGTACTGCATAGAAGGACTGTACTAGGATTCTAATGCTAAGCAAGAGACCATGAAGGGCATCTGGTAAGTTATCAGAAATGATATGCTATAGCTACAATAGAGAGACCGGTAGAATATAAACACTTGATTTATAACACGCAACACATAACAAACTTTATTGTTGTAATGTCATTCACTTGTTTACAACAGTTTACAACAGTTCAATGTGATTTAGCCACTTTTTGAAAAATAGAGTAGGCAGAAGCAAAGAACGAATGCTCCAAATCACTAATTCATTGTAATATGCTGTAATTTAATAGTCATTTTATAGTCTTGTTAGGGTCTTTTTACAACATATGTAAAAATAAATTTGCTCCACACACCTGCTTCATCTGTATCCATTTACCCTAAATACAACCTTGTATGGATCATATGGACAGGAGCACCTGATTTTCATTATCGTTATATTTTATAGCTTTTGCTAATTAACCTAGAATTCTAGGTAATAAGTCTGTGAAAGGCATTTATACTTACAGGTACAACACAATGCACATATTGGGCATATCTGTTAACATTTTGCAAAACAACCTCAGTAATGCCAAAAATGGTACTATTCTGCATAAAATTATTCATTATGTGAATTAGCCTTAAGTTATTTAGTAGGTATAAATTTGTCATTTACAGTGTGAATCATTCTGTACAGGAAGTCAGGATTTCTAATCATAACTGCTTCCTTTTAGTAGTTCCTAAGCCACTTTTGGTACAGTATGTGCCCTTTTGGTACAGTATCCTTTTTTGGGGTTTAAGAAGTTCAAACTATTTTCAAATGAATTCAGAACAGCTCAGTTAGCATGGTTAGCAGCAAATTTTTGCTATTGCAAGGTAATATAGAAATCTTAATTTTTAAAAATGTGTTTTTTTAGGAACATTTCACTTGCCTTGTATATCTGTAGCTTGCTGGTACATTGGGTGTCATCGACCATAGAACATCACACAAGTAAGTGAAATTATAGCTTTATATAATTTGTATTTAATATGGAAACAGTGGAAGTGACCAAGGTCAAAGACAGGGAGATGTGTGGGAGTTAGACATACAGAAGGGAACAGTGACAGATGGCTCTTAATACTATATGATGCTTTTGTTTTGACTTATAGGTTGCCCCATTAACATACATTAAGGTTCTGCTTTGATTTAAGGGGATATAATGGTCAGACCCAGGGGAAGTAAGGTGGAAATAAAGAGCAATAGTTATGCATCTAACATTCTTCGCTCATTATTGTGCCTGAGATGAAAGTAGGTTCATTACATGTAAATTTGTTTAATACTTTATTATACCTACCTCAATGCAGTGTGTAATATAACAAAGAACGTTCCATAAAGATGTAGTCTAGCCTATGATGGAAATGTATGTTGAACACAAAGCTAAATAAATGTAACCATATTATATGTATTTTCCACCTATCAATATCTATGTCTATATGGTCTACATACAGTGTTGTGGGCTTTCTTCATTTCCCTTGGCAACTCAGTAACAAGGTGTTGTGTGGTTCCCACATAGTTATCAACCTCATCAAGATGCAAACACGCAGCTTTGGCATGAATTGCCCTTTGATCCTCTGTCTCTGGGTTTCCGCCAAACCCTATATCGTATTTAATTGCAAACACAGTTCATGTCAGATGGGGGCTCAGAGTTGTTTTGCAGAGCCAATGCTATTAAAATAAAAGACCTTTGCAGGCAGGTCTGCTCAGCAGAAAGGGCTCTCTGTGTACAAGGATGTGCTTTGCCCAGATCCTACAACTCAAATCTCTTTCCTTTAAAAACCAGACCTGAGTAAATTTTTTCCAAAAGGATTCTAGGACATATTGAATTCATTTGTAAAGAAAAATGTTTATTTTTCCACCTCACAGCAGCTGCATTCAGAGAGGCAGAGCCCTGATTGTTTACATTAAGGTGGTCATTTATTTGATCTCCTCTCAATTTCTTGTAAATGTCAATAACCGCAGCTGCCCTGCTGCAAACTGCCAGTCTGCCCAAGGTTTCATACCAATAAAGAGACAGGAATTATTAAAAGAGATCTAACCTCTGTACCTGGTTGTTAACAGTGACTCAGTATTTCCTGTCCTTGGTTTATTTACAAATAAAGGTTTACTGTATATTTACTATAATTTCTCCACCCCATGTCTTGTAGAAAACCATTACTGACATTTGACATGTGTTTATCCCCACCTAAGATTACTGTTTCTTGGCCAGAAAAATGGGCCATAATAGAACTTTTAAGACTTTATCAAATGAAATATTAAAATAAAATGATATTTAGTTAACAGCCATGTCCATTATTCTTATGCTGTGTTCAGCATGTATCATCAAGAAAACCATTGTTGCACAAGGCATCAGGAATGTTAAAGCATTAAAATAAGTGGAAATGTAGACTTTCTTTGGGAAACGCTTAATATTGTTTTTTGTTTTTTTCCTCAATAGGATTCCCGTTTAATATAAAATTCAACCATGTGCAGCACAAATGCCCACCCATTACCCAGGAACAAGATGACCTTCCAGGTAAGCAGAGTAAGAGAGCAGTGCAACAATGAATATTATTCAAAAATAATATGCTACACACAAGCACACATGAACACACCACATGAACACACACTATTGAATACAGTTCCATTGCTTTGATGGAAAATCTATTTCCAGTACATTTTTTGAACCCTGGTAAACAGCTGCACACAAGTGGATTGGTAAATGAGCCAAAATGGGGCTAAATTGTGTTATTTTTTGTATGTTATAGAACTAAAGGAAAATATGATTTATTTCTTTACAAAATATGAGGGTCAGCAATACTTGCCTCTCCCTCTATATAAAGCTGGCACTGAACTGCAGAAACAGGCGCTTGTGGCGCAATATCAATAGGTTACACTTATTGGAGTCTTATTCCCTAATGCATTGGCAAGTTCCTGGCCGTGCATGCTCAGGGAGAATACTGGAATTCGCTGTAACATCACATTTGTCTGTTCCTGTATCTCTGTGTTGGCCGTAGAGCACACAAAACAGAGGAGTTAGGGCCTGGTAGGTTAGGCATAAAAGTATTGCTAACCCCTTGTTTTAATGTAACGTCAGTTCTTCTTTAATGTTACCTTTTCTTTGAATTAAATCATGGATTCATGTTTATAGCAAGTTCAATACAAAAAAAACACTGCACAATGGTTTCACTGCTAATCTGATTAACTTCTATTTTTCCACTAATATTAAACTATTGCCTCTGCTTGCAAAACTTCCTAGACAAGGATCTAGACAAGGACACACTCCCCATTTTGTTTCAGGACAAAGTCTTGCAGTTGCTTTCAATGAAATGTCTGCTTACTTTAATCTTCATAAAGTTTCTGTTGATCAAGTAGTAATATTTAGGAATACATTCCCAGTCAGGAAAAACCCATCAAAATCTTAATCCCACTCTTACCAATTTCCATAAAACACAGAGAGCTTCTTACCCAGCTGTTAACCTGTGACAGTAAGACAATACAAGACAATATGACCAACTTTGTGCATATTAACCTGTACAAGTCAACAGTCTAGGTCAACAATCTTTGTACAATACTCACACATACACTAGTGAAATGCGCTTGTGCATATTAACCCCCCCAAAAAACAACACTAGGGGCAGTTTAAGCAGCAAACTGTCTTGTCTTAAAGTCATGCTAAATGATTTATCAGCGGTTAGCGTAACTGCAAAACTAAACAACCTTCTAACAGCTGCTGGTCTTCCCATTCAGTATTTACCCAGAGTTGCAAAAGTGATTTTATATAGCTTGGGCTGGATTCCTTTTAGTTGGAAATATAAATCCTACTCAGGTCATAAAATAGAGCATTGGACCTGTGTGTGGGGGGATTTGCACCCTATTAGTAATTGGAATCCTGTTCTGTCTTTTAGACAAGCCAGGATAATGACACATATTGTACCAATCCAGATACTAGATTAGGAAGGGGACAACACAAACACACTGCTACAAAACTGCTATATTGCAACATGTTTGGGACAAACAACAATGAGGTGTGAAACATGTTGCAAACAAGGAAGCAGCTTGTCTGTCTCTTCTTCATCATCTAGTATCTTGTATGTGAAGAAAAATCATTCCAAAGCCAGGCAAGACTGACAAGGTTTCCTTCTACTTCCCATGGCAGGATGATAACTAATAGTTATATGCAGTGTAGTTTGCAAAGGGATTCTCTCACCTTCCCACAAATTACATATATAAACACAGACACCTATAAAAAAAAGTAGTTATTTAAGTGAGATTCATATGAAAATATGTAAATTTACTATTAAGATTGAATATTCTGAATAACGTCAGCATGTCATCGTTCTTAAGTAGTCCTTGCATAATCAATGAATTTGCTGTCTATATTAAGTTTGAATTTAACCTTTATTGCCTACCTGCTGTCTCACCTGATTTCTCCTTATTCTAGGCTTTGACTTGATTTCCAAGTTCCAGATTGACAAAGCTGCTTCTGTGGGAGCTATTAAAACAGTTGTAGGCACATCTCCATACCAAGTGGCCTATCAATTGACCCCAGCTGTTGACTTCAGGATTCAGACAAGGTAAAGTATTAAACTTACACTTAGGTTTTTCTACTTAACACTGGTGAGGCTATACTGCAAAATGCAAAGTATATTTATTAATATGCATTTCTTCTATACCGTGGATGATTTTTGTTTTAAATGTTAGATGTTTGTTTTAGTTTCTCAACACAACAATAGTTTTTAGGCCCGAGAAATAATTAAATTCCATTTATCTATAAACTTGAAATGTACTTTTCTTTTATAAACAGAATAACTGAGTTTAATTTATAAACGAGAAACCATAACTACTGAACACAAGAAACATTCTTATAACAAAATAAATGTTACACCTTAGTAAAAAAAGTAGAATTTATATTTTCTGTAGTGCCATCTAGTGGTTAAAAGTGTAATACATGAGCTGTTCACACTTGTGGTACTGAAATGAAAATAGAATGATTTTTTTTATTAACCCATTTCATGCACTAATATTTAAAGTAATAGGCTGTGAGTGTGTGATAGGTTACTAAGGGGCTTATGCAATAAGAGCTGCTACGAAATGTTTGCCTGCAATATGAATTTTCAACAACCAATTAGTTTGGCTTTTAACCTTGTTACTGCAGTTAGATAATATCAGATTGGTTGTTGAAAATGAATAGCACAGGCAAACTTTGTCCCCTTTTATTGCATCAAACCTACTGTAAGACTGTAAGCTCTTTAAGGCAGTCTAAGAATGGAATTCACTCTGGTGCAAAATTCTGTATGGTGGTGCACAGATAAGTTTCATTATTATTGCAGAAATAAAAGGTGTTGTATGAGAAGTTTAATGATGTACCCACTCCTTGCTTTGTAGGGATAGTAAAGAAAATATTTTACATGATCAGAGGAATTTAGTAAGTGCTGCAAATGCGATATTGCATCTAAAGGAGTTGAGCACATGTGGCTCTCTGTACATTCCCCTGCATAATTTCCAATTGTCACAATAGATTGTCTTAAGGAGAAGGGGAATATGTTGACCATAAGATTTCCCTTTAAATGCATTCCCTTCACTTAGATTAAAAAAAAACAGGCTGTGGTTAACTGTGAAATTTTACCTTGCAACTCTAGTTAGTGATGGCTGAAAAGGAATAGAGCACTGTTTAGAGCAGGACTGCCCAACCCATTGGACCTTAAGGCCTCATGTGCGGCTCCTGACCACCTTTCAGGCCGCATAATAGATTTATAGGCCTATAATTCTTATTAAAACATGCAGCAGGTTTAGAGTCACAAATTGCCACTAATAACAAACTATAGTGATTAAATAACCTTTAGGCTTGAATGCAAAAAATGTTGCACTTAACACTTTACACTGTATTTACTGACCTAAAGATGCATCTGCAGTTTTATAGTGACAATATATCCATCTGAAGTTTTTGAAGTTTAACAGTTGGGGACCTCCACTTTTCAGCTTTAGACTTACTTGGTAGCTCTGAATTTCACATGGTGCTTAGTTCCTTAGTTACCGTGAAACATTTTCAATCCTTTACTCACATTTACGTTTCTAATGCATGTTACACACTGTATTGTATTCAATGCAAATAATAGGTTATAATTGATTAATTAAATACCCCTGAAAGGGAGCTACACAGACTGCAGGTTTTAATGGGGAATACATGTATGTAGTAGAATATTATTTATTTCAACAAATCACTGGTGTTGGTTGATTTGGTCAGTTTCAAAGGTGTCTAGATTTGAATGTACAATCTCTCAATTTAATGTCAACATCAACCTTAAATACATACCCTACAACATTCCCCTTTATATAGTTACACTTATAGAAACTCATACCTCATACTCATACCCTAAACATCTGATTGGTTAGGGCAAAATTAGCACCATTTTTAATGATAAGAACTTTTATTACATCTACCTGATAGTGTTCTCCTAACATATTTATTGCTGCCCTGAAAGATGTATCTTTCGTAACATTTAAGTAACTGCCTAGTAAGGGATGCTAGGAGATGAAGTTCAACTATCAACCAGGACAATGAAAAAAAGTGTTGTCCTGCCCTAAATGACTAACTAACAGTAGCTGATGAAATGCAGGACTGACTAGCAATAATGTAGCTCATGAACTAGAGGGCTGACTAACAATAGCTCATGAACTGGAGGGCTGCCTAACAGTGGCTGATGAGCTGGAGGGCTGACCAGCACTGGCAGGTGAATTGGAGGCCAAACAAACTGGGCTGGTGAACTGGAGGGCTAATCTACATTGGCACATGGAGGGCACACATTTTTTAACTATAAAAATTTAAGGAACATTGCTAAAAAATGTCATTCCCACACCCCCGGCCCAGCTTACAAACACTTACTACCTCCTGCTGCTCTGTGTTCCTCACTCTCTTGGACTGCATCACACCTCACACCAGCTTGATTTGAAGATCCTTCCTCCGTTCTTCCTCTCCTAGGGGGCCTGCATTAAGGTGGGATGTGGATCTCTGGATGCCCTGACCCCGAGATACACTTCATAACATGCAATGCCAGTGAAGACCCAGCCTCCGACGTGCAGAAAACTTAGCAGCTATAATTGTAATAGGCAGGAGTGGTTTGACTAAATATGTCTGGTTAAACTTTTTTGGGACATCAGCAATGGGAGCCGCTACTGATCCCAATTAGGTCACGGGCCTTGTGTTGGGCACCAATGAGTGAGGGCAGTTGAAAATAATAACAGGCTACTAGTATAGTATAGCGTAGTACTTGAGTTTAAATAAAGAATGTCCATCTAGTGCAATCTACTGAAAGGAATTCACATACCCCCCTTCATAAAGTTTTTTTTTTTTTGCCTTCCTTTAGATCAACAGTTAGGCAGGATATGTGGATATTGCTGAGTAGGTTGGACTAGATGGACAGAGGGGATGAGGAGAAGGAGAAGTATTGTCATTCTTGGAATTGGAAGGGGGGAGGCAGGAAGAGTATTGCCGTTCTTGGATATGCAAATTTTTAAAGGTTTTCTGGTAATATACTATACTACTCAGTAATACCCACATTTCCTGCCTCACAGTTGATCCAGAGTAAGGCAAAAACATTATGAAGGGGGGGAGGGGGTAAAGATCTTCCTGAAGTGGCAATCAGAAATGTCCTTGAATCAATATGTATCAATACCAGTAACATGCAACATTCCTAATTTTTTTAAACCAATCCAGCTTTTATTAAAAACTACCTGCCATCACCATGTCCAATGGAAGACAGGTCCATAGTTTTATTTTTCTCACTGTGAAAAACCCCTTAGTTTATTGTATGATCTAGGGGCATATTTATAAAGGTTTGTTAAACTTTTCGCCTTCTTTAACGCAGCGTTTTCACCTAATTTGGCCTTTTTGCTATTTATAAAGCAGTGCTAACCAGTGGCGAAAGGTCATTACCGATACATTTCGCTTTTCGCCATACATCGCTGTGGTAACCGCTCAAGCATATTTATAAAATGGTGAAAAGTGTATTTTTGCGTTAAGTTTAGCCATTCCAATTCGCCAAGTCTGAGGTCGCGAAAACGCATAAGTGGCCATTTATTTAGCCTGTAATGGGTCCATGGAGGTGTCAGTACATTGTAGAGTGTACAATGCGAGCATCGAATCCGCGATTAAATTGTACATGATACCTAGGCGCGAACATCGAATGTTCGAACACGAGAGCTCGAAAATAGCGACAGTGAGAGTAAAATTGATTTTTCGAATGTCCTGGATATTCAAACATGTTTGTTCCCCAGACCATTTCCCAGGTCCCACAGCCATTTACATTAAGTTACCATTAATATTTTATTTGTATTTCATTAGAACTTTTTTTAACTATTTGACTCCCATTGACTTTAATGGGTCTGTTTTGAAACTTTCTAAAGTTCGGCCATCTCTAGTCACAAAGAGAGAGATCGTAAACTGTACTGATCTTCTTCTTCTGTGTCTCCAGGACAGCTTGCTTTCTATTGGCCCTTGTGCGTGGGTATTTTTCAGGATGTTGAACTTTTAACTCCTACTGCAAATGATAAGCTTGTCGGTTAGCCGAAGTTGAGACATGGAGGAGGTAACAGAGGGGAGGGGGAAGGGGGGAGTGATGCACACAGATCTGACACCATGGAAAAACAAAGTCACTGACAGAGATAGGATTAAGGCAGCACAGAGTACATGAATTTAACTTTGTAAAGGGGCAATGTGTTTTTTTTTACTATAGATGCCCTTTAAGTCAACCCAATGGGATTTTGAGATATTTTCTTCAAAATCTATAGGGTCCAATTAAATTTAACAGTAAATTTTACAGTAGCAGCTGCAGTTTAAGCCAGACTACCCCTGTCCTTAACTGTCCTTTAAAAGGTTGAGCTCACCGGCTGTACTCAACTCACTTTTTAGTGTTGGACCAGGCAAAAAGGATGACACGCATCTTGCAGAGTGTGTTTTCCTATTGGTAAGGCCATGGGTCGAAAATGGGAGGTGGGACAAGGTGGCACGGCAAGCACAACCTTCTAAATGGCAGTTTTATCCTCTCCCACCTTTATTTTTATCTGTATAAAGACTTAGTAGGTATAATAGGAGATTAAAAAACTTCCAAGACCACTGCTAAGATCAACATGCTATATTTACCATCTATATCAATAGGAATAAACACACTCTAAATTCAGATTCATGTGCTATTATTATTCATGCTGAAACCTCCCGAAACATTGTGTGTGAGACTTCAGCATGATTAATAAAAGCACACAAATTTTTAAATAGAATGTGCATCTTCCTTTTGTTATAGATCTCTCCCATCTTACTCTAAATGATACTGTTACATGCCTTATAGTTAAACCTTCAGTAAAGATACCCTTTAAAATTAAAGAGTATATAGGAGCACCAACCCATAGGAAACTTATAATATTATGGTAAGGGGAATATTCAGGGTTATTTAATATGAGTTCTTATCGTTAAAAATGGTGCTAATTTTGCCCCAATCAATCAGATCTTATTTAACATTTGAAAGCTAACATCTGATTGGTTGGGGCAAAATTAGCACCATTTTAAACGATAAGAACTTTTATTGAATATCCCTGATTATCCCTTGTATTGTTGTTTGTGGAATACAATTTTCATAATCTTAGATTTACACAGGGAAAAACTCTTCTCTAACCTACTACAATTTTATGTTTATTTCATAGAGCTACTGCCAACTTATGCATTATTAGTATATAGAATGTTCAGAGGTGCCTTATGGTTTGTAACTGTGTTTTTTTAATGCAGACACATCTATGCCAGTGGCCTACCAGAGGAATATTCCTTCATGTTTACCTTTCGAATGAATGAAAGTACAAGAAAGAAATACTGGAGTATCTGGGAGATTTTAGATTCTGATGGAAAACAACAGGCTGCTATCAACTTCAATGGCCCAAAAAAGGCTCTTGAATTTGTGTACAAAGCATCAAATGGGCTAATTAACACTGTCACCTTTCCCAATCTTCCCTTTCTGTTTAACACCAAGTTTCATAAAGTTTTGTTCAGCGTGGAAAAGAACAAACTTACTCTTTTTATTGACTGTATTAAAGTGGATTCGTTCACTTTGGTTCCTAGAGGGAAAATCAGCGTTGATGGTTATACAATAATAGGGAAGCTGAAGAACAACCATGAGATAGCTGTGCCGGTAAGTGTCTGCATTTTCTATTTAACAAGGCATGATCATCATTTGATCACATCATTAATGTGCTACACACCACTCTGTGGTGAGTTAAGGCAGCCATACACTTGAAAATATTGTCCTTTTCTTGACATTTGCTCTGACACCCCTCAACCGCCCAAGGTTCAAAATCAGTCACATACCTTCTGGGAAATAGATTGGCAAACTTAGATTATTCCTAAAACAGTACCATTGGACAATTAGACCATTACAAGTCAGACTGTGGTACTTACTGGTGCAGTAAATTAACACCGGGCTATATATTAGCATATTACACTCTATACTGTGTGATACATATTTACAGTATATAATGTATTTTTCCTGTTGGATATGGCATTCAAAGGTGGTGCTGACATAAGATTTTAAATGCTGATTGGCTGGCAGCAGTAATAGTTGTTACTTTAGTGTCTAATCTATGTGACTGATATTTATGGGGGTGGGGGATTTAGTAGGATGAGGATGATATTTGGGAAATAAGCATTACATGTTTATGGCAATGGTAGCCCTTAGTGTTAAGGGTTTTTGTGTCTGCACTGAATTCGTTATATTTTATAGTTCATCAATGCTTCAGGAATAATAGTAATAATAATACAGTATGTATGTATGTATCATTTTATTTATAAAGCGCCACCTGGTTACACTGCGCTGCACATTATAAAAAGTATGCAAACAAGGGAATAAGTGCTGGCAATTATACAGATAAATAAAATAAGCAAGAGAGATTGGTTTAAGGCAGAAGGAGGCAGTGTTCGTTGGGGGTTTATGGAGAAGATTTCCTTGTGAGGAACAGAGGGCAGGAACATAAGGGACCAAGAGAGAAGATAAGTAGGAAGATGAAGTAGAGTGGAGGGGTTTAAAGGTTAAAAGAAGGGGATTGAATATGATTTTTTTGTTTGATGGGAAGCCACCCTATGTTGTGAAATATCACGGTTGAGGGTTCTCTTTTGGAGGAGAGTAAGATGATCCGAGCTGCTGAGTTTAAGACAGACTGGACAGGAGAAAGAAAAGTAGCAGAATGTTACAGTAGTCAAGACAGGAGATTATAAGTGCATGCATGAGCATTTTAGTGGTGGAGAGGAAAGGGCAGATCTTGGTAATATTGTGAAGGAGAAAACAACACGTAATAGTGACATTGTTAATGTGATGATGGAAGGAAAGATAAGAGTCAAATATTCCTCCAAGGCAGTGTGCAGGTTTAACTAGGTTACTGACCATATTGTCAATAGAGATGGAGAAGGGTGGACTAGGTCCTAGTTTAAGGCAGCGGTGCACCATTCAGGAAGAAATAGAGAGCAGACATTTAGAGATTTGGGATTGAACTTCAGGGGTTAGTGCGGGGGTAGACAAGTAGATTTGGGTATCATCAGCGTATAGGTGATACTTAAAGCTAAAAGAACTGATTATTTCTCCCAGGAAGATAGTGTACAGAGAGAACAGCAAGGATCCTAATACTGAGCCCTGAGGGACCCCACACTAAGCGGGAACTTGAGAAGAAGTCTTCTTAGCAAAAGAGACAGAGAAATATCTGTTACAGAGATAAGAAGAGAACCACACCGCAGCTTGATTTCGGATGCCCAGAGAATATAGAAGAGGAGAGCGGTCCACAGTATCAAAGGCTGCCGACAGATCGAGGAGAATGAGGACAGAGAACTAGCCTTTGGCTTTGGCAGTTTGTAGGCCATTTGAGACTTTGCAGAGGGCTGTCTTAGTTAAATGACCTGTTCGGAATCCTGACTGCAATCTGCAATGGGTCCAATAGGTTATTAGCATGGTTATTTAGTAATGCGTTATTTAGACGTTTTAAGACTTTTGACACAAACAGTAAAAGGGAAACAGGGCGGTAGATTGAGAGACAGGTAGGGGTCAGGGAGGAAATAAAAATGTGAGCAAGAGCAGGGGAAAGGATTTCAGCACAGTGTCTGAGTAAGAAGGAGGGCATGAGATCAAGGGTACACATTGTAATCGGCGAGGACAATAGGAGGTCGAAGACTTCAGAATGGGTGACGGGTTAAAGATTCCAGAACTGCAGGTGGTGGGGCAGGCAAAAGAAAGTGAGAGTTGTCCTGGGGTGAGGGGATTAGAGTGCAGATAAGTCTAGGGGGGGGGGGGTAATAGTTGTTACTTTAGTGTCTAATCTATGTGACTGATATTTAGGTGGGTGGGGGATTTAGTAGGATGAGGATGATATTTGGGAAATAAGCATTACATGTTTATGGCAATGGTAGCCCTTATTGTTAAGGGTTTTTGTGTCTGCACTGAATTCGGAGTTATATTTTATAGTTCATCAATGCTTCAGGAATAATAGTAATAATAATAATACAGTATGTATGTATGTATCATTTTATTTATAAAGCGCTACCTGGTTACACTGCGCTGTACATTATAAAAAGTATGCAAACAAGGGAATTAGTGCTGGCAATTATACAGATAAATAAAATAAGCAAGAGAGATTGGTTTAAGGCAGAAGAAGGCAGTGTTCGTTGGGGGTTTATGGAGAAGATTTCCTTGTGAGGAACGGAGGGCAGGAACATAAGGGACCAAGAGAGAAGATAAGTAGGAAGATGCAGTAGAGTGGAGGGGTTTAAAGGTTAAAAGAAGGGGATTGAATATGATTTTTTTGTTTGATGGGAAGCCACCCTATGTTGTGAAATATCACGGTTGAGGGTTCTCTTTTGGAGGAGAGTAAGATGATCTGAGCTGCTGAGTTTAAGACAGACTGGAGAGGAGAAAGAAAAGTAGCAGAATGTTACAGTAGTCAAGACAGGAGATTATAAGTGCATGCATGAGCATTTTATTAGTGGAGAGGAAAGGACAGATCTTGGTAATATTGTGAAGGAGAAAACAACACGTAATAGTGACATTGTTAATGTGATGATGGAAGGAAAGATAAGAGTCAAATATTCCTCCAAGGCAGTGTGCAGGTTTAACTAGGTTACTGACCATATTGTCAACAGAGATGGAGAAGGGTGGACTAGGTCCTAGTTTAAGGCAGCGGTGCACTGTCCAGGAAGAAATAGAGAGCAGACATTTAGAGATTTGGGATTGAACTTCAGGGGTTAGTGCGGGGGTAGACAAGTAGATTTGGGTATCATCAGCGTATAGGTGATACTTAAAGCTAAAAGAACTGATTATTTCTCCCAGAAAGATAGTGTACAGAGAGAACAGCAAGGGTCCTAATACTGAGCCCTGAGGGACCCCACACTAAGCGGAACTTGAGAAGAAGTCTTCTTAGCAAAAGAGACAGAGAAATATCTCTTACAGAGATAAGAAGAGAACCACACCGGAGCTTGATTTCAGATGCCCAGAGAATATAGAAGAGGAGAGCAGTCCACAGTATCAAAGGCAGCCGACAGATCGAGAAGAATGCGGACAGAGAACTGGCCTTTGGCTTTGGCAGTTTGTAGGCCATTTGAGACTTTGCAGAGGGCTGTCTTAGTTAAATGACCCGGTCGGAATCCTGACTGCAGTCTGCAATGGGTCCAATAGGTTATTAGCATGGTTATTTAGTAATGCGTGTAGACACAAGACGTTCTAAGACTTTTGACACAAACAGTAAAAGGGAAACAGGGCGGTAATTAGAGAGAAAGGTAGGGTCCAGAGAGGGTTTTTTAAGACGAGGTTTTACACACGCATGTTTAAAGGCAGAAGGAAAAATCCCAGGGGTCAGGGAGGAAATAAAAATGTGAGCAAGAGCAGGGGAAAGGATTTTAGCACAGTGTCTGAGTAAGAAGGAGGGCATGAGATCAAGGGTACACATTGTAATCGGCGAGGACAATAGGAGGTCCAAGACTTCAGAATGGGTGATGGGTGAAAGATTCCAGAACTGCAGGTGGTGGGGCAGGCAAAAGAAAGTGAGAGTTGTCCTAGGGTGAGGGGATTAGAGTGCGGATATCAACCAATTATCATCTATTTTAGTTCTAAAGTAGTCATCAAAATCCTGAGGAGCGTTAATGGAATGATGAGTGTCAGTAAACGGGGGCTGCATGAGAGTGTTAAATAGCAAAAATAGACGACGTGGGTTATTTTTGTTTATAAGTGTGCTAAAATAGCTTATTAATTTGTTGTAATTGGGTGATATTTATAGTTTAAATTAAAATAATTTGTTTCTTTAAATCAGACTTACCAGATAAAATGAGAGAAAAAAGTTTTACACCTTTGTATGTGAAGTCTGTGTATGAGATTGTCTGCTTCAAGGTGGTTTCCATGTACCTAAAAATAGGGTAACGAAATTGTTATGAACTTTTAAGATTTTTGTAGGAATGCTTTGTAACTTTACTGGACATTCTACTGCATTTTTGCCACTAGATGGTGATAGCGCATAACAAAGCACCTGGCAACATTATAACAAGGAAATAACATGATTTAAATGGAAGACTACACTACTACACTTTTATAGGTGTCAATTTTCATGTACAAAGCTCTGTTTAAAGTATCTGTTTCCGTGTGCAAGTTGCTTAATCTAAAAAGTAATCTAGTTTACTGCATGAGCATGAGGATTAGATATATCTAACTTGTGATTAAAGGGAATGTCCACCTGTAAAACCATAATTTAATATGTTATTGGCCATTATTCTAGCTTTAAAACAAGCCAAACAGCATTAAAATCCGTTTAGCCAATTTTAAATTAAATACATTTTTACTACCTTATTTTGGCAGACCAGGAGCATCTCAGTGTAAATCCAACCTCTCTTACATCACCTCACATACGTGCCTTTTCCGTTCCCACGCAGCCTGCATAGGAACTCCATAGTAGTGACTCCTCCTGCCATCCGGATCCATCCTTGCTTCATTCCACCTAGAGTTAAACCGGTTTAGTATAAGGTAGATACCCCTGCCCACCTCCAACTGCTGAGTTATTTTTCTAAAGAAAACAATTAAAACTATACTTGCAGCCCTTCATTCCTGTGGTGCTTTTCATTGATGCCTGCCGCGTCTGTGATTGGACGCGTCTCAGCCAATCACAGAGGCGGCTGCCAGTCCAGCCCCCTGCTGGATCTGTAAGTAACGTTTTTTGGGTTTTTTTATATTCTACATAGTAACATAGTAACATTAAGGTTGAATAAAGACATACGTCCATCACGTCCAACCTATTCATCCTCTTTTTTTTTTTTAACCCTACCTAACTTTTGATCCAGAGGAAGGCAAAAAAAAACAGCTAAAAAAGGGGGGGAAAATATCTTTCTGACTTCAAACGGCAATCGGAAAGTATCCCTGGATCAACCAGAGCTATATGTATTAATACCAGTAATTCTCAATATTTTTTAGTTTTAGAAATGTATCCAGGCCTTTTTTTAAAGCTATTCAATGAACTTGCCATTACCACATCTGCTGGAAGACAGTTCCACAGTTTCACTGTTCTCACTGTAGAGAAACCTTTCCTAACCTGAAGATGAAACTTCTTTTCTCCCAACCCTAAAGGATGTCCACGAGTCCTCTGGTATGACCTATTACTGCACCAGAGAGTTAATTGTATGGCCCATTAATATATTTGTATAAGGTTATCATGTCCCCACACAAACGTCGCTTCTCCAATGTAAACAGCCCTAACTTGTCTAATCTGTCTGCATATTCAAGCCCCTCCATTCCCCTTATTAATTTAGTTTCCCTTCTCTGAACTGCCTCAATTTCCAAGATGTCCCATTTGTATATGGGATTCCAAAACTGCACCGCATATTCCAAATGAGGTCTTACCAGTGCCTTGTTAAGAGGGAGAATAATATTTTTCTCTCTTGAATCTATTCCCCTCTTTATACAAGACAATATCTTGCTAGCTCTAGCCGTTGTTGCCTGGCATTACCTGGCATTGTTTGCTATTTTTTTTGAATAACCCTGATAATCTTACTAGACCTAGCCATTGCTGTTTGACATTGTTTATTACAGCTAAGTCTGTTATCTACCAGAACCCCCAAATCTTTTTCCATTACAGATGCACTTAACAGAGTTATTTATGGTGTAGGTGGCACAGGGATTATTAAATCCCAAATGCATCATCACCTTACATTTATCAACATTGAATCTCATCTGCCATTCTGTTGCCCATTTTTATAATCTATCTGAGTCTGCTCTGACAAGGAGGTTGTGGTGGTATATTCATTATAAATATAATAAAATTATTAACTATATTAAAATATTATTTTTAGGGGGGACATACCCTTTAAAGAAGTATGATACGTGTTTATTTGGCCTGGTATCCTTGTACTGAATTTCAGCCTGTAACCATCTAAATCTGGCCTGTTTAGTTGAGTTTTTAGGAAGGATCCTTGGACCGGAAAGTTACAAAATTTTGAGAATAGCAATTAGAAAATGTTATTAGGATAGCAGCATGATCACAGGGGTGGGTTTACAGGTGCCTGGAATCTCCCCTTTCTGCCTTCTCAGTGCAGTGTGCTGTTACACGTCTCCTGGTATCCATAGACTGTTATATAGTTTGTTACATAGATTGTTACATTGTCAATTGAGATGTGAGTGAGAAGCAGATTTTGTATGTTTCAAAATGTATCCAGTCTTACCTGTGATTGACAGCAGCATAACTAATAATAATTGATACAGATCTGTATCAATATTAACCCTGCAGCTGCCTTGATTGCTGAGACTGGGTTTATATACATTAAAGGGTAGACAGTCAAATTTTATATGTTACTGGCCACAATTCTATCTTTAAAATAAGCCATCCTCCATCAAAAAATCCGTTGAGCCAATTTGAAGGTATATAAGTTTTTCCACCAGGCCTTTTGCAGAAAAGAAGCAGTTCACTGTAATCCAATCTGAGCCTCCCTTGCCTCACCCCCCCCCCTCCCGCCATCCGGATCCATCCTCGGTCCCCCTGCATCCTAGCATTTAATCCTTTTAGGGTTTGATAGAGGACCCCTGCCCAGATCCAAATGCCGAATTATTTTTGAAATTGGCACAGATGCAGCTGACATCACGAGATAGTACTGCAGGAATGAAGGGCTGTAAGTAAGGCTGCAAATATTTTTTTTCGAAAATAATCCGGCGTTTGGCTCTGGGCAAAGGGATTAAACGCTAGGATGCAGGGGGGCCAAGGATGGATCCGGATGGTGGGAGGGAGCACCAAGGGAGGCAAAAGGCACTTAAAAGGCACAGGAAAGGTGACGTCAGATTTCAGTGGGCTGTTCCTGGTCTGCAAAAAGCATGGTGTAAAAACGTATGTATCTTAAAAATTTTGATGGGGGGGTGGCTTGTTTTCAAGATATAATTGTGGTCAATAACACAATATTTTAGTTTTGGGGGTGGACATGCCCTTTAATTACTGTACCTACACTGTGATAGAGCTTATTGAGCTAGAATAGGGACATTAAGAAATTGTGAAGGTGGTTGTATAGTACTGACTGTCAACATTGCATTATAATAATATATATATATATATATATATATATATTAATATATATAATATAAATGATATTCAACAAGTATCAGCGCTACTCAGGTTCTTCAATAAGTGCTTTATTTAAAGTGCTTTTGTAGCAAACATTGTGGTAAGTGCAAAAATAAGCGACGTTTCGGCCGTTATCTTTTGGCCTTTATCAAGCCTTTATTTATTGAGCTTGATAAAGGCCAATAGATAACGGCCGAAACGTTATTTTTGCACTTAGCACAATGTTTGCTACAAAAGCACTTTAAATAAAGCACTTATTGAAGAACCTGAGTAGCGCTGATACTTGTTGAATATCATTTGTATATCTGGGATATTGTCAGCAGAACCAGGCAACTGAAATATAAGAAGACTGTGTGCACACCCAGCCAACGTTTATATAATATACACACAGGAGTGATTATTCCATATATTCTTTATAAAGAATGATTGTTTAATGTGCCCATACATTATGTTATCGGCTTCTACTGCAAATTCTGTCAGATCCACCGTCAGTGTCACAGCTCTGACTTTAAAAGACACTAATGGTAAAGTAGTGTTGATGTGGATTTATCAGTAAAACAACGTTAGGCTGGGTACACTGGACTAAATTTTCCGTCCCGAACTTTCCCTGCTATATAGTGGTTGGCCACAGCTAATGTCTCCTATGGACCACTGTGTTCACTGCCAACGCTAAAATCACCTCAAATTTTTTCTGCCCACTGACCAATGCACAGAAAAATCTGTTGGTTTTTGTACCCAGCCTTAATAAGTATATACTTTATAACAAAGTAAAGGGAATATGTGTATTGGCCAACTGTGATGATAATCATGGCAATTAGAGAATATATATGATATTATATGATCCATATGTAACAGAGCACATGAATGTATTCGGTCATGAACCTCCTTCTGGGCTTGTTCAGTGGTAACCCATTTAGGAATCTCCCCTCCCCTTAAAAATCCTGCGCTTGCCACTGGATCACTACCAAATTGCTAAATCTGCAATAGCAACTTTCAATAGTAAAAAGCTAAATAAATCAGGAATGAACTTTAACAATTTACATATACCTGACAGCTGCGACCAGGGCGTAAAGCTCGAAACAAGAGCAGGAGGTGGCGACGAGGCGGCGAGGGACTGGGTCAGGTAACTCACACTCTCAGGGGAATATTTGGAAATTATTGAGAATGCACAGTTGGGGGGAGAACATTTATAGCTAAAGTTATTTTTTGACTGGACATGCCCTTTAAAGAGAAGGGTGCAAATTCTACCTAAATCAAATCAATCATATAAGGCAGAAAAAAAATCTTTCCTCACAAAGCAGAGGAAGTGATGTAATGTAGCTCACCACAAAAGTCCTATGGCTTCAATGTCATTGGGTTTGCAGTAGGGAGAGGCAGACTGCATGCCAGCTAAAGTTTAATGTTGAAGTGAACATTGGCTTTTAAGCTTAATAATAGGAAGTAAGACATAGCTAGTTTACCAGAAGACAGATAACCCTGATATTAGAGATGTCCGAACTTCGCAAAATCCGGTCCGCTCGAGGATCCGTGAATTTTCGAAAAAATGTGAAAATCCGCGAGCGGACCCATTAAAATGAAAAATACCCTTGAAATTACGATATTTTCGAAAATTTTCGAAATTACGCAGTTTCCCGTATTTTCGAAAATTTTCGAAAATTTTCGAAAATACGAGAAAACTAGTATTTTCGAAAATTTTTGAAAATATGTATTTTCGAAAATACGAGTAATCCGCGTAATTTCGAAAATTTTCGAAATTACGTGTTTTCTTGTATTTTCGAAAATACGCAAAAACCCGTAATTTCGAAAATTTTTGAAAATATGAAAAATCCGCGAATCGGAAGTTCGGAAGGCGGAAAATCCGGAAAAATCCGCCGTTCGTGAACAGGATAAATCCGCGGTGTATCCGGGTTCGGATCCGCGAACCGGCCATCCCTACCAGATATAAAAGCAGTAACCTCCCATTTTGACGTGGGTGCTTGGAAATTAATCTTACTAATATGGGGTTTGTGTTTATCGCAGTATTGCACAATGTGGTCATGGACTATTGCAGGTATCCCACCTCTCCCGAGGTCTAGGGAAACAACCGGAAACTGCCATGGAAGATAGAAGAAAAGTCATAATACGGCCTAAAATAACATAGTTTTCTGGGGGTTAGTAGGTTGGGCAGGGGAAGGTGTTTCATGTTGGGGACCAAGGAGGCTGCTTGGGGAAGCACATTTGTTCTTTTACATGCCATTGTATTCTTTTACATGCCTAGCCCTATGCCACTAGTAGTAGTCTAGTGATTTCAATTGACCAGACACTACACATTTTATGATACTACCTACATTAACTTATTAACTCCCAGCGGTGAGAACCTAGCATTTTAGGTCACCACCCTGGGAACTTTAAAAAGCATGATAAAGGAAGGTATAGTTGTCCTTTAAATATGCAAGTTTTCCAGAAAAGGGCTGCTTATGTCAGCTTACCATATAATATAAAAGCTGACTGCAATTAAAAAATACATAGTTTAAAAATCATATAGAAAACCTACTTTCATGCATATCTACTTTTTACACTCACAGACAAATTTCAACAGTTACAATCCATTATAGTCTGTAGAATTCATCAAATCTGTTAAGTAGATAACCATGCAGTACCTAGAGAAGCCTGTTATCTTGCTTCAAACCCTAAGTAACTGTCTACAGAAATGGGACCTATCTGACATGTGTGTGTACAGTGGGTAAAGGTTGGGTTGGGTTGGGCAGTCCCAGGGTGCAGCTTGGCAGTCCAGGGCAGAGAGTTGAATAGGCTACACCAACACCCATTTCAAATGTCTCCAAAACTGAGATGTATGCCAAATAAATAGGTGGCACACTTGAATCAAAATATTAACCACATACACACAACTATTTAGAATAAAGTGACATAAATAGGTCCATAGGAAAAAGAAGAAAATTGGCAAGACAATAAGCACAGTAATTTAGATCTCCATATAGCAGGATATATGCAGAACAAAACCCATTATCCCTTCTTTAACTAGGGACTAGGTATGGTCCAAGGTTCAATGTAGAGGTTCAAGGTGACCTTTTCTGCCTGCAATTTGCATATTTTCTGTTAAAATTGTTTTTGTTTGAGGGTTAGCTCCACCCTCTATATAAATATCTTTGTTATAATGTTGGCCATCCGTTCCGACCCCCAACGCTATATTAAATGTGTAAAAAAAGAAATACAATGCTACTTACAGTCCCTCACTCCAACTGCGTTCTGATCTGGCTCCCTGCTTGCCGGAACTACAAGCAGGGGGCTGGACTGGCAGCCGCCACTGTGATTAGTTGAGAGGCAGCCAATCACAGCCGAGGCTGCCGGTTATAGAGACTGTAGCGGGAGCGAGGAGCTGTAAGCAGAATTTTGATTCTTTTTTCCACATCTAATATAGCAGTTGGGGGTGGAAAGAGATGGCCAACATTATATAAAAAAAATATTACGCTAGGATAAGGGCAGCCAGGGATCAGGAGGGATGGATGGAGGGGGGAAAAGTGCTCCCCTGTGCTTACCACTGTCCTTCAGTTTCCTGGACTTTGGACAGGAACTGCAGGAGAACCACAAGGAGCAGATATGTCAGGTAAGTATTTTTTTTAACACTACACAGTGGGGCCAGGACAATTTGGGGGGAGGACATGAACCAAAATCTAAAAATAAATGATTGAATTCAAATAATAAAATTATCTGTAACAGGCCATGAACTGAACTAAAAGGACATTTAAAAATTGTGCTTATACTGTACATACCTTGTTTTTGTCATGCTCCTCTGCGGTTGTGCTATCAGATTTATTCATATTTATTATATAGAGCAACAATGCAGAAATCAAGCTCACCAATTTATTAAGTGTGAGCGTGACTTTAAAGGACATGTTCACTAAATAACACTGTTCCAATAGACACATTCAAAAAGATACAACAAGTTGTGCCTCACGTCTTCCTTTGCTGTGACTGCTAGATGATTTAAGAAATTATCCTGTTGGTTCTAGGGGTCAGCTACCATAATCCACCTCTTTTGTGGAGATTTTGGTATATGCAGTACACTTCATATATTCTATAGTACACAGCAGATCAAAACAAGGAAACTGCAGCCTTGCCCCCTAAAAGCTGACAGCCAATCATATAACAGCTCCGAGTTACTGCCTCTCTTTGACACAGAACCAGGATTTCAGAGTTTTTTTAACACTCCGGTCTCTGACAATTAAATATTCTTTTGCATTTCTTTTGCATATTTCTTAGCCAGCAAGGATGTAAGAAAAATATTAACATTTCAACAAATGAAATTCTAAGGATTTCAACCTGCAATGTCATGAACGCTTTCTAAAAATATACCATTAGTCCACATTTCCATAAGAGCTATTATATATGAAGTTAGTACATACTAACATACTAGCAACTTCATAGAAACCTTCTTATTTACATTATACACTTCTTAAATGTACGCAAATGCAACTAAGTGGAATATCTTACAATGAATAGTTGTTCTGGGTAGGAAAGCTTTCCCAATAAAGGATAACTCTATTGCCTCAATGCATTTTTTTAATAATTGCCTTAAAAAGAGTAAAGGTATGCAGCCCTCCCCATACATTTTTTTCCTGATTTCGAGCCTCTCTCTGCCTCAAATTAGCCATGTTGTGAAGGGGGCGTAACAATTCTGTCTGCCTCTAACTGTCAATCAAAGCTAGCATGCGAGAAAACACTCCTCCACCCACCATTGATCATCTTGTTTATGTAGGCTGTATCCTAGCAACAGGACATACATATTGTTGTCCTTTAAGTGTAAAAAAAAATAGTTCTTTAACATAGAGTAAGCACTCCCCAAACCATGTTGTCCCTCACTGCTCGTTGTCAAGTCCTTTATGGCTATGTACGCTCCCACAGACTTAAAGCAGTCTCCTCATGGAGCCATCACTGTCACGGCATTGACTGACAGCAACTTTTTGGAAGAGCTGGGAGGCCGAAGAGCTTCCAGGTAAGATATCTAGATTCAGAAGCGCTGGGAAGAGAGGTAAGTATTGTGAAAACTGGGGTTTGGGGGTTGCTATCACTGTGTTTAAAAGGTTTTGTAGGGGGTGAACAAGCCCTTTAAGAAGGGATTTATGGCTGCTACATAAATTTGAGATGTCATCCACGCAGCTATGGTAAAGCATTTTAATATCAATATTGCACCTTTTTTGCGACAAAGTGACAATTACAATGTCAACCACATAGCTGACATTACAATCTGCTACAGATAACATGAAATTGCAATTTATAGACAGATAAAATTGTGATAAAATAGAATTTGGCAGGACAAAAGGTGTTACTAAAAGCAAAGGAGCTTGGGAAGATCAATATTTGCAATCTAATCAGCTATCTGATTGCATTTTTATTATTAAATTATTGCACTTTACAGATACCTGGGAAATCACTTGAAATCTTATTTGAATTGAACGATAATTCTTTTTTTTAGGGTTTGTTCACACTGTAACTTAAAAACCATAGTAGCATGGAATTTGCATAGACAACATGAAAACATATAATCCATTTTTTATGTAATAGCAAACTCAGTGGTTCCTGAACATAAAGAAAAAAAAAACAAACAAAAAATAAATGGTCATGAATGTGTGCAAATGTAAGCAGACACAGCAGTGCAAGGCTGAGCACCATGGGAAACCCTTTATCATTTGAAAAGGGATTTAGAGAAATGTTTTGGTAATAAAAAAACTAAAACAAACTCCCTATGCTTAGAGGGTCTTGGCTTAAAGGACAACTGTAGTGTTGTTGCCTAACCCCCTTCTGCCCAGGGTACAACCAATGAGTAGACATGCTCAGCAAAAAGCACTTTTGCTGATTGGATAAATCCCAGACTGAAGAGTGTGGACCATAGACAATACAGTTGTCCTTCAATTTCTCTAGATCTTTATACTTCTACTGCCCTTTCTTGAGTTGAAGGTGATAATACATGTTTTGGTAAAGGGGACCAAGAAATCTGGGGGAAAAAAGGTCAGTCATAGACAGACCAAATGTATACTAGACCTAGCAAAGAGTGCCAATGCTTAACTATAAATTCTCAGGACAAATATATTCACATCAAAAAGCTTTGTTTAGCTACAATCTGTTGTTCATAATATTTGCAAGTGAGATTTGGTAGCTCTATGCTGATGTGGCACAGCAATGTGGCAACTGAACTGTTAATAATCTGTTCTCCACTCTCTCTCACTTCATGTCAACAGTGCAAGCAGCCCTGAATTAAAGTTATAAAAGTAACAGAAACAATGAATTCTGCAGATAAGGGTGTAATTAGTGGTATTAAATACAAAATCATGAGGGAAGCACACCAAAAATTGGAGGATGTGAAAACCTGTTCCATACTTACAGATCCAAGGATCTGTTGAATTTTTTTTTCATTGTCCAGCACCCCCCCAAAACCCAATTTTGCCATTATTCGTTTTTAAGAAAGATGCCCCGGAAGACTTACCAGACCTGATCCCACAGCGCTCTGCCACACTACTCCTCTCTGCTTCCTGGTTGTGGCTGTCAGTCAAAGGCGGTGAAGTCACGCCCAATTACCTTATAGCTGCGAGCAAGAAGCGCCTCACTGCTGCTGCTTGTGCTGGAAATGAACTCGCAACAGCAGAAGGAGGCAGCACCTAGGCAGCAAGCGACAATGTCAGGTAAATCTCTTCAGGAGCATCTTTCTTAAAAATTAATAATGCGAAAATTAGGTTTGGGGGGTGGGGGTGCTGAAAATGCCCTTTAATTTATTGTTTTTTTTTTTTTATTATTCTATTGGTGTATTATCAGATAAAGACAATAAGTGAGCTGTGATAACTCAGTGGTTCCATTTGTCATCTACCAAAAATACACAAAAGTTAGAAAGACCAATAATTTCTAGTATTGAGTCTCTAACTGCCACTTGTTAAAGACAAAGGGGGCAATACTTTATTGGCTGCGAGTTTTACACACATTTTTAGGTGGCTGTGCTATTTCCAAAACTTTTTGCAGCATTAAATTTTGCGCTACCATGTAGTTCTTTTATGGCTAACTTGAATGATTCTGAAATTGTACTATCGGTATTGGTGTGTGTATGGGCTCCATAACTGACATTTTAAACAGATATTCTGTTTGAAAAGCACCAGGCCAGTTATAGACAGATAATTTCACAGAGGATATAAGGAGGAAATGATATAGCTTACTATACAGGGGAATTAATGTCTCCAGACAACATTGGCCCAATAGACAGAGCACATTCAGAAACATACAACAAACTGTGTCTCACCTCTCCCTTTGCTGTGGCTCTGGGTGATTTATGAAACTAACCTGTGGGTACTACGGGGCAGCTCCCATAATCACAGCTACCTGGGTAAAACCCGGCTAAGTGTTGGCAGTACACATGCTCTGTCGTGTTCAACAGATCAAATCAAGGAAGTTGCAGCATTGCACAGAGATTCTCCCTCCCACTGATATAGAACAGAAATGTCATTCTTTTTTCAAACACATGTAATGCTCCTGTCAAAAAAGAAAAGTAATCTCCAGCTACCGTGTATGTAAGAAACATAATATTAAAAAATATATATACTGTATAAGTAAGGCTGTGAAATTGAACCGGCAACCTCATGTACTCTGTCATGCTATAAACTGAGCTTTTACCGCAACCCAAAAGATATACTATGTATAACTCTAGTACATGTATAATCTTTATTTTTTGCTAGGAACATTTTTGTAAAATCAGCTATTCTGTATTGCCCCAAAAAGGCTGTGTGCATATCTCATTAGGGACTTCCATATTGGTATGGAGACATCAGTATATAAAATACTTACAGAGAGATTCAATATAAGTTCTTATTGTTAAAAATGGTGCTAATTTTGCCCCAACCACTCAGATCTTATTTGACATTTTAAAAGCTAACATCTGATTGGTTGGGGCAAAATTAGCAAAATGTTTAACAATAAGAACTTTTATTGAATAACCCTGTCTGTTCATAGAGACAGTGAATAATGGGGACAGTGGGCATGGTTCTGTGAAGACTTGATGGTCTGTGAGTTGCACTGGCAACAATATTCTTTAACAGGTTTCAGAATCTATTACTTATATGTACCAAATGCAACTTACTAGAGAAAAATCTTAAAATGAATAGGTGTTCAGGGGAGAAAGAAAAATAGTTTATTTTTGCAGTAAAAAAAGTATGCAGTAAGTGCTAAAGTGTGATTGGCCAGCTGTGTTAAGGGGTGGGACTTTCATTTTAAAAACATACATTTTTCTACAAATATCATAGGAAAGCACATAGAAAGGTGAGGGCTGGATTTAATCAGCTTTTTGTGATCTAGAGATTGTCAGAGCAAAAATATTTCCATTTCCAGTGGAATATATCTCTTGATGGGCTCAATATAGGGGTTGCAAAAGAGCACTATTACATGAGTAGTAAATCTAATATATTAATCAATAAATAATTTAATAACAAATTATAAACAAATAGGTATGATTAAATAATATGCAATAGACAAGTTCAAATATATCTACTCGATGAAGCTCTTATCTTGCTAATCTACAGATCTATAAAAACAGTCTTTTTAGAATGATAAGTTACATTCCCCAATAGTGTTTTCAATAAAGATCTTATCTTCTAGTCAAGTGATTTTCTTTGGGATCACTTTACATGTCCACCAAAACTACATGGTATCTCTAAATTAAGATTAATTAGCAAATAAATGGGTTAAAGTTGAGTGCAATTTATCTTTATTTGTAATTGGTTAATTACCATACTTTAAGCTGGGTACACACAGTACAGATTTTTGGCAGACAGGATCTGTAAGATCCGACAGTAACAGGGCTTTATCTATACTGTGTGTACCTAGCTTTAGTCTATAGCTAGGTACACACAGCAACGATAAAGCCCCAATACTGTTGGATCCGATGATATTGGGGCTTTAGCGCATGTGTAGTGTCTTTCCCAAATGAGTGTGCGGCCAACAAATGTTTCCATTGGCCTTGCAGTCGTTAGGGAAAGACCAAAGATTTCCTTTGGCCACAGTAGTCTCCTAGTAGGGGAGTCGGAAGCGGTCATGAGAAACATGCAGTCCGGAACGTTCCCCAAATGCTCTGTAAATGCTGTGTATAGGGAGAACGCTCAGGACTGTGTGTATTCTGATCTTTGGAAAATGACAGACAGGATCTTGCAGATCCTGTCTGTCATCTTTTAAAGGTTTGTCATGTGTGTAACCAGCTTTAGAGTAAGGGTGAATAAGCCAGAAATGTATTTGTCAATTTTTGCTTTTTAAAAATATTTTAAAAGTTTTTTTTAACTTAAAATGGTATGTCCACCCTGAGGAAGGTAGGGAGAGATTTGTGTTCTGGGGGTGGACATGCTCTTTAATTGTAGGATGCTTGCAATATTGAAGAAATTAAATCCATTCCTGGGAGCTACCCCCTCCCCCGGTTTGAAGGGTCTGCCCTGGAATCCCGGCAATTCTTGCGATAGGCAAGGCTTAAAGTTCGTACACACGTGCACAATGTGTACGAACGAACGTTTCGGCTGATAATCTGCTCGTGTGTAGGCACTTTATCGGCCGAAATGGACGTTTGGTCGGGGATCATTGCTGGCAGATCTCCGAACAACCCCCCACCGAACACATACACACAGACGATTCTCGGCCAAAAGGGCCGCTCGTCGCGTGTTGTTCCTCGCTTGTAAATCAAACGTGTACAAATCTTTAGGCTTTCCGGGAGTACGACTACAACATCTGAGGGCATGGCTGGGCTATCCAGGGGCATGACTAAGTGTTCAAAGGGCGGTGCTATTTACGTCATTGGTAGGCACTGCCCCTGTCCTGTTCTGTTTTCTTTAAAACTTAGGAGGTATGTTTATAATGTCTGGTCCCTCCTCTCTTGTGCAGGAGTTTCGCTGATCCTCAATGGGTTCCGGGAGTTCCCCTGGGTCTCTCAGGTGTGTGGACTGATCACACAAAATCAGAGAGACTCCCGGACCTACCTAGAGAAGAGAGATACCTGAGAACGTGTCTGTCTGTACCACTCTTGGTACATAATAGGCATTAGGGTGGGGAATTGCCTGGAAGGTATACAGCAGTAAGTGTTCTTAAACTGTAAGTGGTACAGTACATAGTTTTATTTAACATTTAAGTTTGGAATATTTCAGTGTAGTTCTCTTAAGCTTTTGCCACTTATTGTTCCCTTTTGTGTTCATATTGCTTGGAATCATTTTCCTGGGCGTAGTTTGCTACAAAAGCCCTCTATTTCCTAGGCCTATAAAAATAGATTTATATGAGAGCTGCCTACTAGCCTAGCACAATTATTTTGCTGTCAAAACATCATAGCAACAGCATGTTAGTAAAGCTTTACCAGCTCTGCTAATTATTGTTTAACTGTATAACATGCTGACATTTCAAAACATTCTATCATTTTTGTCATCTGTTCATATGATTTGGTAGGGGAAAACTGTGCTAAAATAGACATTAATAACTTTCCTTTTAAATGCACAGTAGCTCATACAGTAAACATCTCAGCTATACACGAACACTGACAAGTTTCCAGCGATTAGCTGCTTAAAGCGGCAGAGGCAACAACTTCCATTTCCTATGGGCCATAGCAGAGCAGGTACTAAAGTGAACACTTCATTGCCTGTCATTCATTTTCAAACAAACCAGTGAACTGAAGCTAAAGACTTGCATGCTATTCATAGGACAGACTGTACCTGTTTAGTGTCACAGCAGCTACAGTATGACACTAGAAATCCATAGCTTTAACATTGATCTTGATTTCTGTAGAGGTTGTTTTAGGGAATAAGGCAACATATTAGATTGAGTAGTAAGTAAGATTATTTATGCCAAATAGATAAAAAAACTGGATCCAAGTAAAGGCTCACACAGGTTTAGAAATTTCTTGACTTTACAATTTATAAATGGGGGAGTATTTTTTTTTTTACAGAATATGTGAAATGAAACACATACTAAAGCACTGGAAATTCTGCAGGTACTTAGATATGGCCACACATCACTTTGTGAATAGTGCATCTTTCAGGGCAACATTATCCTTTCAGCACTTTAAATTGTCAAATATGAAAGAATGATCTGGTTAGCTAACAATGCAGGCATTTTGGAAAGGGTTGGAGACTTTGAACTAGCGTATACTGTAGTTGATTGGTTCTTAATCTTTTAGGGTAGGTGCAGATATCTTGGGGCTGACCAACAGATTGGTCAGTTGGCCCAAAATATTGTGTTTGGTAGTTTTTTTTTTTAATCTGAATCAGGCGATAGCAGCAAACCGTCGGCCAGGGGTAAATATCTGCCTGTTTATACCTAAGCTAAGTCATCACAGATTTACTGCATCACTTTAAAGGCAGCCACATGTAGCAGTGTGGGAATCAACCTCTGTAAAACAACTATGTAATAGTTGGTAAAGAGCACTGTCCAACTTTATAGTAAATAATATATTTTGCAGCACTGTAGTAAAGCTCCAGGGGTATTTTTGCACTTTTTTGTACTTTTTTCTTTCATGTTGCAGTTTAAGCAAGTGAGGATCAAGTAATCCTACCCTCTATTTTTCTTGAAAAAGAATCATCTGTAGTGTCTCAAATGGTAAAAGGATGAGAAAACAGCCCGAAAAACCCTGTAGTATTTTTTTCCCATCGAGTGGGTCATGTGTAAACTGCTAGTCATTATTTCTACACAGTGGCATATTGAGGAATCGATTGTCCCCCAGTGTTAGTCTGGGGAGTGCCTATCTGTAAAATGAAAAGTTGGTGCTCCTGTTATCTCCAGGGGCTGCTTCCGAGGTAGTCAGTGGCGTAACTAGGAATCAATGGGTCACCCAGCAAAACTATCCATGCTTCATCCACAGTGGTTTGCTGGGAGGAGGCTATCTGAGATAAATAGGGTCCACTTGGCTCCTGGGCCCCCTAGTGGTTGCTCCCGCTTCTCCCCTGGTAGTTATGCCCCTAATTCTACATCAGCACAGTTGCATGTGAATGTTGGATCTGACAACTGGGTTCAGCGACAGGTTAATCTATAACACTGGTTGCTTATTTATGATTAGTTTAACAAAATACGACTTTTGCTACGGTAGACCTAAAGAATTGTCCATATGAATGAATTGTTGTAAATTCAATGTCGCCATTTCATATACTATTATATGGCATACAGTAAGTACAGTATCAGTAGGAAAACTCCTGGAGCATAGCAAGGCTGATCTTCAAGTAAAATCTAAGTTATTTTGGGCTGGATTATCACATAATCTAATCTCATGCCAGTTTGGCATCTAGTAAGCAGCAGTCAGAGCCACTACCAAGTCCGTGATTTGGAAAGGGGATTTTATTACTTGTAGACATTTAAACACAAATGAGACTGAGTTTTCAAATCTAAAAGCATAAGTTTCCATTTCCCCTGTCATACTAGCAACAAAAGCTGAGTTTGTAAATGTCAACTGTATAAAAACCAATGGACCAGAGGTTTTCCACAGAATAAGCAGCGGTCAAATTAGGCATTATTTTAAAGATGCAATTTCCTATACTGAGATGCTTTAGGACAGAGGGGGAAAAGCAAAATAACTACTTAATGATCATGATTTATAAAATGATGTTGTTTGCTTGAATAAACGTACCTCTTTTCTGCCTCAGATTCATTCTCTACCATATAAATAATGTACGCAGCCTTTACTGTTGCACAATTTTATACCTGCTGGTTACCATAGAAACAATCATTTATGTATGAAAGGAATTCATTATCTTACATATAGTGGCTTCTTTGCAGCATGAAGATGCAGGGACCTAAGCTCTTCATCATCAGTCACATTGTGAAGGCTGCTCAGAAATCTCTCACAGTGGTGTAACATTTCACAGGATCATAGCAATCAGTCACATAAAGCCTCTTCTATTCTTCAACACATTCCATCTCCTGCAGTTCACAGCTTTGCTTTAAGTGTGTCTACCTTAATTCCCTTAGACTGAAGCATATGAAAGATGCAATTGGCATTATCTTTGGGATAATCTCAAAATAATTGTAGTGTGTGAAGAAGAGATAAGAAAATAGCGAGAACATCAAGCACGGAGGCTATTGTCACTCACTTAAAAAGATAAAGACAGCAAAAAACATTGCATAAATATTTAGCTTAATAATTATGTCTAATGCCTCCTCTTCGTGTTTGGTTTTCCTATTTTAAAAAGTTAATTAGCCACCTAGGTGATAAAACATTTTAGAGAGCAATTTACTATAGGTGCCATTTTACACTAGCACGGTCATCTATAGCAGTTTACCAGCAATTAACTTAGGTTAAACTGGCTGGGTTATCAATGAATGTGCAGAACACATATGTTAAAGTGTCCCCTGTTTAAGAGGTGATCTCATCATAAGGGGTATGTCACTTAGATATGGTTTGCACATTTTTATGCATTAGACATTAGGAACATACCATAATACTGTATATTAAAAAAAGTAAGGTTGCCGTGTATGCATTCAGATCAATTGATTTAGCCAACAACATTTATGAGAAAGAATTGTCTATTACTGCTGCTGATGTCTAAAGATCTGGTACATAAAACAGGGATATGTTACATATACCAGGAAAAAGTTCACAAACATGTCTTGATGTCACATTGACCTCAAGGACACTTGTCATTTATTGTGATTTCTTATAGGAAATGAAATACACCAACTGGTATTTGTACATTGTACCATAACTCATCTTTATGATCATCAAAAATGAAATAAAACATGCAGGGACAAAATGTTTGGGGAATTTTTCTCTACACATTTGGCATTACTGCATTTAGTGTATATATGATGAGAACACTCCTGATATTTCTATTTGGAATATACAATAACATAACAAAATATGCTCAGGCCTACAAATAGTTTGAGATGGAGCAAAGTTTGGTTCCATGGTAGGTTTCTTTATATTAGTTAGGAATGGATACCTTTTTCATGTACCATCCAGAGGTGACCCTAGGGTTTTTGCACCTGAAAAATCTTTTGAATGGCGCCCCTAATGTGCATGGGCATGGCTTCATGTATGTGGGCTAAGCTTCTTTGCTGGGTGTAGCAAATCCTTTCATAAATTTGTATTTGAAGACAGTTATTTATAAAGTTCACCAAACCATAAACACATGTGTTGGTGCAACTGGTACATTACATTAGAAATCCTTACCATAAGTTCTATAGAATAAAATATGTTGGCCAAAAGATTGGTAAAACTGACACCATGTCAAGGTAGACTCTTTAGCTGGGCCCTAACTAACCTAACTAGTCTAACCTAGCCTAGCCTAAAAAGCTATCTTAAGCTAACCTAACCATATAAAACGCCTTTTAACAATATCATCTTTAGTGAAAGAAAAATATTAAAAAAAACATCTGCAGCAAAATCTATGTTTGGTAGAGCAATCTGGCCAAATCTGTAGTCCCCATCATATCTGTAATTTAGGAAAATTTAATAAGAGTAATTTAGTTAATTTTTTTGGTCAAAACCTTTCAATAATATGAAACCAAACTAAAGTAGAAACAGAGATTAGCCGTACTTAATTCTACATAGGTTCTTAACAGTAAAAACTAATTTTACTATATTACATAACTTTTTCAATGCAACTGTTAAAATTATTAAGTAAAAATCCATTCTTATCTGGTGCTGCCTTTTCTTTTCTTCAGCAAGAGGTCATCAAGTTGTACTGTAGGCCTGCGCACAAATGGACTAATGGGCCCTGCACACAAAGATGGGCCTTACACACAAAGATGGGCCCTGCACCCACAAAAAGATGGGCCCTGCACAGAAGAAGGGTCCTGCACACAAAGATGGGCCCTGTGTGCACACACAGATAGATACACCCGGACAGTCACAAACAGACATACAGACAGACAGACAGACAGACACATAGACAGATACACACAGAGACACAGACAGACACACCAAAAGACAGACAGACAGACACACAGACAGAAAGATACAGTACACACACAGACAAACTGACAGATACACAGACAGACACACACACACCCTCTCTCTCTCTCTCTCACAAGTCAGTCAGGGTTTTCCCCCACAGGTTGCAGCGCTTTACCTTGGCTGGTGGCCAGAGAATGAGGAAAAAGCTTCAGTGGACTTGTCTCCCCGGCTGGTGGCTCCCATTTAGCTCTGGTCACGTAAGTGACGTAACACCTATGCACAGGGGTAAGTCTTACGTCACTCATGGAACCGGAGCTCAATGATTGGTCCCATTGAGCTCTGGTCACGTAAGTGACATAACACTTATGCAACTTCATTTACATGATCTTCAGTCTAATATAGGCTGTAACAGGATTGGCTAGAGACTCCTAATAGGCGTGGTTTGTTTTAACAAGTTTCTAAAGTAGATTAGAACTAGGCATGTGCAAAGAACAGAATGGTCAGTGATCACACTGTGCGATGCTGGAAATAAAATGCAAACTTCATGTTACAAAGTTAAATTTCCCAGCAACCACATAAAAATGAGAAATGAGACACAGAGTATGGCTTTTTTTATCAAGGTGCTCTGCCTTTTGATTCAGTGTTGTTCTGAGTCTTTAAAGGGCATGTCCACCCCTGTAAAAATTTTTGACATATAGTAGTGTTCCTTCCCCCAACCCCAACCGCTATAAAAGATTTTTAAGAAAGTCCCCTGATAGTTACTTACCTTACCTCTCTCCTCCGCCGCACTGCCGGGCCTTCTGCTTGCATGAAACTGCAAGCAGGGGGCCGGACCCTTAGCCGCGTCCCTGATTGGCTGAGAGGCATTCCAAACTTTTCCCAGAAGAGAGACAGGAAGCAGAGTCCTATATAGCTATCCTCCTGGTGGTCAGTTTTTGGACTTGGGGGAGGGGGGGGGGGATTACAGGAGAACCATTTGGAGCTGGGATGTAAGGTAAGGATTATATTACACTACAAAGTGGGGCCAGTAGTGGGTCAAATTATAGTTTTGGTGGTGGACATGCCCTTTTAATATAGGACACAATAGTGCCATGGTTTACCTGTACTATTGAACAGTTGTTATCCTTTTACCATGTTTCTTCAGGTGGATCTAATTGGTTGCTGCAAATGAATAGCATAGCCAAGCTATTATATAGACCCCAATGAATGGGTACCTGCACCCTCAAAGCAAAAAAATTGCATTTATAAACAGGATCCCCCCAAACAGTGCAAATCTTTTTATCCAACACTCCTTACGATCCTCCGCAGTGACTGTCTGCTTCTTTCTGCTCGCAACAGCAGCAAAGGTGACAAAATGTCAGTGGGGTATCGATCTTTGTAATTTTGTTTACTATTAACTATTGTGAAACTAAGGTTTGGTTGAACCTTGGTAATTGATAGAATTTTTCATTTCTAGGAAGGATTTGCCCTATTAAAAAGCTTGTTAACCTACTGGCACACAAATCTGTTCTAAATTTGTCATTCCAAATAGCTACCAGTTATGCTAAATTATGTTTTAAAGCATGTAGAAAATATATAGAGTTAATGGTCAAAATGTAAATATGTATAGAAGATTTTCTCTTAATAATTATGAAAAGGCCTTGCTTTTTTAACTAGTACAATAATAAAACTCTGGGATTGCCCTCTACAAGAGGACAACAATTACAGTGCTCTGTGCCCACTTAGACAATTGGGATACATAGGGTCATATTAATAAAGGTGTGTTATAGCTATAGATTGTAAATTAGGACCACAATTGTAGATTTCCAATTCCCCATACAATACCATTGCGGTATTTTGGTACCGCATGGTATTATACTCATGAACGTTCGCTAAAATAACAGATGTAGTTAGCTCTGACTTAATTCATTCTAGTCTCTCTTTGCAATATACAGCACTGGCTATTGATGCATAAGAGTAGCCCGTCTGTTTTTGGCCTGTCCACTCCCAAACCTATAATTCGCCTCACTACTGGCCCCACTCTGTAGTGAGTGGGACCAGTAATTCTTACGTTACATCCCAGCTCCAAATAGTTCTCCTGTAATCCCCCCAAAGTCCACAAAACTGCCTACCTCCGGGAGAAGATTGGCATGCGCACTGCAGCCATTCTCCCCCTCCCTCTCCCTCCCGTTTTACGATCCCTCCCCCTAGTGTAATTTCCCTTGGCCAAATAATAGTTTACCTTTCCCCAGCCCCAAATGCTATAAGTGATTTCTACCGCTATAAGTGCCCCGATAGTTACTTCCCTTCCCTCCAGTGTTCTATCCTCCGGTGTTCTGTGCAGCCGGCAGCCGCGTCAGTGATTGGCTGCCTCTCAGCCAATCACAGATGAGGCTGCCGGTCCCGCCCCCTGCTTGCAGTTCTATGCAAGCAGAGGACCAGGACTGTGAGGCGGAGGATAGAGGGAAGGTAAGTAACTATCGGGGCACTTTCTAAGAAATCATTTATAGCGGTTGGGGCTGGGGTAAGGTAAACTATTATTTGCCAAAAAGTTAGTGAAAGGACTGGACATGCCCTTTAAAAAAGCATTTATTTAGCAAATTATGCATCAGGTAGAACTATCAGGGCATGCATAGAAAGTTTTTAGTATTACAAATATCCACTAATCAAAAATCAGCAAAAATGTGGCTTTTTAAGTAGCATTTAATAGAAATGTATGAGTGTTTTGTGAAGTGTGCAACAGGTCAAGAACATTTGCATGACTGCATTAATCTCTTTTCTTATCGATAGAAAACATTTTACATTTCTGAAATAGCTCATTTTGAACAACAAAAAAAAAAAAAATAGAAAATGTTGAAATCAGTTGCAACATGAAAAATACTATATCAAACTGGGGCAATATCTAATCTGTACTGAAAACACATGTATTCTCAAACACAGACAACCGGCATATGTAGCCAAATATATATACTCAATGATTACCCCAGGGGACACAATTTGGTTTTGGTATGCCTTATTATAGCAGATACATGTGTGGATATTAATGAGTATTGTATTTAAGGCTTGTTAAATATTAATTACATAGATCATTATTTGATTTTATCTGCCATTCATGTATCACACTATTTACTTTTTTGCTAATAGATTCATTTTTCTAGAAGTGTAATTTTAATGAGAGCTAATAAGCTCACATCAATACTATAGGTAAATGTGCTGCTATGTATTTTCTTAATGTATTTCATGGCCTTAAAACCAGACATAAACACCGGTGCCTACAGTTTGGGCTTTTGACATTCATTTATGATAGCATTGTGAATTGTACAACATATCTGTTAAAGATCAGGTTAGTTTTGAAGAATGTTCCACAATTTATGAACTAAATACATCTCTCATTTGCGATCCAATTTTAACCCTATCTTTCTGACTGAAAGGCTACAGATCAATATACAGATAAATGGTCTGCTGGTCAAAAAAATGCAGATCCGCCTATGGAAGACCATTTGATTGGCTAAAATGTATTGACATGTCCAATCAATTTGAGGAGGAGAGGAGGGCTGTGTGCTATCAGTTCTCCAGCACTGTCAGGGGTATCTCATTAAATAATAATAATAATAAAAATAGTAAGAATAAACCAGCAATTCAGCATGCTGTTACTATTATATTTTACCTTTAGTCCTCCTTTAATAACATTGATAAGTGCATAAATAATGCCATTGGTTTGGCTGGATGTGATCTCTATAAGACAATTAGTTTTACAATTTAAGTCAAATCTAACTAGCCATTTAGTCTGGTTGTGTATGATAGCTTGCTTATGATTTATGAAAAGAAATAAAAGTTATGTTTTAATATATTTCCCTGCTGAATGCCAAGACTATTGAATTGATTAGCCTTTTGATTATTAGGCTGGGTGCACAAGGGGTATGATTTGTCCCGACTGAGTGTTCGCTGCGAGTGAGCGCTTGTCCAGGACAAATGATTGTCTGTTGCTGCAATAGTGGCGACGGGCAACAGTGCACGCAACTAATCATTCGGTCCCATAGGGAACCGCATGATTGGCTGTGATTTACCCACGGACCCGAACCCTTCGAATCAGATGAACGGGGACCCGGCCGCCCCACACCATCAGATATTTCCGGACAGAAATATCTGCTGGCATGTACCCAGCCTTAAGAAAAAATCACTGAGGTTTGATCCTTGTTTCAGTTTCACAGATCAAGCACATAGTTACAATCAATCCCCAATTCTATGATGTTCAGACCCCTTTTGTAACAATGTATCATTCTGCTGATCTGTACAAACTGAAACAATGGTCTGAGAATGTGCCCTCAGAACCTTTACCATTTAATACAATAAGTCAGATGTGAATGGATTTATATATATATTCCTTGGAAAACCATGTGGAATCCAATGGGTTGCACAGCCTGATTATATCCCATTAATATTTTGAATAGTTTGACCTCCAGTGGATGCTGATTCATTGTGATCCTCTGAGGCCCCAGAGAGAATCCTGCACTGAGCTGGAAGCCAGAAGAGAGGTATGATATAAAACACCATAAAAAATAACCCCTCCCCATAAGTAACCTAAATTAACTAAAACAAATAAATGTGTATCTGTGAAATGTGTTGTATGTTTTCCAGTGAGCTAAATTGAAATGCTGGGCATCAAAGAAACCTAGGCTCTAGTCTAGGGCCAAAAAAGCTTCAGTGGCCCCAATGCTACAGTAGGAAATGGGGCCAAACGTAATATGTGTGGTATTGGTATTTTGCACTGTGGTATTTGCAATGAGTGGTGTGCTAATTATAGATACTGTTCCTTTATTAATATGGCCTATGATGCATGCATTGGATCTCCCCTGTCTAGCTAGAAAAGGGTGGCAGCACAAATTGATGAGAACTGTATGAGCCATGACAGCAAAGGTTGGTAGATGATGGTTGGTAGATTTTGCTAAATATTATATATGTATATATTTTGTATGTGTGAATAAAATTGTGCAAATATATTAATGTTGCATATGATTGGTCTACTTCAATGTGTTTGCCCCTAGGACGTAGTCCTCTCCAAGTTATTGCTGTAATTCAAATTAACATTATAAAGAAATCCAGTTGTCTTCAAAAGAGCATTGCTTAGCTTCAAAATCCTATATAATAAAACACTAGATGTGCGACCCTGAGTTTGTGTGACTTTTCCCTTCTGTGCATATGCCTGAGCGTCCCTGAACATCTGCATGCACAGACCAAAATGGGATCGCTTATGACCGGGAGCAGGATGAGTCTAGCGCCCGTTTATATAACGGGCTTAACTGTCTAGTAAACAATAATTAAAATGAAGAAACATGACATTTGTGTGTGTGTGCTCTGATAACAGATTATTTGCAAAATTGCAGCGCCAAGGCACAAGCTGCATAGTGACTATGCCTTTTACGAGGGTTACCATGCGTGTGGCCGCAGCTTGTGTATTTGTTTTAAAAAAACATTTCATTTCCTTTTTATATTAACAAACCAGCACACGAAATAGATAATCAATGAAGAATCGATTCTAAAGAACTAGCAAACCCTGCAGCGCACGTACCTCGCACGAGCACCCCTCCATCCCTCCTACATTGTGACATGGTGCTCAAGCAAATGCGTCCGGCGCCCATGCATATTTACAGCCCTAGGCTAGTATATAAGATCAGTAAATGATTCCTATATGCGGTGCTGCAATTGATTCATTTTCAACTAACAATAATTTTTATTTTTATCTTAACAAGATGATTGAAATGTAACTCAATCAATCCCAATCCATTGTGTCACTGTCTAAGGAATAACTAACTCCCTGACAGCCTGGGAAGTTTAGATTGGCACACATTAATAAAAACCTGATCATATGGAAGAGGTGTGGCTTAAAGGTCAGTAAGTCAGGGATCATATTACAGACAGGAATAGATGTGAAACGGCCATTGGTGGCCTGTAGGTGAAGAGGGTCCAATGTTTTCATCCCATCCCTCCTCACAGTTCAGTCATCCTCCAATCACCACCGCCCTCCCCTCCCAGGTTATTAATAAACATAAGGGTTAGACTCCTTCTCTAAGGCTTACCTTGCAGCTACTGTTAGCTGGTTCATTTGGGGGATTTGACTTGCGGGTCCTAAAATCGGTACAGGGGGAAGGAGATCTGCCTTCCTAACCTTGCCATAGGTTTTACTATGGCTCCTGCTGCCAGGGATGGTGGGCCCCTACTGCTGCTGATCTTGCTGCACATCTGCCTTGCCCAAGTAAGTCCAATCTAACTTTCTTCCTTCGTCTTTCAGGTGGAAGTTGCTCTCCTAGAGGTAAGAGACTGAACGCGGCGATGGGTTCACTTTCCAGAACCTTAACTACTGAACGATCCAAGTTACTGATCACTTTCCACTCCCATCCAATCCCAACGGCAGCAATGGGGGAGTCCCACCGCGTCCCCTGTTACCTGTATGGGCCATCGGGGGGAGGAATGACAGGTCCGGACAACTTCCATGGGACTAATATATCCAATATATATTACAGACACATATAAATCTGCACTGCTTCTTATTTCCCAACACAGCACTAACATGCCCTTAGCATGTATAGGGTGGGAGGGAAGTAGTTAACGGTTCATGTTAGTTCATTTCTGATGGGGTCTGCCCTGTGCAGTCAGTACCGCTGCTCCCCCCCCCCCCCCCCGCCCGCTCGTGCAGAAAGAGAGCGAGGGACAATGTACTCTTTGTAGGAGTCTCCACTGGTCCCAAATGTACAAGTGAAATCAAACAAGGGGGTATTGAGCTGCAGACTGCCAGAGATCACCTTACAAATTCCTCTCCCTCCTGTGGAATATTAAAGTCCAGACCATTCACTTTTCACTGGATCCCTTAAATCTGACCTATAAATGTATAAAAAGCAATGATCATGCTTACACAGTATACAAGTAAAATACAGGATCTCTCATTATTTATCACATCACCATTAATGGCCCACACTGTCAGAGATTTTATCCCACTATAAGGCCTGTGGACTTTATTCTCATTAACCATTAAATGGCTTTATAAGATCCTTATTGTGCATCCTCAATACCAGTCACTGTGATCAACCCATTGCTGATCCTAGATCAGGAATTCTGCGCTGATCACAGCCTGATGGCCCTGCTATGTTACATTGGGTTTTTTTCTACAACAGAGAGGACCACCCGGCCCCCAAGGACCAATTGGCCCCCCTGGACCTTCAGGAGTTCCTGGAATTGATGGAATCGATGTAAGTCACACTGTATTTGATCATTTTCATTTACTTTATGGTCTGCTATGTTCCATCTTCATCTTAATAGTCAGTATTACACGTGAAACACACAATTTTACATTTGAATCTATATCACACAAACCTGATGCACAAAGTTAACCAACCTTACCCAAACCATTGTATTGTGTACTAATACTGTTTGTAATAATTTTTTTTACATTTTTAACAGGGAGAAAGAGGTCCAGATGGTCCTCCAGGCCCACCAGTGAGTATCCACTATCTTTCAGAAACAAACTGCAAAAGTTCACCCCTCCTAGTTATCTCATTGTTAATTATTTTACTTTATTTATCACTAGGGTCCAGATGGTGACGCAGGTAAACCTGGATCTCCAGGATTACCAGGAGAACCCGGAGCTGATGTAAGTACAACAGTGTTAATAAAGCATTGATGGGGAGTTGGGAGAATCCTCACTATATTAATGAAAGGTGGTGGCAGACTTGTGTTCACGCCCATTGCCCTAAGAGGGTGGGCTGATGGTGGAGCTGCTTTCTGTACAGGGATTTGTCTTGTAGTGAACTCGCAGTCTGGGGCAGTCATTTGGGTCATACTGCAAAGTAAATGATCTATTCATTCAGCACACAGACTGATGCCCTGTGTGGATATAGTGAAGACTGAGAGCTTTGAAAGGAAGGCTAGGGGGGTAGTTTATATGTCTACTTGGGGAAGGTTTAAATGGCTGTTTGTATAGAAAGCAAAGAACTGTGGTGATTATTTAGCTTTACCTATTACACAGTGGATTTTTTTAAACATATAACTAAAAATCTAATATGGTAACCAAAATTGCTCAAATGTGTTTCCGTGACTGTTAATTTGCAAAATGTGTATCTTCACTAGGCATGGAAATAACAGTGTTAAATCATTAGCCTGAGGTTATGCTAGGAGAGGGGCTACATTTAATTCTGGTGAAGTACAGTTGAAGTTAGCAGCTAATGACTGAGCATGATGGGACTTGTAGTGAAACTGTATTCAAACCTTTATTTAATTATCATAAGCATTTACATGTATTTACACAAGTTTTTATTCCAAACATTTTACACACTGATTTGTACAATTACTATTCTAAATAGAGATACATCTCTGAATGAATGGCCAGGCAGGCATATTCCAGAAAGTGCTCAGGTCATTGGATTTAATACTAATATCAGAACAGTTTTTACCAAGATCTAACAGACATCTCATGTTGTATATATGATACCTTGTACTTATTATCTATTTCTGCCTTTGGGTATTTGATGTAGAATTAGCTATATCAACTCACTTCTATCAGTTGAAAGCATCATGGATGTTATTGTATTTCTGCCTTGTTGTTTTCGGTTCAGATTTATCTGACTGAATTAGCAATGATACTTCTTGTTCTATAGGTTACTGTATGGGGTGTAGCTAGAAATCACCACCCCCGGAAAAAAATATAACACCCCCCTTATCTGTGGGAGGAGCCCCTCCAGACCCCCTGTGTCGGTCTGGAGGGGCTTACCTGTTACTGCACCTTTTAATATGGTTTGGTTATGAATATATGTATATGCTTAAAGTAAACTACCTGTTGTGTTCAAAATCTGCAAAGGAGTATTTTGGGGATTGCAGCTTTCAAGCAACTGTACTGACAAAAGTTGGCTACTTTTCGAGCAGCAGTTTGCACACCAGTCTTTAAAAAGCTATGTGTTGTCTTTATTTTTCATCTATTAGTTTGGCTTTTTAGAAGTTTGTAAGCAGCACCCAATACAACATATACACATATATGAATCAATGCTCTCAAAATACGTTTTCCTCTAAAGAAAGTGTTGGTTGTCATTGTTTGCAGCTAAAAACTAGAACTGGACTGAGATAGACATTTGGTAAATAAATCCTTTTTCTGGCATTGCAGTGAGAATCAATTAAAAATCCCAGCATGACATTTTCTGTTACTGCACAGCAAGCTCGGTGGAAGTCTGTAACCTTGTCATTTGTTATATTTCATATTTTAATGATTTTTGGCCTTTAGATTTTTTAGATTTTTTTGTTTCCAGCTTGTAGTCCAAACCGATTAGATATTTCGGTCCGATCGACCGATAGTTCAGTGTATCGGTTGATCGGACCGAAATTATCGCATTCGAATGTGCCCATGTCCGATCGACCGTTCGTCCAAATCGGATGAAAGGACGATCGGACAGGGTGGAAAACCTCGTCCGATCGTGCGGTCCTCTATGGACTGCACGATCGGTCGCGGTGACTATCGGACGCGGCTGCTTTTGCCACGACCGACAGTCCTTCCTCCTGGCCGACCGTTCGAAAGTATCGAACGGTCGGTCAGGAGGAAAAATCGCTAGGTGTGTACCTAGCTTTAGAGGTTTACTGAGTACAACACACCAGTCTTGCCAAACAGAGATATTTCAACCTTTTACTGGTTATTACACATTTATTAATAGAATTTTAATGGCAGGTCTGTGGAAATGTGAGAGCTACATATGTACAGCCCAGCATCGTGCTTTGTATTGAATTAATTCATTAGTTTAGGTACAGTTCAACCACTGACAGTTTAGAGTGTCTATGTTTCTAATGTCAGCTCCTTTCAAGGCCATTCAATGCTAGTAATAGTCAAACACTTTGTTCCTGTATGCTATTAGTCCATGTCCTACACATTATACCTACAGTGTTGATCTACTGTCAACGGATCTCCTTGACAGCAAAGTACTGTTTGAGGGTACCATTTACTGCATTCAGAAAACAGTATCATTGCTTTTCTCTGCAAGGGTATTGTGCAAAAATTCAGTCCATTTGCTAAATACAAATCTAAAAATAAATATTTTCAGCAAGCTGTGTCATTGTACTTAGCTGCTTATTGTGGGCTTACGATGTTTATTTTTGAGACATAGGTAAATAAAGCATAGTTTTATTTTGTTGTTTGTTTAGTTTACTCTGTGTTTTCCTTGTACATTCTATTATATTCTTGGCTCCCAGTACTAGCTTACATTCGCCTATGATAAAAGGCTGCAAGTTAGTTCCTGGAGTCTATGATCATAAAAAGTTTATGTCCACCCAAAAAAGTGCTGGCCCCACTGTGTAGTGTAAAAAAAATCTTGTTCAGAGTCCCAGAAAGTGAAGAGTAGGAGCTATCTGTGAGTCATCCGGTTGCCTGCTTCTTCCTTGTCCTTAGAATGCACAGGGGAGCCTCCCTCCCTTCCTCCCACCCTCTGGATCCCTTCAGGCTAATCCATCCCCTACCTACAATAACCTTTTTCTGTAGTGTAGTGTACCCAAGCCCACCACCAAACGCTGTGTTATTTCTTAAAACAAGCACAAGAAATAGACTTACTATCCTCCATTCCCTCGGCTCTCTGTATAGCCGTCAGCCGTGTCTGTGATTGCCTGACTCTCAGCAAATCACAGACAGGGCTGCCGGTCCAGCCCCTCTCTGCTACTTCTGACAGCTGACGGACGGAATCTATTTTCTATCTTGTTTTAAAAAATAAGTATGCCAGTTGGGGGTGGGCTGGGGTACACTACACTGCAGAAAAAAATAATTTTCTGGGTGGAGATACCCTTTAAAGGGAAACCATACCCCAAAATCACCCCTCCTCCATTCATATCCATAAAATAAGGCAGGGTAATAAATGCTATTCCTACCTTCCTTTTTGATTTTAATTAGAAGATATCACCCTCCCTTATTTTATAGATTCAAATAGAGGGTGATTTATTTCTGTTTATGTTTTCTCTTTAAATGTAGCTACTGAAAGCTAAATTCCACTATTACATCAACCTGCACATATGCTTTATACACTAAATAATTACATGCTGTAAGGTGCTCATCTGCTTAATGGAGGTTATCGGCCTAAAAGACATTTCCTCTTATAGCCCAGAAAAGCCCAGAAACTGTTGATTAAAATGATCTATTATATGTCTGTCAATTACTGTCTGAAATCAAAAAATATTTTATTAGAAAAAGCCAATCCACCAACTTTCATATTCAGTTTTACTTTATCACAGGGATATACAAAGTAGCTGAAGGAGAAAAACTACAGCCTGTGGGACAATTGGGGAGGGTTCAGTTATAAGCGGACGTGAACTGGCCGGGGCAGAGTCAGGGCGGGCCAGGCCATTGTTGGGGTGGGCTGGGGCTGAGTCACAGCCCTTTTCGGTAACAACAGTACCATTAACTGAGGTACCAGCATGAATTGACAATTGACTTACCTTACGTTCAGGTGTGCAGGATCCCAACCCTTTTCCTGTGTATACTATTAACTGAGGTAGGTTGGGCACACTTTGATTAGAAAATTAAGCTGATCGTTCACTATTAGACTCCTTATATTCCCACAACATTTCTACAACCACCTAGGCCATCATTTTGTGATTTATTTCATTGCAAAATGAATGGTCCAAAGTGGTTGTTGCAGGTACTTTGGGAGGTAATACAGTTGCTCTGCCTGATATTAAAGGGTATGCCAACTGAAAAAGTGAACATAACCTATTTCACATTAATTGAAGTTGGTCCCGACTACATCCATTATCCCTTGTATTAAACGTACTTTCAGGATAGTTTGCTGCTTGTTCCTGTTGGATTATTTGAAGAAAAGAGGTAAGACCTCCTTTATCTCCTGTTTTTCAAAGGGTATGTTCACTTTTTCAGTGGACATACCCCGAATCGATCTTCTTGCATGTCAGATCAAATTGGTCGTACATTCTGGGTATTGTACAGTCGGATGAGCCGATAAACAAATTCAACTTTCCTGAGGAAAAAATAGCATATGATTTTCAGTCAATCGCCCATTGGCAGACTATCGTATGATACTTGGATCTTACAACCGGGATCGTAGCGTGTATGTTTACCATAACTCTCCGTCTCCCTGGGTGAATCACACTGAGCTTAGTAAAGGGGCAGTGACTGCTGTGATTACTGTGCTGGAAGATTTTGTGTGTGTTCAGTTAGTAGAGATTACTACAGGAATAACAGGAAAAGGTTTGTTTTAAACATGCTTGTGAAAGTTCTCATTCATCTAGGTCATGGTATATCTGTTGTATTCAATTAGATAAACTGGACTTGAAGTTTAGTTCTTGAAGACGTTTCGCTAGTCATCCGACTGGCTTTCTCAATTCAGAATGACTTGTACAAGAATCTGTGGCAATTATGTACCCTGGAAAATCCCAATTAGCATATCACAGCCAAGTGTTAAGGGCGTGAGTGGATAGTGGTTAAGAGGTGTTATAGGAACGACCAGGGTAAGGTGTCAAAACAGCATTGTACATGGCAGACAGTTGGTGTCGAACCCCCCCTCCTTTATTTAGGCTTGGTTTCTTTATTTTCACGTAAATGGCCTCCTTGACACCTCTCTTGAACCAGTCACGTTCCTTTGCCAATATGTTAACACTATGCTCTTCAAAGGTATGTCCTTTATCCTTAAGATGCAGGTACATGACTGAGTCCTGACCCGAGGAATTGGCTCTTCTGTGCTGGGCCATACGTTGATGCACCTGAGGAAGGGGGAAACCCCGAAACGTTGTGCACAGCTTGCCACAATAAAAGCAGTTTATATCCACTAAGAGTGCATGTCCCCACCTTTTCATATATTGGATTATCCCTATACTGTTTGTGGTTAGCAGTTTGGAGAGTTCAAGCACCTTAGCGGGTTTACAACTAAAGGAGTGCGCAGGGAAAAATGCTTTGGATATAATCATACATTGATGCAGTTGCTGTTTGGTCTCCCCCACATACAAATCAGAGCATTTTTCACTGCACTGCACTGCGTATATGATGTTGCTTATCTTGTGTTTCGGTATTGGGTCTTTCGGATGTACCAATTTGTTTTTGTTTTAAACCCCTGAAATTATTGTTATTTCTAAATGTTTACAGGGTAACCCTTTAGAAATAAAAAAATAACAAAAGTAGTATAAAGATGATACCTTTATTGGCTAACTAAGATAATCATAGCAAGCTTTCAGAACCTTATAGTTCCTTTTTCAAGCTGATTACCTAGCTTGAAAAAGGAACTAGAACGTTCTTGGTTAGCCAATAAAGATATCACCTTTATACCACTTTTGTTATTTTTTTTTATTTCAAAAGGGTTACCCTGTAAACATTTAGAAATAACAATAATTTCAGGGGTTTAAAACAAAGAAAAAGTTGTTAGGTTGCTATTTTACCACTGCATATAATATATTATGTATTATGTAAAACCTTTGCTAATTAAATAATTATGTAAAAAAACCAAAAAACCAAAGCAGTTATTTCTGGGGAGTAGATAATGGTTTGCAATGGTTGGGTTCTTAATATCAATAAAGTATAAACCATGTTGTTTTTTCTTATGGTGGCCATAGACACAATTGTGGTGATTAGATTAATTTGTTTTTCATCCTGCCCTATAAGGGAAAAATATTCAGGGTTATTCAATAAAAGTTCTTATCGTTTAAAATGGTGCTAATTTTGCCCCAACCAATTAGATGTAAGCTTTCAAATGTTAAATAAGATTTGAATCACAGTAACAGCAGGGAGATGCAGGCAAATCACCGTTTGCAATTCAAAGTGAATTTTATTGCTGCTTCAACACAAAATTGAAGCAGCAAATTCACTTTGAATTGCAAACGGTGATTAGCCTGCGTCTCCCTGCTGTTACTGTGATTCCTGTTGGATTATTAGGTGTGTGAGGGGACACACCGCGGGGATAGATGCTACTGAACATTTGACCACACTAGACGACCTTTGATTACTTGTTAAATAAGATATGATTGGTTGGGGGAAAAGTAACACCATTTTAAACGATAAGAACTTTTATTGAATCTCCCTGATTGTGCCATAATCGGCAATTGCCCAAACATGGGCTGACAATCGTACGATACCCAGAACGTACAACCCCCGATTGTTTATAGCAGGGATATCCAATACACTGCCCTTGCTATGTATGAAAACTTGAACTCCCAGTTCTAGACTCTTTATGAAATTAACAATATTCATCTAACAAACCAAGGGTGAGTCATAGGATATGAACAGGTCAGTCTGTGTTTTCTCAGATTTAGTTGTCATAGATTTGGGGATTTGTCCAGTCCTGCTAGTGTAAAATGGTGTTGTTGCACAGTAAATTGTTGTGAACAAAAAGCTCTGCTAAGTGAGTGTTTTGAAATATGTATATCATTCTGCAGCAAATTATTCTGAAACATCACATGTTTAATAAATACAAAATATGTTTTCAAGACTGGTGTGCACTCTGGATTTTATTTTCTTCTTAATGGGTATGTGGGAAATATGTTAGTAAATATGATGGTACAGAGAAGTTTCAGTCCATTATTCAGGCTTGTGTTTTGTGATCTGCAATGACACTATGATGATCAAAGAAGTTGTTCTGTCCTTGTCCCACTATTAGTGTTGCAATGCTCAATGCATTTCGGCTTCTTGCAGTTAATTTCAGCCTCTTGTGGCCATCATCAGGATCTTGAGGACCGGCACAAGATGGCTGAAAAGCATTGTCCCTTTAATGCACCAATTACAATGTGCGAAGTTTGGCTTAGTGTGCATTGGGATTTTGTGGATTTATGGACAATCATTAGTAATGTTACGATGTATATTGTGATATATGTGCCCCTGTGTCTCCCTGTACAGTGTACCAGATACCCATCCACTTTTCATAATCCCAAGAAAGCACTTTTCAGAAGCACTAAACTAATTACACATTGCAGTGTTACTTTTAAGAAGCATTGTTTGTGATTTGTATTTACTAGTGTTGGATATATTTGAAAGGAGAAATAGAATTTATTTATTAGTGTTTTTTTCTTTTGTAATGTAGTGTATTTATTCTGTAATGTATTGCGTGCAAAGAACTTTGATTCTGTAGTTTCAAATTGCAGTCTAGGTTAGTGGATGTGTGCAAAATTGCTTGCAATTGCCAAGGCATTTTGATATAAACAATGTACGTGTTGTACTAGTAAAGCATTTGCCTTAGTCACCTTCATTCCTATCTCCTGTAAAATTGATTGAAGAATGGACCTTAAGGCATAGGTCCTTTACACTTTTTCAATGAACTATTCCTTTAAAGTTAAAAGGCAAGTATGGTCTGTGAACAAGTTAGGATTAAAAAAACCTACATTTTTTAACTTTAAAATTACTTGAATCATATCTCTGACTGCAGCATGTGAGATTTTGTCCAAACTTCCAGCTTCCAGCAGCTCGAGTGACATCTACTGCCCCTCTGCTCCTCAGGGGAGGAGCATGCTCATTTAAGACTTAGCGCCATATTTAAAAACCCACGAAAATTGGAATATGTTGGGTTATCATAAATGTACAATCATGTCCATAAATGAACGTTTGTTCATACAATACCATGAAGCAAGAAAATATCACAGTGGTATTGTATGTTAATTTGTAAACCTATGATTGCAGTCATTAATCTACAATTGCGATCGTACATTTATGACTACAATCGTTGAGTTATGACTGATATCGTAGTTTTACAACCTTTTACGATTCAAACGATTGTCAAATTTACGATTGCGACAATGCTCATTAGAGGCGTGACATATAGTGATACCACAACTTTATAAATATGGCCCTTAATGTTGAGAAACACAGGAAGCACCTACAAAGACAATGGTATGGTCGCTGAAATGAGTCTCTGTTCAGTTTGGTGTGACCAGGCATGTTACCAGGCATGGTAAACCTGAAATTAAAACTAAATTTACTGGGTTAGCAGTATTTAGCAACCCAAAGTTGGCAGTATTTAGCAACCCAGCCAGGAGCCATGTGGGGGTATATAATTTTATTAGACCAATCATATTTTGGTGGTGCTTATATATAAGGCACTCACTCAGAGCTGCTAAATAATGATGGCTAAATAGTTTTAATAGGTTCCTAATGATGGCTATAGAACAAATGTTTTGTGATTGCCTGATGCATTTCAGCCTCTTGTGCCCATCATTAGGGATGGCCGGTTCGCGGATCCGAACCAGATCCGCCGCGGATTTATCCCATTCGCGAACGGCGGATTTTTCCGGATTTTCCGCCTTCTGAACTTCCGAACCGCGGATTTTTTGAAATTAAAAGGATTTCTCGTATTTTGGAAAATACGTATTTTTGAAAATTATGAAATTAACGAGATTTCGAAAATTTCCGAAGATACGAGAAATCTCGTAAATTCGAGGATATTTTTCATTTTAATGGGTCCGCTCGCGTATTTTTGAATTTTCGTATTTTTCAAAAATTCGCGGATCCTCGATTTTGCGAAGTTCGGACATCTCTACCCATCATTAGGATCTTGAGGACAGCCACAAGATGGCTGAAAAGAATTGAGCATTTACAATGTAAATGTTTATTATGGAGCAATGGCGTGTTTGGGGGGAATTTAATGGTGGTCTGAATCCCCCTTTCTGCTTGCTCAATGCTGTCCGCTGTTTAATTTCTCGTGGTGCCCATAGATTGTTCCACAGGTTGTTACATTGTTAATTGAACCCCAAGTGAGACGTAGTATTTGTTTGTTTTAAAATAGTATCTAGTCTGCCCTGTGATTGACAGCAACAAAGAACACTGTACAAAATAAAACCCTGCAGCTCCCTGAGGTGATTGCTGAGACTGAGTTTAGATACATTACTTACGTTACACTGTGTGTAGCAGTGTTTTTGTTTGTGTGTGACAGCGTATGTGTGTGTGTGTTTGTAACTGTGCGTGTGTAGCAATGCAAGTACATGTCTTTTTTTCTTTAAAGGGGCACTAAAGTCTGCACATAACATTGCCCCAATAGAAAGAGCAAACACAAGTTAAAAAATTAACCTGTGACTACTAGGGCTCATCTTCCATAATTCACCTTAGCTGGGAACACCCCTGTACCTAAAAATGATAAAATCCTTTGCTTTTCATACAAAAAAAGAAAAGTATTTTTTGTCGTTTATTTGTTTACTAGCATGGATGGAAGATACAGAATATTACCATCTCAGTAAAAAATAAAATTACATCTGGGGAATCGAACCTGCAATGTTCTATATTGCATCTTGCTAAAAAGAACGCTTTCTACCTCTATCCAACAAGAGCTACTAGGTGGAACATAAGTACATGTAGAATATTTATCAAGCTGTAAGGCTGCAGGTGAACTCCATAATGTATTTTACATTGTGGAAGTTTAGTTTACACATAGGAAACAGTAAGATATAAATGAATTAAGATCAGACAAAGGAGGAGATTAGCATTTTACAATAAATATAGTATACTGCTGACATCTGGAAGTAAAATGATCCTTGGTCCAGTAGCAGATGTTTAGCATTCCAATATAAAGAAATACTGCAACTGAGGAACCAGAAAAGGACAGAAGGAAAACATAAAGGAACCAACTGTTTGTTAGAAAGTGAAATATATGAACATTATGAGGATCGATAGACTGAGGAGTCAACAGCAGAAGGACTTAATAACCCACTGGAAATGCAAAGAATGATCCTGAAAAATACAGATAAATCTTAATGAACTTGGTCTATTGATAAGAAGAATCAAGCAAACATCTATGCATTAATAAGCAACAGCCAAAGAGGGACAATACATTTTCTTCCTACATAATGATCATTTATTTTATATCTGGTTACCCCTCAACACGACTGTCTTCTTGATTGTAGACCACTTTCCTTTTTCTCTCTGCACCCTGAAATAGCTTTAAATTAATACAGAAGGAAGGGTATGGGACTAAAGGTGGCCATACATTTATTCGATTTTACTTACCCGACCGAGCACTCCCGCGACCTTCGAACTATCCTGCTGGGAACTGCCCCTCCCGTTCTTCTATGCGACCAACGTGCGATCGCAAAATGAATGGGATTTGCGATCGCATGTCGGTCAAGTAAAATTGTATATATGTATGGCCACCTTAAGGGCTGTTACATACAAGCAGATATTTCAGGCTTTCGGTAGGTCAAGGGCAATTAGGTAGGGTTGATTGACCACATCAAAATCCTCCATTGACTTTAGTTGTTTATTTGCATGGGTTTAGATATAATAAAACTTATAACATAAGCTTAATAGAGAAGATAGATCAAAAATCTTACTTATACTGGTTAACTTTAGCAGAATACAACAGCATGAAACATTTAGAAAATGTATATGCTTGGCTATACCAAACTGTCCCACCTTGCCATTTTTGCATATGATGCATGCTTATTTATTAAGAAGCATCCAATAATTACAGATGATTCTGTTTTGCAGCAGCCATGCAATATTTTCAGTTACTACAGATACCTGTGTTGCAATCTTTCCCTATTTTTCATAAATGTGTTTCTGACATTTGACAGTTGACCGTGTCATGTATAAAACAATTGTTTAGCCTCTGTCAAGTAGCACTGAATAAATAAGCAATCTAATATGAATCTGATGCCATTTTCAAGCAGAAAAATTAACGTGGAGACACCCAGATAGCTTCCTATTCATGGCAACATAAGTAATTGGTGACAATTTATCCTAAGGAAAAACAGTACTAGTGTATTTTAAACACAAACAGGGCGATGCACGGAGAGACACTATCGGCTCTCCCGTGCAATCGTTCTGCGAATGCTACATTCTCATAGTGCCTCTCCGTGCATCCCAAAATGGAGGTTAACCGTTGCGGAACTTTAACGCCAACCATCGTCTGGTGTTAATAAGTCCCGTAAAGGTAAGGCTTTACTATGTAATTATAGCATCGCTTGCGGTGCCTGCTTGGTTAACTTCCGTGTTAACCACACAGGCGTCGCAATGATGGAAATATAACTTCAGTTAGCATGTCTTTTAACTCCATTTGGCCTCTTGGTGCATCTGGCTGAAGATGTTATAACCTTAAATATAAACACATGTGTACCTTGTATAGAATTATGAGGGTCACTCAGGCACCAGTGCAATAACTATAAACTTTATGCATTATCACAGTTTTTTTGTTTGGTGTGGAGTAACATTAAAAACATACTTTCTTTACATATCTACAGGGACTTACAGGACCTATAGGATCTCCTGGTCCAGGGGGCCCAAGGGGACAGAAAGTAAGTATTTTTTAATTTAAAAAACTTTTTAAGTAGATTTTGTTTGAAACAAATCTAAAAGGAAAGCAACCCTTTACTTGATAGGAAAAACCACTTTATTAACATTAAAGATACTATACACAATTACACAAAGTTATTGTTTTCTTTAGGGTGAACCAGGACTACCAGGTTCCCGTGGATTATCAGTAAGTAGCACAAAAAATATTTGGCTAATTTTATTATGAATTGTATTGTATGTATTTTTATATCTTATATAGCGCTACAAATTCCGTAGCGCTTTACTTAATTATTTACTCAATTCACATCAGGCCTTGCCCTGAAGAGCTTACAATCTAATCAATTTATGTACACATACAACCTATCAGTATGTCTTTATGATTGTGGGGGAAACTGGAGTGCCTGGAGGAAACACACGCAAGCACGTGGAGAACATACAAACTCTTTGCAGATGAGTCCAAGGGTGGAATTGAACTCAGGACCGCAGCACTGCAAGGCATCATTGCTAACCACTGAGCCACCGTGCTGCCCCAGCCACTGTGCTGCACAGCTAATATAGAAAGTTTGCTATTGCTTAAACAGGAAATTTTTCTTAAAAAAGAACGAAACCCAAAATACAGAGAAAGCTCCACAGATCCTAAACTTCACTAAGTAAAACCTTATGTACCTCCCCTCTGTCTGAATTAGTTAAACCATATGTCTCTCCCCTCTGTTTGAATTCAGCCTTTAAGTATAGTAATCATTTGTAGAATATTTCAGGTGACTGGAAATCTTTGATGGCACTGCTGCTTCTAGTTTTGCCTCTTCCTGGTTGTTCCAGATGCAAAACTACGGTACCTTTGCATATGCTAACTAGGTACCCCAGTACCTAGTATCCCCACCCCACTTCATATTTCGCTGTATGTATCTGTTGACCTCAAAGTCCCCACCTGCTAGTCAATCATCAGAGAGAGACTGTGCTCAAGCAGAGTAGGGGGGAGCAGTTAACCCTGCATATGCATTTGTGGCGCAACCACCTTTTACCCATTTATATATGTTTATTTGGCCTTTTTCACAGATGTATTATATGTTAATATGTACACTTATAGAAATTGCAGAGTAGCAGATGGAGCATAATGAAATAAACATGATCTTAGCAATGCATTTTTAAATAGTGTACTTATTTTAAGGGGAAGCAGGGTTGTCATCAGTAAAAACGCATAGGGACACCGATGAAATACACCCATACCATGGCTGAGTTAGATTTAATATTGTTTAATTGCAATCAGTGCAGCCTTGCTTATTACATTGATTAGGTGTGTCCCTATCAGAAAAGATGACCTGTCAACCCAGGTTAGAGGGTAGGAAGAGTGTTTTATTGTTTATGCAATGTTTCCTACAGGCAGCTCTCCTGCTACATCAGTTTTAATGAAAGTCTGTGCATACCCTCTAACAGTACTCCTTTAGTAAACTAGTAAACTACTAAAAAACATACAGGGAGATTGAATAAAAATTCTTATCGCTTAAAATGGTGCTAATTTGCCCCAACCAATCAGATGTTAGCTTTCAAATGTTAAATAAGATGTGATTGGTTGAGGCAAAATTAGCACCATTTTAAAAGATAAGAACTTTTATTGAATAACCCTGTTAGTGCAGAGCTGCAAGTGGCATTTTCTCCAACATTACCCCTTTAATAAGTAAACGTAGAGAACCAATGTATTGTAGTGCAGAGCTGGAGGTAGTGGACAATGTAGTGACTCTGATCTCAGCACAGCTCTGTGCAATGCATTTCTCAACACTATACGTATTTAAAGTGAGTGTTAAAGGGTAGGAAGAGGAAAATAATGAGGTGAAACTGATCTCAGCATAGTTCTGTGCAATACATAATTCAGCAATGTATTTACTGTATTTTAAGGTGAATTTTGGAGAGTACATACAAACATACACATGCCTTCCTACAATTTCCTTTTAATTGTCACACTTAAAATAACATTGGGCAGAGCTGCGGTGGTGTGGGATTTTATATGTGTTTGGGTCCTAAAGGTGAAGGTGGCAATCCTAGAGCTGCCTGTAGGAATTTTTGAATATCTTTGATTTAATATATTCACGCACCACAGTGGTTAAGAGGTGGGGTTTGAAATGAAATCTAATTGATTTACTGGCAGAGAGCAATGGCAGATTACAATGGTAATTACACGATAACAACCTGTATGGAAAGGCTATCTTGCATTTTAAAGAATTATTTAAAAGATTGCGAAATAAAGAAAGCGTACATTTAAACCACTGCTTTATTTTTCTCAAAGCTTGATTTTGAGTCAGTATCTTTTTGAGGAGAATCCAACAAGTTCAGTTATTCTTAAAAGAAACATTTACAAATCACGGCAATATTGCATTCATCCTGCTGGAAAGCCATGGATTGGCTGAAACAAATGGGATAATTGAATACAATTATTACTAGAAACTAATGTATAACGATCTTATGGGAATTAGGAAGAAACAATGTTTATATGCCTTTATTTTACATCAATTACAGAGGACAGAGATGCATGTGATTAGCCTGTACATTACCCGCCAATCAAACACTGAAAACATAGTGGCATACTAAATAGAAAGGATTTAAAAAAGGTTTACATCAATGCCATCACTTATATAAACAAATATAACACCAATGTTCCCTTTATATAGGCTGTTTGCACAAATACATTAAAATTTTGTGTGCTACACACTGTAGTGTTTATATTTCAAGCAATTTTTGTATGCATACCACTTTAACCTGTGAGTGCACAGCTTAGAGGGAATACTGAACTCTACTACATATGATTGGCTGATACATTATCGAGTACTTCCATCCAAACAAACATTGGGAACACAGTAACAGCATACAAGTTTTTGTCTTTGTCAACATGCAAATAGGACTTTATATGTGATTTGCCTGTACATTTTCAGGATACAATGGGTTTCTAATGACACTTTTTTTGCAAAACAGATACTGTAATATTATATTTATTTATTATGCCTGTCCCTATAGATGTGGCTAATGTAATCTTATCAATCAATTTTTATTTTTAAGGGAGGTGGTGTTGCTGGACCAAGGGTATGTATATGAATTTTAAAATCACACTGCAATAGTGTAAAATAGTAAAATGAATGCAATTGTTTAGTGATAAATTGAGTAACAGATAAGTTATCATTTACATCATAATGAAACTTTTACTTGAGCTACAGTAGCTACAATATATTTGATTAAAAGTGCTCATGTTGACCTGGTTTTAAACTTGGTACAAGCATAACTTATAATTGACAAATCCCATTGGATTTGATGGGCCATCTGCAGGGGCAAGTGCAGGACTTCCAAGGGGCAAATACCTGTTTTTATGGGCTGTAGCCCAATCAGCATGCTACCAAAATGCTAGACATGCCCACATTAACTTTAAAGTCCTACTCCTACATTACAGTACACTCTCTTTATGTTGTCCTTGCCTTTCCTCTGCAAATGTTCATTTTCTAGATTTATAACTGCGACATAGCAGCCAATGATAAAAGGGTGCACACCTTCCTTACTTTTAGAGGTCTTCTCTCCTGCACACCATGGGACATTTTGCTTCATGCAGGACAGATTGTGATACCCCTAGACTTTTTGCTGCCTTAGGTGAAGTGTAAAACAGTGACCTCCTTCAAGCTTACTTGTACTATCACCCTTTGGATAATCAATATATAGTGAAAGTATACTAGAAGTCACCAAGTTATTTTGATCAATGGGGATTTCCAAAACAGTGATCTCTACTATGTGTTGTTAAATCCCAATAAATTAAGTAAAATTTATTCTATTAAATTAAGTAAATCTAAAATCTGAAATTGCCCCATGTTAACCAGGCCTAAGAAATGTTACAGTAGACTTGTTACTGCTCTTGTAGGAAACTGTGTAAAAGTATGTAAATTACCCTTAAATGATTCTTGTGAACTTAACCTTAGATTATGGCTATAGTGGATGTATAGTCATATTAAAAACATGCCTTCTCTAAATATAGATTGTGTCAGTCCCTATTATGTGTCACACTAAAATTCATCTCAATGTGCTTAATAATAATACAGAAGTCAAAGAGAGCCTGAATATGCAGAAATCTATAGATAAGCATTGCAGCCTCATATGCCATAAAAATGTAGCAAGTGCTCAGGTTTTATCCAGTCTGTTTGATTTAGGCTTCTCAGCCTTATCAAAGTTAATTGGCACCTCTGCCAGTTCCAGAGAAATAAAAATGTCTATATAAAATAGTAGGCTCTAGTAAGTGCCATTAGATCAAGACATTTTGCAATTTAAACCACTTTTTGCCTCAAATCTCAAAAGTACAGAGTGCCTCCAGTGTGATCAACCTTCCCTTTTTACTAGCTGCATATAAATTTGATTAATTAAACCACTTGCCTTTTAAATATTTTAATACCTTGGAAACTGATCACCAGTGCAAGTATTTCCCACATGAGTCAATAATTTAAAACATAGCATATATAAATACCCACAGAATGTCTGACATTTTGTTTTTTTATTTATCAGAGCATCATAGATTATTTTTCATATTCTAGCTAAATTTACAAATATTTAATGTGGAACATGCTAGGGAAGAATTAAAATATGGCTATAATTAACTAATGTAAAGTTTTTATGTGTTTGCAGGGGGCTAGGGGTACACCAGGACTTCCTGGAGAATTAGGGCGTGGTGGTCCAATGGTGAGTAAAATAACATTTAATGTGTTAAAATGCACAGCTGCATTGCAATTCAGGCTTTCAAATTGCGTTAAAATTCATGTCCACCCCCCAAACTAAAATTTAACACAATACTGGCCCCACTGTGAAGTTTAAAAAAATCCTTACCGTACATCACTGCTCCTTAGGGTTCTCCTGCAGTGCTTGTCAAAAGTCCAGGAAAGTAGGAGCTATCTTCCTGTCAAAAGGTTTCTTCCTCTAATCTGTCCTCTTGGAAGAATTGTGACATGCGCAGGGGAGGCCTTTCCCCCCTCCCTCCCTGGCTGCCCTGCCACCTAGCATACCCCAGCCCACCCCCAACCGCTAGATTACTAAAAAAAGAATCGTAAATATACTTACAGACCTTCTCTCCCGCGGCGCACTGCATTGCCAGCAGACAAGTGTGTGATTGGCTGCCTCTCAGCCGGATCAGAGTGCCGCAGGAGCGAGGGGCTGTAAGTAGAGTTCTGATTATTGATTATTATTAATCTGATATAGCGGTTGGGGATGGGCAGGGGTGCCCTACAACCTATAAAAAGTTTTTCTTTAGGGCGGACATACTCTTTAAGAGAATTTACTGTTCTTAAACTTTTGAAACTTCTGTTCTAAAACCCTATATCCCAGCATGCCCAAGTCAGGGACCAGTAAAGATTTGTAGTTGTACAACCAACAAAAATATTTAGAGAGATTTGCAAGTTCCAAGTGCTCTGCTTTTCTTCATTCAGTCTTGCCTCTGGGTAAGTCCTAATCAGGATTTGCATTTTTGCTTGACTTTAATGCTTGCAACAAGCTGGAGTTATAAAAACACTATAAAAATGCCACATTGGATTGCTTTCAGCCGCACGGATGCATTTTGTAAAACACATGCAATCACCACGGTTCCCTTCCCTTTAGAGGGCATGTCCACCCCCAAAACTATAATTTAACCCACTAATGACCCCACTGTGTAGTGTAGTAAAATCCTTACCTTACATCCCAGCTCCAAATTGCTGCCCTGCTATGCCCCTCCAAAGTCCAGAAAACTGGCCACCAGGAGCCTGGCAGAGTCCATATTGGACTCTGCCTCCTGTCTCTCGTCTGGGAGAATTATATCATGCGCACTGCAGTCCTCCCCCCCCTCCCTCTCCCTCCCGCTCCCACCCGTTTTGCTCTCCCTCCCCCTAGCTACAAACCCCTTTGGTATACAGTAGGGCTTCCTCCCCCAGCCCCAACCACTATAATTATTTTTAACAGAAACCCCCTCGAACTATACTTACCTTACCTCTCTACCCCGGCATTCTCCACTGCCAGTTCTCAGCCAATCACAGGTGCGGCTGCCGGTCCGGCACCCTGCTTGCAGTTTGATGCAAGCAGAGGGCCGGGACAGTACGCCAGAGGAAAGAGGTAAGGTAAGTAGAGTTGGGGGGAGTTTCTGCTTAAACTATTATAGCGGTTGGGGCTGGGGGAGGAAGCCCTACTGTATAGCAAAAGTAAGAAAAAGGGTTGGACATGCCCTTTAAGATGAAAATCCGGTGTTTGTGGTATATTTTTAATCTCCACAATCTGCGCAACCAGCACTGAACCCTTTCCTTTTAAAAAGAAAATCCAGTGTATACTTTAAATCTCTCCATTGTATGTCTTATTTTGTTCTTTATTCTCTCACACATTTTTATGTTATGGTAATATGTGATTTTAGTTATTACATTTATTAAAAGATAGACAAGCTTCTAATTCCCTAACCAAAGTATTCCGATGGGATCTGCATTTTTATTTGTGTAATAGATGGTTGCAAATCGCAATATCAAAGTTCTGCACTTTCTTCAGGGTGCCATTGTTTTATTGCTTTGTTTTTTGTTATACATAACTTATCTAATTTCCACAGAAATGGGAATTACCCTGTATTAAATGCGACATATAATTACGGTTTTATAATTCTCTGAGAAATGCAGTCTTTCCTTTGGGTATAAACCATTCCAAATCGTTACTTAATAGTAACTTAATTAAGATGCATTTCAAGAAACATAAGGGAATTTAGTTGTTTAATTCATATTCCAATCCATGCTGTAATAGTATCCATCATGGCTGCCTGCTTTACAGTCTAGTGTGTGTCACACAAAGGGGCATTTCCATTCCATATGCAACTGTTTATTAATTTAGTTAAGAAACAGTTGCAATAATATGAAAAAGCTCCTTTTTGTTTTTCTAGGTAATAATATATAACTCTTCCCCAAGGATAATACTTTTTCATAGTGCTTTTCACTATGTTAACTGGCAACTGTGGAATTGCTAAATTAGAATAAGTCATTGATTTTATTTGTGAAAGGGAAATTGGCAATGATCAATGATGTCAATAGTTACATACTGTAGGTCACAGAACAGGAACTCCTCAAGAAGGGTCCCACCACCAAGTTTCAATCGAGATAGAGCAAATGTCACCACTTAAAATCCATAAAGCTTGACCTTAAAAGAGAACTATGGTCCAAAAATGACTTTAGGTAAATTGATAGGAATTGCTCCCATGGGAATTTTTGCACTTTATTTCCATTGTTTATTTTGAATAGTTTTGAAGATATTTACATTTTTGTGTGTGATATAGCAGCAGCATCACCAGGTCCCCTGCACTTCCTGCTCTGAAACTGTCAGTCAATCTGTCCTGTGTCTCCTCCTCCCCTTTACAGCCACCCTGATCCCCCCCACTCATGGACCCCATGGTCCCTCCAGTTGCAGGCCCCCCATGGCCCATTATCTTACAGCCCCATGTGGTACCCACAAGCATTTGTAACCTGATATTTAATGATGAGTTCTGTTCTTTTCTAGCAAAGGTATCTGTTTTCTCTAATGAGGCAATGTGAGGCAAATGCTCATGGCGTCGCCCCTGCTGAATATCAGAAAGGAAGCAGAAAGGGCAATTATTTTTTTTTTTATTGTCTGTTCTAACTGTATGGGACCTTTACTGTCTAAAAACGAGCATTAAGATATATTACCTCACATATTGCAAAAAATGGACTGCACGGCTTTTATAGTAACTGAATATGTTTTGCGTCTTTCTGCTTCTTAAAGAATATGACTATTTAAAGGACAACTCCACCCTCATAAAAACATCTTTTAGAAAGAATAGCCTCTTTAAAATATGTTGATATATCATACTTTGTCTTATGAATTCATTACTGTATGCCTGCTATGCTTCTGGATGCCTCATGGAAACTGAGCAATTTAGAAATCTGTACTGAGCCTGTACTGAGCCTGGGCATGCTCAGAAGAGGCAGATAGGGGATTAACATTCAGTCATTGGCTGTGATGTCAACTGTCAAATCCATAACTGACAGTTGCTAACTTGAAAAACCAGGAAGCAGAAACAGGGGCACCAGGACATTGTGCAGGATTTCAGGTTAGACTTATATATTTCAGATTTCAAACTATTACCGTTTAGGTTTTGGGGGGTGATTTACTTGTAAGTAAGTTTTCATTTTAGGGCTGGACCTGCCCTTTAAATCTGTCTTAGGCAAATGCTATATTGAAAGAAGGCTGTCCAACATGAGGAACTTCATGTTTTTATCTGCAAAGAACAGCTTCTGGGTTAAACAAGAAGTTGCTGTATTAGAAACAGCCTTAAGCAAGTCTACCTAGGGTTTTTGACACCTGAAACAACTTTTAAATGCCGCCTACGGTTGGTGGCATGATAAGTGGGCATGGCTTCATCAGGGAACATAGGCGTGGCTTGTGGAGGTGGGTGTGCTGGGCTGACTAACACTGATTGGTGGACTGGAGGGCTGACAACAATGATTGGTGGACTGGTGCTGAAATGCAGTATTGCAGAAAGGAGGATTTTTTTTTTACCCGCCACCTTTTAAGTGTTCCGCAAGGGCGCGCCCTGAGCAAATGTTTCAGTTTCATGGTAGGGGGACCCCTGCTAAGAAGTACCTATATTTGTTGAACAAATAACATGCTTTCACTATAATAGATACACTAACTCTCAGAGATTAGTTTCCAGTGGAAAGAAGAGACCTGGTCTTTATATATATAAGCAGGTGAATATTGTATTTTTCATAAAACTGTAGACAACCATACTTTCGTATGCTTGGTGAGATATAAACAGAATTCCTTTTGTTACATCAAAAAAAATAAAGAATACTTTTGCCTATATAAACTGTTTACAGAATGGGCCAAAAATCGTAGTATCAGTTAGTAGGGATGAGCAGAAGTTTCGACCCAAGAAGTGTTTCTGGTCAAAATTACTAGTTCAGTGTATCAAACTTTAGCTGACAAAATTGCGATGCAGAACTGCAGCATTTGGACTGCCTAAACTAGGTTTGGATGTTAAATTTGTTTGGTTTCAAGGCTGAAAATTGTTTTGACAGTCAATATTCCAGGTGAGTTTGTGTATTTATTAATCCATAGTAAGTTGATTACCTTCAAGTTGTGTACATTTTGACACAATGAATAAAAATTTTCTTGCAATATTCTGTTGGAAGTTCAACTCCCTTTCTGAATTGAGAAAGCCAGTCGGATGACTAGCGAAACGTCTTCAAGAACTACATTTCAAGTCCAGTTGATCTAATTGAATACAACAGATTCAACTCTGATACTGATCAGATATTTAGTTAAGTAGGTTACATTTGATACCCTAAAGCAAAGCTCTGATAATCTATTTGGATACCACAGGAAGAAGGAGGAAATAATAATCCTGAAAAATTACATGTTCAGGAACCCTACAGTTACCTGCAAACAGAAGATAGGCAAACTTTACCACTATCAGGGCTATGCAATGACATTGGCAATCGCTTTTTGGATTAAACAAACAAGTAATACATTACAGCTAACAGTTGTTTCTAGAAAACTTTTTTTTAAACTATAGTAATTTAGAATTTTCGGTTCCATTTATTAAAATGTTTAACCTAATATCTTTTTTTAACAGGGCAATACTGGTGCTCCAGGTGTATCTGGCCTAATGGGAAACTCTGGTAAACCTGTAAGATGTAATTTAATTTACTTTAATTTAATGTTGCCTGTGTTTACTTGCCTGTGTTTTTTTTTAAATGATAATAAAATGATTACCCGGTACATTGTTTTCAAAGAACTACATAATTCATAAGGATTAAAACTATGTAATTTTGTTTGATGTCTCTTTTGACAGGGTGAACAAGGGCCTCAAGGGGAACCTGGTCCATTAGGACCTATCGGTCCACTGGTAAGTAACCAAAATACTTTTTATACAAGGTTTATTATTGTTTAATTTGTTATAGCCAGAAGATGGGTTAGTGTGGGTTTCACACTAATTTTGCGGTGGCTGCGCCATTTCCTATTTAATATAGGCAACGTTATGTTTTGTGCTACCATATTTTTTAATAGTAGAATATTACACTGCTGAGCCACCACAGCTAACACAAGCAGAAAGGGTACATTTAAAAACTTAAAAAATGTGCCCACCTTTAGTTTTAAAACTACTGCTATACAGTAAATTAACTTTACCGTATACAAATCCTTTAAGCTTTGCGCTACCATGTTGCACTAAAGTTAATCAGGGTTATTCAATAAAAGTTGTTCAGGGTTATTCAATGATAATTCTCATCATTAAAAATGTTGCTATTTTTTCCCCAACCAATCAGATGTTAGCTTTCAAATGGTAAATAAAATCTGATTGTTTGGGGCAAAATTAGCTCCATTTTTAATGATAAGAACATTTATTAAATCTCCCTGCTAATCATTACAAATGGTGTTTATTTTCTAACATCTGATTGGTTAAATGAGTACCATTTTTAACGATAAGAACTTTCATTGAGTATCCCTGAATGCAGGGAAAATACAGGTGCAAACCATTGCTTCTTTCCTAACCACATCTTTCGATGCATTAAACCTTGTTAAAGGGATTTAGGTAAGGTAAGAAGCTCCGATCTGTGCTTAAAGGATATCTATACTCTAAATTAGCTGTTTAAAAATAAAAAGTACCTGGGTCAGGGAGGTTGGATTGATTATTCCTACCTCACAATATCATTTCATTGAGGAGCTGCAGCATCAACAGTTTTCATTTGCCAGGTTAGTCCTGGACTATTCCTGTATTAAAGATAGTTCTGAAGCCAGGAGGAAGACTGGCAGAGTCAGTTTTATTTGGGCTGGTGCTCCTCACAGAATCAATATTGTGAGTAAGGAATTACCAGTCCTATATCACTGTCTCAAGTACTGTTTTTTAAATAAACTTTATACACATGATAGTTTTCCTTTAAAGACAGTGAATATTGGGGTCAGGGGCATGGCTCTTTGACTAAATTGGCTGTGGGTTGTACAGGCAACAACATGGAAGCCTTCTTAGTTACAATATCTATTACTACGTAATATGTAAATGCAACTTGAGAAGTATTTTACAATGTATAGGCATTCTGTGCAGAAGAGCTTTCACATTAGAATTAAAAAAACAAGTTTAGTTCTACTCTAAAGACTGACAGGCAGCACTCTTGCATATAAACAAGCAAAATAATATAGTGGATAATGCAACCCCTACTGTAAATTATAAGGATATTAGAAGTCAACGAGTAGTTCCATGACCATATAAAAGCACAAGGCCGCAGGGCACAGAATTCCAAGGTGACTTTTGATATTCATATAATTTACAGTAGGGGGTACATTATCGATTATAACCTACCCCTTCACCCTAATTGAAAGACTGACCTGTTGAGCCTATGACTCACTGGCAATGTAATGGCAGATCCCCCTCCCTCCTCACCTTCATGTGCACCAACTGTGACAGGAAACCCTCTCTATCCAACAGCTTCCCTCATCACCCTCCACTAACCTGTCAAAAAATCCAGCCTTACCCCTTAACTCCTGCCCACAGCTAACACTTACATTTTTAGCTGAAGAGAAATCATCTTTGCTATATGAAAAGTAGTTGAGCTGCACCGGTAACTGTATACAAACGATAGCCGCATTCTGGCTGTCCGGTCTCACCCTGCTCGCGCATTAATCAAGTGTGTGATGCGGTCATGGTCTAAGTGGCTGCTGATTAATGCTCAAGATAAGTGAAACCGGACAGAATGCGGCTATCTTTTGTATACTGACAGTTACCAGTGCAACTCAGCTTACAATGTAAGTGTTAGTGGCGGGCAGGAGTTAAGTGGTGAAGCTGGGTTTTTTTTGTACTGTACTTCCTGGTTGTGCTTGTGAAGGTTCTCATTCATCCAGGTCATGGTATATCTGTTGTATTCAATTAGATCAACTGGACTTGAAATGTAGTTCTTGAAGACGTTTCGCTAGTCATCCGACTGGCTTTCTCAATTCAGAATGACTTGTACAAGAATCTGTGGCAATTATGTACCCTGGAAAATCCCAATTAGCATATCACAGCCAGGTGTTAAGGGTGTGATTGGATAGTGGCTAAGAGGTGTTATAGGAACGCCCAGAGTAAGGTGTTAAAACAGCATTGTACATGGCAGACAGTTGGTGTCGAACCCCCCCCCTCTATTTAGGCTTGGTTTCTTTATTTTCACATAAATGGCCTCCTTAACACCAAGAACCCAAATACCAACAGTGAAGGGGAAAAGCAAGACAGGAGGAAGAACATGGTCATCCCATATGTACCAGGGGTCTCCGAGAAATTAAGAAGAATTTTCAAAAAACATCGTATCCCTGTCTGCTTTAAACCGAGCAACACGCTGAGGCAGCAATTGGTACATCCGAAAGACCCAATACCAAAACACAAGAAAAGCGACATCATATACACAGTGCAGTGCAGGGAAGAATGCTCTGATTTGTATGTGGGGGAGACCAAGACAGCACTGGCATCAACGTATGGCCCAGCACAGAAGAGCCAATTCCTCGGGTCAGGACTCAGCCGTGTACCTGCATCTTAAGGATAAAGGACATACCTTTGAAGATTGTAATGTTAACATATTGGCGAAGGAACGTGACTGGTTCAAGAGAGGTGTCAAGAGGCCATTTAGGTGAAAATAAAGAAACCAAGCCTAAATAGAGGTGGGGGGGTTCGACACCAACTGTCTGCCATGTACAATGCTGTTTAAAACACCTTACTCTGGCGTTCCTATAACACCTCTTAGCCACTATCCAATCACACCCTTAACACCTGGCTGTGATATGCTAATTGGGATTTTCCAGGGTACATAATTGCCACAGATTCTTGTACAAGTCTTTATGAATTGAGAAAGCCAGTCGGATGACTAGCGAAACATCTTCAAGAACTACATTTCAAGTCCAGTTGATCTAATTGAATACAACAGATGTACTTCCTGGTTATAATCGGTGTGCTACTACATAGTAGCGTGCCGATTATAAGGATATTATTGTCTAGTTTGGTCCCGTAGGGATCTATTAAGGGGATAGGTTATAAGCAAATAACAGATCATATTACAGGTACAATCTTTACACTTCATAATCAGTTCTTTAAGTATAGTTCTTTAAAGGCTAATTATACCAAATATACCAAAATTCCTCCTTCCTGAGGAGCAAACAGAAAAAGGAAAGTAAGGGGTGCTGCACTCCTTAATATGTGTAAAATTCCTTTATTACATATCTCAAAAAGGGGGCAGCTATCTATGAAATAAAAACACTAAAATATAAAATACATCTGCAAAAGCAGAACACTTGTACATGCTAATTGGCGTATTAAATACAAACACAAAAAACAAGTAGCATATGAATGTAATCATCATTGTATAATGATAGTATAATTGGCAACAGTAGATAAAATATTAATGAGACCTTTTTCCTGGGGTCTTTTAACCCTACATGCCCTGGTGGAGCTTAGTAAGCAGCATAACTTGTAATTTCGGTAATTGCCTTATAAACTGTAAAGCTCTGTATACACGTGGGGTCACGAGGCCGACCCACATTGCATAAGTGTCAAACAAATATCGCTTATTATATATGGGCTCAGTCTGAGCAGCCTTTCACTTTAACGTTGGTCGGGCCTGCGATCGCACGTGGGTAAAGGACATTTTTTGAGAAATGCAATAAAGGACTTTACATATATAAATTTATAAGTTCTGCACTCTTAAATGTGGAATATATATATGCTAACATATACCATATTATGGATTTTATCCCTTCTTTCTCTTTTTCACCATCTCCTTTGTTGCTGATTGCATACTAAGGAAAGGAATGACTGGATTACAGTATAAAGTGTGTTAGCTGTTTGCTATGGATTGACATTTTTATGACCCAATAGAAGCCCAGTACAAAAAAATCAAAACCACCTTTTCATCTGCAGAAATGTTATTTATTTACAGTTGTGTAGAAGTGGTATAGTTCCTGAACACGTTCTACCTGTGCATGCCTTTTTTCATTTCTAGCCATTCATTTTCCTTTTTTAAATTTATATGACCACTATTTTTGGTCTGTTCGTGGCTGGATTTGCCTGCATCTTATTTAATTAATTGTAAAAGGATAAGCACAAATGAAGAAAAACAAATAACTCACAGGAAAACAAAACTGCATTGAAATGATTCATGTTTTTTTTGTGTGTAGTGCCTCGAGCCTACGAGCAGGAATAAAAGTTGCTTAAATCAATCTCAATGCATGAAGATTTTTTTTTTTAGGGTTTCTATGCACTTACCAAGCCACAGTTTTGAGCAACTGTAACCAATGACATTGAGTGATTCTGTTATAATATCTTAATCAAACAAAAAATGTATTAGAAATGAAAGAAGGTTACTAAATGAAAGATCTACCCCCGAGCTCGTTCAAACCATAGCAGATCAACGAATGACCCCCGACCACAATTATCGTCCGAAATATCTGTTTGTCGTGCATGTGAGTCGGGGTTGTGGGTCGCTGCTCACATCGTATGTGTGTACAAAGCTTTACGAAGTGTAATGCATTTAGAAATATGCTTTTAAAACCTCAGAAACAGGGAGATTCTATAGGTTATTACAGGAATGCTAAATTGGTGGGGGAAAAAAACAACAAAAAGAATAATTTTCAGGGAGGTAGGAGACCTTCCTTCTACCTCCCATTCTTGCCTTGCTATAGCGTTAAGCCACGTGCTAGTGCAGCTGACAGTTCTCTGCCCCTTACCCCAACACAGTGACATTCCCCCTGTAAACAAGCCCTATTGGGATTTGTGTGTGGGAGGACAAACAGGCGAGCTATTAGCCACAGCCATCTTTAAATGTATAACTGCTGTAAGTTGGGTCTGGTTTCTTAACCCCTGGAAATTATTCTTTTTTTTTTAAATAAGTTTAGGGTCTCTAAGTATTTAACAATATCATTAAGAAATGACTGCACTGGAGACATACTGGGGATCATTAGATCATCCATTGTTATGTATTATTGTTAGATAGCAAACTGAAGTGGAAGCGCTTGTTTTGAAAGTGGTTGTAGTATCTAACTGGTGGTAGTTTTATTACTTCTGCAGTGAGAATCTCTACCCAATGAAGCATTTTTGTTTACTAAAGTATGCAATCAGGTAGAACAGTGTGTGTGTTGTCCTTACCACTTAGATTGTAAGCTCTTTTGGGCAGGAATCTCCTTCCTCATATGTCAAGGCACACCTCACTTATATTTTTGACTTATATTTGCAGAGCAGCAGTGTGCAGAAGATCTGTACTTTGACTTCCATTTTTAGAGCTCACAGGCTTTTTCCAGCTTTAGCCTGTTCATTATCATGGCAGTGTTGGAGACAGAGACCTGGTAGCTCTGAATGGGAAGTCCATAAAGCAATCTTCTAAAGTTAAGCAGATTGGCACATAGTAATACCCATCTTCAACAGTAAAGGGCTTTCATTTTATTACTCTTAAATTTGGGGTATATTTGCTCTTTAACAAACACTTGCCAGTTTTTGGCCTAGTTAATTAGAACCATATGCTTTTTTTAATAGTATAAAGACAATATTAGAAAGACATCTGATCCCACAAATTTTAGTTGTGGGGACATTTGTTAGTCTTGAAGTGATTACTGTGTCATTGCCAGCACAATCTCATGAACAGGAAAGATAGATTATTGATTAGTAGATTGAGGCCAACAATGTCAGTGTTGGGTCATTTGTTCATTAATTGCATGCAGACAGCTGCATTTTTCAGTGGTGATTTGTGGGCTGAATGACTATAAATGACCGGAATTAACCAGATGTGACTTATTTAATATCTGATTACCATTATTAGGCACCATATTGTGGTTCTTTTTTATTGTGTCGCAGAGCTTCATCCATAATTTCTTTAAATGTTACTTTGGCAGCAGACCGTCATGGATTAGCTGGCCCTTGTAAATTCATGTGCACGTATGGTGAGGAACTAGCGAATAAAAGCTGGAAGGGTTCTTGCAAGCTCGAAAACAGTTTTATTTATTGTTTAAATATTATTTATGTTTTGTTTAAATCTGTTATTTTAAAGAACAGATAAACCATTGTTAATTTTTAAATCGAATATATAAATTGTATTATTGTTTTTCTTGTAATATATGTAGGAAACTTCTGAGATAATGTACAGATTATTTTAAGTGTCTTTACTGGAGAAGATAGTTATGTAGCTATAAATAGTTCACTGTGTAGTTAATGTTTTATTCCTACCTGTTTTATTTAAAGGGTGAAAGAGGAGAAGCAGGGCCTATTGGTCCCCCTGGACCACCTGGGAAACAAGTAAGTATGACATTTACAATTGATTCTAGAGAATGTAAGGTGCATATTAACTAATGAGAGACTTTTTGCAACTACAACTTCTTATTAATGGAATACCAAGAGCAGAGGTGAATGAAAATAATACAGATGCAATTGGAATAATCAATTGCAGTGACTGCATAAACCATTTATTTTCTCATAAAGCAAATCAAGTCGCAGCAGCAAGAAAGATGTCCTGTGCCTGGAAGTAATGAGAGCCACTATGAATAACCCCTTTCAGTGTTGTGGAGACACTATTTACGTAGTAGCAGCAGATATTATATACAAGGGCTGACTGAAAGAACACACTGTTCAGGAGGAATGTAAACCTTGGGAATTGTAGCTTGCAAAGGAAGCAAAGGATAAATGGCAGGCAGTGTTGTTTGATATTTTAGTTCCTTTAAAATAACACAATCTGCATCTTTTCAATGTACTGAATCTTATCCTTTATTTTAAAGCAGTCAATGTTAAATGTCATAATGCTTGTTCATTTTAAGGGCCCTCAAGGTGATCCTGGATTTATTGGCCTGCCTGGTCCCCCTGGTCTTCCGGGAGTTAAAGGTGACAGGGTAAGAGATCACTGATTGTATTGTTTACGCAGACTTTACTGGCAGGTCCTGAGAGAAAAGCAGGTTTTGGAAAATGTCTTTATTATAGGAGAGAGTAAAATTTTTTTTAAAAATTCATCATTAAATATTAAGCATTATTCTGCTGACAGACACAACAGGTCATGAAATTTGCCAGACTTATCTTTGAAATTGAGGGTTTGCATAATAACCAAACTTCCAGGCTTGTATTCTTTTGACAGTGGTGTACATTAATGAATAATTGTCATTTGCTGCAAAAAAAGACAAAGATGCAAAAAAAAATAATTAGGACAAGAGAGGTTGATTGGAAAGAATTGAACATGCACTGTGACAATATGGCCAAGCAGTGTCTTCAGATGTTAGTCACTTTGAACTGTTTTTTTTGCTCTCTTTTATGGTCATAATTAAATGGTGTATTATATTTATATAAGCCAAATAGGCCAATGCTCAATTTTACCTAGTAAATAGGGTGTTTTATTTTTTATTTACATATATACATCTAATTTTAACTAGGCAATGTTATAAAGAGATGCATCCTAGTTTCTCAAGATCCTGCAATGCTATTAATCACTTATTCATCACTATTATTATTATTATTGTGGATTTATATATCGCTAACATCTTCCGTGACGCTTTACAATTACATGTATACATTCACATCAATCCTGCCCCGAAGAGCTTACAATCTAAGCACATTTATTTGACACATACAACCTATTAGTATGTCTTTATGATTCACTACTAATCATTACTAATTTAAAGACGTTAAGTTTTGCACAGTATGGTAGAGCAAAACTTAACACTGCCTAATTTACTTAGGCTGTACTGCACTATTTCTGAAAAGTTTTGGAAATGGTGCAGCCACTGCAAAATTAGTGTAAAACTCACACTAACATGATAATACATCGGGCAGCATGTGTTTTATACTAATTTAGCCGTTTGGTATCCAATGTAGCATTGCTCCCTATCAGGGAGATTCACCCGGCTCTGGGTTAATCTCAACGGCATATAAGTATACTTACATGTAAACTTATCTGGCGTACAATCAGCCTTTGGTAAATAGGCTTGCGACAGCTGCACAAGAGTTTCTTCGGGTTCTTCCGCAACTGCCGCAAACCAAGGCTTAAAGTCGCGCTAACCAATCGTACATCAGTTAGCGCTACTTTAAGAGCAGGAGAGAGCGCTGTGTGGCCACAATGCTTCTCCGTAAATGAGGCCGCAAGAATTCCCATAACAGTGAGAGGAGATGGTATTAGTATTGAAACCATTTTTTTCAGCATTTGATGACACAAATGGTGTATAACAATATAATCCGTATGGGATGCATCATTCTGCTTTCTTACTAAGCACTTCTGAAACTAGAATAGGCAGTGCCCATGTGGCAACCAATATATAAAAATAATACATAGAACCACACAGAGACCACTAAGGGTTAAAATAATATAGGGAAAAAAGAGAATAGAGGATCCCAACAGTTAAGATAAGCTTTATAATTAGAAAATCACATTGGAAGGAAGTCATGTCAAGAGGATCATGGATTATAATATACTATCTTGAAGACTCTTTACCAACAGGCTTCCTAGAGACTCCAAATGAAAGAGTACAACCTTAATCATACTGCCAGATACTACAGATATTTTTAAGATAAAACCCAGCTACTATTTATATCAGTTTGTTATATGCATTTGTAACCAGATATGAAGAAGGAAGGAGTTGTGTGTATGAGGGGCATTATGGGATTGTAAGTTGCAGACCTAAACTTATTATTTGGTATATTTGAAAACTGTGAAAATATAAAAAAAAACATCAAAATGTTCCTCTCCCTAAGGCTGAGGTCATACTGTTTGCACAGCAATCATAGCATGGTTGTAAGTACGGGAAAAACACAATTGTGGCCTAGCCCTAAAAGAGGGTGTTCTAACCAGGAGTGTAACGACATTGGCCTGGGCCATCCCGCAGGCTCGGAGCCCGGGCACCTGACACCCCCCAACTTCTTGCCCAATCAGCTGTTGTTAAACAGCTAATCGTTCATCTACTGTAAAGATACACACAATCAGCTGTTTAAAAGACCGCTACCAGTCTTTTAAACACTTTTGCACAGGACAAAGATGGCTGTCTTTATACTATGCAAAAGTCCCATACTTGCTCACTTAAGACTAGGCCACACTTTTTCTCATTTGCTTACGATCGTTAGGACATTAGAATCGCAGAACAGTGCATGTCAATGTGTCTGGCCACATTGCATGTGCTGTGATTTGTTTCCTGAGCACACGGTATCACTATTTTTTTGCATGTTGCATGTGCTCCAATTATGGACTATTGCACAAGAAACAACCAGCTTCAGCCTATCTAATGGGGAAATCTGATTTGGGAGCCATGTGGTAAACACAGATGTTTTTCTGAAAGAAAATGCACCTACAGTAGTAGTATATATAGCTCAGATTTGTTGTGAGTGGCCAATGTTCTAAGGATTGGAAGAAAGATCCTAGTGTTAATCAAGATCAGCGTGGGGGTTAATCAGGTTGAGACTGGGAGATTGGATTGATAAATAGTGAATGTTTGCCGATTGGTCATTGAAATCACATAGGCATAACCAGGAGCTTTTAATAGCATAATAACAATGCTTTTGTATCCATAGTTTTGATATTCAGACTTTGCATAGTAAGCAAATGCATAGTAGAACACTTATATGCCTGGTAATGGATAAAATTAAGTGGAAGCGTTCCTTTTAGTATCTTTAGTAGAGATGTCCGAACTTTAATTCCCATTAAAACCCATTAAAATGAAAGAAATCCTCGAAAATACGAGAAATCCTCGTAATTTAGAAAATTTTCGAAAATACGTATTTTCCCGCATTTTCAAAAATACGTTAAATCCTCGTAATTTGGAAAATTTTTGAAAATACGGATGTTCATGCATTTTCAAAAATACGTGAAATCCTCGTAATTTCGAAAATTTTCGAAAATATGTTTTTCATGTATTTTCGAAGATACGAGAAATCCTCGTAATTTCGAAAATTTTCGAAAATATCCGCCGTTCGCAAACGAGGTAAATCCGCCGCGGATTCAGGTTCGGATCCGCAAACTGGACCATCACTAATCTTTAGGTGTACTGGAGTTTTGTCCAAACCTGGTTTCTGGATAAAACCACCAGTTCCCTTTAAGAGCATCTTTACCCTCCTAACTAAAATCTGTACATAGGTCAATGACCCCCCTCCCCACAAACATAGTCCTCTCCTCTGCAGCTTCTGGGAAATGGCCACAAGTCACAGACAAAGGCTTATGGCCATTACCAAAGCTGCCTACTCTACAGATGCGCAAGCATATAACCAGCTCGCAACAGCAGCAAAGGAAGTAAAATATATACACATTTTTATTAAGAGGGTGGAGATGCCCTTTTAAACCAATTTGACATAGAATGTCTAATAAGACATACACTTGCCATGCACTAATTAAGCATGTTTGTTAAATTATTATTAGTTAAAATACTTTAAAAGGAAAGAAGTGATTAAATTTAGTCAAAAAAGGGCCACTTTGCAGTCTATGAGAGCACATTATTGTATAGTTTGCATTATGGCTTCACACTGTGATGTAGAAAAGGAATACAATGGAACCATTTTCAAAAATTAAAGGGGAATTTGAATCAAATGATAGAAGTTCTTAGAGAGAGAAGGGGTATGTGGTATTCTGAGAATACAGTTACAGTATTTCTAATGAAAGGGACAATGTATTGCTAAATGGAACAAATAATACAATAGTTCATAGTTAGAACCTCAACTTTACATCTTGATTCAGAATATAAGCAAAATAATTGTACCTACTATTATTACAATATTTTAGTAATTTGTTCAATTATTTGACATAAAATAAACGTTTATGCTTTAAAATAATTTACTTTTTCTTGACTTAGGGTGGAGTTGGTGAGACTGGACCTAAAGGTGAGCAGGTGAGAAATCCTGATTAATTGTTAATAAGTTTAGCTATTTAATCTATACTATTCCATCCACCTGTATATTCACATTTTCTCGTGGCATTCTCTCACTCCAATCCACTTGACCAAAAGCAGCAGTATTTGAAGCTTCAAGTGTAAAAACGATATTGAATTTGTCTTTTGCTAAACCCGCACAGTCAGCACAATGAAGACGCGCTAACCGATATTAAATCGGTTTGCAAGCATTTAACCCCAGAAAAGAGTGCAGCGGCTCTGTGTTAATGAGGCCCAGTGGCTAACAGTGATAAAGGTGATAAAGTGATGTCACGAAATGTGTCAGGCACCACTTCTGTCCTTCCCACGCTAGCCATTAGTCAAAGTGTTTGTGTACTTTGATAATGGAAGATCATTCTTGGGTGGTTTAGGATTATTAATCCTATAATCGTGAATTGGATGATCATATCTTTACGTCTGTGGGTACCATTAACATGGATGCTTCACATACCATCCAACTATAACACCGCCCTGCTTCAAATAGATCTGTTGAAATTGGTCTCCAATTTTGTGGAACTTGGGTTTAATTTCATGGTGGGACAGATAAGTGACGTTTGCTGGGGAAAAAAATATTAAATTTGACTGTTCCCAAATATTGTAATTGTTTTGATTGTTTCCAGCAGCAAGCTAAATCAATGCAGTCATATTTTAAAGTATAAGCATTTTATTACATAATTGTTTTATTGTCCATATGCAGTTTACCCAACAAAAAGGAAACCATCTTCAGACAAATCCTTTGTGCCCATGGTTGGTGTGTAGTGTCTGTATTTCTAAGACATTTCCTTTTTTCTGCAGGGTGGTGCTGGTGAAGAAGGCTATGCAGGAGAAAAAGGAGAACAGGTGAGATCTTTCAACATTATAATCATAGCCCTTTCTGGCAAAATGGTGTTTATAGCGAGCAATGGATTCATTGAATTACAAATACTTTGTTTTATGGCACTTGGCCCTGTGGTGGTACAAGGGTTAATAAGTAATATTATATTCCAATATAAAGAAAGAAAGTAGAAATGCATGTGTAATGTGTTGTTTCATTTCTACTCCCTGTATCCGCAGTCAAAAAGGGTGATCCACCGAGAGCAGCACTCCTGAATTGTTATAGTCACGGTAACAGAAGTAATATCTGTTAGCTTGACTTTAACTCCTTGCTTTCAGTGGCTGTGTGGGTAATACGTGGTAAACCATGCAGCTCCCGCAAGCTTTTTAATATTCGCATAGCGCCATGCCATTGAGAAACTTTCCCCCCCACAAAGATTAAAGGACAATTATACTCACGTTAGCCCTAATCCTCATGGTTGGCCCCTTTAAAAGTACCCTGGGTAAGGGCTTAAACTGCTCGGTCCCTAATTTAAGTAACCGGTGCACTGTTTCCTGCTTCCTCCTTCTGGTTTGCGAGCTAACCAATAGGAAGCACTGGGCAAAGAGAGGGAGGCGAGGAACATATCACCAGCATTTGGAACTTTGGGAGGTAAGTGCAGGGCTAAATACAGGGGTGAGGACTGAGCAGTTTATGTCCTCAAACTGGGTTCTTTTAAAGGGAGGGGGCTGCCAAAATCACTATAGTTATAATTTAAAGGGTAACCGTAGTTCAGAAATGACTTTAGGTAAATTGACAGGGTTGCTTTCCTGAGTATTTTTGCAATTCACTTTACATTACTTTATTAAACATATTTTTGCCGATATTTACATTTTTATGTGTGATATGGTAGCAGCATCACCAGATCCCCTGCATCTCCTGCTCTGAAACCATGTGATAATCCCTCTTCCCTGTGTCTCCTCCTCCTCACGGGCCCCCATTGTCCCTCCCCTTGCAGTCCCCTTAAAATCCTCTGTTGCCCCTCCTACTCCTTCAGTCACTGTAAATCGATCTCTTCCTAGTTTGTTCTGCTTTCTCCTGTACTGAGCATGTGCCAACAGCAGATTAGAAGGAAGAACTAGTATTTGTGACCTTAAATTCAGAATCTCCCACCCCCTAACTTTCTGATCAGTGATGTCTTCATAACTTGGGCAGTGCAGCAGGTAGAGAGGTGGTTGATGGCTTATTTTAAAGGTAGGAGCCTGGCCTGGCCTTTCATTTAGGCTCCAAAAGGCAATGCACAGAGAGCTGCTATGCATATATTAAATTGTCATCGTAATCACACTGGGGGAGCCAATATTGTCTCTCTACGCATCACCCTAAAAGTATTTTAAGATACAGATTAATATAAACACAACATTGTCATTGTTTTCTAGAAATTATGTAATAACTGTTCAGTTTAACTACAAGAAATGTGTGGGTCCCAGTGTACTCATTGCTTCAGTAACACTGTCATACGTAATATTTCATACATTTTTTCTAGTGCTTAGTTAAATTTTTTCTTATTTTTCCTGTTATATCTCAGCGTATTTTTATTTTTGCTTTTACTGTAATCTTCTCCATATAATTACATTACTACATAAACTAGCAACAAGAATAAACTTGTGTTTCTGACTGATGAGAGCATCACATTGAATTTTATAAAATAACATACAATTTTAAAACTTGCAATTAAGACTTTGACAGGGTAATTCATAAAATATTTTTTTTCCCATGTGCACCCAGCTGTGTTGCATAATACTACATCTGATTAGTCTAAATGTCTCTAGATACAAAAATCATTTATGCCGCTTTACTGGCATGTATAAATACATTTTACAGAGAAAAACAGGTAACAGTAGTCCAAATCTTCTTACTTCTGATTACCACTTGCCAAAACCATAGATATAAAGTATAGGTCAGTTATGATTCACCCACTCAATTATCCAACATATCTAATTTCTAAATACAGTCTATCCCCTATCACCCCTACCATTGATGTTCCTTCAACATTCACCATCCTGTCCTATTTATTTTGCAAATGAATGTCAACTGCAAATTGTTTAGGAAATGTGGTTGTCTGAACTTCATGGGAATATCACAGGAAGTTTTGTAGTGTATGACCAGTATTAGGCTAAACATTACTTATTTTAGGCACAGGCCTTATTGTCCTAAAGACAAAACAGTGACTTGCCATACACTTTTAGCTGTCCCCAGTAGTTTTCTTTGTTTTGTTGCTTCTGTGTCCCCCAGTGTCTCTTTACTCTAGAGTGTTGCAGGTGTTTTTTGCTTAAGACAGGTATCCCACTCCCGGATCTTCCAAGAGTCTCCCGCGAGACCACCCCGATCTCCCGCAACGGAGAGGAGTCCTGAATCTCCTCCTCGTTACACCCCCTTTATGTGTGTCACACCCCGGACCGCCCACAGCACGCCCACACCACACCCCTAACCCCGCCTCCCCACCCCCAGCTCATATGCCCCGCCCACTGTGTGATGTCAATGACGGCACACTGCGTAGCCATGTCTGCTTAAGAGGTAAAATTTAAAGTATACATTTTAAATAAATCAACACATACTGTAAGTCATGAAAAAGAGTGTCATTCAGCCATCAGACAGCAGATGTTTTCTGTTCAGAACAAAATATCCTCCTGGAAACTCCTTTGCCTAAGAATAATTGGTTAATTAGTTTTGATGCAAAATGCATTCTACACTTGTATCTATTCAGTCATGTACTTCTCATTTAAAAGACACCTTCACCCTCATAATAACATCTTTTAAAAAGAATGGCCTCTTTAAAATATGTTGATATATCCTACTTTGTCCTCTGAATTCATTACGGTATGCCTGCTATGCTTCTGGATACTTCATATAAACTGAGCAATTTAATGACCTGTACTGGATTAGCATTCAGTCATTGGCTGTGATGTCAACTGTCAAATCCATAACTGACAGTTACTAACTGGAAGAATCAGGAAGCAGAAACAGGGGAAACAGGATATTGTAAAGGATTTCGGGTTAGACTTCTATATTTCACATTGCAAACTATTACAGTTTAGGATTTTGGGTGGGTTTTACCTGTATATAAAATTTCATATGAGGGCTGGACTTGCCCTTTAAAGATGAACACATTACATTGTATTTGCTGACCTATAGATTCATCAGTAGTTTCCTAGTGGCAAAATATCCATCTGAAGTGATGGATATATACCATACACTTTAAACGCCAGCTATTAGCAGGCTATTGTGCATGTTAAAGGATAAATTATGTTAGAAATTTGCAGCACAACTATATGGTAACATGCTGCATTGTGTACTATTGTGTACTATGTAGTCCAAGTTGTTTTTCCACTTTAGTTGCTTTTTAAATTATTATTTTTAATGGATAATTTAAGCAGATAACTTTAAAACAACACAGCCAGCATGTTTATAAGGTAAACTGACCATGTTAACTCTTTAAGGCTGAGGCCCCACTAGGAGGTACGTAAAAAAATTGCGCGATCGTGCACATGTGCTGCGCTTCCCTAACTGAACCCTATCAGAGCGAATGTGATACACACCAAAAATGGTGATTGCATGCCCTCTGAAAGTGGCTCGGGGAGCAGCCCATGTAAGCCGCAGCCAATAGTGGTATTTTGCCACATTTTCACCTCTAATGGCTGGCATTAAAAAGTGCTGAAATGGTTACCGGAACTTTGCAATGAACCCAGATAGCCTCTCTCGGTGCATTGTCCCCTTAAATTTCAAAGCATGAAAATAGGAGTAAAAGAACTCCATAATAAATATAGATTTTAAAAAAATATTTTTAAATGTTTGAAAGATACAGGGATTTGCATAAAAAAAAATGTTGTGAAAGTGAGTGTAAAACCTACGTTACCTGATGTGTTATCAGGGTACCATGGGTATCAAAAGTTTTTGGTTTTTGCACAGTACACCCAATACAACACGCATTTGGTTAAGTTTTGCCCCACCTTGTAGTGAGAAACTAAGGGGCAAATACTATGGGGTATCATAAAATTACAATGAAAACTTGTTTCCTCCTCCTCCCGTCTTTAGCTTCCTTCTGCTGAAAAAATACTCTGCCCTTAGCATCCAAAATACAAGCTTTTTGTCAAAAATATCAGTAGAGACATAAGCACTCTGTACAACCCAATATATTTAGGTGTTGTATTTATTTGCAGGTGCCACACAACATGTTTCGGACCACAAGGGTCCTTTATCACATGAGCATTTTTTACCCCCTTTTGTTGAAGTATGCAACAAGGAACAAGTATGAAACAAGAAAGCATTGTTACTCCATGCTGGGCATGATTTCTCTTGTATAAAAAGGAGCACCTCTTTTAAAGAGATTCAGAGACATATTTGAACCTGGGCCTTGGATTTATGACAAACTATATAGATTAAGAACTGCCCGCACCAAGCCAGAAATACAAACATCTGTAGAGACACTGGGCCAGTTAATTACATTGAATTCCTACATCACACTTCAGTAACTTACCACTCTTTATATCAGCCACTTCCATCCACAGTCTCTTGTACCTTATGTGTTTGTCCCTTGCAGGCTCCCTATAATATGACTTGTTAACACCTTCCACACTGATATTCCTTTTTTCTGGTTATTTGAACTATGAGCTATATATATATATATATATATATATATATATATACCCAACCATAATAACATGTAGAGCACTCTCAGGACTTTCAACTTTTATTCCATAAGCAGCAAACAGATAGCGGACAAATATATTCACAGCAAAAAGCTTTGTTTAGCTACAATCTGTTGTTCATAATATTTGCAAGTGAGATTTGGTAGCTCTATGCTGATGTGGCACAGCAATGTGGCAACTGAACTGTTAATAATCTGTTCTCCACTCTCTCTCACTTCATTTCAACAGTGCTGTTAATAATCTGTTCTCCACTCTCTCTCACTTCATTTCAACAGTGCAAGCAGCCCTGAAGTTATAAAAGTAACAGAAACAATGAATTCTGCAGATAAGGGTATAATTAGTGGTATTAAATACAAAATCATGAGGGAAGCACACCAAAAATTGGAGGATGTGAAAACCTGTTCCATACTTACAGATCCAAGGATCTGTTGGAATTTTTTTTTCATTGTCCAGCAATGAAATAAAATTTTACATATAGGTTCAGCACCCCCCCAAACCCAATTTTGCCATTATTCGTTTTTAAGAAAGATGCCCCTGAAGACTTACCAGACCTGATCCCACAGCGCTCTGCCACACTACTCCTCTCTGCTTCCTAGTTGTGGCTGTCAGTCAAAGGCACGACGGTGAAGTCACGCCCAATTACCTTATAGCTGCGAGCAAGAAACGCCTCACTGCTGCTGCTTGTGCTGGAAATGAACTCGCAACAGCAGAAGGAGGCGGCACCTAGGCAGCAAGGGACCATGTCAGGTAAATCTCTTCAGGAGCATCTTTCTTAAAAATGAATAATGCGAAAATTAGATTTTGGGGGGGTGGGGGTGCTGAAAATGCCCTTTAATTTATTGTTTGTTTTTTTATTATTCTATTGGTGTATTATCAGATAAAGACAATAAGTGAGCTGTGATAACTCAGTGGTTCCATTTGTCATCTACCAAAAATACACAAAAGTTAGAAAGACCAATAATTTCTAGTATTGAGTCTCTAACTGCCACTTGTTAAAGACAAAGGGGGTAATACTTTATTGGCTGCAAGTTTTACACAAATTTTTCGGTGGCTGTGCTATTTCCAAAACTTTTTGCAGCATTAAATTTTGCGCTACCATGTAGTTCTTTTATGGCTAACTTGAATGATTCTGAAATCTTACTATCGTTATTGGTGGGTGTATGGGCTCCATAACTGACATTTTAAACAGATATTCTGTTTGAAAAAGCACCAGGCCAGTTATAGACAGATAATTTCACAGAGGATATAAGGAGGAAATTATATAGCTTACTATACAGGGGAATTAATGTCTCCAGACAACATTGGCCCAATAGACAGAGCACATTCAGAAACATACAACAAACTGTGTCTCACCTCTCCCTTTGCTGTGGCTGCTGGGTGATTTATGAAACTAACCTGTGGGTACTACGGGGCAGCTCCCATAATCACAGCTACCTGGGTAAAACCCGGCTAAGTGTTGGCAGTACACATGCTCTGTCGTGTTCAACAGATCAAATCAAGGAAGTTGCAGCATTGCACAGAGATTCTCCCTCCCACTGCTATAGAACAGAAATGTCATTCTTTTTTCAAACACATGTAATGCTCCTGTCAAAAAAGAAAAGTAATCTCCAGCTACCGTGTATGTAAGAAACATAATATTAAAAAATATATATACTGTATAAGTAAGGCTGTGAAATTGAACCGGCAACCTCATGTACTCTGTCATGCTATAAACTGAGCTTTTACCGCAACCCAAAAGATATACTATGTATAACTCTAGTACATGTATAATCTTTATTTTTTGCTAGGAACATTTTTGTAAAATCAGCTATTTTGTATTGCCCCAAAAAGGCTGTGTGCATATCCCATTAGGGACTTCCATATTGGTATGGAGACATCAGTATATAAAATACTTACAGAGAGATTCAATATAAGTTCTTATTGTTAAAAATGGTGCTAATTTTGCCCCAACCAATCAGATATTATTTGACATTTGAAAGCTAACATCTGATTGGTTGGGGCAAAATTAGCAACATTTTTAACAATAAGAACTTTTATTGAATAACCCTGTCTGTTCATAGAGACAGTGAATAATGGGGACAGTGGGCATGGTTCTCTGAAGACTTGATAGTCTGTGAGTTGCACTGGCAACAATATTCTTTAACAGGTTTCAGAATCTATTACTTATATGTACCAAATGCAACTTACTAGAGAAAAATCTTAAAATGTATAGGTGTTCAGGAGAGAAAGAAAAATAGTTTATTTTTGCAGTAAAAAAAATATGCAGTAAGTGTGATTGGCCAGCTGTGTTAAGGGGTGGGACTTTCATTTTAAAAACATACATTTTTCTACAAATATCCTAGGAACCATAGCACATAGAAAGGTGAGGGCTGGATTTAATCAGCTTTTTGTGATCTAGAGATTGTCAGAGCAAAAATATTTCCATTTCCAGTGGAATATATCTCTTGATGGGCTCAATATAGGGGTTGCAAAAGAGCACTATTACATGAGTAGTAAATCTAATAATATATTAATCAATAAATAATTTAATAACAAATTATAAACAAATAGGTATGATTAAATAATATGCAATAAACAAGTTCAAACATGTCTACTCGATGAAGATCTTATCTTGCTAATCTACAGATCTATAAAAACAGTCTTTTTAGAATGATAAGTTACATTCCCCAATAGTGTTTTCAATAAAGATCTTATCTTCTAGTTAAGTGATTTTCTTTGGGATCACTTTACATGTCCACCAAAACTACATGGTATCTCTAAATTAAGATTAATTAGCAAATAAATGGGTTAAAGTTGAGTGCAATTTATCTTTATTTGTAATTGGTTAATTACCATACTTTAAGCTGGGTACACACAGTACAGATTTTTGGCAGACAGGATCTGTAAGAACCGACGGTATCAGGGCTTTATCTGTACTGTGTGTACCTAGCTTTAAGCAAGCATAAAGCCCCAATACTGTTGGATCCGATGATATTGGGGCTTTAGCGCATGTGTAGTGTCTTTCCCGAATGAGTGTGCGGCCAACAAATATTTCCATTGGCCTTGCAGTCGTTAGGGAAAGACCAAAGATTTCCTTTGGCCACAGTAGTCTCCTAGTAGGGGAGTCGGAAGCGGTCATGAGAAACATGCAGTCCTGAACGTTCCCCAAATGCTCTGTAAATGCTGTGTATAGGGAGAACGCTCAGGACTGTGTGTATTCTGATCTTTGGAAAATGACAGACAGGATCTTGCAGATCCTGTCTGTCATCTTTAAAGGTTTGGCATGTGTGTAACCAGCTTTAGAGTAAGGGTGAATAAGCCAGAAATGTATTTGTCAATTTTTGCTTTTTAAAAATATTTTAAAAGTTTTTTTTAACTTAAAATGGTATGTCCACCCTGAGGAAAGTAGGGAGAGATTTGTGTTCTGGGGGTGGACATGCCCTTTAATTCTAGGATGCTTGCAATATTGAAGAAATTAAATCCATTCCTGGGAGCTACCCCCTCCCCCGGTTTGAAGGGTCTGCCCTGGAGTCCCGACAATTCTTGCGATAGGCAAGGCTTAAAATTCGTACACACGTGCACAATGTGTACGAACGAACGTTTCGGCTGATAATCTGCTCGTGTGTAGGCACTTTATCGCCGAAACGGACGTTTGGTCGGGGTTCATTGCTGGCGGATCTCCGAACAACCCCCCACCAAACACATACACACAGACGATTCTCGGCCAAAACGTCCGCTCGTCGCGTGTTGTTCCTCGCTTGTAAATCACACGTGTACGAACCTTTAGGCTTTCCGGGAGTATGACTACAACATTTGAGGGCATGGCTGGGCTATCCAGGGGCATGACCAAGTGTTCCAAGGGCGGTGCTATTTACGTCATTGGTAGGCACTGCCCCTGTCCTGTTCCGTTTTCTTTAAAAGTTAGGAGGTATGCTTATAATGTCTGATCCCTCCTCTCTTGTGCAGGAGTTTCGCTGATCCTCAATGGGTTCCGGGAGTTCCCCTGGGTCTCTCAGGTGTGTGGACTGATCACACAAAATCAGAGAGACTCCCGGACCTACCTAGAGAAGAGAGATACCTGAGAACGTGTCTGTCTGTACCACTCTTGGTACATAATAGGCATTAGGGTGTGGAATTGACTGGAAGGTATACAGCAGTAAGTGTTCTTATACTGTAAGTGGTACAGTACATAGTTTTATTTAACATTTAAGTTTGGAATATTTCAGTGTAGTTCTCTTAAGCTTTTGCCACTTATTGTTCCCTTTTGTGTTCATATTGCTTGGAATCATTTTCCTGGGCGTAGTTTGCTACAAAAGCCCTCTATTTCCTAGGCCTATAAAAATAGATTTATATGAGAGCTGCCTACTAGCCTAGCACAATTATTTTGCTGTCAAAACATCATAGCAACAGCATGTTAGTAAAGCTTTACCAGCTCTGCTAATTATTGTTTAACTGTATAACATGCTGACATTTCAAAACATTCTATCATTTTTGTCATCTGTTCATATGATTTGGTAGGGGAAAACTGTGCTAAAATAGACATTAATAACTTTCCTTTTAAATGCACAGTAGCTCATACAGTAAACATCTCAGCTATACACGAACACTGACAAGTTTCCAGCGATTAGCTGCTTAAAGCAGCGGAGGCAACAACTTCCATTTCCTATGGGCCATAGCAGAGCAGGTACTAAAGTGAACACTTCAGTGCCTGTCATTCATTTTCAAACAAACCAGTGAACTGAAGCTAAAGACTTGCATGCTATTCATAGGACAGACTGTACCTGTTTAGTGTCACAGCAGCTACAGTATGACACTAGAAATCCATAGCTTTAACATTGATCTTGATTTCTGTAGAGGTTGTTTTAGGGAATAAGGCAACATATTAGATTGAGTAGTAAGTAAGATTATTTATGCCAAATAAATAAAAAAACTGGATCCAAGTAAAGGCTCACACAGGTTTAGAAATTTCTTGACTTTACAATTTATAAATGGGGGAGTATTTTCTTTTTACAGAATATGTGAAATGAAACACATACTAAAGCACTGGAAATTCTGCAGCTACTTAGATATGGCCACACATCACTTTGTGAATAGTGCATCTTTCAGGGCAACATTATCCTTTCAGCACTTTAAATTGTCAAATTTGAAAGAATGATCTGGTTAGCTAACAATGCAGGCATTTTGGAAAGGGTTGGAGACTTTGAACTAGCGTATACTGTAGTTGATTGGTTCTTAATCTTTTAGGGTAGGTGCAGATATCTTGGGGCTGACCAACAGATTGGTCAGTTGGCCCAAAATATTGTGTTTGGTAGTTTTTTTTTTTAATCTGAATCAGGCGATAGCAGCAAACCGTCGGCCAGGGGTAAATATCTGCCTGTTTATACCTAAGCTAAGTCATCACAGATTTACTGCATCACTTTGAAGGCAGCCACATGTAGCAGTGTGGGAATCAACCTCTGTAAAACAACTATGTAATAGTTGGTAAAGAGCACTGTCCAACTTTATAGTAAATAATATATTTTGCAGCACTGTAGTAAAGCTCCAGAGGTATTTTTGCACTTTTTTGTACTTTTTTTCTTTCATGTTGCAGTTTAAGCAAGTGAGGATCAAGTAATCCTACCCTCTATTTTTCTTGAAAAAGAATCATCTGTAGTGTCTCAAATGGTAAAAGGATGAGAAAACAGCCCGAAAAACCCTGTAGTATTTTTTTCCCATCGAGTGGGTCATGTGTAAACTGCTAGTCATTTATTTCTACACAGTGGCATATTGAGGAATCGATTGTCCCCCAGTGTTAGTCTGGGGAGTGCCTATCTGTAAAATAAAAAGTTGGTGCTCCTGTTATCTCCAGGGGCTGATTCTGAGGTAGTCAGTGGCGTAACTAGGAATCAATGGGTCACCCAGCAAAACTATCCATGCTTCATCCACAGTGGTTTGCTGGGAGGAGACTATCTGAGATAAATAGGGTCCACTTGGCTCCTGGGCCCCCTAGTGGTTGCTCCCCCTTCTCCCCTGGTAGTTATGCCCCTAATTCTACATCAGCACAGTTGCATGTGAATGTTGGATCTGACAACTGGGTTCAGCGACAGGTTAATCTATAACACTGGTTGCTTATTTATGATTAGTTTAACAAAATACGACTTTTGCTACGGTAGACCTAAAGAATTGTCCATATGAATGAATTGTTGTAAATTCAATGTCGCCATTTCATATACTATTATATGGCATACAGTACGTACAGTATCAGTAGGAAAACTCCTGGAGCATAGCAAGGCTGATCTTCAAGTAAAATCTAAGTTATTTTGGGCTGGATTATCACTTAATCTAATCTCATGCCAGTTTGGCATCTAGTAAGCAGCAGTCAGAGCCACTACCAAGTCCGTGATTTGGAAAGGGGATATTATTACTTGTAGACATTTAAACACAAATGAGACTGAGTTTTCAAATCTAAAAGCATAAGTTTCCATTTCCCCTGTCATACTAGCAACAAAAGCTGAGTTTGTAAATGTCAACTGTATAAAAACCAATGGACCAGAGGTTTTCCACAGAATAAGCAGCGGTCAAATTAGGCATTATTTTAAAGATGCAATTTCCTATACTGAGATGCTTTAGGACAGAGGGGGAAAAGCAAAATAACTACTTAATGATCATGATTTATAAAATGATGTTGTTTGCTTGAATAAACGTACCTCTTTTCTGCCTCAGATTCATTCTCTACCATATAAATAATGTACGCAGCCTTTACTGTTGCACAATTTTATACCTGCTGGTTACCATAGAAACAATCATTTATGTATGAAAGGAATTCATTATCTTACATATAGTGGCTTCTTTGCAGCATGAAGATGCAGGGACCTAAGCTCTTCATCATCAGTCACATTGTGAAGGCTGCTCAGAAATCTCTCACAGTGGTGTAACATTTCACAGGATCATAGCAATCAGTCACATAAAGCCTCTTCTATTCTTCAACACATTCCATCTCCTGCAGTTCACAGCTTTGCTTTAAGTGTGTCTACCTTAATTCCCTTAGACTGAAGCATATGAAAGATGCAATTGGCATTATCTTTGGGATAATCTCAAAATAATTGTAGTGTGTGAAGAAGAGATAAGAAAATAGCGAGAACATCAAGCACGGAGGCTATTGTCACTCACTTAAAAAGATAAAGACAGCAAAAAACATTGCATAAATATTTAGCTTAATAATTATGTCTAATGCCTCCTCTTCGTGTTTGGTTTTCCTATTTTGAAAAGAAAACAAGTTAATTAGCCACCTAGGTGATAAAACATTTTAGAGAGCAATTTACTATAGGTGCCATTTTACACTAGCACGGTCATCTATAGCAGTTTACCAGCAATTAACTTAGGTTAAACTGGCTGGGTTATCAATGAATGTGCAGAACACATATGTTAAAGTGTCCCCTGTTTAAGAGGTGATCTCATCATAAGGGGTATGTCACTTAGATATGGTTTGCACATTTTTATGCATTAGACATTAGGAACATACCATAATACTGTATATTAAAAAAAGTAAGGTTGCCGTGTATGCATTCAGATCAATTGATTTAGCCAACAACATTTATGAGAAAGAATTGTCTATTACTGCTGCTGATGTCTAAAGATCTGGTACATAAAACAGGGATATGTTACATATACCAGGAAAAAGTTCACAAACATGTCTTGATGTCACATTGACCTCAAGGACACTTGTCATTTATTGTGATTTCTTATAGGAAATGAAATACACCAACTGGTATTTGTACATTGTACCATAACTCATCTTTATGATCATCAAAAATGAAATAAAACATGCAGGGACAAAATGTTTGGGGAATTTTTCTCTACACATTTGGCATTACTGCATTTAGTGTATATATGATGAGAACACTCCTGATATTTCTATTTGGAATATACAATAACATAACAAAATATGCTCAGGCCTACAAATAGTTTGAGATGGAGTAAAGTTTGGTTCCATGGTAGGTTTCTTTATATTAGTTAGGAATGGATACCTTTTTCATGTACCATCCAGAGGTGACCCTAGGGTTTTTGCACCTGAATAATCTTTTGAATGGCGCCCCTAATGTGCATGGGCATGGCTTCATGTATGTGGGCTAAGCTTCTTTGCTGGGTGTAGCAAATCCTTTCATAAATTTGTATTTGAAGACAGTTATTTATAAAGTTCACCAAACCATAAACACATGTGTTGGTGCAACTGGTACATTACATTAGAAATCCTTACCATAAGTTCTATAGAATAAAATATGTTGGCCAAAAGATTGGTAAAACTGACACCATGTCAAGGTAGACTCTTTAGCTGGGCCCTAACTAACCTAACTAGTCTAACCTAGCCTAGCCTAACAAGCTATCTTAAGCTAACCTAACCATATAAAACGCCTTTTAACAATATCATCTTTAGTGAAAGAAAAATATTAAAAAAAACATCTGCAGCAAAATCTATGTTTGGTAGAGCAATCTGGCCAAATCTGTAGTCCCCATCATATCTGTAATTTAGGAAAATTTAATAAGAGTAATTTAGTTAATTTTTTTGGTCAAAACCTTTCAATAATATGAAACCAAACTAAAGTAGAAACAGAGATTAGCCGTACTTAATTCTACATAGGTTCTTAACAGTAAAAACTAATTTTACTATTTTACATAACTTTTTCAATGCAACTGTTAAAATTATTAAGTAAAAATCCATTCTTATCTGGTGCTGCCTTTTCTTTTCTTCAGAAAGAGGGCATCAAGTTGTACTGTAGGCCTGCGCACAAATGGACTAATGGGCCCTGCACACAAAGATGGGCCTTACACACAAAGATGGGCCCTGCACCCACAAAAAGATGGGCCCTGCACCCACAAAAAGATGGGCCCTGCACAGAAGAAGGGTCCTGCACACAAAGATGGGCCCTGTGTGCACACACAGATAGATACACCCGGACAGTCACAAACAGACATACAGACAGACAGACAGACACATAGACAGATACACACAGAGACACAGACAGACACACCAAAAGACAGACAGACACACAGACAGAAAGATAGACAGATACAGTACACACACAGAAAAACTGACAGATACACAGACAGACACACACACACCCTCTCTCTCTCTCTCTCACAAGTCAGTCAGGGTTTTCCCCCACAGGTTGCAGCGCTTTACCTTGGCTGGTGGCCAGAGAATGAGGAAAAAGCTTCAGTGGACTTGTCTCCCCGGCTGGTGGCTCCCATTTAGCTCTGGTCGCGTAAGTGACGTAACACCTATGCACAGGGGTAAGTCTTACGTCACTCATGGAACCGGAGCTCAATGATTGGTCCCATTGAGCTCTGGTCACGTAAGTGACATAACACTTATGCAACTTCATTTACATGATCTTCAGTCTAATATAGGCTGTAACAGGATTGGCTAGAGACTCCTAATAGGCGTGGTTTGTTTTAACAAGTTTCTAAAGTAGATTAGAACTAGGCATGTGCAAAGAACAGAATGGTCAGTGATCACACTGTGCGATGCTGGAAATAAAATGCAAACTTCATGTTACAAAGTTAAATTTCCCAGCAACCACATAAAAATGAGAAATGAGACACAGAGTATGGCTTTTTTTATCAAGGTGCTCTGCCTTTTGATTCAGTGTTGTTCTGAGTCTTTAAAGGGCATGTCCACCCCTGTAAAAATTTTTGCCATATAGTAGTGTTCCTTCCCCCAACCCCAACCGCTATAAAAGATTTTTAAGAAAGTCCCCTGATAGTTACTTACCTTACCTCTCTCCTCCGCCGCACTGCCCGGCCTTCTGCTTGCATGAAACTGCAAGCAGGGGGCCGGACCCTTAGCCGCGTCCCTGATTGGCTGAGAGGCATTCCAAACTTCTCCCAGAAGAGAGACAGGAGGCAGAGTCCTATATAGCTATCCTCCTGGTGGTCAGTTTTTGGACTTGGGGGAGGGGGGGGATTACAGGAGAACCATTTGGAGCTGGGATGTAAGGTAAGGATTATATTACACTACAAAGTGGGGCCAGTAGTGGGTCAAATTATAGTTTTGGTGGTGGACATGCCCTTTATAGTGCCATGGTTTACCTGTACTATTAAACAGTTGTTATCCTTTTACCATGTTTCTTCAGGTGGATCTAATTGGTTGCTGCAAATGAATAGCATAGCCAAGCTATTATATAGACCCCAATGAATGGGTACCTGCACCCTCAAAGCAAAAAAATTGCATTTATAAACAGGATCCCCCCAAACAGTGCAAATCTTTTTATCCAACACTCCTTACGATCCTCCGGAGTGACTGTCTGCTTCTTGCTGCTCGCAACAGCAGCAAAGGTGACAAAATGTCAGTGGGGTATCGATCTTTGTAATTTTGTTTACTATTAACTATTGTGAAACTAAGGTTTGGTTGAACCCTGGTAATTGATAGAATTTTTTATTTCTAGGAAGGATTTGCCCTATTAAAAAGCTTGTTAACCTACTGGCACACAAATCTGTTCTAAATTTGTCATTCCAAATAGCTACCAGTTATGCTAAATTATGTTTTAAAGCATGTAGAAAATATATAGAGTTAATGGTCAAAATGTAAATATGTATAGAAGATTTTCTCTTAATAATTATGAAAAGGCCTTGCTTTTTTAACTAGTACAATAATAAAACTCTGGAATTGCCCTCTACAAGAGGACAACAATTACAGTGCTCTGTGCCCACTTAGACAATTGGGATACATAGGGTCATATTAATAAAGGTGTGTTATAGCTATAGATTGTAATTTCCAATTCCCCATACAATACCATTGCGGTATTTTGGTACCGCATGGTATTATACGCATGAACGTTCGCTAAAATAACAGATGTAGTTAGCTCTGACTTAATTCATTCTAGTCTCTCTTTACAATATACAGCACTGGCTATTGATGCATAAGTGTAGCCCGTCTGTTTTTGGCCTGTCCACTCCCAAACCTATAATTCGCCTCACTACTGGCCCCACTCTGTAGTGAGTGGGGCCAGTAATTCTTACGTTACATCCCAGCTCCAAATAGTTCTCCTGTAATCCCCACAAAGTCCACAAAACTGCCTACCTCCGGGAGAAGATTGGCATGCGCACTGCAGCTATCTCCCCCTCCCTCTCCCTCCCGTTTTACGATCCCTCCCCCTAGTGTAATTTCCCTTGGCCAAATAATAGTTTACCTTCCCCCAGCCCCAACTGCTATAAGTGATTTCTACCGCTATAAGTGCCCCGATAGTTACTTCCCTTCCCTCCAGTGTTCTATCCTCCGGTGTTCTGTGCAGCCGGCAGCCGCGTCAGTGATTGGCTGCCTCTCAGCCAATCACAGATGAGGCTGCCGGTCCCGCCCCCTGCTTGCAGTTCTATGCAAGCAGAGGACCAGGACTGTGAGGCGGAGGATAGAGGGAAGGTAAGTAACTATCGGGGCACTTTCTAAGAAATCATTTATAGCGGTTGGGGCTGGGGTAAGGTAAACTATTATTTGCCAAAAAGTTAGTGAAAGGACTGGACATGCCCTTTAAAAAAGCATTTATTTAGCAAATTATGCATCAGGTAGAACTATCAGGGCATGCATAGAAAGTTTTTAGTATTACAAATATCCACTAATCAAAAATCAGCAAAAATGTGGCTTTTTAAGTAGCATTTAATAGAAATGTATGAGTGTTTTGTGAAGTGTGCAACAGGTCAAGAACATTTGCATGACTGCATTAATCTCTTTTCTTATCGATAGAAAACATTTTACATTTCTGAAATAGCTCATTTTGAACAACAAAAAAAAAAAAAATAGAAAATGTTGAAATCAGTTGCAACATGAAAAATACTATATCAAACTGGGGCAATATCTAATCTGTACTGAAAACACATGTATTCTCAAACACAGACAACCGGCATATGTAGCCAAATATATATACTCAATGATTACCCCAGGGGACACAATTTGGTTTTGGTATGCCTTATTATAGCAGATACATGTGTGGATATTAATGAGTATTGTATTTAAGGCTTGTTAAATATTAATTACATAGATCATTATTTGATTTTATCTGCCATTCATGCATCACACTATTTACTTTTTTGCTAATAGATTCATTTTTCTAGAAGTGTAATTTTAATGAGAGCTAATAAGCTCACATCAATACTATAGGTAAATGTGCTGCTATGTATTTTCTTAATGTATTTCATGGCCTTAAAACCAGACATAAACACCGGTGCCTACAGTTTGGGCTTTTGACATTCATTTATGATAGCATTGTGAATTGTACAACATATCTGTTAAAGATCAGGTTAGTTTTGAAGAATGTTCCACAATTTATGAACTAAATACATCTCTCATTTGCGATCCAATTTTAACCCTATCTTTCTGACTGAAAGGCTACAGATCAATATACAGATAAATGGTCTGCTGGTCAAAAAAATGCAGATCCGCCTATGGAAGACCATTTGATTGGCTAAAATGTATTGACATGTCCAATCAATTTGAGGAGGAGAGGAGGGCTGTGTGCTATCAGTTCTCCAGCACTGTCAGGGGTATCTCATTAAATAATAATAATAATAAAAATAGTAAGAATAAACCAGCAATTCAGCATGCTGTTACTATTATATTTTACCTTTAGTCCTCCTTTAATAACATTGATAAGTGCATAAATAATGCCATTGGTTTGGCTGGATGTGATCTCTATAAGACAATTAGTTTTACAATTTAAGTCAAATCTAACTAGCCATTTAGTCTGGTTGTGTATGATAGCTTGCTTATGATTTATGAAAAGAAATAAAAGTTATGTTTTAATATATTTCCCTGCTGAATGCCAAGACTATTGAATTGATTAGCCTTTTGATTATTAGGCTGGGTGCACAAGGGGTATGATTTGTCCCGACTGAGTGTTCGCTGCGAGTGAGCGCTTGTCCAGGACAAATGATTGTCTGTTGCTGCAATAGTGGCGACGGGCAACAGTGCACGCAACTAATCATTCGGTCCCATAGGGAACCGCATGATTGGCTGTGATTTACCCACGGACCCGAACCCTTCGAATCAGATGAACGGGGACCCGGCCGCCCCACACCATCAGATATTTCCGGACAGAAATATCTGCTGGCATGTACCCAGCCTTAAGAAAAAATCACTGAGGTTTGATCCTTGTTTCAGTTTCACAGATCAAGCACATAGTTACAATCAATCCCCAATTCTATGATGTTCAGACCCCTTTTGTAACAATGTATCATTCTGCTGATCTGTACAAACTGAAACAATGGTCTGAGAATGTGCCCTCAGAACCTTTACCATTTAATACAATAAGTCAGATGTGAATGGATTTATATAAATATTCCTTGGAAAACCATGTGGAATCCAATGGGTTGCACAGCCTGATTATATCCCATTAATATTTTGAATAGTTTGACCTCCAGTGGATGCTGATTCATTGTGATCCTCTGAGGCCCCAGAGAGAATCCTGCACTGAGCTGGAAGCCAGAAGAGAGGTATGATATAAAACACCATAAAAAATAACCCCTCCCCATAAGTAACCTAAATTAACTAAAACAAATAAATGTGTATCTGTGAAATGTGTTGTATGTTTTCCAGTGAGCTAAATTGCAATGCTGGGCATCAAAGAAACCTAGGCTGTAATCTAGGGCCAAAAAAGCTTCAGTGGCCCCAATGCTACAGTAGGAAATGGGGCCAAACGTAATATGTGTGGTATTGGTATTTTGCACTGTGGTATTTGCAATGAGTGGTGTGCTAATTATAGATACTGTTCCTTTATTAATATGGCCTATGATGCATGCATTGGATCTCCCCTGTCTAGCTAGAAAAGGGTGGCAGCACAAATTGATGAGAACTGTATGAGCCATGACAGCAAAGGTTGATAGATGATGGTTGGTAGATTTTGCTAAATATTATATATGTATATATTTTGTATGTGTGAATAAAATTATGCAAATATATTAATGTTGCATATGATTGGTCTACTTCAATGTGTTTGCCCCTAGGACGTAGTCCTCTCCAAGTTATTGCTGTAATTCAAATTAACATTATAAAAAAATCCAGTTGTCTTCAAAAGAGCATTGCTTAGCTTCAAAATCCTATATAATAAAACACTAGATGTGCGTCCCTGAGTTTGTGTGACTTTTCCCTTCTGTGCATATGCCTGAGCGTCCCTGAACATCTGCATGCACAGACCAAAATGGGATCGCTTATGACCGGGAGGAGGAGGAGTCTAGCGCCCGTTTATATAACGGGCTTAACTGTCTAGTAAACAATAATTAAAATGAAGAAACATGAAATTTGTGTGTGTGTGCTCTGATAACAGATTATTTGCAAAATTGCAGCGCCAAGGCACAAGCTGCATAGTGACTGTGCCTTTTACGAGGGTTACCATGCGTGTGGCCGCAGCCTTATATCATTTTCTTGTGTATTTGTTTTAAAAAAACATTTCATTTCCTTTTTATATTAAGAAACCAGCACACAAAATAGATAATTAATGAAGAATCGATTCTAAAGAACTAGCAAACCCTGCTGCGCACGTACCTCGCACGAGCACCCCTCCATCCCTCCTACATTGTGACATGGTGCTCAAGCAAATGCGTCCGGCGCCCATGCATATTTACAGCCCTAGGCTAGTATATAAGATCAGTAAATGATTCCTATATGCGGTGCTGCAATTGATTCATTTTCAACTAACAATAATTTTTATTTTTATCTTAACAAGATGATTGAAATGTAGCTCAATCAATCCCAATCCATTGTGTCACTGTCTAAGGAATAACTAACTCCCTGACAGCCTGGGAAGTTTAGATTGGCACACATTAATAAAAACCTGATCATATGGATGAGGTGTGGCTTAAAGGTCAGTAAGTCAGGGATCATATTACAGACAGGAATAGATGTGAAACGGCCATTGGTGGCCTGTAGGTGAAGAGGGTCCAATGTTTTCATCCCATCCCTCCTCACAGTTCAGTCATCCTCCAATCACCACCGCCCTCCCCTCCCAGGTTATTAATAAACATAAGGGTTAGACTCCTTCTCTAAGGCTTACCTTGCAGCTACTGTTAGCTGGTTCATTTGGGGGATTTGACTTGCGGGTCCTAAAATCGGTACAGGGGGAAGGAGATCTGCCTTCCTAACCTTGCCATAGGTTTTACTATGGCTCCTGCTGCCAGGGATGGTGGGCCCCTACTGCTGCTGATCTTGCTGCACATCTGCCTTGCCCAAGTAAGTCCAATCTAACTTTCTTCCTTCGTCTTTCAGGTGGAAGTTGCTCTCCTAGAGGTAAGAGACTGAACGCGGCGATGGGTTCACTTTCCAGAACCTTAACTACTGAACGATCCAAGTTACTGATCACTTTCCACTCCCATCCAATCCCAACGGCAGCAATGGGGGAGTCCCACCGCGTCCCCTGTTACCTGTATGGGCCATCGGGGGGAGGAATGACAGGTCCGGACAACTTCCATGGGACTAATATATCCAATATATATTACAGACACATATAAATCTGCACTGCTTCTTATTTCCCAACACAGCACTAACATGCCCTTAGCATGTATAGGGTGGGAGGGAAGTAGTTAACGGTTCATGTTAGTTCATTTCTGATGGGGTCTGCCCTGTGCAGTCAGTACCGCTGCCCCCCCCCCCCCCCCCGCCCGCTCGTGCAGAAAGAGAGCGAGGGACAATGTACTCTTTGTAGGAGTCTCCACTGGTCCCAAATGTACAAGTGAAATCAAACAAGGGGGTATTGAGCTGCAGACTGCCAGAGATCACCTTACAAATTCCTCTCCCTCCTGTGGAATATTAAAGTCCAGACCATTCACTTTTCACTGGATCCCTTAAATCTGACCTATAAATGTATAAAAAGCAATGATCATGCTTACACAGTATACAAGTAAAATACAGGATCTCTCATTATTTATCACATCACCATTAATGGCCCACACTGTCAGAGATTTTATCCCACTATAAGGCCTGTGGACTTTATTCTCATTAACCATTAAATGGCTTTATAAGATCCTTATTGTGCATCCTCAATACCAGTCACTGTGATCAACCCATTGCTGATCCTAGATCAGGAATTCTGCGCTGATCACAGCCTGATGGCCCTGCTATGTTACATTGGGTTTTTTTCTACAACAGAGAGGACCACCCGGCCCCCAAGGACCAATTGGCCCCCCTGGACCTTCAGGAGTTCCTGGAATTGATGGAATCGATGTAAGTCACACTGTATTTGATCATTTTCATTTACTTTATGGTCTGCTATGTTCCATCTTCATCTTAATAGTCAGTATTACACGTGAAACACACAATTTTACATTTGAATCTATATCACACAAACCTGATGCACAAAGTTAACCAACCTTACCCAAACCATTGTATTGTGTACTAATACTGTTTGTAATAATTTTTTTTACATTTTTAACAGGGAGAAAGAGGTCCAGATGGTCCTCCAGGCCCACCAGTGAGTATCCACTATCTTTCAGAAACAAACTGCAAAAGTTCACCCCTCCTAGTTATCTCATTGTTAATTATTTTACTTTATTTATCACTAGGGTCCAGATGGTGACGCAGGTAAACCTGGATCTCCAGGATTACCAGGAGAACCCGGAGCTGATGTAAGTACAACAGTGTTAATAAAGCATTGATGGGGAGTTGGGAGAATCCTCACTATATTAATGAAAGGTGGTGGCAGACTTGTGTTCACGCCCATTGCCCTAAGAGGGTGGGCTGATGGTGGAGCTGCTTTCTGTACAGGGATTTGTCTTGTAGTGAACTCGCAGTCTGGGGCAGTCATTTGGGTCATACTGCAAAGTAAATGATCTATTCATTCAGCACACAGACTGATGCCCTGTGTGGATATAGTGAAGACTGAGAGCTTTGAAAGGAAGGCTAGGGGGGTAGTTTATATGTCTACTTGGGGAAGGTTTAAATGGCTGTTTGTATAGAAAGCAAAGAACTGTGGTGATTATTTAGCTTTACCTATTACACAGTGGATTTTTTAAACATATAACTAAAAATCTAATATGGTAACCAAAATTGCTCAAATGTGTTTCCGTGACTGTTAATTTGCAAAATGTGTATCTTCACTAGGCATGGAAATAACAGTGTTAAATCATTAGCCTGAGGTTATGCTAGGAGAGGGGCTACATTTAATTCTGGTGAAGTACAGTTGAAGTTAGCAGCTAATGACTGAGCATGATGGGACTTGTAGTGAAACTGTATTCAAACCTTTATTTAATTATCATAAGCATTTACATGTATTTACACAAGTTTTTATTCCAAACATTTTACACACTGATTTGTACAATTACTATTCTAAATAGAGATACATCTCTGAATGAATGGCCAGGCAGGCATATTCCAGAAAGTGCTCAGGTCATTGGATTTAATACTAATATCAGAACAGTTTTTACCAAGATCTAACAGACATCTCATGTTGTATATATGATACCTTGTACTTATTATCTATTTCTGCCTTTGGGTATTTGATGTAGAATTAGCTATATCAACTCACTTCTATCAGTTGAAAGCATCATGGATGTTATTGTATTTCTGCCTTGTTGTTTTCGGTTCAGATTTATCTGACTGAATTAGCAATGATACTTCTTGTTCTATAGGTTACTGTATGGGGTGTAGCTAGAAATCACCACCCCCGGAAAAAAATATAACACCCCCCTTATCTGTGGGAGGAGCCCCTCCAGACCCCCTGTGTCGGTCTGGAGGGGCTTACCTGTTACTGCACCTTTTAATATGGTTTGGTTATGAATATATGTATATGCTTAAAGTAAACTACCTGTTGTGTTCAAAATCTGCAAAGGAGTATTTTGGGGATTGCAGCTTTCAAGCAACTGTACTGACAAAAGTTGGCTACTTTTCGAGCAGCAGTTTGCACACCAGTCTTTAAAAAGCTATGTGTTGTCTTTATTTTTCATCTATTAGTTTGGCTTTTTAGAAGTTTGTAAGCAGCACCCAATACAACATATACACATATATGAATCAATGCTCTCAAAATACGTTTTCCTCTAAAGAAAGTGTTGGTTGTCATTGTTTGCAGCTAAAAACTAGAACTGGACTGAGATAGACATTTGGTAAATAAATCCTTTTTCTGGCATTGCAGTGAGAATCAATTAAAAATCCCAGCATGACATTTTCTGTTACTGCACAGCAAGCTCGGTGGAAGTCTGTAACCTTGTCATTTGTTATATTTCATATTTTAATGATTTTTGGCCTTTTGATTTTTTAGATTTTTTTGTTTCCAGCTTGTAGTCCAAACCGATTAGATATTTCGGTCCGATCGACCGATAGTTCAGTGTATCGGTTGATCGGACCGAAATTATCGCATTCGAATGTGCCCATGTCCGATCGACCGTTCGTCCAAATCGGATGAAAGGACGATCGGACAGGGTGGAAAACCTCGTCCGATCGTGCGGTCCTCTATGGACTGCACGATCGGTCGCGGTGACTATCGGACGCGGCTGCTTTTGCCACGACCGACAGTCCTTCCTCCTGGCCGACCGTTCGAAAGTATCGAACGGTCGGTCAGGAGGAAAAATCGCTAGGTGTGTACCTAGCTTTAGAGGTTTACTGAGTACAACACACCAGTCTTGCCAAACAGAGATATTTCAACCTTTTACTGGTTATTACACATTTATTAATAGAATTTTAATGGCAGGTCTGTGGAAATGTGAGAGCTACATATGTACAGCCCAGCATCGTGCTTTGTATTGAATTAATTCATTAGTTTAGGTACAGTTCAACCACTGACAGTTTAGAGTGTCTATGTTTCTAATGTCAGCTCCTTTCAAGGCCATTCAATGCTAGTAATAGTCAAACACTTTGTTCCTGTATGCTATTAGTCCATGTCCTACACATTATACCTACAGTGTTGATCTACTGTCAACGGATCTCCTTGACAGCAAAGTACTGTTTGAGGGTACCATTTACTGCATTCAGAAAACAGTATCATTGCTTTTCTCTGCAAGGGTATTGTGCAAAAATTCAGTCCATTTGCTAAATACAAATCTAAAAATAAATATTTTCAGCAAGCTGTGTCATTGTACTTAGCTGCTTATTGTGGGCTTACGATGTTTATTTTTGAGACATAGGTAAATAAAGCATAGTTTTATTTTGTTGTTTGTTTAGTTTACTCTGTGTTTTCCTTGTACATTCTATTATATTCTTGGCTCCCAGTACTAGCTTACATTCGCCTATGATAAAAGGCTGCAAGTTAGTTCCTGGAGTCTATGATCATAAAAAGTTTATGTCCACCCAAAAAAGTGCTGGCCCCACTGTGTAGTGTAAAAAAAATCTTGTTCAAAGTCCCAGAAAGTGAAGAGTAGGAGCTATCTATGAGTCATCCGGTTGCCTGCTTCTTCCTTGTCCTTAGAATGCACAGGGGAGCCTCCCTCCCTTCCTCCCACCCTCTGGATCCCTTCAGGCTAATCCATCCCCTACCTACAATAACCTTTTTCTGTAGTGTAGTGTACCCAAGCCCACCACCAAACGCTGTGTTATTTCTTAAAACAAGCACAAGAAATAGACTTACTATCCTCCATTCCCTCGGCTCTCTGTATAGCCGTCAGCCGTGTCTGTGATTGCCTGACTCTCAGCAAATCACAGACAGGGCTGCCGGTCCAGCCCCTCTCTGCTACTTCTGACAGCTGACGGACGGAATCTATTTTCTATCTTGTTTTAAAAAATAAGTATGCCAGTTGGGGGTGGGCTGGGGTACACTACACTGCAGAAAAAAATAATTTTCTGGGTGGAGATACCCTTTAAAGGGAAACCATACCCCAAAATCACCCCTCCTCCATTCATATCCATAAAATAAGGCAGGGTAATAAATGCTATTCCTACCTTCCTTTTTGATTTTAATTAGAAGATATCACCCTCCCTTATTTTATAGATTCAAATAGAGGGTGATTTATTTCTGTTTATGTTTTCTCTTTAAATGTAGCTACTGAAAGCTAAATTCCACTATTACATCAACCTGCACATATGCTTTATACACTAAATAATTACATGCTGTAAGGTGCTCATCTGCTTAATGGAGGTTATCGGCCTAAAAGACATTTCCTCTTATAGCCCAGAAAAGCCCAGAAACTGTTGATTAAAATGATCTATTATATGTCTGTCAATTACTGTCTGAAATCAAAAAATATTTTATTAGAAAAAGCCAATCCACCAACTTTCATATTCAGTTTTACTTTATCACAGGGATATACAAAGTAGCTGAAGGAGAAAAACTACAGCCTGTGGGACAATTGGGGAGGGTTCAGTTATAAGCGGACGTGAACTGGCCGGGGCAGAGTCAGGGCGGGCCAGGCCATTGTTGGGGTGGGCTGGGGCTGAGTCACAGCCCTTTTCGGTAACAACAGTACCATTAACTGAGGTACCAGCATGAATTGACAATTGACTTACCTTACGTTCAGGTGTGCAGGATCCCAACCCTTTTCCTGTGTATACTATTAACTGAGGTAGGTTGGGCACACTTTGATTAGAAAATTAAGCTGATCGTTCACTATTAGACTCCTTATATTCCCACAACATTTCTACAACCACCTAGGCCATCATTTTGTGATTTATTTCATTGCAAAATGAATGGTCCAAAGCGGTTGTTGCAGGTACTTTGGGAGGTAATACAGTTGCTCTGCCTGATATTAAAGGGTATGCCAACTGAAAAAGTGAACATAACCTATTTCACATTAATTGAGGTTGGTCCCGACTACATCCATTATCCCTTGTATTAAACGCACTTTCAGGATAGTTTGCTGCTTGTTCCTGTTGGATTATTTGAAGAAAAGAGGTAAGACCTCCTTTATCTCCTGTTTTTCAAAGGGTATGTTCACTTTTTCAGTGGACATACCCCGAATCGATCTTCTTGCATGTCAGATCAAATTGGTCGTACATTCTGGGTATTGTACAGTCGGATGAGCCGATAAACAAATTCAACTTTCCTGAGGAAAAAATAGCATATGATTTTCAGTCAATCGCCCATTGGCAGACTATCGTATGATACTTGGATCTTACAACCGGGATCGTAGCGTGTATGTTTACCATAACTCTCCGTCTCCCTGGGTGAATCACACTGAGCTTAGTAAAGGGGCAGTGACTGCTGTGATTACTGTGCTGGAAGATTTTGTGTGTGTTCAGTTAGTAGAGATTACTACAGGAATAACAGGAAAAGGTTTGTTTTAAACATGCTTGTGAAAGTTCTCATTCATCTAGGTCATGGTATATCTGTTGTATTCAATTAGATAAACTGGACTTGAAGTTTAGTTCTTGAAGACGTTTCGCTAGTCATCCGACTGGCTTTCTCAATTCAGAATGACTTGTACAAGAATCTGTGGCAATTATGTACCCTGGAAAATCCCAATTAGCATATCACAGCCAAGTGTTAAGGGCGTGAGTGGATAGTGGTTAAGAGGTGTTATAGGAACGACCAGGGTAAGGTGTCAAAACAGCATTGTACATGGCAGACAGTTGGTGTCGAACCCCCCCTCCTTTATTTAGGCTTGGTTTCTTTATTTTCACGTAAATGGCCTCCTTGACACCTCTCTTGAACCAGTCACGTTCCTTTGCCAATATGTTAACACTATGCTCTTCAAAGGTATGTCCTTTATCCTTAAGATGCAGGTACATGACTGAGTCCTGACCCGAGGAATTGGCTCTTCTGTGCTGGGCCATACGTTGATGCACCTGAGGAAGGGGGAAACCCCGAAACGTTGTGCACAGCTTGCCACAATAAAAGCAGTTTATATCCACTAAGAGTGCATGTCCCCACCTTTTCATATATTGGATTATCCCTATACTGTTTGTGGTTAGCAGTTTGGAGAGTTCAAGCACCTTAGCGGGTTTACAACTAAAGGAGTGCGCAGGGAAAAATGCTTTGGATATAATCATACATTGATGCAGTTGCTGTTTGGTCTCCCCCACATACAAATCAGAGCATTTTTCACTGCACTGCACTGCGTATATGATGTTGCTTATCTTGTGTTTCGGTATTGGGTCTTTCGGATGTACCAATTTGTTTTTGTTTTAAACCCCTGAAATTATTGTTATTTCTAAATGTTTACAGGGTAACCCTTTAGAAATAAAAAAATAACAAAAGTAGTATAAAGGTGATACCTTTATTGGCTAACTAAGATAATCATAGCAAGCTTTCAGAACCTTATAGTTCCTTTTTCAAGCTGATTACCTAGCTTGAAAAAGGAACTAGAACGTTCTTGGTTAGCCAATAAAGATATCACCTTTATACCACTTTTGTTATTTTTTTTTATTTCAAAAGGGTTACCCTGTAAACATTTAGAAATAACAATAATTTCAGGGGTTTAAAACAAAGAAAAAGTTGTTAGGTTGCTATTTTACCACTGCATATAATATATTATGTATTATGTAAAACCTTTGCTAATTAAATAATTATGTAAAAAAACCAAAAAACCAAAGCAGTTATTTCTGGGGAGTAGATAATGGTTTGCAATGGTTGGGTTCTTAATATCAATAAAGTATAAACCATGTTGTTTTTTCTTATGGTGGCCATAGACACAATTGTGGTGATTAGATTAATTTGTTTTTCATCCTGCCCTATAAGGGAAAAATATTCAGGGTTATTCAATAAAAGTTCTTATCGTTTAAAATGGTGCTAATTTTGCCCCAACCAATTAGATGTAAGCTTTCAAATGTTAAATAAGATTTGAATCACAGTAACAGCAGGGAGATGCAGGCAAATCACCGTTTGCAATTCAAAGTGAATTTTATTGCTGCTTCAACACAAAATTGAAGCAGCAAATTCACTTTGAATTGCAAACGGTGATTAGCCTGCGTCTCCCTGCTGTTACTGTGATTCCTGTTGGATTATTAGGTGTGTGAGAGGACACACCGCGGGGATAGATGCTACTGAACATTTGACCACACTAGACGACCTTTGATTACTTGTTAAATAAGATATGATTGGTTGGGGGAAAAGTAACACCATTTTAAACGATAAGAACTTTTATTGAATCTCCCTGATTGTGCCATAATCGGCAATTGCCCAAACATGGGCTGACAATCGTACGATACCCAGAACGTACAACCCCCGATTGTTTATAGCAGGGATATCCAATACACTGCCCTTGCTATGTATGAAAACTTGAACTCCCAGTTCTAGACTCTTTATGAAATTAACAATATTCATCTAACAAACCAAGGGTGAGTCATAGGATATGAACAGGTCAGTCTGTGTTTTCTCAGATTTAGTTGTCATAGATTTGGGGATTTGTCCAGTCCTGCTAGTGTAAAATGGTGTTGTTGCACAGTAAATTGTTGTGAACAAAAAGCTCTGCTAAGTGAGTGTTTTGAAATATGTATATCATTCTGCAGCAAATTATTCTGAAACATCACATGTTTAATAAATACAAAATATGTTTTCAAGACTGGTGTGCACTCTGGATTTTATTTTCTTCTTAATGGGTATGTGGGAAATATGTTAGTAAATATGATGGTACAGAGAAGTTTCAGTCCATTATTCAGGCTTGTGTTTTGTGATCTGCAATGACACTATGATGATCAAAGAAGTTGTTCTGTCCTTGTCCCACTATTAGTGTTGCAATGCTCAATGCATTTCAGCTTCTTGCAGTTCATTTCAGCCTCTTGTGGCCATCATCAGGATCTTGAGGACCGGCACAAGATGGCTGAAAAGCATTGTCCCTTTAATGCACCAATTACATTGTGCGAAGTTTGGCTTAGTGTGCATTGGGATTTTGTGGATTTATGAACAATCATTAGTAATGTTACGATGTATATTGTGATATATGTGCCCCTGTGTCTCCCTGTACAGTGTACCAGATACCCATCCACTTTTCATAATCCCAAGAAAGCACTTTTCAGAAGCACTAAACTAATTACACATTGCAGTGTTACTTTTAAGAAGCATTGTTTGTGATTTGTATTTACTAGTGTTGGATATATTTGAAAGGAGAAATAGAATTTATTTATTAGTGTTTTTTTCTTTTTTAATGTAGTGTATTTATTCTGTAATGTATTGCGTGCAAAGAACTTTGATTCTGTAGTTTCAAATTGCAGTCTAGGTTAGTGGATGTGTGCAAAATTGCTTGCAATTGCCAAGGCATTTTGATATAAACAATGTACGTGTTGTACTAGTAAAGCATTTGCCTTAGTCACCTTCATTCCTGTCTCCTGTAAAATTGATTGAAGAATGGACCTTAAGGCATAGGTCCTTTACACTTTTTCAATGAACTATTCCTTTAAAGTTAAAAGGCAAGTATGGTCTGTGAACAAGTTAGGATTAAAAAAACCTACATTTTTTAACTTTAAAATTACTTGAATCATATCTCTGACTGCAGCATGTGAGATTTTGTCCAAACTTCCAGCTTCCAGCAGCTTGAGTGACATCTACTGCCCCTCTGCTCCTCAGGGGAGGAGCATGCTCATTTAAGACTTAGCGCCATATTTAAAAACCCACGAAAATTGGAATATGTTGGGTTATCATAAATGTACAATCATGTCCATAAATGAACGTTTGTTCATACAATACCATGAAGCAAGAAAATATCACAGTGGTATTGTATGTTAATTTGTAAACCTATGATTGCAGTCATTAATCTACAATTGCGATCGTACATTTATGACTACAATCGTTAAGTTATGACTGATATCGTAGTTTTACAACCTTTTACGATTCAAACGATTGTCAAATTTACGATTGCGACAATGCTCATTAGAGTCGTGACATATAGTGATACCACAACTTTATAAATATGGCCCTTAATGTTGAGAAACACAGGAAGCACCTACACAGACAATGGTATGGTCGCTGAAATGAGTCTCTGTTCAGTTTGGTGTGACCAGGCATGTTACCAGGCATGGTAAACCTGAAATGAAAACTAAATTTACTGGGTTAGCAGTATTTAGCAACCCAAAGTTGGCAGTATTTAGCAACCCAGCCAGGAGCCATGTGGGGGTATATAATTTTATTAGACCAATCATATTTTGGTGGTGCTTATATATAAGGCACTCACTCAGAGCTGCTAAATAATGATGGCTAAATAGTTTTAATAGGTTCCTAATGATGGCTATAGAACAAATGTTTTGTGATTGCCTGATGCATTTCAGCCTCTTGTGCCCATCATTAGGGATGGCCGGTTCGCGGATCCGAACCAGATCCACCGCGGATTTATCCCATTCGCGAACGGCGGATTTTTCCGGATTTTCCGCCTTCCGAACTTCCGAACGGCGGATTTTTCGAAATTAAAAGGATTTCTCGTATGTTGGAAAATACGTATTTTTGAAAATTATGAAATTAACGAGATTTCGAAAATTTCCGAAAATACGAGAAATCTCGTAAATTCGAGGATATTTTTCATTTTAATGGGTCCGCTCGCGGATTTTTGAATATTCGTATTTTTCAAAAATTCGCGGATCCTCGATTTTGCGAAGTTCGGACATCTCTACCCATCATCAGGATCTTGAGGACAGCCACAAGATGGCTGAAAAGAATTGAGCATTTACAATGTAAATGTTTATTATGGAGCAATGGCGTGTTTGGGGGGAATTTAATGGTGGTCTGAATCCCCCTTTCTGCTTGCTCAATGCTGTCCGCTGTTTAATTTCTCGTGGTGCCCATAGATTGTTCCACAGGTTGTTACATTGTTAATTGAACCCCAAGTGAGACGTAGTATTTGTTTGTTTTAAAATAGTATCTAGTCTGCCCTGTGATTGACAGCAACAAAGAACACTGTACAAAATAAAACCCTGCAGCTCCCTGAGGTGATTGCTGAGACTGAGTTTAGATACATTACTTACGTTACACTGTGTGTAGCAGTGTTTTTGTTTGTGTGTGACAGCGTATGTGTGTGTGTGTTTGTAACTGTGCGTGTGTAGCAATGCAAGTACATGTCTTTTTTTCTTTAAAGGGGCACTAAAGTCTGCACATAACATTGCCCCAATAGAAAGAGCAAACACAAGTTAAAAAATTAACCTGTGACTACTAGGGCTCATCTTCCATAATTCACCTTAGCTGGGAACACCCCTGTACCTAAAAATGATAAAATCCTTTGCTTTTCATACAAAAAAAGAAAAGTATTTTTTGTCATTTATTTGTTTACTAGCATGGATGGAAGATACAGAATATTACCATCTCAGTAAAAAATAAAATTACATCTGGGGAATCGAACCTGCAATGTTCTATATTGCATCTTGCTAAAAAGAACGCTTTCTACCTCTATCCAACAAGAGCTACTAGGTGGAACATAAGTACATGTAGAATATTTATCAAGCTGTAAGGCTGCAGGTGAACTCCATAATGTATTTTACATTGTGGAAGTTTAGTTTACACATAGGAAACAGTAAGATATAAATGAATTAAGATCAGACAAAGGAGGAGATTAGCATTTTACAATAAATATAGTATACTGCTGACATCTGGAAGTAAAATGATCCTTGGTCCAGTAGCAGATGTTTAGCATTCCAATATAAAGAAATACTGCAACTGAGGAACAAGAAAAGGACAGAAGGAAAACATAAAGGAACCAACTGTTTGTTAGAAAGTGAAATATATGAACATTATGAGGATCGATAGACTGAGGAGTCAACAGCAGAAGGACTTAATAACCCACTGGAAATGCAAAGAATGATCCTGAAAAATACAGATAAATCTTAATGAACTTGGTCTATTGATAAGAAGAATCAAGCAAACATCTATGCATTAATAAGCAACAGCCAAAGAGGGACAATACATTTTCTTCCTACATAATGATCATTTATTTTATATCTGGTTACCCCTCAACACGACTGTCTTCTTGATTGTAGACCACTTTCCTTTTTCTCTCTGCACCCTGAAATAGCTTTAAATTAATACAGAAGGAAGGGTATGGGACTAAAGGTGGCCATACATTTATTCGATTTTACTTACCCGACCGAGCACTCCCGCGACCTTCGAACTATCCTGCTGGGAACTGCCCCTCCCGTTCTTCTATGCGACCAACGTGCGATCGCAAAATGAATGGGATTTGCGATCGCATGTCGGTCAAGTAAAATTGTATATATGTATGGCCACCTTAAGGGCTGTTACATACAAGCAGATATTTCAGGCTTTCGGTAGGTCAAGGGCAATTAGGTAGGGTTGATTGACCACATCAAAATCCTCCATTGACTTTAGTTGTTTATTTGCATGGGTTTAGATATAATAAAACTTATAACATAAGCTTAATAGAGAAGATAGATCAAAAATCTTACTTATACTGGTTAACTTTAGCAGAATACAACAGCATGAAACATTTAGAAAATGTATATGCTTGGCTATACCAAACTGTCCCACCTTGCCATTTTTGCATATGATGCATGCTTATTTATTAAGAAGCATCCAATAATTACAGATGATTCTGTTTTGCAGCAGCCATGCAATATTTGCAGTTACTACAGATACCTGTGTTGCAATCTTTCCCTATTTTGCATAAATGTGTTTCTGACATTTGACAGTTGACCGTGTCATGTATAAAACAATTGTTTAGCCTCTGTCAAGTAGCACTGAATAAATAAGCAATCTAATATGAATCTGATGCCATTTTCAAGCAGAAAAATTAACGTGGAGACACCCAGATAGCTTCCTATTCATGGCAACATAAGTAATTGGTGACAATTTATCCTAAGGAAAAACAGTACTAGTGTATTTTAAACATAAACAGGGCGATGCACGGAGAGACACTATCGGCTCTCCCGTGCAATCGTTCTGCGAATGCTACATTCTCATAGTGCCTCTCCGTGCATCCCAAAATGGAGGTTAACCGTTTAACCATCGTCTGGTGTTAATAAGTCCCGTAAAGGTAAGGCTTTACTATGTAATTATAGCATCGCTTGCGGTGCCTGCTTGGTTAACTTCCGTGTTAACCACACAGGCGTCGCAATGATGGAAATATAACTTCAGTTAGCGTGTCTTTTAACTCCATTTGGCCTCTTGGTGCATCTGGCTGAAGATGTTATAACCTTAAATATAAACACATGTGTACCTTGTATAGAATTATGAGGGTCACTCAGGCACCAGTGCAATAACTATAAACTTTATGCATTATCACAGTTTTTTTGTTTGGTGTGGAGTAACATTAAAAACATACTTTCTTTACATATCTACAGGGACTTACAGGACCTATAGGATCTCCTGGTCCAGGGGGCCCAAGGGGACAGAAAGTAAGTATTTTTTAATTTAAAAAACTTTTTAAGTAGATTTTGTTTGAAACAAATCTAAAAGGAAAGCAACCCTTTACTTGATAGGAAAAACCACTTTATTAACATTAAAGATACTATACACAATTACACAAAGTTATTGTTTTCTTTAGGGTGAACCAGGACTACCAGGTTCCCGTGGATTATCAGTAAGTAGCACAAAAAATATTTGGCTAATTTTATTATGTATTGTATTGTATGTATTTTTATATCTTATATAGCGCTACAAATTCCGTAGCGCTTTACTTAATTATTTACTCAATTCACATCAGGCCTTGCCCTGAAGAGCTTACAATCTAATCAATTTATGTACACATACAACCTATCAGTATGTCTTTATGATTGTGGGGGAAACTGGAGTGCCTGGAGGAAACACACGCAAGCACGTGGAGAACATCCAAACTCTTTGCAGATGAGTCCAAGGGTGGAATTGAACTCAGGACCGCAGCACTGCAAGGCATCATTGCTAACCACTGAGCCACCGTGCTGCCCCAGCCACTGTGCTGCACAGCTAATATAGAAAGTTTGCTATTGCTTAAACAGGAAATTTTTCTTAAAAAAGAACGAAACCCAAAATACAGAGAAAGCTCCACAGATCCTAAACTTCACTAAGTAAAACCTTATGTACCTCCCCTCTGTCTGAATTAGTTAAACCATATGTCTCTCCCCTCTGTTTGAATTCAGCCTTTAAGTATAGTAATCATTTGTAGAATATTTCAGGTGACTGGAAATCTTTGATGGCACTGCTGCTTCTAGTTTTGCCTCTTCCTGGTTGTTCCAGATGCAAAACTACGGTACCTTTGCATATGCTAACTAGGTACCCCAGTACCTAGTATCCCCACCCCACTTCATATTTCGCTGTATGTATCTGTTGACCTCAAAGTCCCCACTTGCTAGTCAATCATCAGAGAGAGACTGTGCTCAAGCAGAGTAGGGGGGAGCAGTTAACCCTGCATATGCATTTGTGGCGCAACCACCTTTTACCCATTTATATATGTTTATTTGGCCTTTTTCACAGATGTATTATATGTTAATATGTACACTTATAGAAATTGCAGAGTAGCAGATGGAGCATAATGAAATAAACATGATCTTAGCAATGCATTTTTAAATAGTGTACTTATTTTAAGGGGAAGCAGGGTTGTCATCAGTAAAAACGCATAGGGACACCGATGAAATACACCCATACCATGGCTGAGTTAGATTTAATATTGTTTAATTGCAATCAGTGCAGCCTTGCTTATTACATTGATTAGGTGTGTCCCTATCAGAAAAGATGACCTGTCAACCCAGGTTAGAGGGTAGGAAGAGTGTTTTATTGTTTATGCAATGTTTCCTACAGGCAGCTCTCCTGCTACATCAGTTTTAATGAAAGTCTGTGCATACCCTCTAACAGTACTCCTTTAGTAAACTAGTAAACTACTAAAAAACATACAGGGAGATTGAATAAAAATTCTTATCGCTTAAAATGGTGCTAATTTGCCCCAACCAATCAGATGTTAGCTTTCAAATGTTAAATAAGATGTGATTGGTTGAGGCAAAATTAGCACCATTTTAAAAGATAAGAACTTTTATTGAATAACCCTGTTAGTGCAGAGCTGCAAGTGGCATTTTCTCCAACATTACCCCTTTAATAAGTAAACGTAGAGAACCAATGTATTGTAGTGCAGAGCTGGAGGTAGTGGACAATGTAGTGACTCTGATCTCAGCACAGCTCTGTGCAATGCATTTCTCAACACTATACGTATTTAAAGTGAGTGTTAAAGGGTAGGAAGAGGAAAATAATGAGGTGAAACTGATCTCAGCATAGTTCTGTGCAATACATAATTCAGCAATGTATTTACTGTATTTTAAGGTGAATTTTGGAGAGTACATACAAACATACACATGCCTTCCTACAATTTCCTTTTAATTGTCACACTTAAAATAACATTGGGCAGAGCTGCGGTGGTGTGGGATTTTATATGTGTTTGGGTCCTAAAGGTGAAGGTGGCAACCCTAGAGCTGCCTGTAGGAATTTTTGAATATCTTTGATTTAATATATTCACGCACCACAGTGGTTAAGAGGTGGGGTTTGAAATGAAATCTAATTGATTTACTGGCAGAGAGCAATGGCAGATTACAATGGTAATTACACGATAACAACCTGTATGGAAAGGCTATCTTGCATTTTAAAGAATTATTTAAAAGATTGCGAAATAAAGAAAGCGTACATTTAAACCACTGCTTTATTTTTCTCAAAGCTTGATTTTGAGTCAGTATCTTTTTGAGGAGAATCCAACAAGTTCAGTTATTCTTAAAAGAAACATTTACAAATCACAGCAATATTGCATTCATCCTGCTGGAAAGCCATGGATTGGCTGAAACAAATGGGATAATTGAATACAATTATTACTAGAAACTAATGTATAACGATCTTATGGGAATTAGGAAGAAACAGTGTTTATATGCCTTTATTTTACATCAATTACAGAGGACAGAGATGCATGTGATTAGCCTGTACATTACCCGCCAATCAAACACTGAAAACATAGTGGCATACTAAATAGAAAGGATTTAAAAAAGGTTTACATCAATGCCATCACTTATATAAACAAATATAACACCAATGTTCCCTTTATATAGGCTGTTTGCACAAATACATTAAAATTTTGTGTGCTACACACTGTAGTGTTTATATTTCAAGCAATTTTTGTATGCATACCACTTTAACCTGTGAGTGCACAGCTTAGAGGGAATACTGAACTCTACTACATATGATTGGCTGATACATTATCGAGTACTTCCATCCAAACAAACATTGGGAACACAGTAACAGCATACAAGTTTTTGTCTTTGTCAACATGCAAATAGGACTTTATATGTGATTTGCCTGTACATTTTCAGGATACAATGGGTTTCTAATGACACTTTTTTTGCAAAACAGATACTGTAATATTATATTTATTTATTATGCCTGTCCCTATAGATGTGGCTAATGTAATCTTATCAATCAATTTTTATTTTTAAGGGAGGTGGTGTTGCTGGACCAAGGGTATGTATATGAATTTTAAAATCACACTGCAATAGTGTAAAATAGTAAAATGAATGCAATTGTTTAGTGATAAATTGAGTAACAGATAAGTTATCATTTACATCATAATGAAACTTTTACTTGAGCTACAGTAGCTACAATATATTTGATTAAAAGTGCTCATGTTGACCTGGTTTTAAACTTGGTACAAGCATAACTTATAATTGACAAATCCCATTGGATTTGATGGGCCATCTGCAGGGGCAAGTGCAGGACTTCCAAGGGGCAAATACCTGTTTTTATGGGCTGTAGCCCAATCAGCATGCTACCAAAATGCTAGACATGCCCACATTAACTTTAAAGTCCTACTCCTACATTACAGTACACTCTCTTTATGTTGTCCTTGCCTTTCCTCTGCAAATGTTCATTTTCTAGATTTATAACTGCGACATAGCAGCCAATGATAAAAGGGTGCACACCTTCCTTACTTTTAGAGGTCTTCTCTCCTGCACACCATGGGACATTTTGCTTCATGCAGGACAGATTGTGATACCCCTAGACTTTTTGCTGCCTTAGGTGAAGTGTAAAACAGTGACCTCCTTCAAGCTTACTTGTACTATCACCCTTTGGATAATCAATATATAGTGAAAGTATACTAGAAGTCACCAAGTTATTTTGATCAATGGGGATTTCCAAAACAGTGATCTCTACTATGTGTTGTTAAATCCCAATAAATTAAGTAAAATTTATTCTATTAAATTAAGTAAATCTAAAATCTGAAATTGCCCCATGTTAACCAGGCCTAAGAAATGTTACAGTAGACTTGTTACTGCTCTTGTAGGAAACTGTGTAAAAGTATGTAAATTACCCTTAAATGATTCTTGTGAACTTAACCTTAGATTATGGCTATAGTGGATGTATAGTCATATTAAAAACATGCCTTCTCTAAATATAGATTGTGTCAGTCCCTATTATGTGTCACACTAAAATTCATCTCAATGTGCTTAATAATAATACAGAAGTCAAAGAGAGCCTGAATATGCAGAAATCTATAGATAAGCATTGCAGCCTCATATGCCATAAAAATGTAGCAAGTGCTCAGGTTTTATCCAGTCTGTTTGATTTAGGCTTCTCAGCCTTATCAAAGTTAATTGGCACCTCTGCCAGTTCCAGAGAAATAAAAATGTCTATATAAAATAGTAGGCTCTAGTAAGTGCCATTAGATCAAGACATTTTGCAATTTAAACCACTTTTTGCCTCAAATCTCAAAAGTACAGAGTGCCTCCAGTGTGATCAACCTTCCCTTTTTACTAGCTGCATATAAATTTGATTAATTAAACCACTTGCCTTTTAAATATTTTAATACCTTGGAAACTGATCACCAGTGCAAGTATTTCCCACATGAGTCAATAATTTAAAACATAGCATATATAAATACCCACAGAATGTCTGACATTTTGTTTTTTTATTTATCAGAGCATCATAGATTATTTTTCATATTCTAGCTAAATTTACAAATATTTAATGTGGAACATGCTAGGGAAGAATTAAAATATGGCTATAATTAACTAATGTAAAGTTTTTATGTGTTTGCAGGGGGCTAGGGGTACACCAGGACTTCCTGGAGAATTAGGGCGTGGTGGTCCAATGGTGAGTAAAATAACATTTAATGTGTTAAAATGCACAGCTGCATTGCAATTCAGGCTTTCAAATTGCGTTAAAATTCATGTCCACCCCCCAAACTAAAATTTAACACAATACTGGCCCCACTGTGAAGTTTAAAAAAATCCTTACCGTACATCACTGCTCCTTAGGGTTCTCCTGCAGTGCTTGTCAAAAGTCCAGGAAAGTAGGAGCTATCTTCCTGTCAAAAGGTTTCTTCCTCTAATCTGTCCTCTTGGAAGAATTGTGACATGCGCAGGGGAGGCCTTTCCCCCCTCCCTCCCTGGCTGCCCTGCCACCTAGCATACCCCAGCCCACCCCCAACCGCTAGATTACTAAAAAAAGAATCGTAAATATACTTACAGACCTTCTCTCCCGCGGCGCACTGCATTGCCAGCAGACAAGTGTGTGATTGGCTGCCTCTCAGCCGGATCAGAGTGCCGCAGGAGCGAGGGGCTGTAAGTAGAGTTCTGATTATTGATTATTATTAATCTGATATAGCAGTTGGGGATGGGCAGGGGTGCCCTACAACCTATAAAAAGTTTTTCTTTAGGGCGGACATACTCTTTAAGAGAATTTACTGTTCTTAAACTTTTGAAACTTCTGTTCTAAAACCCTATATCCCAGCATGCCCAAGTCAGGGACCAGTAAAGATTTGTAGTTGTACAACCAACAAAAATATTTAGAGAGATTTGCAAGTTCCAAGTGCTCTGCTTTTCTTCATTCAGTCTTGCCTCTGGGTAAGTCCTAATCAGGATTTGCATTTTTGCTTGACTTTAATGCTTGCAACAAGCTGGAGTTATAAAAACACTATAAAAATGCCACATTGGATTGCTTTCAGCCGCACGGATGTATTTTGTAAAACACATGCAATCACCACGGTTCCCTTCCCTTTAGAGGGCATGTCCACCCCCAAAACTATAATTTAACCCACTAATGACCCCACTGTGTAGTGTAGTAAAATCCTTACCTTACATCCCAGCTCCAAATTGCTGCCCTGCTATGCCCCTCCAAAGTCCAGAAAACTGGCCACCAGGAGCCTGGCAGAGTCCATATTGGACTCTGCCTCCTGTCTCTCGTCTGGGAGAATTATATCATGCGCACTGCAGTCCTCCCCCCCCTCCCTCTCCCTCCCGCTCCCACCCGTTTTGCTCTCCCTCCCCCTAGCTACAAACCCCTTTGGTATACAGTAGGGCTTCCTCCCCCAGCCCCAACCACTATAATTATTTTTAACAGAAACCCCCTCGAACTATACTTACCTTACCTCTCTACCCCGGCATTCTCCACTGCCAGTTCTCAGCCAATCACAGGTGCGGCTGCCGGTCCGGCACCCTGCTTGCAGTTTGATGCAAGCAGAGGGCCGGGACAGTACGCCAGAGGAAAGAGGTAAGGTAAGTAGAGTTGGGGGGAGTTTCTGCTTAAACTATTATAGTGGTTGGGGCTGGGGGAGGAAGCCCTACTGTATAGCAAAAGTAAGAAAAAGGGTTGGACATGCCCTTTAAGATGAAAATCCGGTGTTTGTGGTATATTTTTAATCTCCACAATCTGCGCAACCAGCACTGAACCCTTTCCTTTTAAAAAGAAAATCCAGTGTATACTTTAAATCTCTCCATTGTATGTCTTATTTTGTTCTTTATTCTCTCACACATTTTTATGTTATGGTAATATGTGATTTTAGTTATTACATTTATTAAAAGATAGACAAGCTTCTAATTCCCTAACCAAAGTATTCCGATGGGATCTGCATTTTTATTTGTGTAATAGATGGTTGCAAATCGCAATATCAAAGTTCTGCACTTTCTTCAGGGTGCCATTGTTTTATTGCTTTGTTTTTTGTTATACATAACTTATCTAATTTCCACAGAAATGGGAATTACCCTGTATTAAATGCGACATATAATTACGGTTTTATAATTCTCTGAGAAATGCAGTCTTTCCTTTGGGTATAAAACATTCCAAATCGTTACTTAATAGTAACTTAATTAAGATGCATTTCAAGAAACATAAGGGAATTTAGTTGTTTAATTCATATTCCAATCCATGCTGTAATAGTATCCATCATGGCTGCCTGCTTTACAGTCTAGTGTGTGTCACACAAAGGGGCATTTCCATTCCATATGCAACTGTTTATTAATTTAGTTAAGAAACAGTTGCAATAATATGAAAAAGCTCCTTTTTGTTTTTCTAGGTAATAATATATAACTCTTCCCCAAGGATAATACTTTTTCATAGTGCTTTTCACTATGTTAACTGGCAACTGTGGAATTGCTAAATTAGAATAAGTCATTGATTTTATTTGTGAAAGGGAAATTGGCAATGATCAATGATGTCAATAGTTACATACTGTAGGTCACAGAACAGGAACTCCTCAAGAAGGGTCCCACCACCAAGTTTCAATCGAGATAGAGCAAATGTCACCACTTAAAATCCATAAAGCTTGACCTTAAAAGAGAACTATGGTCCAAAAATGACTTTAGGTAAATTGATAGGAATTGCTCCCATGGGAATTTTTGCACTTTATTTCCATTGTTTATTTTGAATAGTTTTGAAGATATTTACATTTTTGTGTGTGATATAGCAGCAGCATCACCAGGTCCCCTGCACTTCCTGCTCTGAAACTGTCAGTCAATCTGTCCTGTGTCTCCTCCTCCCCTTTACAGCCACCCTGATCCCCCCCACTCATGGACCCCATGGTCCCTCCAGTTGCAGGCCCCCCATGGCCCATTATCTTACAGCCCCATGTGGTACCCACAAGCATTTGTAACCTGATATTTAATGATGAGTTCTGTTCTTTTCTAGCAAAGGTATCTGTTTTCTCTAATGAGGCAATGTGAGGCAAATGCTCATGGCGTCGCCCCTGCTGAATATCAGAAAGGAAGCAGAAAGGGCAATTATTTTTTTTTTATTGTCTGTTCTAACTGTATGGGACCTTTACTGTCTAAGTTTCCAAACATCTTGAATGCCAAGTGAGGGTGGCATTCAAGATGTTTGGAAACTACAACTCCCAGCTAATAAAGCATGCTGGGAGTTGTAGTTTCCAAACATCTTGAATGCCAAGTGAGTTGGCATTTCTACCCTCGGTTTATACTCGGGTCAACAACTTTTATTAGGATTTTTAGCTGAAATTGGGTACCTCGGTTTATACTCAGGTCGGTTTATACTCGGTATATACTCAGGTCGGTTTATACTCGGTATATACTCGGTATATACGGTAATTGAATACAACAGATATACCATGGCCTGGATGAACAAATGATATCCGCCTTTAGGGAGTGTAGATATGTGAAGACAGAGAGACATTTGTTGGGTCTTGAGGCCTCTTACATTCCATTTAATATTTAAGTGTGGACCCCATGGCCGCACCGCAAATTTGTTATACACCAGACATTTATTGCATTACATTTATACAGTATAGAGGATAGTGCAGATGAACAAATATTAGTACAGATGAACAAAAATTAGCATCCAACGGGTGCTGAGTAAAGTGTTAGGTCCCTTAAGGGTGTAGTTTCTGCAGAGTTAGAGAGTGGAAAACCATTTTCTTCCTCCGGCACCATCTTATTCGTTTCAAAACATTAAAATAATAAAGTAACGGTGTTAAACGTTGCTAACTTGTATGGTAAAATCTCACTGGGGGTTTCTATGCTAGGATTCTGGCTTATTGGGTGATAGCCATCTCTTGGAGATGTATCTGCACTAGTAGAAATTATATAAACACACAGACTATATAACAACTCCTAATTCAAGAGAAACTTTATCCATAGTATACAGACTTCCTTATTCAATTGTTGCTAATTGAGCCATAATAGCAGGGATAGCGGTATAGGATAGAGAGAAAGGGGAGATAAAATGGGGGTAATAGTTTGAGAGGCAGAAATTTTAGGACATTTGGATCTACGTGGTCCTGGGTGTTATGTAGTATAGTATAGTTCTGTAAGCTTTGGTGTTTTCTGGTTGTAAGAATTCTTTTTCCAGTGATATGTAGTGTGCTTATTCCAAGTCTTTAATGAGTAAATGGTAATGAAAGGGATAGCGGTATAAGGGGGAGAGAGGTAGGAGTGGGGAAGTGATAGTTTCAATAGTAGTGGAATTGAGTAGTACTGTATAGTTCAGTAGGAGCTTAGTGGTGTTTGTTGGAGTTGCAGAGCATAGACATAACAGTTTCAACAGTATGCATTTGATTACAACAGGGATAGCTAGATAAAGTTTAGCATTGTGATAGAGATGAGAGAAAGGGGATAGGTGAAGGAGTAGATAAAAAATGTTCATGGTATTGTGGAACATAATTATACATTTATTTCCTGAATATAGCTATTGTAAGAAATCTATAGAGTACAGTACACCATTTACAATTGAAGGACACTACACATGTATCTTTCCGTTGACAGTTAAATTGGTGGCATAGCAATTAGGTAGAAGAAGGGGTATAGGCGAAGGAAAGCGGATGAAAATGAAGTTAGATGAAAATACTGGCATTAACTCATATGCAGTAACAACATTTCCTATTTACATATTATTGGTTGTTAGGAGGTAATTCACAGAGGGTGCAATTTACTCATTGAGGGGAAAGATACCAGAGGACCTAGTGTCTTACTATGCAATTTGAGTTACAGGTCCTGGGATGATCTTTGAACAGTTATAGAGTATCCCTCTGTTATCACTAAAGTCTCGATGAGGGCCCTATAATCTGCCCTGTGCTGGTTAGATCATGGGTCAACAAAAAAATTGATTGTATATTGATATACTCAGAAGGCAGTTTAGTTTCTATTGGCGTTTAGTTCTCTGGGGGTGTCTCCGGTCAAATGGGCAAATTGTTCATTTTGCACAGTTTAGTCACATACAGTTCTGGTGAGTGGGTAGGGCACTGGTCCAGTGAGATTTATATTATGGGGGTGGGAGGTTCAAGGTCAGTGGTTAACCAGGTATATGGTATCTTACCCTTTTATTTGGAGTCTAGCCAGGAGGTTCCTTCCATGGGGTGTCAAAAATTGGACTCTGCCGTTCGCTATTACCCTCAGATTGCGGATAGGCCATAGAATATGTAAGACCAGTGACGCCAGCTTTTCTGATTTCAAAACGTAGCTCTATGTCTCATGGAATAATCAGGAAAATACGAATTGTAGAGTTGTCGTGGTTTAGGGTGGAGATCGAGCAGGCTCGATGGAGGATCCAATCGGTCCCGAGAGTTGAGTAGTCTCGCTATAAGGGCCTGGGTTGTGCTCCAGGAGCCGGAAATATGGCGCGGGAACACGGTGGCCCGTTTGATTGCGGTGACAGGCCTTCTGTGACAATTTGGAGCAGATACAGTTTCTCAGGAATTGTGCTGGAGCCTGGGCTTCAGAGTTCTCTGCAAATCCCACGAATCGAAGGTTTGTCGACGCGATCTATTTTCTAGATCATAACCTTGTTCTTGTGGCTTGGAGTTCTTGCTGTAGCAGCTGGCTGCACTGTATCTTCCAGTATTGAGGTCCTTGATCAGCCGCTCCGACTCGCTGCCCATCTTTTGAAAATCATGCTAAGAGTGAGATGTCCGATCTCGTCTCTTCGATCATGGTAGCAAGTGAGCAGTGCAAGTCTTGGAGTCTTTTCTCCCTGGAAGATTAGAGTCTGTACCCCGAGACCATTTCCTCTACAGAGGTGGGGATGGCATGGCGGCTTGGGCCTTTGAGGGTCCTTCCACGTGAACGTTCAAGCTTTTTAGCGGTTCGGTTGCTTTGTTCCGCCTGGTTTAGTCATCTGGTTCTCGGGTTGTTCTAAAACCGGTATGAGTTAGTTTGTGTAAGTTTTAATGCAGTTTTTATATCTCGGTTGCGGGATGGCACCGGAGCAGCTCACACACGTCCTATTCCATGAAGCTCCAAGCTCCCCCCCCAACATATAGTGATTATATCAACAATACTGGTACGTTGTCTAAAGAACATTCTTGTTTTATTCTTACAGAACAATTAGCACATATGGCAGCCAGTCTGCGTAGGCCTGAATCTGGTGTGTAGGCCTGCCTGGACGACAGGACCACCAGGACCTCCAGGACAGCCAGGGGTAATAAGTGGTGCCTGGATGCTGGCCCAAGAGGACTTCAGGGCTCAAAGGGACTTCTGGTGAGCTTGGCCTTAAGGTCCTAAAGGTAAGTAAAGTCATTGTCAACGGAACGATTATATAATCAATCATACACTTGGGGGCAATTTATTTATAGTGTAAACTTATAGGATATCAAACATAGTAATACGAATGCTAGTAATTAACACTGGAAAAGCACTAATTTCAGGCTTTTATAACTACGATATTTAGCACTCATGGTAATACGATGGTTTTGGTGAAAATGACCTTATTTTCTTTTTTCAAGGGTTCACTTAAAATTTGAAAAAATATAAAACATTATAGAAATGTAATTATTTTGTTGTTGTTGAGTATAATCACTCAACAATATCATATTCTATCATTTGAGTGAAACATATAAGGCTACAATGCCTTTCGATATTCAGACTTTGATTATCAACTTCCAAATCAAAATCAATTATTGATATCAGGCCATGAAATCAATGTTTCTTCCAAAATGTATACTGACACATTTACGTTTATCTACAATCATTACCATGGTCTAACATCTTCTTCTTATAAGTGTGCTAAGCCTAGGGACTGCCTTCAAATCTTGTCATTGCAGTGCAATATAAGCTGAGCCTATCTCTCTGACCAATAATAGGCCCTAGATTCACCGGCTTCACCAGGGTTCTGAAGCAATCTTTTTCTTGTAGCTCCAGTGCCTCTTCCTATCATTTCAGGAGCAGTCATAGTTGTGATATCACAGCCATGACTTACAGCTGCTTCTGCCTTCAGAAGTTTTTAAAGGTATGAAAGAGAAGGCAAAATCTCCAGGATGAGAGCCAGCAAAGAAGGAGAAAATCTCCCTTTACAGCACCAGTGAGTTTGAATTTTGGAGTTTTAAGGGATCCATAACTTTTGGATCAATTTCGGGAGGGAGGAGAGAGGGCGGATGAAATGTCCTCTTAACTACAGTGCTACTAAGTTTCCTCTTTTGTTCAAATAAATATATTATAGAACCCAGTACATCGTGTTACACCAGGCAGGTTAGCCTGGTGAAACCACGTTGTAACGTGTAATATTTAATAAATTTTAAGAGTGCTGCACAATCTAGACTTTTTTTCTATTTGGCGTTTGAGGACTGCAGGTAGGCCTCCACTGTGCGTGCAACTTATACACACCCCTGATATATGTGGATATGTGAGTGGAGTGCTGTTGGTTTACCTTTCTATATATATAAAGTATATTATACTTTATATAGTATACTTTTTTTGAGTATAAAAGAAAGCATATTAATTTGAAAAATGTTTTCTTTGTGGCTTTCTTTAAAATAGTCTCACAGATCCTGCTGTTCAAGTGAATGTGAGTAACTATTCAATCACTAAAAACAGCAGAATCACACATTACACATTTTCAACTTTCAAGTGTTAATGCATCATCAGTATTGTACTTTAACTAGCGAAAAGAATCACTCAGGGGTGAGTGTTTGTTGCCAGACAATTTAGAAAGCTTAAAGATGGTATCAGACTGAATGTATTACTTTTCCTTCTTTCTTAATTGCAAACCCTCATTTTTCTAGAAGATCGGAAATGTAATGTTGCTAATTAAATCCCACGTCTGCATTTATTTTTCATTGAATTTTATTTGTAGAGTGTAGGCAATATTAAATGTGCTTCATGACTTATTTAAAGGTTTTGGTTTACCAGCAAAGCAATAGAAATAAAAGCTCTATATTTATACTTACCCATCACATCACTCCACACATGGATTGTACCAAGGGTCCGGACCAAAACTGATGGGTTTTCACCCTGGGTACAATGAATGGAAAAAGAAAAATGTCCTTTATGAAAATCTTTAAAATATTGTGAAATCTAGAATTTTAATGAGTAGGTGTGTGTAATTATGCTATTCGCATTTTGTGCTTTGTTAGGTGATACGAGAGGGAAAGAGTGATGAAGAAGGATTACGGGAAAGAGGTCCAAAGGGATTGCTGGTTGCCAGGCCTCAAGGTAAGAATAAATATATAATACATAAGGCTCTGGGAGGGTGCAGAGGTGCAGTGGCGAGACTCTATATTACAATCACTCAGTGATGTCACTGAGTGACTTCTTGTATTACACTGCCCTCCCCACTCTCCACCTCCTCGTATTATTCATTTATATAGGAATCCCTGTTTATTCTTGACAGACAATGTTCGGTCCTTCTTTCTTTTTCAATAGGAAATTAATTAACTATTTATACATTAACACAGGATTTCTATATAATTGACTAATACAGGAAGGGAAGACACAGTGGTAGTGGGCAGGTTTTTCTTTGGCTGGCCATATGTATTACAAGAATAATACGCCACCTACAGTGTAATAATGGATTTACTTCACCTTGGAGTTCCATGCCTGTATAAAAGCACTCGCCTGCAGCCTCATGTTCTATATGGTCATGGAACTCCTCTGTGGCTAATATCCTTATATTACACTGTAGGTAGTGTATATCCCTTATATATTACACTGTAGGTAGTGTATTATTATTCACGTATCCTATTACCCTTATATATTCACTGTAGGTAGCGTATTATCCCTTATATATTACACTGTAGGTAGCGTATTATCCCTTATATATTACACTGTAGGTAGCGTATTATCCCTTATATATTACACTGTAGGTAGCGTATTATCCCTTATATATTACACTGAGTAGCGTATTATCCCTTATATATTACACTGTAGGTAGCGTATTATCCCTTATTATTAACTAGTAGGTAGCGTATTATCCCTTATATATTACACTGTAGGTAGCGTATTATCCCTTATAATTACACTGTAGGTAGCGTATTATCCCTTATATATTACAAGTAGGTAGACGTATTATCCCTTATATATTACACTGTAGGTAGCGAGCGATTATCCCTTATATATTACACTGTGGTAGCGAATTTCCCTTATTATTACACTGTAGGTAGCGTATTATCCCTTATATATTACACTGTAGGTAGGTATTATCCCTTATATATTACACTGTAGGTACGAATTATCCCTTAATATTTACACTGTAGGTAGCATTATCCCTTATATATTACACTGTAGGGAGCGTATTAATAGTTTTTCATAAAAAACATGTGGGCAATCACAAAGTCTTTCATTGAGTATCTTATTGCTGGCTGCACCGCCCTAAGCCAAAAAATACAGTGCTATAGAAAGAATGCCAGAGATACTTGCAGATCGTTGTAGAAAAAGTGACATTTATTCACACATATTATGAGACAAACAATCAAGGGTGGAGCACTACCCAAAACGTTGTCGTTTTGTCTCATTATCTGTTACAAATAGTTTTCTATGCAGAATTTATTGTTTATATTTAGACAGGGGCTTTGAATGCAACACTCTGGTCATAAACATATGTCATATATGCAGAAAACCAGGAAAAGTGATTGGACCCTTTTTTCAACATTTAAATGAAGCACCAAGCTGGTAACGATCGTTAGTCTATGTTAAAAGCTGTAACAAGCTAGGTATAGACAGCTGAATACATGACGAACAGACATTTTGGCTGACAATTTGTTTGTGTAGAGTAGTCGGATCACTAACAACTCCCAACCAAACGCCCATACATAGAAAGAATTTGCCATGCAGTTGGGCGTCACATGTGCTATCCACATCTGTATTACCTTTAGTCCTGAGAAATCTGTTTGACAGACAAATAGAAGATTAGTAATTAGAAATGCAGCATTTAAGAAAAAACATTCCCAATATTATTTGATCTATTTATTAAATAAAACACCTATTAGAGGTCTACTCAATACTGTATACTTAGGACAATGGATCTGACATACATTTTTACCTATTAACTCACTTTAACTTGTGTTTGTTTCTGACATATGTTCACAACGTTTCGGGGCTTGTCCCCTTCCTCAGGTGCATACTCACAACACACTCTGTGCAACATTTTATACATACCGTAATGCTCTGTGCATACATTTTTACCAATAGTTAATCAGTATTAATATTAATCCAATCATTAATGAAAAATAATTTATTCCAAATTTACAACTTAGTTCTACCTTGAGACTTGTATTTCAACATGTTTTATCACTTGCATTGGCTGTTTAGTTGTCTTTTGCAATGCCTGTGCAGTCAGTACAAAAAGTCCCGTTAACCAGTATAAAATTGGTTAGCGTGACTTACATGTGTTTCATGCTGTTTTTCAGCCAGTGGTGCACCGCCCTGTGAGAATCTTACACCATCTGTGTTCATTGTTCACTTGGAAAGTTTGGCTGTTACTTTTGTGGGTTGTTTGTCTTTAATGCCACCACTTTGTTTTTTTAAAAAAGACTTTCTTCATAATGTGAAGCAGTCTACTTTTGGAAAGCTGTGTACATACAGTCCGAGCAAATTTTTCATTTGGCCCGAGATATCAGTGGTACGTGTTGACCACAACCGTCCAGTGTCCAATCGGTTTTCCAGCCAGATCAGATGAAAGGCTGTTTGTACATAAAATCAGACTGACTAACTGGCCGGTTGGATGCATCAAATTGATGGCTAGGCTTGAAACATATGCTTGTGTCTACACAACTTAAAAAGAAAGAAGTTATTATGACATACCGTTTTCTTATTTTTTCATGGGACACCCAATTCTCTGTTCTCTAAATACACAGCATCCCTATATTTATTTGCAGTACATGCAATAAGTGAACTAAGGCTAATGTAAACATTTTCTGAAATGTACATTTATTTTTACTACTTTCTAAATTCACAAAATTTCAGTGAACAAAATTTCTTTACCTTTTGCAGGTGAACCTGGGAAACCGAGCTATGGGCGGGATGGACGTGATGGAGAGAAGAGGCTCACCAGGCCCTGACGGTCAGCCTGGAGTCCCTGGACCACCAGGCTCTTTGGCCCCGCAGGATACTGTGATCCTTCAGCTTGCAGCCTTCAAGCCACGCTGGCCAGTCTGCTAAAGATTCCAATATGAAAGGGCCTTGAACTCACTCTTAATATTACTTTACTGCCTGCTGTATAATGTGACAGAATGGAGTAATTGCAAATGTAGCACAGGCATTTTTAATGAGCAGGCATTAAATACTGTATAAACAGGAGCTCAAAGGAAACTACAACAGAAAAAGTGGTGCTTAAAAAATGCTACAAAGAAGTAAAGAAGGAAAATTGTTGTTTTATTGAAATATATAACTCTACTGAGCCACTGCTCCAGTCCCAAGGAAAGAAGATGTTTCATTTTTACCTCAACTTTAGTGACCAACTAATTCAAGGTGTAAGAAATCCCACTGAGCAGAATTCTGTAAAATAAATTGTGTGTACTTTGTTATAAACAAGATACATGGAAGATCAATGAATGGTCCTAATGTTAAGTCAAGAAAACAAACCATGAAAAACAATATATTTTTTAACTAAAAGCTGTACTTCAACCACATCAAGCAAAAGAAAAAAGAAAAGCCATTTAAAAATGTAGTTCCTAATAATCTATTTGCCTGCGATTTACTAAATTTGCTTGTATCAAAGGGAGGAAAGCTTCCTGTAAAATCCTGTTACACTGAGTGCAATTGTGCTGTAAATCTCTGTAAATGTGCTAGGTGGGTTATTCGGACAATTCATATGCCATGAAAAGGATTTTGGATTAAAACATTAGCATAACATTTCCTTGAATTTTCGTATGCATTGTCTTTATAAAGCCTGTGCATACTGACCCTTCATTTCTGTGACATCAACATTACAATATGATTACCCAAATAGAGATTTTCACTATCCCTCCAAAGAAATAAATTGTTTAGAGAAATTTATTTTCATGTGACATCTCTGGATGTAAAAAGGAAGAAATTAATAATGTTTTGAACCCTGTGCATGTTTTTCTATGATTGCTTGAAGGAAAGATTGGCTATTGGGTAGACCATCCAAAGAAACCTTTGCCTGCTTTTTTACAGATTTTTTTCATATTAAAAGCAATACATTTTTTAAAAACTTGATCTAACCTATTTTCCACAAGCTGCATGAGGTTATTTATCAAGCTAAGGATATTAGTGTTAATTACTGTTAAGAGAGGTATTATGAACAGACGCATGTCTTGGTTTTCCCTAATTTGTTGGAGAGCAATGTATTTTTTTTCGGTGCAGATCAAAACAACGTGTGAACAAGATGAAATCTCAAATCAGTCTATTTCCTATATGCTCTTAAACAATCAATGTTGCATATCTGTAAAGCAGTTCATTATTTTTACTACTACACACTGGAAAGTAGCTATGATTTTTCCAGTAATGACAGAAATATGACAAAATGAGGAATTCACAATTTACCGTACACAAAACAAACACTACCAGTGTATACAAGTGATATGATTTGAGCACAAAAAGCCATTATTTAATTTATTACAACACAGGCTCTGTGCTTACCAAGCTGGCCAGTATTTGTTATTTGTTACACAGTGAGACCCCGCAATGTTAATACTGCACATGCTTTTCATATTGTAGCTGATTTTTTGCTCAAACCACAAGCTTTTTAAAAATCTGTTTTACAGCATTACAGCACTACGTGCTAAGCCTTTTAAATACATTGACAGTTTGCAAGGCAAAATGGGACACATTTCCATATGCACAGGGTAGCATTGGTCATCTGATTTTTAAATGGGAATTTGTCCTATTAACAAAGAAATAATCTAGTACTTAAGAAAAGGCTTTACAAAACACAACGCATACTGCTGAATTGGTATTTTAAATTAAATGGATACAGAGCCCTCACTATGGAGAGCCTTCAAGCAGAAAAAACAGGTAGATAAGTGTACAGTGAGAGTCACAACATGGGAGTGCTACAAAAGGAGCCATTATATTGCCTCAAAGGTTGCTACCTGCATTAGGGGAGAGAAGGAAACAAAGCTATAGAATTCTTTGGAATATTTTCTGTATCCCACACAAAAAGAGGTTTTCTGTTAGCAATGGCTGCAGGTTTGGGGTATATCCTTTTTGTGGGGGATTTGAAATTAGTGCTATTAGCTCCATTTTTTAATGCTAATTACAGTTGCAAAATTCCACATTTTGTAGGGTGTCATAAAAAAGAAACAAGATAAAAGTTACTATGAATACATAAACCAGGTCCTAGTAGGAATAATAGTGAGGTGCACCGCTCCAATACCAGTGTAACCACAATTTAATGCTAGAGGCACACTCAGAAATGATGTGCGTCCAGTGAATTGATAACATTAAAAATTAATCAAATGCTTGTACTTTCTCAAAATACTCTGAATGTGGTCAATTGTCAGTTACCTGCCCCAACCCACAACTGATATATTTTCCACTTTATTACCTGCATTACCTACTAAACAGATATTTATGGGTTATTATTGTCCCCATTCTGATGGTGGCCATAAACGCTACAATCCAATCATACAATCCGTGGGTATCCACTCATGATCCGATGATCTTACGATATGGGATACCCGATATCATATGACTGGGATCTAATCGTCTGTGGCCACCATTAGTGGGCCCTTCCTTCCATGCAGTCAATCAAGGCTGTGACAAATTACATCACAGCATACAATTGACTGTTTTTTCACCTGTTCCACTTAGCACATGCGCAAGATTTAAAAAGTTATTGAGCAGAAGGAGACAGATACCTTTGCCGAATGGAATGAACGTATAATTAAATATCTAGTTACAAACTATAATAAACTGGTTTAAAAAGTAGTATTGGGGTTGTAGGCATAAACTGACAAGTCACCAGTTATTTTGTTTTATAGGGTGGACATGCCCTTTAACATACTGGTCATCAGCTGTCATCAGTAGTGACACAGCCACAATGTTTAGATTTACATGTATAGCTTGCTAACCATTCCCCAGTGTTGCCAGTTTTTTGAATAGTCTCAGTTTGCCAGCAATTTCACTAATCTGTTTCCAGCCATTGATCAGTCTGTATCTACTATCTATTCAGTCTATAATCTCCCTTTTTTAAGGTTTGACTGGCTTAAAAAGCAATTCCACCCCTCAAATAAGAGATAATAATAAAAGTCTAACCTGAAATGCTGCACAATGTCCTGTTATTCTTCTTTCTGGTTCCAGTAAGTAACTGTCAGTCATGTATATGACAGTTGACAGCCTGAATGCTAATCCTCTAGCTGCCTTCTTTGAGCAGTTCAAGCTCAAAAAGCTAGGAGAGTAGGCAGAAACATTTTGAGAGGCAGAGGAAGAGAGAAACATATTACTGCACAACAGGTTAGTCTTATATCTGTCGGATTAAATTATTAGGTTTGGTGGATGATTAACCTTATACAATTTTTCATGAAATTGCCATTTAAGTAAGGCACAATATAACAATGAAATAATTGGTCTTCTGACTTTAAAATATGGACACATGTTTTTTTACACTGGTTTTATTGCCCATCTAAATATGTTCATTTTATCCTATTCTAATATCGACATAGTGTATAATTGTTATTTGGCCCTTTTATAATTCTTTTATAGCACTGGTCACTTTGTTTTTGGACACCTTGTTGAAGAGGAGTCATGTTGAGCACTAGGCTATATAACTGTGCTGATAGGTTACATTCACTCACCTGATGAGGGGTAAAACCGTGAAACATGATTTTGGTGGTTCACTTAGTTAATATTACATTTGGAGTGCAACTTCCTCACTTTGTTTTTTTATATAACCGTATTCCTATGCCCCTTGGGGTGGGGGTTGGAGACGTCTGCACCATACCAGGCTAAGTGTGCATTTGGGCCTTTGTTGATATAGTTGATAAATAAATGGCCTGACCAAGTATCTACATAAGTGGGATTATCATGTGCTTATTTGTTGTGCACCATATCGTACGTGTGTATGAGCTTTTACTTTTTTCACAAATTTGTATCATTTTATCAGATTTACAAACCATAACAATAAACAATAAGTAGGCCAATATGTAAGGAGGTTTGTAGGCCAAATTTTCAGTGCAATTTTGTTATTCTATAGTGTTAATACTGAACAGAATAGCCGGCATTGCCCAGGTTTCATTCAATCAAAATTGTTGGACTTTTTCAGCTGTTTTTGAGAGTGGTGATAACAGAGTGCTGAACTTCCTAAAGTTTGGCTGGATTTCAAATGGAGCAAATGTTCGGAACGGACCCATTAAAGTTAATGGTGACAAATAGCTTGGAAAGTTTGGATAAAATAAGGTTAAAATAGCTATGGTAACTTATTGTACCGTATTATACGAGTATAAACCGAGTTTTTCAGGCTGAAAAATCAGCCTGAAAACTCGGACTCGGTTTATACTCGAGTCAGCAGCTTACCTGGGCATTCCGGCAGCCGCGCACTTTTTCTGTACTGGGCGCCGGTCTGACGTCGCTGCCGGCACCAAGCCCGGCGCCGGGCAGTGACGTCAGCCGGCGCACCAGTACAGGAATGCGCGCGCGGCTGCCGGAATGCTGCCAGAATGCCGATACAGGAGAAGAAGAGCCAGAGGGAGAAGAGAGCCCAGAGAAGAGAGCCCACAGGGAGAAGAGAGCCACAGGAGAAGAGAGCCCACAGTACAAACTGAACTGGGTGGGAGGGGGAGGGGGGCATTCAAGATGTTTGGAAACTACAACTCCCAGCATGCTTTATTAGCTGGGAGTTGCAGTTTCCAAACATCTTGAATGCCAAGTGAGGGTGGCATTCAAGATGTTTGGAAACTACAACTCCCAGCTAAAAGCATGCTGGGAGTTGTAGTTTCCAAAACATCTTGAATGCCAAGTGAGTTGGCATTTCTACACCTCGGTTTATACTCGGGTCAACAACTTTTATAGGATCACCCCCAAACTAAAATTTAACCCAATAATGGCCCCACTGTGTAGTTTAAAAAAATCCTTACCATACATCTCGGCTCCTTATGGTTCTCCTGTAGTGCTTGTCCAAAGTCCAGAAAACTGAAGAGTAGGAGCTGTCTTCCTGTCCAAAAGGTTTCTGTCTCCTCCTTGTCCTCTGAGAGGACAGTGCCAAGCACAGAGGAGCCTTCCCACCCCCCTCTCACCACCCCGATCCATCCATCCACCTAGCATAAAAATTGTACCGTATATACTCGAGTATAAACCGAGTTTTTCAGGCTGAAAAATCAGCCTGAAAACTCGGACTCGGTTTATACTCGAGTCAAATGATATCCGCCTTTAGGGAGTGTAGATATGTGAAGACAGAGAGACATTTGTTGGGTCTTGAGGCTCTTACATTCCATTTAATATTTAAGTGTGGACCCCATGGCCGCACCGCAATTTGTTATACACCAGACATTTATTGCATTACATTTATACAGTATAGAGGATAGTGCAGATGAACAAATATTAGTACAGATGAACAAAAATTAGCATCCAACGGGTGCTGTAGTAAAGTGTTAGGTCCCTTAAGGGTGTAGTTTCTGCAGAGTTAGAGAGTGGAAAACCATTTTCTTCCTCCGGCACCATCTTATTCGTTTCAAAACATTAAAATAATAAAGTAACGGTGTTAAACGTTGCTAACTTGTATGGTAAAATCTCACTGGGGGTTTCTATGCTAGGATTCTGGCTTATTGGGTGATAGCCATCTCTTGAGATGTATCTGCACTAGTAGAAATTATATAAACACACAGACTATATAACAACTCCTAATTCAAGAGAAACTTTATCCATAGTATACAGACTTCCTTATTCAATTGTTGCTAATTGAGCCATAATAGACAGGGATAGCGGTATAGGATAGAGAGAAAGGGGAGATAAAATGGGGGTAATAGTTTGAGAGGCAGAAATTTTAGGACATTTGGATCTACGTGGTCCTGGGTGTTATGTAGTATAGTATAGTTCTGTAAGCTTTGGTGTTTTCTGGTTGTAAGAATTCTTTTTCCAGTGATATGTAGTGTGCTTATTCCAAGTCTTTAATGAGTAAATGGTAATGAAAGGGATAGCGGTATAAGGGGGAGAGAGGTAGGAGGGGGAAGTGATAGTTTCAATAGTAGTGGAATTGAGTAGTACTGTATAGTTCAGTAGGAGCTTAGTGGTGTTTGTTGGAGTTGCAGAGCATAGACATAACAGTTTCAACAGTATGCATTTGATTACAACAGGGATAGCTAGATAAAGTTTAGCATTGTGATAGAGATGAGAGAAAGGGGATAGGTGAAGGAGTAGATAAAAATGTTCATGGTATTGTGGAACATAATTATACATTTATTTCCTGAATATAGCTATTGTAAGAAATCTATAGAGTACAGTACACCATTTACAATTGAAGGACATACACATGTATCTTTCCGTTGACAGTTAATCTGGTGGCATAGCAATTAGGTAGAAGAAGGGGTATAGGCGAAGGAAAGCGGATGAAAATGAAGTTAGATGAAAATACTGGCATTAACTCATATGCAGTAACAACATTTCCTATTTACATATTATTGGTTGTTAGGAGGTAATTCACAGAGGGTGCAATTTACTCATTGAGGGGGAAAGATACCAGAGGACCTAGTGTCTTACTATGCAATTTGAGTTACAGGTCCTGGGATGATCTTTGAACAGTTATAGAGTATCCCTCTGTTATCACTAAAGTCTCGATGAGGGCCCTATAATCTGCCCTGTGCTGGTTAGATCAATGGGTCAACAAAAAAATTGATTGTATATTGATATACTCAGAAGGCAGTTATAGTTTCTATTGGCGTTTAGTTCTCTGGGGGTGTCTCCGGTCAATGGGCAAATTGTTCAATTTTGCACAGTTTAGTCACATACAGTTCTGGTGAGTGGGTAGGGCACTGGTCCAGTGAGATTTATATTATGGGGGTGGGAGGTTCAAGGTCAGTGGTTAACCAGGTATATGGTATCTTACCCTTTTTATTTGGAGTCTAGCCAGGAGGTTCCTTCCATGGGGTGTCAAAAATTGGACTCTGCCGTTCGCTATTACCCTCGATTGCCGGATAGGCCATAGAATATGTAAGACCAGTGACGCCAGCTTTTCTGATTTCACAAACGTAGCTCTATGCTCATGGAATAATCAGGAAAATACGAATTGTAGAGTTGTCGTGGTTTAGGGTGGAGATCGAGCAGGCTCGATGGAGGATCCAATCGGTGTCCCGAGAGTTGAGTAGTCTCGCTATAAGGGCCTGGGTTGTGCTCCAGGAGCCGGAAATATGGCGCGGGAACACGGTGGCCCGTTTGATTGCGGTGACAGGCCTTCTGTGACAATTTGGAGCAGATACAGTTTCTCAGGAATTGTGCTGGAGCCTGGGCTTCAGAGTTCTCTGCAAATCCCACGAATCGAAGGTTTGTCGACGCGATCTATTTTCTAGATCATAACCTTGTTCTTGTGGCTTGGAGTTCTTGCTGTAGCAGCTGGCTGCACTGTATCTTCCAGTATTGAGGTCCTTGATCAGCCGCTCCGACTCGCTGCCTCATCTTTTGAAAATCATGCTAAGAGTGAGATGTCCGATCTCGTCTCTTCGATCATGGTAGCAAGTGAGCAGTGCAAGTCTTGGAGTCTTTTCTCCCTGGAAGATTAGAGTCTGTACCCCGAGACCATTTCCTCTACAGAGGTGGGGATGGCATGGCGGCTTGGGCCTTTGAGGGTCCTTCCACGTGAACGTTCAAGCTTTTTAGCGGTTCGGTTGCTTTGTTCCGCCTGGTTTAGTCATCTGGTTCTCGGGTTGTTCTAAAACCGGTATGAGTTAGTTTGTGTAAGTTTTAATGCAGTTTTTATATCTCGGTTGCGGGATGGCACCGGAGCAGCTCACACACGTCCTATTCCATGAAGCTCCAAGCTCCCCCCCCAACATATAGTGATTATATCAACAATACTGGTACGTTGTCTAAAGAACATTCTTGTTTTATTCTTACAGAACAATTAGCACATATGGCAGCCAGTCTGCGTAGGCCTGAATCTGGTGTGTAGGCCTGCCTGGACGACAGGACCACCAGGACCTCCAGGACAGCCAGGGGTAATAAGTGGTGCCTGGATGCTGGCCCAAGAGGACTTCAGGGCTCAAAGGGACTTCTGGTGAGCTTGGCCTTAAGGTCCTAAAGGTAAGTAAAGTCATTGTCAACGGAACGATTATATAATCAATCATACACTTGGGGGCAATTTATTTATAGTGTAAACTTATAGGATATCAAACATAGTAATACGAATGCTAGTAATTAACACTGGAAAAGCACTAATTTCAGGCTTTTATAACTACGATATTTAGCACTCATGGTAATACGATGGTTTTGGTGAAAATGACCTTATTTTCTTTTTTCAAGGGTTCACTTAAAATTTGAAAAAATATAAAACATTATAGAAATGTAATTATTTTGTTGTTGTTGAGTATAATCACTCAACAATATCATATTCTATCATTTGAGTGAAACATATAAGGCTACAATGCCTTTCGATATTCAGACTTTGATTATCAACTTCCAAATCAAAATCAATTATTGATATCAGGCCATGAAATCAATGTTTCTTCAAAATGTATACTGACACATTTACGTTTATCTACAATCATTACCATGGTCTAAACATCTTCTTCTTATAAGTGTGCTAAGCCTAGGGACTGCCTTCAAATCTTGTCATTGCAGTGCAATATAAGCTGAGCCTATCTCTCTGACCAATAATAGGCCCTAGATTCACCGGCTTCACCAGGGTTCTGAAGCAATCTTTTTCTTGTAGCTCCAGTGCCTCTTCCTATCATTTCAGGAGCAGTCATAGTTGTGATATCACAGCCATGACTTACAGCTGCTTCTGCCTTCAGAAGTTTTTAAAGGTATGAAAGAGAAGGCAAAATCTCCAGGATGAGAGCCAGCAAAGAAGGAGAAAATCTCCCTTTACAGCACCAGTGAGTTTGAATTTTGGAGTTTTAAGGGATCCATAACTTTTGGATCAATTTCGGGAGGGAGGAGAGAGGGCGGATGAAATGTCCTCTTAACTACAGTGCTACTAAGTTTCCTCTTTTGTTCAAATAAATATATTATAGAACCCAGTACATCGTGTTACACCAGGCAGGTTAGCCTGGTGAAACCACGTTGTAACGTGTAATATTTAATAAATTTTAAGAGTGCTGCACAATCTAGACTTTTTTTCTATTTGGCGTTTGAGGACTGCAGGTAGGCCTCCACTGTGCGTGCAACTTATACACACCCCTGATATATGTGGATATGTGAGTGGAGTGCTGTTGGTTTACCTTTCTATATATATAAAGTATATTATACTTTATATAGTATACTTTTTTTGAGTATAAAAGAAAGCATATTAATTTGAAAAATGTTTTCTTTGTGGCTTTCTTTAAAATAGTCTCACAGATCCTGCTGTTCAAGTGAATGTGAGTAACTATTCAATCACTAAAAACAGCAGAATCACACATCACATTTTCAACTTTCAAGTGTTAATGCATCATCAGTATTGTACTTTAACTAGCGAAAAGAATCACTCAGGGGTGAGTGTTTGTTGCCAGACAATTTAGAAAGCTTAAAGATGGTATCAGACTGAATGTATTACTTTTCTTCTTTCTTAATTGCAAACCCTCATTTTTCTAGAAGATCGGAAATGTAATGTTGCTAATTAAATCCCACGTCTGCATTTATTTTTCATTGAATTTTATTTGTAGAGTGTAGGCAATATTAAATGTGCTTCATGACTTATTTAAAGGTTTTGGTTTACCAGCAAAGCAATAGAAATAAAAGCTCTATATTTATACTTACCTCATCACATCACTCCACACATGGATTGTACCAAGGGTCCGGACCAAAACTGATGGGTTTTCACCCTGGGTACAATGAATGGAAAAAAGAAAAATGTCCTTTATGAAAATCTTTAAAATATTGTGAAATCTAGAATTTTAATGAGTAGGTGTGTGTAATTATGCTATTCGCATTTTGTGCTTTGTTAGGTGATACGAAGGGAAAGAGTGATGAAGAAGGATTACGGGAAAGAGGTCCAAAGGGATTGCTGGTTGCCAGGCCTTCAAGGTAAGAATAAATATATAATACATAAGGCTCTGGGAGGGTGCAGAGGTGCAGTGGCGAGACTCTATATTACAATCACTCAGTGATGTCACTGAGTGACTTCTTGTATTACACTGCCCCCCCACTCTCCACCTCCTCGTATTATTCATTTATATAGGAATCCCTGTTTATTCTTGACAGACAATGTTCGGTCCTTCTTTCTTTTTCAATAGGAAATTAATTAACTATTTATACATTAACAACAGGATTTCTATATAATTGACTAATACAGGAAGGGAAGACACAGTGGTAGTGGGCAGGTTTTTCTTTGGCTGGCCATATGTATTACAAGAATAATACGCCACCTACAGTGTAATAATGGATTTACTTCACCTTGGAGTTCCATGCCTGTATAAAAGCACTCGCCTGCAGCCTCATGTTCTATATGGTCATGGAACTCCTCTGTGGCTAATATCCTTATATTACACTGTAGGTAGTGTATATCCCTTATATATTACACTGTAGGTAGTGTTATCTATTATTCACGTATACTATTACCCTTATATATTCACTGTAGGTAGCGTATTATCCCTTATATATTACACTGTAGGTAGCGTATTATCCCTTATATATTACACTGTAGGTAGCGTATTATCCCTTATATATTACACTGTAGGTAGCGTATTATCCCTTATATATTACACTGAGTAGCGTATTATCCCTTATATATTACACTGTAGGTAGCGTATTATCCCTTATTATTAACTAGTAGGTAGCGTATTATCCCTTATATATTACACTGTAGGTAGCGTATTATCCCTTATAATTACACTGTAGGTAGCGTATTATCCCTTATATATTACAAGTAGGTAGCGTATTATCCCTTATATATTACACTGTAGGTAGCGAGCGAATTATCCCTTATATATTACACTGTGGTAGCGAATTATCCCTTATTATTACACTGTAGGTAGCGTATTATCCCTTATATATTACACTGTAGGTAGGTATTATCCCTTATATATTACACTGTAGGTACGATTATCCCTTAATATTTACACTGTAGGTAGATTATCCCTTATATATTACACTGTAGGGAGCGTATTAATAGTTTTTCATAAAAACATGTGGGCAATCACAAAGTCTTTCATTGAGTATCTTATTGCTGGCTGCACCGCCCTAAGCCAAAAAATACAGTGCTATAGAAAGAATGCCAGAGATACTTGCAGATCGTTGTAGAAAAAGTGACATTTATTCACACATATTATGAGACAAACAATCAAGGGTGGAGCACTACCCAAAACGTTGTCGTTTTGTCTCATTATCTGTTACAAATAGTTTTCTATGCAGAATTTATTGTTTATATTTAGACAGGGGCTTTGAATGCAACACTCTGGTCATAAACATATGTCATATATGCAGAAAACCAGGAAAAGTGATTGGACCCTTTTTTCAACATTTAAATGAAGCACCAAGCTGGTAACGATCGTTAGTCTATGTTAAAAGCTGAACAAGCTAGGTATAGACAGCTGAATACATGACGAACAGACATTTTGGTGACAATTTGTTTGTGTAGAGTAGTCGGATCACTAACAACTCCCAACCAAACGCCCATACATAGAAAGATTTGCCATGCAGTTGGGCGTCACATGTGCTATCCACATCTGATATTACCTTTAGTCCTGAGAAATCTGTTTGACAGACAAATAGAAGATTAGTAATTAGAAATGCAGCATTTAAGAAAAAACATTCCCAATATTATTTGATCTATTTATTAAATAAAACACCTATTAGAGGTCTACTCAATACTGTATACTTAGGACAATGGATCTGACATACATTTTTACCTATTAACTCACTTTAACTTGTGTTTGTTTCTGACATATGTTCACAACGTTTCGGGGCTTGTCCCCTTCCTCAGGTGCATACTCACAACACACTCTGTGCAACATTTTATACATACCGTAATGCTCTGTGCATACATTTTTACCAATAGTTAATCAGTATTAATATTAATCCAATCATTAATGAAAAATAATTTATTCCAAATTTACAACTTAGTTCTACCTTGAGACTTGTATTTCAACATGTTTTATCACTTGCATTGGCTGTTTAGTTGTCTTTTGCAATGCCTGTGCAGTCAGTACAAAAAGTCCCGTTAACCAGTATAAAATTGGTTAGCGTGACTTACATGTGTTTCATGCTGTTTTTCAGCCAGTGGTGCACCGCCCTGTGAGAATCTTACACCATCTGTGTTCATTGTTCACTTGGAAAGTTTGGCTGTTACTTTTGTGGGTTGTTTGTCTTTAATGCCACCACTTTGTTTTTTTAAAAAAGACTTTCTTCATAATGTGAAGCAGTCTACTTTTGGAAAGCTGTGTACATACAGTCCGAGCAAATTTTTCATTTGGCCCGAGATATCAGTGGTACGTGTTGACCACAACCGTCCAGTGTCCAATCGGTTTTCCAGCCAGATCAGATGAAAGGCTGTTTGTACATAAAATAGACTGACTAACTGGCCGGTTGGATGCATCAAATTGATGGCTAGGCTTGAAACATATGCTTGTGTCTACACAACTTAAAAAGAAAGAAGTTATTATGACATACCGTTTTCTTATTTTTTCATGGGACACCCAATTCTCTGTTCTCTAAATACACAGCATCCCTATATTTATTTGCATACATGCAATAAGTGAACTAAGGCTAATGTAAACATTTTCTGAAATGTACATTTATTTTTACTACTTTCTAAATTCACAAAATTTCAGTGAACAAAATTTCTTTACCTTTTGCAGGTGAACCTGGGAAACCGAGCTATGGGCGGGATGGACGTGATGGAGAGAAGAGGCTCACCAGGCCCTGACGGTCAGCCTGGAGTCCCTGGACCACCAGGCTCTTTGGCCCCAGCAGGATACTGTGATCCTTCAGCTTGCAGCCTTCAAGCCACGCTGGCCAGTCTGCTAAAGATTCCAATATGAAAGGGCCTTGAACTCACTCTTAATATTACTTTCTGCCTGCTGTATAATGTGACAGAATGGAGTAATTGCAAATGTAGCACAGGCATTTTTAATGAGCAGGCATTAAACTACTGTATAAACAGGAGCTCAAAGGAAACTACAACAGAAAAAGTGGTGCTTAAAAAATGCTACAAAGAAGTAAAGAAGGAAAATTGTTGTTTTATTGAAATATATAACTCTACTGAGCCACTGCTCCAGTCCCAAGGAAAGAAGATGTTTCATTTTTACCTCAACTTTAGTGACCAACTAATTCAAGGTGTAAGAAATCCCACTGAGCAGAATTCTGTAAAATAAATTGTGTGTACTTTGTTATAAACAAGATACATGGAAGATCAATGAATGGTCCTAATGTTAAGTCAAGAAAACAAACCATGAAAAACAATATATTTTTTAACTAAAAGCTGTACTTCAACCACATCAAGCAAAAGAAAAAAGAAAAGCCATTTAAAAATGTAGTTCCTAATAATCTATTTGCCTGCGATTTACTAAATTTGCTTGTATCAAAGGGAGGAAAGCTTCCTGTAAAATCCTGTTACACTGAGTGCAATTGTGCTGTAAATCTCTGTAAATGTGCTAGGTGGGTTATTCGGACAATTCATATGCCATGAAAAGGATTTTGGATTAAAACATTAGCATAACATTTCCTTGAATTTTCGTATGCATTGTCTTTATAAAGCCTGTGCATACTGACCCTTCATTTCTGTGACATCAACATTACAATATGATTACCCAAATAGAGATTTTCACTATCCCTCCAAAGAAATAAATTGTTTAGAGAATATTTTATTTTCATGTGACATCTCTGGATGTAAAAAGAAGAAATTAATAATGTTTTGAACCCTGTGCATGTTTTTCTATGATTGCTTGAAGGAAAGATTGGCTATTGGGTAGACCATCCAAAGAAACCTTTCCTGCTTTTTTACAGATTTTTTTCATATTAAAAGCAATACATTTTTTAAAAACTTGATCTAACCTATTTTCCACAAGCTGCATGAGGTTATTTATCAAGCTAAGGATATTAGTGTTAATTACTGTTAAGAGAGGTATTATGAACAGACGCATGTCTTGGTTTCCCTAATTGTTGGAGAGCAATGTATTTTTTTTCGGTGCAGATCAAAACAACGTGTGAACAAGATGAAATCTCAAATCAGTCTATTTCCTATATGCTCTTAAACAATCAATGTTGCATATCTGTAAAGCAGTTCATTATTTTTACTACTACACACTGGAAAGTAGCTATGATTTTTCCAGTAATGACAGAAATATGACAAAATGAGGAATTCACAATTTACCGTACACAAAACAAACACTACCAGTGTATACAAGTGATATGATTTGAGCACAAAAAGCCATTATTTAATTTATTACAACACAGGCTCTGTGCTTACCAAGCTGGCCAGTATTTGTTATTGTTACACAGTGAGACCCCGCAATGTTAATACTGCACATGCTTTTCATATTGTAGCTGATTTTTTGCTCAAACCACAAGCTTTTTAAAAATCTGTTTTACAGCATTACAGCACTACGTGCTAAGCCTTTTAAATACATTGACAGTTTGCAAGGCAAAATGGGACACATTTCCATATGCACAGGGTAGCATTGGTCATCTGATTTTTAAATGGGAATTTGTCCTATTAACAAAGAAATAATCTAGTACTTAAGAAAAGGCTTTACAAAACACAACGCATACTGCTGAATTGGTATTTTAAATTAAATGGATACAGAGCCCTCACTATGGAGAGCCTTCAAGCAGAAAAAACAGGTAGATAGTGTACAGTGAGAGTCACAACATGGGAGTGCTACAAAAGGAGCCATTATATTGCCTCAAAGGTTGCTACCTGCATTAGGGGAGAGAAGGAAACAAAGCTATAGAATTCTTTGGAATATTTTCTGTATCCCACACAAAAAGAGGTTTTTCTGTTAGCCAATGGCTGCAGGTTTGGGGTATATCCTTTTTGTGGGGGATTTGAAATTAGTGCTATTAGCTCCATTTTTTAATGCTAATTACAGTTGCAAAATTCCACATTTTGTAGGGTGTCATAAAAAAGAAACAAGATAAAAGTTACTATGAATACATAAACCAGGTCCTAGTAGGAATAATAGTGAGGTGCACCGCTCCAATACCAGTGTAACCACAATTTAATGCTAGAGGCACACTCAGAAATGATGTGCGTCCAGTGAATTGATAACATTAAAAATTAATCAAATGCTTGTACTTTCTCAAAATACTCTGAATGTGGTCAATTGTCAGTTACCTGCCCCAACCCACAACTGATATATTTTCCACTTTATTACCTGCATTACCTACTAAACAGATATTTATGGGTTATTATTGTCCCCATTCTGATGGTGGCCATAAACGCTACAATCCAATCATACAATCCGTGGGTATCCACTCATGATCCGATGATCTTACGATATGGGATACCCGATATCATATGACTGGGATCTAATCGTCTGTGGCCACCATTAGTGGGCCCTTCCTTCCATGCAGTCAATCAAGGCTGTGACAAATTACATCACAGCATACAATTGACTGTTTTTTCACCTGTTCCACTTAGCACATGCGCAAGATTTAAAAAGTTATTGAGCAGAAGGAGACAGATACCTTTGCCGAATGGAATGAACGTATAATTAAATATCTAGTTACAAACTATAATAAACTGGTTTAAAAAGTAGTATTGGGGTTGTAGGCATAAACTGACAAGTCACCAGTTATTTTGTTTTATAGGGTGGACATGCCCTTTAACATACTGGTCATCAGCTGTCATCAGTAGTGACACAGCCACAATGTTTAGATTTACATGTATAGCTTGCTAACCATTCCCCAGTGTTGCCAGTTTTTTGAATAGTCTCAGTTTGCCAGCAATTTCACTAATCTGTTTCCAGCCATTTGATCAGTCTGTATCTACTATCTATTCAGTCTATAATCTCCCTTTTTTAAGGTTTGACTGGCTTAAAAAGCAATTCCACCCCTCAAATAAGAGATAATAATAAAAGTCTAACCTGAAATGCTGCACAATGTCCTGTTATTCTTCTTTCTGGTTCCAGTAAGTAACTGTCAGTCATGTATATGACAGTTGACAGCCTGAATGCTAATCCTCTAGCTGCCTTCTTTGAGCAGTTCAAGCTCAAAAAGCTAGGAGAGTAGGCAGAAACATTTTGAGAGGCAGAGGAAGAGAGAAACATATTACTGCACAACAGGTTAGTCTTATATCTGTCGGATTAAATTATTAGGTTTGGTGGATGATTAACCTTATACAATTTTTCATGAAATTGCCATTTAAGTAAGGCACAATATAACAATGAAATAATTGGTCTTCTGACTTTAAAATATGGACACATGTTTTTTTACACTGGTTTTATTGCCCATCTAAATATGTTCATTTTATCCTATTCTAATATCGACATAGTGTATAATTGTTATTTGGCCCTTTTATAATTCTTTTATAGCACTGGTCACTTTGTTTTTGGACACCTTGTTGAAGAGGAGTCATGTTGAGCACTAGGCTATATAACTGTGCTGATAGGTTACATTCACTCACCTGATGAGGGGTAAAACCGTGAAACATGATTTTGGTGGTTCACTTAGTTAATATTACATTTGGAGTGCAACTTCCTCACTTTGTTTTTTTATATAACCGTATTCCTATGCCCCTTGGGGTGGGGGTTGGAGACGTCTGCACCATACCAGGCTAAGTGTGCATTTGGGCCTTTGTTGATATAGTTGATAAATAAATGGCCTGACCAAGTATCTACATAAGTGGGATTATCATGTGCTTATTTGTTGTGCACCATATCGTACGTGTGTATGAGCTTTTACTTTTTTCACAAATTTGTATCATTTTATCAGATTTACAAACCATAACAATAAACAATAAGTAGGCCAATATGTAAGGAGGTTTGTAGGCCAAATTTTCAGTGCAATTTTGTTATTCTATAGTGTTAATACTGAACAGAATAGCCGGCATTGCCCAGGTTTCATTCAATCAAAATTGTTGGACTTTTTCAGCTGTTTTTGAGAGTGGTGATAACAGAGTGCTGAACTTCCTAAAGTTTGGCTGGATTTCAAATGGAGCAAATGTTCGGAACGGACCCATTAAAGTTAATGGTGACAAATAGCTTGGAAAGTTTGGATAAAATAAGGTTAAAATAGCTATGGTAACTTATTGTACCGTATTATACGAGTATAAACCGAGTTTTTCAGGCTGAAAAATCAGCCTGAAAACTCGGACTCGGTTTATACTCGAGTCAGCAGCTTACCTGGGCATTCCGGCAGCCGCGCAACTTTTTCTGTACTGGGCGCCGGTCTGACGTCGCTGCCGGCACCAAGCCCGGCGCCGGGCAGTGACGTCAGCCGGCGCACCAGTACAGGAATGCGCGCGCGGCTGCCGGAATGCTGCCAGAATGCCGATACAGGAGAAGAAGAGCCAGAGGGAGAAGAGAGCCCAGAGAAGAGAGCCCACAGGGAGAAGAGAGCCACAGGAGAAGAGAGCCCACAGTACAAACTGAACTGGGTGGGAGGGGGAGGGGGGCATTCAAGATGTTTGGAAACTACAACTCCCAGCATGCTTTATTAGCTGGGAGTTGCCTGTATGGAACCTTTACTGTCTATTCTCACTGAATGGGACCTTTACTATCTTTCCTCACTGTATGGGACCTTTACTTTCTTTCCTTACTGTATGGGACCTCTATTGTCTATCCTCACTGTATGGGACCTTTACTGTCTTTAACTTTCTTGAAGGGGACCTTTACTGTCTTTCCTCACTGTATGGGACACTTACTGTCTACCCTCACTGAATGTGACCTTTACTGTCCATCCTCACTGTATGGGACCTTTCATTGTCTGTTCTTACTGTATGGTTCCTTTACTGTCTGTTTACACTGTATGTTTTTATTCTTAGAAAGTGCCCCAAACACTACTTACCTCCCCTCTTTCCCCCGCCGCGCTGCCGGCCCTCTGCTTGCGAGAAAATGCAAGCAGAGGGGCGGGACCGGCAGTCGCGTCTGGGATTGGCTGAGCGGCAGCCAATCACGGACGCTGCTGCCGGTCATTCAGTGCAGCGGAGGAAAGAGGGGAGGTAAGTAATGTTCGGGGCACTGTCTTAAAATAAAAATGTAGCGGTTGGGGCTGGGGGGACAGGGGGAATACTATATCTAAAGGGATTTATGCTAGGAGGAGGGAATCCTGAGAGGGAGGGGGAGAAGTGCTGCAGTACTCTCCCGGAGGCCAGGTGGAGGCAGAGTCCTATATGACTCGCTACTCCTGGTGGGCAGTTTTTGGGACTTTGGGGTGGGGGGGACTACAGAGAACCACATGGAGCTAAGGATGTGAGTTAAGGATTAACTAAGACAACTACCTGATGGGGGTTGGGGGGATTATAGTTTTGGGGGTGGACATGCCCTTTAATGTCTTATCCTCACTGTATGGGACATTTACTATCTTTCCTTACTGTATGCGACCTTTACTGTCTGTTGTCACTGAATTAAACCTTAACTGTCTTTCCTCTGGTCTGGCCCCTTCTGCTCGTCCGTGACCAACGGTATAATATAGTGTAGTATTTGAGGTTGAATAAAGAAATATGTCCATTCAATCCAACCTTCTCAGCATTACCCTTGTTTACTACACAACTGATGATCCAGAGGAAGGCAAAAAAAGCCACCAGAATTATGAGAAGGAAATAACAGGGCAAGTGGCAATTGGAAATATCCCTGGATCAACTCCACTTTATGTATCAATACCAGTAATATGAAACATTCCTTGTTTTTAGAAAGTCATCCAGATTTTTTTTAAAACTATCCAATGAACCTGGCACAGCAACGTCCACTGGAAGACAGTTCCATAGTTTTAACGTTCTTACAGGAAAGAACCCTTTCCAATCTTGAAGGCTAAACTTATTTTGCTCAAGGGATGTCCGTGTGTCCTTGGTTCAATTGGTGAACAATGCCTCAAATTTATTGTATTTATACACAGTAATCATATCCCTGCGCAAACACCTTTTCTCTAGTGTATGTAATTTTAACTTATCCAATCTGTCTTCATATTCAAGTTTTCACATTACTTTAAAAAACACTGTAAAAACATCTTTAGCTTACTGGATAGCTGTGGGTTTTTTCTTTGAAATTTGCTGATTTCCTTCACCTCTTCGCCCCCAGGAGAATGTGCAAATCTCTAACATCTTGCTGTGTCAGGTTTGCAGCTGTTTGTATAGCGTGTGCATGTGAGCTCACTGCGCACACAAGACATGATGTCAGTGTGCGTTGCGGCGACATTGCCGTGAGCATGTATGAGGTCATTGTGCCGCAACCAAGCGTGGCTCAATTATGTCACACGTGTGCACGCTCGCAGCAACGTCACCATGATTTGCGCACACGCGATATATAAATGGCTGCAACTAACCGTATACAACAAGCTGGTGGAGATTTGCACGATCTTGTTGGGGTGGAGCTAAAAATGCTATTTCAGAGGAGGAGGAAGTCAGCAACATTCAAGAAGTAAAGCTAGGCTTTAGGAAGGGAATAGAACAAAAAAAATTATACACCTTTATATTTAAAACATAGCTATCCAGCAAGCTAACATTGTTTTTACAGTGTACATACCTTTTGGTTATTTTTGTTGCCCATTTTTCTCCCTTGAATCCATACCTCTCTTCAGGGGCGTATCTAGGGTGTAAGAAGATCAGGGGCACTCTTGGGCACTCCATGTGCCGCGCGTAGCGTGGCGGAAAATTTTTAGGCCACGCCCTTTCTCCGCCCCCAGTTAGGCCACACCCACCATGTACTTATAGAGATTACCAAAAAGATACAGACAGATGGACAACCACAAACATAGACACACAGCCCGATAGTGATAAACAGACAGAAAGACAGTGAAATAGACAGAGATAGAGATCAGAGAGTTGGACAGAGAGACACAAATTAATGACACAAAGGCACAGTAAACTGACAATTTCATTATATACTGGTAGCAATTTGGTCATTTTAAACTTACTGTTGTGTTCAGTTGTAGTCAGATGCTTGCCCACACCTTTGGCCAGGGAGACATTCTTGTACCTTCTACATGGACCTCTGCCCCTATCTATCTCTATCTGTCCCTCTCTCTCTCTGTATATCTATCTCTCCCTCTCTCTCTGTATATCTATCTCTATCTGTCCCTCTCTCTCTCTGTATATCTATCTATCTATCTGCCTCTTGTTTATCTATTTAACTATGGCATCTGCTTCTTGTCTATCTTTCTAGTCTCTATCTATCTATTATCTATATATGTCTATACTATCATTTGTACCTGCTATTCTATCTATCTAACTCTGCTATCGGATCTTATTATCTATCTATTAACTCTGCTATCTATCTATCTGCTATCTATTCTAACTCTGCTATCTGATCTACTAACTCTGCTTACCTATCTGGATCTAGTTACTCACGCAATCTATCTATCTAATAACTGATACTATTATCTATCTAACTGCTTATCTATCTACTATCTATCTATCTAAATGGCTATCTATCTATCATATTATCTATCTAACTGCTTCGATCTATCTATCTATCTAACTGCTATCTATCTATCTATCATCTATCTATCTATCTTACATCTATCTATCTATCTATCTATCTACCATCTATCTATCTATCTAACTGCTATCTATCTATCTATCTATCTGCTATCTTTCTATCTATCTATCTATCTATCTAACTGCTATCTATCTATCTAACTGCTATCTATCTATCTAACTGCTATCTATCTATCTATCTATCTATCTAACTGCTATCTATCTATCTATCTATCTAACTGCTATCTATCTATCTATATAACTGCTATCTATCTATCTATCTATCTATCTATCTATCTATCTATCTATCTAACTGCTATCTATCTATCTAATCTATCTAATCTGGCTTGGCTCTGCACTGCACTGCTACGCTACCTACCTGTCCCTGGATTCCCTCCGATAGCTCTCTCTCGCGCCGGCGCGCTCGTGACATTGGCGCGCCGGCATTCCGCATGACGTCATTGTGTGCGCCGGCTGCGCGACGTTCCCAGAGGCTCGCGCAGCCGGGAAATCCGGAAGTTCGGGGCACAGGCAGCGAAAACATTCGGGCACTTTGCCAAACATCCGGGGCACATGCCCCGAATGTTTTAACGTAGATACGCCACTGCCTCTCTTTATACAAGACAATATCTTGCTGGCTTTTGCTGTTGCTGCCTGGCACTGCTTGCTAATTTTAAGATTGTTAACCTCCGATCCTTTACCAAGAGGGATTCACTTACCAAAGCGCCATTTATAGTATAAACAGTACAAGTATTTTTATATCCAAATTGCATCACCTTACATTTATCAACACTGAATATCATCTGCCACTTAGCAGCCCAATGTGACAATCTATCTAGATAGATACATTATAACATTACATTTATTTTATTGTTTGGGGGTGGAGATACACTTTAAGGGTAAACATGCCCTTTAATTCTATTTACCTAGAAATACAATTACAATAAATAACTGCATGGGGTGCAGTAGAGAGCTATATATATATATATATTTACTAATGCCTTAAAACACTGGTGTAGATAATAATATAACGGTTGGTATTTGTATTCAGTCCATTTCGACATTTTGTAAGAACTTTCTGATTATGGTTGTGACACAAATTTCCAGCATACTGACATTTACCTATTTTATATGTATAGGGTGATGTTGGCACAAGAGGAATTCCAGGACCACCAGGACCACCAGGGCCTAGGGTAAGTTGAATTTACAGTTGAAATAGTAGTAATGAAATATTTGTATACAAGTATGTTACAAGTTAATTAATCTTACATGGATAACCTACATCACATATAAAGAGCATGTTCACACCTTAAATTAACTAAACTACAATAGTTACAAAGCTGACAGATGTAGGACTATTCTGTTATTCAGATCTGTTAGAGGAATTAACTTGCCCTTTAAATCTGTTTAGAGCCCAGGTGCTGAATTTAGAGGAAAACATACAGATTAGTATAAATTATCTAAGAACCAATTTGAGCTGCCAGTAAGTTGTATACACAGCAGGTGTTAAATCTCTCCGCTAAAATGATACATACCACAGGAAATCAAATTCAATATGAAAGAGAGTCATCTAGATATTTGTGAAAAAGTATTGAACTGTTTATTTAGCCGTCTGTACATAAAATGGCAACGTTTCATGCAAAACTGTACCATTCTCTACACACCCCTAAAGAGTAGTCAACTATTGTTAATTAACATTAAAGAACAACTCCACCTTCATTATGACACCTTTTAGAACAAATGGCCCCTGTGTAAAATATGTTAAGCTATCATACCTTGTCTTCTGAAATCACAAAAAATAGATACTGGGGAAACATACAACAACCACAGGTCTAATGCTGTGAATAGTGCAGGTTTATTTCCAACATGTATACTACATGTTTTGGACTTGTGAGTAAATGAGTAAACAATTGCAAGAACAAAAGAAAACTAAAAGCACAAGGAAAAACTTGGAAACCACATTTTATACATGGTACAGAGCAATGTAAATAAGCAGTAAATTCTAAATATGCAATGTCTTACATTTTTTATACTGTATATTAATTGGGATGATTAACGATATCATGTGCAATGTGACTTCTAAATAAAGTAAAAAATTGCTGTGCGGTTTGTCAACAGGGCCCAACTACCCAGCGTGAAGGAGAACCCCTTGTGAGTACATTAAATAAGATATTGTAGATTTAGTCCTTAGCTGTACTTCCAGCCAGTCATTATTGATATCCTTATTAAACATGTTATGTTTTTATTTCAGTGCCCAAATGCATGTCCCCCAGGAAGGCCAGGTCATCCTGGTTTGCCAGGAATGAAGGTAATGACCGAGTTCCAGCCTTATCCGGTGAAATAATGAATTCACTTTATTAAATGTAATAGTGTATTTTTAAAGATGTGGAACTAATGGAAGTGATAATGACCGCAAGCCAAGAAACTGACCAGAAGAGTCACATTAAGTGGATGTCTGTTCAGTGTTCATTATTGCATTATTTCTTAACAAACCTGTCTTAAAAGTCCTTCACAGTAAATGTGATTTTTATTTCATTCTGTAATTAATTTTTACAAGTCTAAAACACTTTTTTGTATCCAAGTTCCGACCTGCTGCTGAATTTTTAAGCAGGGGGAGAATGTAGGGAAGCTGGGGATACTTTCATGCTGCTCATCCTGGATCATAGAGATTTTAAGATACCTAAACTAGGAAGTGAGGGGGAGGAGCCAGGTAACCAGGAAGTGTGGGAGAAGAGCCAGGTAACCAGGAAGTTAGGAAGTGAGGGGAGTAAAGGGAAAACCAGTATGACAAAAAGTGACTATGATAAAGGTGTAAACAGAAAGAAGGAAACCCTTGTCGGGAAACTGTTCTGGTTCTGCAACACTCACTCCTGGCTGGCAGATTGTACTGTTACAATCTGCCTTAAATAAACATTCCCAGGGAGCCTGTCTAAATCCTGGGTGGAGGCATGCCAATCTGTTATTAGTGCTCTCTCATATAGCGGAGACACAGGACTCCTGTAGCGCCAAACTTCTATTCTGTGTAACCAGAGGGCTACATACCCATTCACATTACCCGAAGAGCTTACAGTCTAAGCACATTTAATTGACACAACCTATCAGTATGTCTGAATGTCGCTTAGCTACAACTTGATTTTTTCTTTATTAGTTTCCTCTTTTGAAAATATTTCCCCCTCACAACAGTCTTATTTCTAGAGCTGATCAGTGATGATATTTGTTATGGAATTTATGTTATTTTATGTCAAAAGATGATTCCATTCTCATCGATCTAAGAGTCTTACATTTTGCTATTAAATGAACCAGGTTACTTTGAGCCATATTATTAGCTAAATTCAAAGTGTATATTACTGTAAATATATACTATATTGGAGCATGTTTAGTACAAACTTCAGTCATATTTAACCCCTGACAATCACTATGTACTTCACCTAGTGGCTGATTGGGAATATGACAGGTGCATAGGTTTGTAGTAGCATTTACTTTAGTGCTTGCCCTTATTTTACAATTTTCAATGTGCCTATTTTACTAGTTAAAGGGCAAGTTATTTTGTAAATGAGTTCCACATATTTTGACTGCAGAAGTGTTTGTTACAGTGTTTCTGCTTACAAAAAGGAAATTGATACAATTACTTTCCTTAACTTAAAGGGAAACTATGGTCTCCATACAAGTAGCCTTTATTAAAAAGAGCACACTATTTTTAAAATGCCTCTAGGATCATGCTCCTAGCTGCAAAGTTACAGCAGTATAAAGGGTGTTTTTTCCTGCTAGTACTGTAAGCTGTGACATCACCAGCACCACTGGTTTGTGCCTGCCCACTGCTGCAACTTAACCCTGCCCCAAACATCTTAAAAAAAATTAAAGTTAGCCACTAGCCTGAAATTATTCAGGTAGAGAAATGGTTGCACAGAGTGGTTGCAGGCCACAGAAACAGGTCTGGAAAGTGTACCTTTACAAGCCTGTAACTTAAAGGAGAACTAAACCCAAAATACAAAGGCAGCTTCACAGACTCTAAAACTGTCACTTTGTAAAACCATTTGTCTCTCACCTCTGAACTCAGCTTTTACTGTAGAAATCATTTATAGAACATTTCTGAGTACTGGCAATCTATGATGTCACGGCTGGCTTCTAGTGTTGCCTCTTCCTGGTGGTACAGCTACCAAAATTCCTTCTGCACATGCTAACTAGCTACCTTGTGTTTGTTTCCCACTCCCCTTATGCTAAGCTGCATGTAACAGTTGAACTCAGAGTCCCCACCTGCCAGTGTCTCCCAGCCAATCATCAGAGATAGCAGTGAATATTATTAGCAGATTTTCCTGCCCAAACAGAGTGGGGGAAGGTGTTAACCCTTTCATATGTATTTAGGAAGCAACTTGTTTATATTTGTGAGCATTTCTGCAAGACTGTGTCTTTGTATGTGTTTATTATACTCTACCATTTATATTAGTGTGTGTATTGCTGCAATGTACATTTAGGGCACGGCCACACTGCAACGCACCTGAATCACACACGATTTACATGTGTTTGCGCTTGCGATTTGTCCATTGTCATTATGAAAACGCATGCGATTGGACAAAAAACGCATGCGTTACCAAATTGCTGACACATGCGTGAATCGCAAAACACACCCAAAATCGCAAGATTTTGGTGCATTGCTGCAATTTTAATACAATTGGAAAATAGAAATCGCCTTAAAAACGCGCTTGTGTGCCCTAGCCCTTAAAAGTGTAATGCAAGCTGCATTGATTTCTGTTTAGCCATACAGCATGTATTTAATGCAATGGAACTTATGTGCAATTGGACCCTAGCAGAGGGCATGCAATACAGACAAAAAATGGTGATTGCATGCACTCCAATATCACACAGAAATGCATCGCATGTAGTGGGGCCGGTCCCATAGGCTATTACATGCCTGCACTCCCACTAGCACAATCGGATCACAAACCGCAATCCAAAACGCACTAGTGGGAGTAGCCCTAAGTGTTTGAATCTTAAAGGGAAAGGGGGCAACCCCAGTAGAATTGAACTGACCACTTTACAAGGGACACTTATAAAAACAAAACAGCTCAGAGCTGCAGGTGCAGCATATTGACGTGAACATGGTCTTAGCACAGCTCTGTGCAACGCATTTTAAAGGGGAATGTTAGAGCCTGGAAGTAGTTTTGGAAGTAGTGTAAAGGCAAAGGCCACCAAACACGTATTAAATATACATGTTGCAGTGCTAAGTACCATTGCATTAAATACAAACTGTATAAGCCTGCACCATGCTTCTAAAGAAAATACTAACAACCTTTTGTTGTGTAGATATTATCAGGCCTATGTCATAAAAGTTCTTATGCTAAAATCTGATTGGTTGTGGAAAAATTTGCACCATTTTTACGATAAGAACTTTTGATACATAGTCCTGTATATGTGTTCGGGTCTTAAAGGCAAAGGTGGGAACCCTAATTGGAAGAGTGATTTTCTTTATGTTAAACTTCCCACAGGCAGTCTTTCTGCTGCATTAATTGTATAGAACATGTTTGCGTTCCCTCTAATAGTGCCCCTTTAATTGGCATTCCCTCCAATAGTTCCTATTAATATGTACATTTCTATAAACAACAGGTGCAGAGCTGCAAATGGCATACCCTCCAACATTCAACTTTAATACATACACTTATAGAGCATGGTGCAGTGCTGCAGGTGGAGGAAAATATAATGACCCTGATCTTAACACAGCTGTGTGCAATACATTTCTTAGCTTGTTTTATACAGACAGTTGAAAAAAAAACAATACCCTCCAACATTCCCTTTAATAAGGTACACTGATGAGAAATGTATTGCACAGAGCTGTGCTAAGATCAGGTTCACTTCTCTATCCTCCCCCTACAGTTCTGCACCATGTGGTTTCTATAAAACACACTCTTCCTACCCTCCAACATTCCCCTTTAATAAGGTACACTGTTGAGAAATGCATTGCACAGAGCTGGTGCTAAGTTCAGGTTCACTTCTCTATCCTACCCCTACAGTTCTGCACCATGTGGTTTCTATAAAACACACTCTTCCTACCCTCCAACATTCCCCTTTAATAAGGTACACTGATGAGAAATGCATTGCACAGAGCTGGTGCTAAGTTCAGGTTCACTTCTCTATCCTCCCCCTACAGTTCTGCACCATGTGGTTCCTATAAAAACACACTCTTCCTACCCTCCAACATTCCCCTTTAAGAAGCTACACTTTCCACTAATATTGCTACAGCTGACAGGCAGAGCTATAGACCTTCACACTACAGGCCTTATTTATAAAGGTGTGGTATTGCCTTCTTTAGCGATCGTTATGGCGATCATCAATTTATGATCACTATAGTAAATCTTGTAAATGTACGATAGTCAACTTAAATCTACGACCACCAGTAGAATATCATTACGGTAGTTTATTACCACATGTTATGGTATACTACTGCCACGGTCGTACAGTAACGAAAACCAGCGGTATCGCGAGTTTTTTAATATGGCCCTCCAACACTTAAACAATACATTGCAGGTGAAACATACAAAGACACAGGTCTGTAACTATGAATAGTGCAGATTTATTGCAAAACATGTGTGCTACATGTTTCTGACCCACTTGTCCTTCCTCAAGTGCTTGAGTGGGTATGAAACATGTAGCACGCATGTTTTGCAATAAACGTGCAATATTTACAGCTACAGACCTGTGTCTTTGTATGTTTCACCTGCAATTTATTGTTTATTTATCGGATTAGGCGGAGTGAAAGCTGTAGGTGAGACATTATTTCAGATCCGGACACACTAGATACCCAGACCTATATACATCACACTACAACACTGCTACTAGGAAAGGGTTAATCAGCTGCACCACCAATTTGAATATTGATGATTTAATATATTCCTACACCATAGGGGTTAAGAGGTGGGAGTGGAAATGTAATGAAGGTAAAAGTACTGGCAGGCAAGGGAAAATGTCAGCTTCAGATTTAGAGAACAAACAGAACCTAAAAGAGCTCATAGAGGTAAAGAAAAGGCCCCTGAGTGGAATCCTCCATGCTGAGAGGATGTTGAGGCAAGTACTTTCTATCTTAAACTTTGATTTTTTGGGTTTAGTTCTCCTTTAAGATCCAGAGAAGCTAGACGCATCATTCTAGGCTTGTTTTGAAAGGTATAATGTAGCTCTTACATGTCACTTGTATGGAAACTAAAGTTACCCTTTAAATTATCCTTACATGTAGCTGATAATATGCAAATCCTGTTAGATCTAACAAGATATTTTGATTATTGACCATCTGTATTTCATGAAAACAACCAATTCCATACCCAATTTGTTTGTTTGCTTTTCTTCTTTCTTTTCTAATCCTTTTTTCCCTCTTTGCCAATTTGGTATGGTTAAGAACCATACGGAATATAATAATAGTGTATTTACATACACTCAAATGTTTGCAATACAACAATTTTGTTGAAAGTCGAAATGACCGGCCTTAAAAAATAATTTCCCTCTTAAATTTTATTACATTGCTTGCGCTGTACAGATATGAAAAATTTCTGTCACTCATAATATGTTCTACATCACCACAAATATTGTTTAAGTAGCTAAAGTGGTGCCAATAATAAAGCTACAGTATTGGTATTTACTGGTACCCCAGATTCTTAACAATTGCATTGGTATTTTATCATGTAATTCTAAAACAAAGATGCATCCATGTAATAACCATTGATACCTGTATGTTCTGACCATATCATAAAATGATATATTGTGATGCCAATAGATAATACCGAACAGTACCAGTATTTTGTGCAGTAAGTATCGGTTGAAGACATGTTAACAGATATTGAATCAGTTATCGTGGCTGATTTATTTGTACAGGCCAGAGGTGAATGCAGTGTTCTTTTATGACCACAGCCTTCAATTGGCAAATAATCTGGTACTGCTATTTTTTTGACTGTGGTAAAAAATTAACATTGCGGCAGAAAAAGTACTGCTACTAGTGAGATAACAAAACAAAATAGAAACAGATTTACATGCCACTAACAAAACTAATCGGAAACTTACTTCCTCCAACAGAAGGGCGTTGGAACCTCCCCAGCCCTTGTCTAAATCTAAACGGGTGGAAATCCTAAAGTACAAACACACCCTGTTTCAGGGGCATCAGGTGAAACAGTGCTTACCGGCAGTAGTTAGAGGCCCAGGTGCAGCAAGCCCCAGGCCCTTCGCTAGGCCAAGATATGAAACTCCAGTAAGCCCACTAAAAGCAGCCCTGCAAAAAGGCAGTACAATAAAGCTGTGTTATAGCCAAGTGACTGACAGCAGCCAATAAATACAATTATAGTAGTTTCTATAAAGAAACCATCAAATAATAAAAGAACATAGGTGGGAAATGGTTTTTTTTTTTATTAAAACAAAATAAATAAAGTTGAATCATATCTAGGCATAAACCACACAAAGCAAAAAATAGGTCAAACATCAGATTCAAAAAAATATTTGCAACACTGTAAAACACGACAGTATTACATGCTAAAATAAACTCACAGACATAAATAAAACATTTTTCATGATTGTTTCCATTCAAGCTTATTAAATATTTAGGGATAAACATTTCCAGGAAGCCAATCAGCTAATTCTCATCAGGCAAATTATTTTTGACTTCAATCAATATAATAATAGGCTAAATATAAGAGGATAATAACATGGTCTGGATGAAGATCCTTATTGAAATGAATGTACTGCCAAATCTACTCGTTAGTCTCAAATGCTGAAAATCCCAATTCAAGTCACATATTTTCTTTTTGAAAGATACTGTAATTCATTTATTCCTGCGAGTAACACATTTCCCATTCTCACCAATCTGGCATGATCCTATGACTAATTAGATTGACGTTAGCATAACTGATTGTACAACATATTAGCGAGATTTCTGATTTCTGTAGAGACTTTCAAGATGAAAGTTTGGGTTTCATACAATTTGTTTTACATGAACGTACAACTAATTTGTATAATGCCAGATGTGTATTACAGTACACAGTAGATTGTAGGCTGTTCCCCAACAATCTCAACTTTCAGGGATTAGGTATTGAAAGTAGAGAGAGGAACAAAACTTTCGGGTATCGTCTGTTGGCGGTTCTGTGCAATGTATTGAAAGATTGAAAGAAAATTTTTGCTACACATTTTTCTACAAACTTTCATTGTACCCACTAATAGATCCATATAGCCCACATTCTACTGTACTGGTTTTGTACATAACTAATTTTGCATGTTCCAGATAATTCCCTCCATTTAGTTATGCAGGGATCCATTTACCCATCTATGCTTTTGCCATATAGGGAGATTAGTTACTGTAAAATATAGATGATGTATCTTTGAATTTGCTTTAAGTAATATAAAGCAGGCTAGTAACTTTTTGCAGTAAATTAACCTTTTTTTGATTTTTTGAGGGTTTCGAGGTACAAAACTTTCGGAAATTAAAATTTTTTGGACTTTCAAATACATTAACCGGTGAATAAGGCAATCGATTTTGGTAACTCTCAAATTCAGAATTTTCTAATACGGTAACCCTCGAATATGCAAGTCAGTTTTTAACCTTCAAATTCATGATATCGATAACCCTTGAATTTGGAAGTTGATTTTGGTAACCCTAAAAAATGTAATTCAGAAGCTTAAAAACACCACAATCATGACGAAAGTTATATATTAAAAAAGTTTTTGTTATATGTACGTGTCTCCGAGACAATATCCCATAGAATACAAAAAGCCGTACAAGGGGGCAATAAATAAATACATAAATATATAAATAAGTATGTGCATCATGAAATAAACAAGTGCTTGAAACATGTAACATGAGAAAAAAGGTCCCTGGCCCGTAGAGCTTACAATCTACTTAGGTGGGTAACATACAGATACATAGGAAAGGGTGGAAGTGCTAAAGTAATAACTGGTGCAGTGTCAATAGTCCTATGCTGTGCTCAGAGAGATAGGATGAGAGGTTAGATTTAAAATTATTTATTGAGTTTTCTAGATAAAGAGAAAGGGGAATAGTATTCCAGAGGGCAGGAGCCACTAGAGAAAAAGGTTTAAGGCGAGTGGAGGCAGTGTGAGTGGGGGGTCTGTATAAGAGATGGTTCTGTGATGAGTGGAGGGTACGGGCAGGGACATATGGGGACACAAGAGAAGAAATATAAGAAGGAGCAGCAGAGCGAAGGGATTTAAATTTTAAGAGAAGGATTTTGTTGATAAAGCATAGTTTAAGCACAGAGGAGATTTAATTTCCCGATTGTTAGAAAGCGAGACAATGTGTGTGACAGAGTTAAGTATTGACTGAAGGAGAGAAAGATGGGAAGCAGGAAGACCAGAAAGCAGAAAGCTAAAATAGTCCAGGTGTGATAGGATGAGAGCATGGATAAACATAGCAGTAGTCAGAAGAGATAGGAATCTATGCATTTTCACAATATTACAGAGAAGAAAAAGGACAGTTTTAGAAACATAGTTAATATGATTAGAAAAGGAGAGAGGAATCCATAATAACCCCTAAGCAATGTGCCGACTGAATAGCGTAAATGGGTGTGTTGTCCACAGAAATGGAAAAATGTGGGATAGGAACAGGTTTAGGTGGGAAAATAATTAGTTTGGTTTCAGTCAGGTGTAGTTTGAGCAAACATAAAAAAGATAATCAATGCGCATTCCTAGGCCCCATACAATATTATATTATCTGCACACTGGCATACATTATAAACAAAGGGGTTTTAGTATACATTACTGTGATCACATGAATGAAAAGCCTTCCAACCACATCAAGGTAACCCCAGTCTGGAAGGTCCTAACTTTTAACCTTTTTTACTTCAATTACGATTAGCAAACTTTTGCATTTCTCATTTTCTCATTCTCATTTTTTTGAGAATGTGTGTCAGGGTAATTAAAATCCCTGACACACAGATTAGATCTAACTCCATACCAGCAGCCTTCACCAACTGCATGTAAAGGTAAATTTCAACCTCCTCACTGGCATTTGGTGGATTGTAACTGTCTTGCACAGCTCTACCCTTATTATTTTAGCCTTATTGTTTATACCCACAGCTATTTCCCCTTTAAGATTTGTCTTCCATTCTTGTTTAACATACATACATACCCCCCTCCGTCTTATTAACTCATGTCTAAACAAGGTTATTCTTCCAAATTTACCACCCAGTTATGTGAATCATTTAGCCATGTTTCTGCTATAACAATCACATCATGCTTTTCTTTTAAAGCTATTAGTTCTAGTTCCCCAGTTTTTCCAGACAGACTTCTTGCATTTCTAAACATACATTTAAGATTATGAGGGGAAGAACTGAATTGTCGGTGATTGATTTGGATATATATTAACTAAAATGTGGAGCTGGATTGATGTGCTTTGAAGGATTAATTCACCTTTGGATAGTAAAGGTTTCAGAAATGTACTACACAGAGCTGTGTTAAGATCAGGTTCACTTCATTATCCTCTCACTGCAGCTCTGTACTGTGTTTGTCAGGGTTCTCCTCCGGTCCTTCCCTGGCCACCTTCTTTAGCCAATAGGAGGCGCTCGGGAGGGACTTCCACGAAGCGCAGCGGACGTGGTGATGCATGGTGGGCACAGTGATGTCATGTACCGCACGCACCGCACGGTCCCCAGCAATACTTGTCTCACCATCAGCCATCCAGTTGCCGGCTTCTCTACCCCTCTTATTCAGTGACTGTTTCCTGTGTTTGCCTCACTACTCTTGCCGGCACTCTTACATTACTGAGTCCTGGGACAGCTGCCTCTTTCCTCAGTGTGTACCCAGACTCAGTAAAAGTAAGTGCTGCCATCTTCACCACTGAGGCTCCATCCACCATTTCTGACAGTGTTGTTCCTATATGTGTAACTATTAAAGGGGTTATATTAAAGGGTATGAAGATGGAATGCAATCTGTGAGAGACTGTGTCAGATTTTTAAAAAATGTTAGGAGATTTAGACAGATTGGAAGCAAAATCTAGGATACTGTGGCAGAATAGAATATTGTAAAGCTTGTGAAATAGACTGAACACATGAAATCTACATGTTACGTGGTTATGTAGCAGTTCATTAAAGACATGTGGGAAAACCTATTAAAAAACACACGCAGCATGGCTGAATTACTATTTAATTGCAATTTGCTATCAGTTTAACAGTGTAGCCCTACTGATTACATTTATTAACTCTGTTACTATTAGACCAAATGATCTGGCTAGAAGCATGATGCATTAGTTTTTTGTTTTTTTTATGTAGTCATGAAGAACTACTACATTGCCTTGTAAGATGTAGATTTTATATGTGTTTAGGCTTACACCATCACAAGATCCACAATATTCCTTTAAATCTGACAGTCTCCTAGATATTGCTTTCAATCTGCCCATATACTCCTAAAAAATGTTTAAATCAGCCACAGTCTTTCACAGATTGCATTTCATCTGCATATTTTTTTAACTTTACCCCTTTAATAGTTACAGAGCTGCAGGAGGAGGATAATGAAGTGAACCCAATCTTAGCAAAGCATTTCTCAGTAGTGTATCTATCTGTATGGAGATTAAACCTTAACTGAAATCTGAAAGTGAATGAAACCTTCAGAGCAGATCAATCCGGCTCCACATTTTTTTAAATACCCAAATCAAGCACCTTGCACACTGACTTAGCTAGGATGAGAGCTAAAATCAGATCACACTGAAATCCACTGTGGGGAGACTACTTACTATATGAGGAAGTAACACTACAAAAAGTGATCAAATCTACTATTAACAAATGATAGGAAAAACAAACTAGGTAAATAGAAACTTTGAAGTTAGGAGAAAGATATAAGGTGACTGTACAAGTCCTTTAAGAGGAAGTTATAAGGTGAGTGCACACGTCCTTTAAAGGGTAACTGTGGTCTCGAATTCCAAACCAGTAAGAATTATATAAAAAGCCTTCCATCACAGCTTCAAAATAAAACCTAAAGAACATCTCTAGATGAAATTTGTGAGAAGCTTTTGCTGGAAAGGTTCAGCAATATTACTTCCTGCTTAAACCCTTCCTGTTTTCAGCCATGTAACCAGCTTGTAGTCATGTGACCAGCCTCTGCCTGAACTAATAGGCTCTCCTGCTCAACTGTCAATTTTCGCCCCGAGGTACTTCCTGATTTCCCCAGCATTAAGTCTTAACTGAGCATGCTTCTTCCCCGGGAGACAGGGGCAGAGGTCTGGTGATGTCACTCAACCTACTGTAAGCAGGAAGTTTGAACATTTACCCCAATGTAATTTCTTACAGGCTCCAGCCAGAGATGTGATTGTCAGCTCATTTTAAAGGAAATACTGCAGGCTTTCATTTAACCCTAACTTGTTTTGAGACCACGGTTGCCCTTTAAGAGAAAGATATAAGGTGAGTTCGCACATCCTTTAAAGGGCATGTCCACCCTGAAAACTATAATTTAACCCACTACTGGCCCCACTCTGTAGTGCATAAAAATCCTTACCTTACATCCCAGCTCCAAATGGTTCTCCTGTAATGTCCCCCCAAAGTCCAGAAAACTGGCCACCAGGAGCCTGTCAGGGAGGGAAATTTTTTCTGCCTCTGAGGCTTCCTCTCAGAGGTTTTTGGCTTGCTCAGAGCAGCCCCCCCCCTCTCCCTCCCGGTTTCCTCTCCCTCCCCCTAGTGTAAAAACCCTTTGACACATAGTAGCTCTCCTTCCCCCAGCCCCAACCGCTATAATACATTTTTCAGAAAGTCCCCGGACTTTTCTTACCTTACCTCTCTCCCCCGGCGTTCTGTGCAGCTGGCAGCTAAGTCCGTGATTGGCTGCCTCTCAGTGAGTCTACTGAAGTTTCAATGGGAAACTTCAGTAGACTCACTAATAGACTCAATTTGCAAAACCTTTAGAACAAGATTTTGGTAATTTTAGTAAATTGAAAATGTTATTCATTTTAGTCACTACTTAGTATGGATAAAGATTACTCCAAAACACAACAGAATAATCTGAAACACACAACATGTTCTACGGATTAAACATGCCTATTAAAAAGAACGTTTCATCAAAATATTATTAAAAATTGATATGTCACTGAAAACTTTTAAGACTATGCTCCTATTCTCTTTAATAGAAAATACAAATCCATCCTCATATTCCCTTTAGATTTTAACTCCATTATTTTTAGCTTCAAAGAAATAAACAACTATCATAAAACCATTATTGGAATAATTACTAACTACTGGCAACAATTTAACACATTTTTGATTTGTAAATCACTGTATTGTACTGTATCAGAGGTGAAGTGATAAAACCAAATTAAACGGTATGTCCACCATTCTTTTACATTTTTTATATAGTGTAGGGCTTAGTCCCCCAGCCCCAACCGCTATATTTTTAATGTAAGAAACTTCCCCAAACATTACTTACCTTCCCTCTTTCCTCCGCCAAACTGCCCGGCCCTCTGCTTGCACGAAAATGCAAGCAGAGGGGCAGGACCATCAGCCACGTCTGTGATTGGCTGAGAGGCAGCCAATCATAGAAGCGGCTGCCGGTAGATCTGAATGGCAGAGGAAAGAGGGAAGGTAAGTAAAGATCGGGGAAGTTTCTTACATTAAAAATATAGCGGTTGGGGCTGGGGGACTAAGCCCTAAAGTATATAAAATGGATTTTGAGCTAGGAGGTGGGAGTCCAAAATGGGAGGGGGAGGGAGGGGGAGAATGGCTGCAGTGCACATGCCAAACTTCTCCCGGAGGGAGATAGCAGAGTCCATATAGGACTCTTGTGGCCACTTTTTTTTTACTTTGGGGGGGATTACAGGAGAACCATTTGGAGCTGGGATGTAAGGTAAGGATTTTTATTTACTACAGAGTGGGGCCAGTGGTGGGGGGAATTATAGTTTTGGGGGTGGACATGCCCTTTAATACAGAAAAACAAAGAATGCAACATAACCGTAAAATTATAAGAGAACCAATTCAAAAACCCTACCAAAAAAAACAATACTTTTTAACAATGTTAAATACAAAGTCGTAATTAGAGATAAACTGACTGATTTTGTTCTGACAATGGTTCCGTGGAACCTATTAAAGTTCCAAAAATCCAATTTTAACTCAATTAAATTGGAATTATTCAAATTTGCAAACATTCAGGGAGATTCAATAAAAGTTCTTATCATTAAAAATAGTTCTAATTTTGCCCCAACCAATCAGATCTTATTTAACATTTGAAAGCTAACATCTGATTGGTTGGGGCAAAATTCGCACCATTTATAACCATAAGAACTTTTATTGAATGACCCTGTTAGTTTAATCCAGTCTTATTCAAAAAACAAAAAAAATGGATCTAATTTTTCGATTATCTAACATTTGTTTTTTGATTTATCAATGATAAGCTTCGAGTGCAGAAAAAGACAGTTTTGTTCCAAAATCAGGACTAGTCATAATCATGTCTGTCCCCCAGACAAGAATTTATAATTACAATTAAAATAATTAATTAAATCAGCTAATATCGCCAATAACAAAAATGTATAAATATAACTATGCTACAAGAAATTTAAAAGGATTTAAAGGGCAACTAAACAGCAAAATGTATTTGCCTCATCTTGATCTATAATTAAATAAATGTAGAATTTACTCTGAGGTGTGTATTTATTAAGGAGCGATATTTTCAACATTTCAACTAGTTTACACCATATTTCTAAAGTAAATTGTTTCTGTGGCAAAGTTTTTCAATATAGTGATATATGGCATTAATATTGATGTATTCATTATGTTAATTACGGTATCGATGAGGGAACATTTTTTTAAACTGAGAATTAGGGAATAGAGAAGAACGAAACTCACTGGTTTCGTTCCGTATTTGGATTCCCAGATCTCAGGAAAATCCTGAAGATCCGAAAATCCAAAACGAATTTTCGATAATTCTCAAAAGTACAGGGCTATTTTCGATAATTTTCGAAAATAGCCTCTAACGTTCGAAAATTATCGAAAATACGTTTGGAGACCATTTTCGAGTTTCCGATCGTATTTTCGAAGATTTTCAAATAATCGAGGCTATTTTCAAAAATTATCGAAAATAGCCCCGTACTTTCGGAAATTATCGAAAAATGTCTTCCGAAGTCCTGAAATCCGGAGGATCCGTCTGGATCTTTCAGATTTCGTAACTGAGGGGTTCCGTGTCAAACCCAGATCCCATCTCTATTAGGCAACATTATGGGGGGGGGTTGTCTTTAGCAGTTAAACAAACTCTTGTTTATATGTGGAAAAAGATACCCCCAATCAACTTTATTGTGAAATAGCGTTAAAGTTTAAAAGCGGATAAATCAGAAAATCATATTGTATTACAGTAAATGGTAGAAAATAGTCCCTCTGCACACTTATTTGTATATGAAAACCCACCATAATGTACGGACACCCTCATGCCCCAAAATGTTAAAATAAGTTAACATGTTTGATTTTAAATTAAAGCATATTACTAGATTCAGCTAAACTTGTAGAGTAATTTAGCATCTCCTGTACCTATGTTCTTGGACTCTGTCTACTCTAAGGATGAGGCCACACTTTAACGAATGGGACCACATGCACGCATTATCGGCCGCTTGTATGGCAATCCAAACAGAAATAGTGATCTTATGCACTCTGAATATTGTATCACAGCACAATGGACAGCATCACATCTAGTGTAGCCAGACCAATTGGCCAACACTAGCATGTGCATTTTAACATGCAATGAGATCGCAATAACGTTCAGACTGCGTGTTAAAACAGACTAGTGTGGCCTAGCCCTAAATGACTACTTAAAGGGTATCTCCACTATTCAGTTTTATTGACGAAGAGGAGGTCGAGGAGCTGTGTCTTACCTGCACAAAAACTTTACATTTTTATTTATGTGTTTTTCAACATAGTATGCCAAGTAATGAATATTCGTCCTCTCAATGACTAGATTAGCAGATCTACTTTTCATGGTTAACCAGCAAAAATGAATTGGACCTTTATTTTGTTGGTTGCACACCAGTGTGGATAGCATGTTCACCCACATTTTTACACATGCATATAATAAAAGAACACGCTCCCACATGTTGTAAGAAGCTAATCCACTGATCACTTCTAATAACTGTTACTTCTTTTTTGTCCCTACAAAGAAAATCTTTCATTTAGTAGAACCATGTTTCATATGGTTTATGAAAGAAAAAGAAAAACTTACGTGTGAGATGTCATCAGTTATCTCATTGATTATTTCATTTGGAAAGTGATTTTTATTAATGATACTATCATAAAATCCTTGGAGAAAAGATGAAACCTTAACTGCCAAATTCCCTGTGTTTTCTCAGCTTTCCAATAAATCTTAATTACCATCTGGTTTACTGTTTAATAATTACTCGGTTCTTGGCTTTGGCTATAAAGGAGAAACGTCCATCAAGTCCAGAGTTTCTTCAAATATCCATGAACCAAGGAGAAAGGATGAAACAACATCCACGAAAATCTCTTCTAAGGGTAAATAATCTATTCCGACTCCAAGTTTTAGATTTTTCTTTTACATACTACATCACCTTTTTATGTAATGGAAAAAAAACCTAGAAATCTGTGATTGGTTGTCACGTTGCATTTGCATACCTTCTTTATTAATGTTTAGACGAATACGTTTATGGAAAAGCTAAAATTAAATAATATTGAAAGATACATTTATTTTTAGTTAATCCAGGGATTATTCCAATTGCTGTTTGGATTCTAGAAGAATTTTTTTCCCTTCATGCTGCTTTTTTTTGCCAAGGTTAGGTAGGGATCATGGGTAAAAAAAAAAAAGTTAAGACTAGAGATGGACGAACTTTCGGTCCGTTTTCGAACATTCGAACTATATGGAAAGTTCGAAAATGGACCCATTAAAGTCAATGGGAGTCAAATAGTTCAAAAAGTTTGAATGAAATACAATTAAAATATAAATGGTAACTTAATGTAAATGGCTGTGGGACCTGGGAAATGGTCTGGGGAACATGTTCCAATATCCAGGACTTTCAAAAAATGGATTTTACTCTCACGCGCTACTTTCGACCTCTCGTGTTCGAAGATTCGATAATTATCCCATGAACGACATGAAGATTCTGTAATTCGATGTTTTGGCATAATGGACATTTTATTTGCATATTTGATAATTCGATATTTACTCGCGTATTGGTATAGACATTTTACTTGCATATTTGCATGCCTCATTTGGAATATGCAGTGCAATTTTGGAATCCTGTGTACAAAAAGGACATCTTTGAAATGGAAAGGGTTCAGAGAAGGGCAACTAAATTAATAAGGGGATTGGGGGAGCTTGAATATGAAGAGAGACTGGAAAAGTTACAATTATGTACGCTGGAGAAAAGGCGCTTGCGTGGGGATATGATTACTGTGTATAAATACATTAACGGGCCATACAATAAACTATCTGGGGCATTGTTCACCAATAGAGCATTTCAGAGGACAAGTGGACATCCCTTAAGACTTGAAGAAAAAAGGTTTAGGCTTCAAGCACGGAAAGGGTTTTTCACTGTGAGAACGGTAAGGCTATGGAACTGTCTTCCAGTGGACATTGTTATGGCAGGTTCATTGGTCAGTTTAATAAAAAGCTGGATGAGTTTCTGCAAACAAGGAATGTTGCAAGTTACTGGTATTGATACATAAAATAGAGTTAGGAAGGAATTTTTTCCCCCTTCATAAATTTGGATTTCATAGATTGATAGAAGGCACGATGACACAACTTTTCCACTTTCAAAGGGCAGATTGAATAGAGAATGGGAACTGTCTATTTTCTCCATGCAGATTTCATTTTGAAAGTGGAAAAGACTATATCAAGCAGGTAGGTAGGAGTGGGCTTGCTTCAGTCAGATTTCATTTCTATAATTGTGGTTAGTGTGGTTTTTGGGATTAGGACTTTTAATCTCACGTCAGTTACCTGCCCCATCCCCAAATGATATATTCAGCACATTATTAAATGTATTAACCAAGTAAAACTGGACTCTCGCCCCCCTATTTCTGCAGGATAAGGAGAACCAGGAAATTATGGAGGGCAGAGCTAAGGAGAAGAGACTGCAGATCCAAGATGTCAGGAACTTTCCATCATCACAGGTAGGCTCAGGAGGGAACTAGAAAAAAAAGGGGGGGATGATTAGTTAAAGCTGCTGCTTTCAATTACACCTAACTTGTTTTTACAGTGTACTTATCCTTTAATACAGGAATAGTCCAGGACTAGCCTGGCAAATGAAAACTGTACATGTTGTAGCTCTTTAAAGGGTATCTCCACCCCAAAAACAAAAATTAATTAGTTGTAGAAAATCCCCCTAACCTAGATCTCTCTAGGTTTAAATTCCCCAAATCGGCCCCTAAAGGTACTTACTAGACTTCATTCCCAGCCTGAGACACGGCTGCCGGTCTGGCCCCTTCTGCTGCTTGCTTGTGTGTGTGGGTGGGGTGGGGGGATGGTGGACATGCCCTTCAATAAAATAATATTGTGAGTTAGGAACAATTAATTTCTAAACCTCCCTGCTCTAGTGCTCCAGGTACTTTCCATTTTTTTAAGCAAACAGATAGCAACGTTTCGGTCTTTGTCTCAGACCTTTCTCAAGCCATCTGAGCTATCTATCTATCCATCTATCTATTATCTTTCTATCTGTAGCTCTATCTATTGATCTATCCATCTTTATCTCTATCTATCTATCTATCTATCTATCTATAAAAAAAATAAAAAAAAACAAAAACCTTTTTTTTAAACTAGTAAATAGAATTTTCGGTTCCATTTATTAAAATGTTTAACCTAATATCTTTTTTTAACAGGGCAATACTGGTGCTCCAGGTGTATCTGGCCTAATGGGAAACTCTGGTAAACCTGTAAGATGTAATTAATTTACTTTAATTAATGTTGCCTGTGTTTACTTGCGTGTTTTTTTTTAATGATAATAAAATGATTACCCGGTAACATTGTTTTCAAAGAACTACATAATTCATAAGGTATTAAAAACTATGTAATTTTGTTTGATGTCTCTTTGACAGGGTGAACAAGGGCCTCAAGGGGAACTGGTCCATTAGGACCTATCGGTCCAGGTAAGTAACACAAATACTTTTTATACAAGGTTATTATTGTTTAATTGTTATAGCCAGAAGATGGGTTAGTGTGGGTTTCACACTAATTTTGCGGGGGCTGCGCCATTTCCTATTTAATATAGGCAACGTTATGTTTTGTGCTACCATATTTTTAATATAGAATATTACACTGCTGAGCCACCACAGCTAACACAAGCAGAAAGGGTACATTTAAAAACTTAAAAAATGTGCCCACCTTTAGTTTTAAAACTACTGCTATACAGTAAATTAACTTTACCGTATACAAATCCTTAAGCTTTGCGCACCATGTTGCACTAAGTAATCAGGGTTATTCAATAAAAGTTGTTCAGGGTTATTCAATGATAATTTCATATTAAAAATGTTGCTTTTTCCCCAACCAATCAGATGTTAGCTTTAAATGGTAAATAAAATCTGATTGTGTGGGGCAAAATTAGCTCCATTTTAATGATAAGAACATTTATTAAATCTCCCTGCTAATCATTACAAAGGTGTTTATTTTCTAACATCTGATTGGTTAAATGAGTACCATTTTTAACGATAAGAACTTTCATTGAGTATCCCTGAATGCAGGGAAAATACAGGTGCAAACCATTGCTTCTTCCTACCACATCTTTCGATGCATTAACCTTGTTAAAGGGATTTGTAAGGTAAGAAGCTCCGATCTGTGCTAAAGGATATCATACTCTAATTAGCTGTTTAAAAATAAAAAGTACTGGGTCAGGGAGGTTGGATTGATTATCCTACCTCACAATATCATTCATTGAGGAGCTGCAGCATCAACAGTTTTCATTTGCCAGGTTAGTCCTGGACTATTCCTGTATTAAAGATAGTTCTGAAGCCAGGAGGAAGACTGGCAGAGTCAGTTTTATTTGGGTGTGCTCCTCACAGAATCAATATTGTGAGTAAGGAATTACCAGTCCTATATCACTGTCTCAAGTACTGTTTTTTAAATAAACTTTATACACATGATATTTCCTTTAAAGACAGTGAATATTGGGGTCAGGGGCATGGCTCTTTGACTAAATTGGCTGTGGGTTGTACAGGCAACAACATGGAAGCCTTCTTAGTTACAATATCTATTACTACGTAATATGTAATGCAACTTGAGAAGTATTTTACAATGTATAGGCATCTGTTGCAGAAGAGCTTTCACATTAGAATTAAAAAAACAAGTTAGTTCTACTCTAAAGACTGACAGCAGCACTCTTGCATATAAACAAGCAAAATAAATAGTGGATAATGCAACCCCTACTGTAAATTATAAGGATTTAGAAGTCAACGAGTAGTTCCATGACCAATAAAAGACACAAGGCCGCAGGGCACAGAATTCCAAGGTGACTTTTGATATTCATATAATTTACAGTGGGGTACATTATCGATTAAACCTACCTTCACCTAATTGAAAGACTGACCTGTTGAGCCTATGACTCACTGGCAATGTAATGGCAGATCCCCCTCCCTCCTCACCTTCATGTGCACCAACTGTGACAGGAAACCCTCTCTATCCAACAGCTTCCCTCATCACCCTCCACTAACCTGTCAAAAAATCCAGCCTTACCCCTTAACTCCTGCCCACAGCTAACACTTACATTTTTAGCTGAGAGAAATCATCTTTGCTATATGAAAAGTAGTTGAGCTGCACCGGTAAAAGTATACAAACGATAGCCGCATTCTGGCTGTCCGGTCTCACCCTGCTCGCGCATTAATCAAGTGGTGTGATGCGGTCACGGTCTAAGTGGCTGCTGATTAATGCTCAAGATAGTGAAACCGGACAGAATGCGGCTATCTTTTGTATACTGACAGTTACAGTGCAACTCAGCTTACAATGTAAGTGTTAGTGGCGGGCAGGAGTTAAGTGGTGAAGCTGGGTTTTTTTTGTACTGTACTTCCTGGTTGTGCTGTGAAGGTTTCATCATCCAGGTCATGGTATATCTGTTGTATTCAATAGATCAACTGGACTTGAAATGTAGTTCTTGAAGACGTTTCGCTAGTCATCCGACTGGCTTTCTCAATTCAGAATGACTTGTACAAGAATCTGTGGCAATTATGTACCCTGGAAAATCCCAATTAGCATATCACAGCCAGGTGTTAAGGGTGTGATTGGATAGTGGCTAAGAGGTGTTATAGGAAGCCCAGAGTAAGGTGTTAAAACAGATTGTACATGGCAGACAGTTGGTGTCGAACCCCCCCACCTCTATTTAGGCTTGGTTTTCTTATTTTCACATAAATGGCCTCCTTAACACCAAGAAACCCAAATACAACAGTGAAGGGGAAAAGCAAGACAGGGGAAGAAGAACAGGTCATCCCATATGTAGCAGGGGTCTCCGAGAAATTAAGAAGAATTTTCAAAAAACATCGTATCCCTTTGCTGCTTTAAACCGAGCAACACGCTGAGGCAGCAATTGGTACATCCGAAAGACCCAATACCAAAACACAAGAAAAGCGACATCATATACGCAGTGCAGGGAAGAATGCTCTGATTTTGTTGTGGGGGAGACCAAACAGCAACTGCATCAACGTATGGCCCAGCACAGAGAGCCAATTCCTGGGTCAGGACTCAGCCGTGTACCTGCATCTTAAGGATAAAGGACATACTTTGAAGATTGTAGTTAACATATTGGCGAAGGAACGTGACTGGTTCAAGAGAGGTGTCAAGGAGGCCATTTATGTGATGAAAATAAAGAAACCAAGCCTAAATAGAGGTGGGGGGGTTCGACACCAACTGTCTGCCATGTACATGATGTTTTTAACACCTTACTCTGGGCGTTCCTATAACACCTCTTAGCCACTATCCAATCACACCCTTAACACCTGGCTGTGATATGCTAATTGGGATTTTCAGGGTACATAATTGCCACAGATTCTTGTACAAGTCTTTATGAATTGAGAAAGCCAGTCGGATGACTAGCGAAACATCTTCAAGAACTACATTTCAAGTCCAGTTGATCTAATGAATACAACAGATGTACTTCCTGGTTATAATCGTGTGCTACTACATAGTAGCGTGCCGATTATAAGGAATTATTGTCTAGTTTGGTCCCGTAGGGGATCTATTAGGGGATAGGTTATAAGCAAATAACAGATCATATTACAGGTACAATCTTACACTTCATAATCAGTTCTTTAAGTATAGTTCTTTAAAGGGTAATTATACCAAATATACCAAAATTCCTCCTTCCTGAGGAGCAAACAGAAAAAGGAAAGTAAGGGTGCTGCACTCCTTAATATGTGTAAAATTCCTTTATTACATTACTCAAAAAGGGGGCAGCTATCTATGAAATAAAAACACTAAAATATAAAATATATCTGCAAAAGCAGAACACCTGTACATGCTAATTGGCGTATTAAATACAAACACAAAAAACAAGTAGCATATGAATGTAATCATCATTGTATAATGATAGTATATTGGCAACAGTAGAGATAAAATATTAATGAGACCTTCCTGGGGTCTTTTAACTACATGCCTGGTGGAGATTAGTAAGCAGCATAACTTGTAATTTCGGTAATGCCTTATAACTGTAAAGCTCTGTATAAACGTGGGGTCACGAGGCCGACCCACATTGCATAAGTGTCAAACAAATATCGCTTATTATATATGGGCTCAGTCTGAGCAGCCTTTCACTTTAACGTTGGTCGGGCCTGCGATCGCACGTGGGTAAAGGACATTTTTTGAGAATGCAATAAAGGACTTTACATATATAAATTTATAAGTTCTGCACTCTTAAATGTGGAATATATATGCTAACATATACCATATTATGGATTTTATCCTTCTTTCTCTTTTTCACCATCTCCTTGTTGCTGATTGCATACTAAGGAAAGGAATGACTGGATTACAGTATAAAGTGTGTTAGCTGTTTGCTATGGATTGACATTTTATGACCCAATAGAAGCCCAGTACAAAAAAATCAAAAACCACCTTTTCACTGGAGAAATGTTATTTATTTACAGGTGTGTAGAAGTGGTATAGTTCCTGAACACGTTCTACCTGTGCATGCCTTTTTTCATTCTAGCCATTCATTTCCTTTTTTAAATTTATATGACCACTATTTTTGGTCTGTTCGTGGCTGGATTTGCCGCATCTTTTTAATTAATTGTAAAAGGATAAGCACAAATGAGGAAAAACAAATAACTCACAGGAAAACAAAAAATGCATTGAAAGATTCATGTTTTTTTTGTGTGTAGTGCCTCGAGCCTACGAGCAGGAATAAAAGTTGCTTAAATCAATCTCAATGCATGAAGATTTTTTTTAGGGTTTTATGCACTTACCAAGCCACAGTTTTGAGCAACTGTAACCAATGACATTGAGTGATTCTGTTATAATATCTTAATCAAACAAAAAAATGTATTAGAAATGAAAGAAGGTTACTAAATGAAGATCTACCCCCGAGCCGTTCAAACCATAGCAGATCAACGAATGACCCCGACCACAATTATCGTCCGAAATATCGTTTGTCGTGCATGTGGGTCGGGGTTGTGGGTCGTGCTTCACATGTATGTGTGTACAAAGCTTTAAGAGTGTAATGCATTTAGAAATATGCTTTTAAAACCTCAGAAACAGGGAGATTCTATAGGTTATTACAGGAATGCTAAATTGGTGGGGGAAAAAAACAACAAAAAGAATAATTTTCAGGGAGGTAGGAGACCTTCTTCTACCTCCCATTCTGCTGCTATGCGTCGTTAAGCCACGTGCTAGTGCAGCTGACAGTTCTCTGCCCCTTACCCCAACACAGGGACATTCCCCCTGTAAACAAGCCCTATTGGGATTGTGTGTGGGAGGAAAAACAGGCGAGCTATCAGCCACAGCCATCTTTAAAGTATAACTGCTGTAAGTTGGGTCTGGTTTCTTAACCCCTGGAAATTATTCTTTTTTTAAATAAGTTTGGGTCTCTAAGTATTTAACAATATCATTAGAAATGACGCACTGGAGACATACTGGGGATCATTAGATCATCCATTGTTATGTATTATTGTTAGATAGCAAACTGAAGTGGAAGCGCTTGTTTTGAAAGTGGTTGTAGTATCTAACTGGTGGTAGTTTTATTACTTCTGCAGTGAGAATCTCTACCCATGAAGCATTTTGTTTACTGAAGTATGCAATCAGGTAGAACAGTGTGTGTGTTGTCCTTACCACTTAGATTGTAAGTCTTTTGGGCAGGAATCTCCTTCCTCATATGTCAAGGCACACCTCACTTATATTTTTGACTTATATTTGCAGAGCAGCAGTATGCAGAAGATCTGTACTTTGACTTCCATTTTTAGAGCTCACAGGCTTTTTCCAGCTTTAGCCTGTTCTTATCATGGCAGTGTTGGAGACGAGACCGGTAGCTCTGAATGGGAAGTCCATAAAGCAATCTTCTAAAGTTAAGCAGATTGGCACATAGTAATACCCATCTCAACAGTAAAGGGTTTCATTTTATTATCTTAAATTGGGGTATATTTGCTCTTTAACAAACACTTGCCAGTTTTTGGCCAGTTAATTAGAACCATATGCTTTTTTAATAGTATAAAGACAATATTAGAAAGACATCTGATCCCACAAATTTTAGTTGTGGGGACATTTGTTAGTCTTGAAGTGATTACTGTGTCATTGCCAGCACAATCTCATGAACAGGAAAGAAGATTATTGATTAGTAGATTGAGGCCAACAATGTCAGTGTTGGGTCATTTGTTATTATTGCATGCAGACAGCTGCATTTTTCAGTGGTGATTTGTGGGCTGAATGACTATAAATGCCGGAATTAACCAGATGTGACTTATTTAATATCTGATTACCATTATTAGGCACCATATTGTGGTTCTTTTTTATTGTGTCGCAGAGCTTCATCCATAATTTCTTTAAATGTTACTTTGGCAGCAGACCGTCATGGATTAGCTGGCCCTTGTAAATTCATGTGCACGTATGGTGAGGAACTAGCAAATAAAAGCTGGAAGGGTTCTTGCAAGCTCGAAAACAGTTTATTTATTGTTTAAATATTATTATGTTTTGTTTAAATCTGTTATTTTAAAGAACAGATAAACATTGTTAATTTTTAAATCGAATATATAATTGTATTATTGTTTTCTTGTAATATATGTAGGAAACTTTGAGATAATGTACAGATTATTTTAAGTGTCTTTACTGGAGAAGATAGTTATGAGCTATAAAAGTTCACTGTGTAGTTAATGTTTTATTCCTACCTGTTTTATTTAAAGGGTGAAAAGAGGAGAAGCAGGGCCTATTGGTCCCCCTGGACACACCTGGGAAAAAAGTAGTATGACATTTACAATGATTCTAGAGAATGTAAGGTGCATATTAACAATGAGAGACTTTTTGCAACTACAACTTCTTATTATGGACTACAAGAGCAGAGGTGAATGAAAATAATACAGATGCAATTGGAAATCAATTGCAGTGACTGCATAAACCATTTATTTTCTCATAAAGCAAATCAAGTCGCAGCAGCAAGAAAGATGTCCTGTGCCTGGAAGTAATGAGAGCCACTATGAATAACCCCTTTCAGTGTTGTGGAGACACTATTTACGTAGTAGCAGCAGATATATATACAAGGGCTGACTGAAAGAACACACTGTTCAGGAGGAATGTAAACCTTGGAATTGTAGCTTGCAAAGGAGCAAAGGATAAATGGCAGGCAGTGTTGTTTGATATTTTAGTTCCTTTAAAATAACACAATCTGCATCTTTTCAATGTACTGAATCTATCCTTTATTTTAAAGCAGTCAATGTTAAATGTCATATGCTGTTCATTTTAAGGGCCCTAAGGTGATCCTGGATTGGCCTGCCTGGTCCCCCTGGTCTTCCGGGAGTTAAAGGTGACAGGGTAAGAGATCACTGATTGTATTGTTTACGCAGACTTTACTGGCAGGTCCTGAGAGAAAAGCAGGTTTTGGAAAATGTCTTTATATTAGGAGAGAGTAAATTTTTTTTAAAAATTCATCATTAAATATTAAGCATTATTCTGCTGACAGACACAACAGGTCATGAAATTGCCAGACTTATCTTTGAAATTGAGGGTTTGCATATAATCCAAAACTTCCAGGCTTGTATTCTTTTGACAGTGGTTACATTAATGAATAATGTTCATTTGCTGCAACAAAAAAGACAAAGATGCAAAAAAATAATTAGGACAAGAGAGGTTGATTGGAAAGAATTGAACATGCACTGTGACAATTGGCCAAGCAGTGTCTTCCGATGTAGTCACTTTGAACTGTTTTTTTTGCTCTCTTTTATGGTCATAATTAAATGGTGGATTATATTTATATAAGCCAAATAGGCCAATGCTCAAATTTACCTAGTAAATAGGGTGTTTTATTTTTTTTATTACATATATACATTTAATTTTAACTAGGCAATGTTTATAAGAGATGCATCCTAGTTTCTCAGATCCTGCAATGCTATAATCACTTATTCATCACTATTATTATTATTATTGTGGATTTATATATCGCTAACATCTTCCGTGACGCTTTACAATTACATGTATACTCACATCAATCCGCCCCGAAGAGCTTACAATCTAAGCACATTTATTTGACACATACAACCTATTAGTATGTTTATGCAACTACTAATCATTACTAATTAAAGACGTTAAGTTTTGCACAGTATGGTAGAGCAAAACTTAACACTGCCTAATTTACTTAGGCTGTACTGCACTATTTCTGAAAAGTTTTGGAAAGTGGGCAGCCACTGCAAAATTAGTGTAAAACTCACACTAACATGATATACATCGGGCAGCATGGTGTTTTATACTAATTTAGCCGTTTGGTATCCAATGTAGCATTGCCTCCATCAGGGAGATTCACCCGGCTCGGGTTAATCTCAACGGCATATAAGTATACTTACATGTAAACTTATCTGGCGTACAATCAGCCTTTGGTAAATAGGTTGCGACAGCTGCACAAGAGTTTCTTCGGGTTCTTTCCGCAACTGCCGCAAACCAAGGCTTAAAGTCGCGCTAACCCATCGTACATCAGTTAGCGCTACTTTAAGAGCAGGAGAGAGCGCTGTGTGGCCACAATGCTTCTCCGTAAATGAGGCCGCAGAAATTCCCATAACAGTGAGAGGAGATGGTATTAGTATTGAAACCATTTTTTTCAGCATTTGATGACACAAATGGTGGTATAACAATATAATCCGTATGGGATGCATCATTCTGCTTTCTACTAAGCACTTCTGAAACAGAATAGGCAGTGCCCATGTGGCAACCAATATATAAAATAATACATAGAACCACACAGAGACCACTAAGGGTTAAAATAATATAGGGAAAAGAGAGATAGAGGATCCCAACAGTTAAGATAAGCTTATAATTAGAAAATCACATTGGAAGGAAGTCATGTTCAAGAGGATCATGGATTATAAATATCTCTTGAAGACTCTTTACCAACAGGCTCCTAGAGACTCCAAATGAAAGAGTACAACCTTAATCATACTGCCAGATACTACAGATATTTTTAAGATAAAACCCAGCTACTATTTATATCAGTTTGTTATATGCATTGTACCAGATATGAAGAAGGAAGGAGTGTGTGTGAGAGGGGCATTATGGGTTGTAAGTTGCAGACCTAAACTTATTATTTGGTATATTTGAAAACTGTGAAAATAAAAAAAAAACATCAAAATGTTCCTCTCCCTAAGGCTGAGGTCATACGTTTGCACAGCAATCATAGCATGGTTGAAGTACGGGAAAACCACAATTGTGGCCTAGCCCTAAAAGAGGGGGTTTTAACCAGGAGCGTAACGACATTGGCCTGGGCCATCCCGCAGGCTCGGAGCCCGGGCACCTGACACCCCCCAACTTTGCCCAATCAGCTGTTGTTAAACAGCTAATCGTTCATCTACTGTAAAGATACACACAATCAGCTGTTTAAAAGACCGCTACCAGTCTTTTAAACACTTTTGCACAGGACAAAGATGGCTGTCTTATACTATGCAAAGTCCCATACTTGCTCACTTAAGACTAGGCCACACTTTTTCTCATTTGCTTACGATCGTTAGGACATTAGAATCGCAGAACAGTGCAGTCAATGTGTCTGGCCACATTGCATGTGCTGTGATTTGTTTCCTGAGCACACGGTATCACTATTTTTTTGCATGTTGCATGTGCTCCAATTATGGACTATTGCACAAGAAACAACCAGCTTCAGCCTATCTAATGGGGAAATCTGATTTGGGAGCCATGTGGTAAACACAGATGTTTTTTCTGAAAGAAAATGCACCTACAGTAGTAGTATATATAGCTCAGATTTGTTTGTGAGTGGCCAATGTTCTAAGGATTGGAAGAAAGATCCTAGTGTTAATCAAGATCAGCGTGGGGGTTAATCAGGTTGAGACTGGGAGATTGGATTGATAAATAGTGAATGTTTGCCGATTGGTCATTGAAACACATAGGCATAACCAGGAGCTTTTAATAGCATAATAATAACAATGCTTTTGTATCCATAGTTTTGATATTCAGACTTTGCATAGTAGCAAATGCATAGTAGAACACTATAGCCTGGTAATGGATAAAATTAAGTGGAAGCGTTCCTTTTAGTATCTTTAGTAGAGATGTCCGAACTTTAATTCCATTAAAACCCATTAAAAGAAAGAAATCCTCGAAAATACGAGAAATCCTCGTAATTTAGAAAATTTCGAAAATACGTATTTTCCCGCATTTTCAAAAATACGTTAAATCTCGTAATTTGGAAAATTTTGAAAATACGGATGTCATGCATTTTAAAAATACGTGAATCCTCGTAATTTCGAAAATTTTCGAAAATATGTTTTTCATGTATTTTCGAAGATACGAGAAATCCTCGATTTTGAAAATTTTCGAAAATATCCGCCGTTCGCAAACGAGGTAAATCGCCGCGGATTCAGGTTGGATCCGCAAACTGGACCATCACTAATCTTTAGGTGTACTGGAGTTTTGTCAAACCTGGTTTCTGGATAAAACACCAGTTCCCTTTAAGAGCATCTTTACCCTCTAACTAAAATCTGTACATAGGTCAATGACCCCCCCCCTCCCACAAACATAGTCCTCTCCTCGCAGCTCTGGGAAATGGCCACAAGTCACAGACAAAGGCTTATGGCCATTACCAAGCTGCCTATCTTACAGATGCGCAAGCATATAACCAGCTCGCAAACGCAGCAAAGGAAGGTAAAATATATACACATTTTTATTAAGAGGTGGGTGGAGATGCCCTTTTAAACCAATTTGACATAGAATGTCTAATAAGACATACACTTGCCATGCACTAATTAAGCATGTTTGTTAATTATTATTAGTTAAAATACTTTAAAAGGAAAGAAGTGATTAAATTTAGTCAAAAAAGGGCCACTTTGCAGTCCTGAGAGCACATTATTGTATAGTTTGCATTATGGCTTCACACTGTGATGTAGAAAAGGAATACAATGGAACCATTTCAAAAATTAAAGGGGAATTTGAATCAAATGATAGAAGTTCTTAGAGAGAGAAGGGGTATGTGGTATTCTGAGAATACAGTTCAGTATTTCTAATGAAAGGGACAAGTATTGCTAAATGGAACAATAATACAATAGTTCATAGTTAGAACCTCAACTTTACATCTTGATTCAGATATAAGCAAAATATTGTACCTAATTATTACATATTAGTAATTTGTTCAATTATTTGACATAAAATAACGTTATGCTTTAAAATAATTTACTTTTTCTTGACTTAGGGTGGAGTTGGTGAGACTGGACCTAAAGGTGAGCAGGTGAGAAATCCTGATAATTGTTATAAGTTTAGCTATTTAATTATACTATTCCATCCACCTGTATATTCACATTTCTCGTGGCATTCTCTCACTCCAATCCAATTGACCAAAAGCAGCAGTATTTGAAGCTTCAAGTGTAAAAACGATATTGAATTTGTCTTTTGCTAAACCCGCACAGTCAGCAATGAAGACGCGCTAACCGATATTAAATGTTTGCAAGCATTTAACCCCAGAAAAGAGTGCAGCGGCTCTGTGTTAATGAGGCCAGTGGCTAACAGTGAAAAGGGTGATAAGTGATGTCACGAAATGTGTCAGGCACCCATTCTGTCCTTCCCACGCTAGCCATTAGTCAAGTGTTTGTGTTCTTTGATAATGGAAGATCATTCTTGGGTGGTTTAGGATTATTAATCCTAAATGTGAATTGGATGATCATATCTTTACGTCTGTGGGTACCATTAACATGGATGCTTACATACCATCCAACTATAACACCGCCCTGCTTCAAATAGATCTGTTGAAATTGGTCTCCAATTTTGTGGAACTTGGGTTTAATTTCATGGTGGGACAGATAAGTGACGTTTGCTGGGGAAAAAAATATTAAATTTGACTGTTCCCAAATATTGTAATGTTTTGATTGTTTCCAGCAGCAAGCTAAATCAATGCAGTATATTTTAAAGTATAAGCATTTTATTACATAATTGTTTTATTGTCCATATGCAGTTACCAACAAAAAGGAAACCATCTTCAGACAAATCCTTGTGCCCATGGTTGGGTGTGTAGTGTCTGTATTTCTAAGACATTTCCTTTTTTCTGCAGGGTGGTGCTGGTGAAGAAGGTATGCAGGAGAAAAGGAGAACAGGTGAGATCTTTCAACATTATAATCATAGCCCTTTCTGGCAAAATGGTGTTTATAGCGAGCAATGGATTCATTGAATTACAAATACTTTGTTTTATGGCACTTGGCCCTGTGGTGGTAAAGGGTTAATAAGTAATATTATATTCCAATATAAAGAAAGAAAGTAGAAATGCATGTGTAATGTGTTGTTTCATTTCTACTCCCTGTATCCGCAGTCAAAAAGGGTGATCCACCGAGAGCAGCACTCCTGAATTGTTATAGTCACGGTAACAGAAAGTAATATCTGTTAGCTTGACTTTAACTCCTTGCTTTCAGTGGCTGTGTGGGTAATACGTGGTAAACCATGCAGCTCCCGCAAGCTTTTTAATATTCGCATAGGCCATGCCATTGAGAAACTTTCCCCCCCAAAGATTAAAGGACAATTATACTCACGTTAGCCCTAATGGTTGGCCCTTTAAAAGTACCCTGGGTAAGGGCTTAAACTGCTCGGTCCCTAATTTAAGTAACCGGTGCACTGTTTCCTGCTTCCTCCTTCTGGTTTGCGAGCTAACCAATAGGAAGCACTGGGCAAAGAGAGGGAGGCGAGGAACATATCACCAGCATTTGGAACTTTGGGAGGTAAGTGCAGGGCTAAATACCGGGGTGAGGACTGAGCAGTTTATGTCCTCAAACTGGGTTCTTTTAAAGGGAGGGGGCTGCCAAAATCACTATAGTTATAATTTAAAGGGTAACCGTAGTTCAGAAATGACTTTAGGTAAATTGACAGGGTTGCTTTCCTGAGTATTTTTGCAATTCACTTTACATTACTTTATTAAACATATTTTTGCCGATATTTACATTTTTATGTGTGATATGGTAGCAGCATCACCAGATCCCCGCATCTCCTGCTCTGAAACCATGTGATAATCCTCTTCCCGTGTCTCTCCTCCTCCTCACGGGCCCCCATTGTCCCTCCCCTTGCAGTCCCCTTAAAATCCTTGTTGCCCCTCCTACTCCTTCAGTCACTGTAAATCGATCTCTTCCTAGTTTGTTCTGCTTCTCCTGTACTGAGATGTGCCAACAGCAGATTAAAAGGAAGAACTAGTATTGTGACCTTAAATTCAGAATCTCCCCCCCCTAACTTTCTGATCAGTGATGTCTTCATAACTTGGGCAGTGCAGCAGGTAGAGAGGTGGTTGATGGCTTATTTAAAGGTAGGGCCTGGCCTGGCCTTTCATTTAGGCTCAAAAGGCAATGCACAGAGAGCTGCTATGCATATATTAAATTGTCATCGTAATCACACTGGGGGAGCCAAATATGTCTCTCTACGCATCACCCTAAAAGTATTTTAAGATACAGATTAATATAAACACAACATTGTCATGTTTCTAGAAATTATGTAATAACTGTTCAGTTTAACTACAAGAAATGTGTGGGTCCCAGTGTACATCATTGCTCAGTAACACTGCATACGTAAATTTCATACATTTTTTCTAGTGCTTAGTTAAATTTTTCTTATTTTTCCTGTTATATCTCAGCGTATTTTTATTTGGTTTTACTGTAATCTTCTCCATATAATACATTACTACATAAACTAGCAACAAGAATAAACTTGTGTTTCTGACTGATGAGAGCATCACATTGAATTTTATAAAATAACATAACATTTTAAAACTTGCAATTAGACTTTGACAGGGTAATTCATAAAATTTTTTTTCCCATGTGCACCCCGCGTGGTTGCATAATACTACATTGATTAGTCTAAATGTCTCTAGATACAAAAATCATTTATGCCGCTTACTGGCATGTATAAATACATTTTACAGAGAAAACAGGTAACAGTAGTAGTCCAAATCTTCTTACTTCTGATTACCACTTGCCAAAAACCATAGATATAAAGTATAGGTCAGTTATGATCACCCACTCAATTATCCAACATATCAATTTCTAAATACACGTCTATCCCCTATCACCCCTACCATTGATGTTCCTTCAACATTCACCATCCTGTCCTATTTATTTGTAAATGAATGTCAACTGCAAATTTTAGGAAATGTGGTGTCTGAACTCATGGGAAATCACAGGAAGTTTTGTAGTGTATGACAGTGATTAGGCTAAACATTACTTATTTTAGGCACAGGCCTATTGTCCTAAAGACAAAACAGTGAATTGCCATACACTTTAGCTGTCCAGTAGTTTTTTGTTTGTTGCTTCTGTGTCCCCCAGTGTCTCTTTACTCTAGAGTGTTGCAGGTGTTTTTTTCTTAAGACAGGTATCCCACTCCGGATCTTCCAAGAGTCTCCCGCGAGACCACCCCGATCTCCGCAACGGAGAGGAGTCCTGAATCTCCTCCTCGTTACACACCCCTTTATGTGTGTCACACCCGGACCGCCCACAGCACGCCCACACCCACCCCCAACCCTCCCACCCAGCTCAATGCCCCGCCCACTGTGTGATGTCAATGACGGCACACTGCGTAGCCATGTCTGCTTAAGAGGTAAAATTTAAAGTATACATTTTAAATAAATCAACACATACTGTAAGTCATGAAAAGAGTGTCATTCAGCCATCAGCAGCAGATGTTTTCTGTTCAGAACAAAATATCCTCCTGGAAACTCCTTTGCCCAAGAATAATTGGTTAATAGTTTTGATGCAAAATGCATTCTACACTTGATCTATTCAGTCATGTACTTCTCATTTAAAAGACACCTCACCCTCATAATAACATCTTTTAAAAAGAATGGCCTCTTTAAAATATGTTGATATATCCTACTTTGTCCTCTGAATTCATTACGGTATGCCTGCTATGCTTCTGGAACTTCATATAAACTGAGCATTTATGACCTGTACTGGATTAGCATTCAGTCATTGGCTGTGATGTCAACTGTCAAATCCATAACTGACAGTTACTAACTGGAAGAATCAGGAAGCAGAAACAGGGAAACAGGATATTGTAAAGGATTTCGGGTTAGACTCTATATTTCACATTGCAAACTTTACAGTTTAGGATTTTGGGTGGGTTTACCTGTAATAAAATTTCATATGAGGGCTGGATTGCCCTTTAAAGATGAACACATTACATTGTATTTGTGACCTATAGATTCATCAGTAGTTTCCTAGTGGCAAAATATCCATCTGAAGTGATGGATATATACCATACACTTTAAACGCCAGCTATTAGCAGGCTATTGTGCATGTTAAAGGATAATTATGTTAGAAATTTGCAGCACAACTATATGGTAACATGCTGCATGTGTACTATTGTGTACTATGTAGTCCAAGTTGTTTTTCCACTTTAGTTGCTTTTTAAATTATTATTTTTAATGGATAATTTAAGCAGATAACTTTAAAACAACACAGCCAGAATGTTTATAAGGTAAACTGACCATGTTAACTCTTTAAGGTGAGGGCCCACTAGGAGTACGTAAAAAAATTGCGCGATCGTGCACATGTGCTGCGCTTCCCTAACTGAACCCCATAGAGCGAATGTGATACACACCAAAAATGGTGATTGCATGCCCTGAAAGTGGCTCGGGGAGCCGCCCATGTAAGCCGCAGCCAATAGTGGTATTTTGCCACATTTCACCTCTAATGGCTGGCATTAAAAAGTGCTGAAATGGTTACCGGAACTTTGCAATGAACCCAGATAGCCTCTCTCGGTGCATTGTCCCCTAAATTTCAAGCATGAAAATAGGAGTAAAAGAACTCCATAATAATATAGATTTAAAAAAATATTTTTAAATGTTTGAAAGATACAGGGATTTGATCAAAAAAAAATGTGTGAAAGTGAGTGTAAAACCTACGTACTGATGTGTTATCAGGGTACCATGGGTATCAAAAGTTTTTGGTTTTTGCACAGTACACAATACAACACGCATTTGGTTAGTTTTGCCCCACCTTGTAGTGAGAAACTAAGGGGCAAAAAACTATGGGGTATCATAAAATTACAATGAAAACTTGTTCCTCTCCTCCCGTCTTTAGCTTCCTTCTGCTGAAAAAATACTCTGCCCTTAGCATCCAAAATCAGCTTTTTGTCAAAATATCAGTAGAGACATAAGCACTCTGTACAACCCAATATATTAGGTGTTGTAATTATTTGCAGGTGCCACACAACCTGTTTCGGACCACAAGGGTCCTTTATCACATGAGCATTTTTTACCCCTTTTGTTGAAGTATGCAACAAGGAACAAGATGAAACAAGAAAGCATGTTTACTCCATGCTGGATGATTTCCTTGTATAAAAAGGAGCACCTCTTTTAAAGAGATCAGAGACATATTTGAACCTGGGCCTTGGATTTATGACAAACTATATAGATTAAGAACTGCCGCACCAAGCCAGAAATACAAACATCTGTAGAGACACTGGGCCAGTTAATTACATTGAATTCCTACATCACACTTCAGTAACTTACCACTCTTTATATCAGCCACTTCCATCCACAGTCTCTGTACCTATGTGTTTGTCCCTTGCAGGCTCCCTATAATATGACTTGTTAACACCTTCCCACATGATATTCCTTTTTTGGTTATTTGAACTATGAGATAAGATATATATATATATATATAATATATTATACCCAACCATAATAACATGTAGAGCACTTCAGGACTTTCAACTTTTATTCCATAAGCAGCAAACAGATAGCGACGTTTCGGTCTTTGTCTCAGACCTTTCTCAAGCCATAAGCCATAGGTTGCTCTCTGATATATATATATCAGAGAGCACCACAGCTTCATTGTAATCAGTTTGAAAAGGAACTAGAATGTTCTGAAAATTTGCTGTGATTATCTTTGTAGCCAATAAAGGTATCACCTTTATACCACTTTATACCACTAATAAAGGTATCACCTTTATGCCACTATACCACTAATAAAGGTATCACCCTTTATACCACTTTATACCACTAATAAAGGTATCACCTTTATTCCACTAATAAAGGTATCACCTTTATACCACTTTATACCACTAATAAAGGTATCACCTTTATACCACTTTATACCACTAATAAAGGTATCACCTTTATACCACTTTTGTTATTTTTTTTATTTCAAAAAGGTTACCCTGTAAAGGTATATGTAGGAAATAATGTATGCCGTCATAATTACTGAATGTTTTTAAAATGAAAATGGATGTTAAGGTTGATTATGGTGACATTTGTCAACTGTAAACAATTCATCATATTTGTTAATACAAATATTGCATACTGTATAAAAAAATGTGATTTAAGTTACCCCTGAATATATATACGGTACCGTACCTTTAAAAAATAATAATTGTGATGTCTTTTTCAGGGAGATATTGGAAACAGTGGAGCAAAAGGATCTGTAAGTAAATTGTAGCCAATTAAACCAAATCAAAAAATATTGCCTACATGATGAAGACAGAATAGTGACTTAAGCTCTAATAACTAATAATTTTAACGCTGTATAAATGCTGTTTTTTAGTTGAGAGTATACATTGTAATTGTAACACATTGTAATAATTTTTGGTAATAAAATCATTCAACATGTTTAGATTGGGAACCCTGGGGAGTCTGGTAATCGTGGCCCAGAAGGGAGCCGTGGGCAGCCTGGAGTAGAAGGCCCTCAGGGATCACCTGGTCCACGTGGTATGCAGGGCGAACAAGGTGCACCTGGATTACCTGGAAGTCAGGGTCCATCTGTAAGTTACTAATTAATTACTCTGCCCTATATGTTTATGTTTTTGTTTACAAGGTTTTTTATGTTATATCATAATTTGTATCATTTCAGGGTAGGGAACCAACAGATGCACACGTTAAGCAAGTATGCATGAGGGTACTACAAGGTACGTGGACCCCATTTTAACATTGGTACAGAGTAGACTTATTGGCACACCTACTTTTTCCAATGAAAGGCATTATTATTATATATTGTTTAATTAGTTATCTGACAATTGTTATAAAATATACTCCATACCATTTCTTGAAAAAAGTAATTGACAGTAGTGATATTGCTGGAGCTTTCTTCATTGAAGCTAACATTAGCATTTCTGGATGTCAACTCTAGAACTTATCTAAATTTCATGCAACATACAGTAGCTCTATTTATTGAATGGCTTCTATTCATATCTTTATTCTATTTGCTACTTTTGATTTGCCAATTAATCACAAAGTATTAGGGCGATGCACAGAGAGATGCTATCTGTTCCCCCATGCTACAATGGCATATCGGCTCTCTGTTCCTTTACAAAATGGAGTATCACCAATGGCTGGCATTAAACAGTCCCGTAAAGTTAAGACGCTATGCGTATATAGCATTGCTGGCAGCGCCTGCGTGGTTAACATCCGTGGTTAACTACCACAATGATAGAGTTTAAGTCACGCTAAGCGATATAACATCAGTTAGTGTGTATTTTAACTCCATTTTAGGCCACTGCGCCTCTTGGTGCATCTGGCTGTATGTTTTTATCTAGAAGCACATTAACATATAGTGATTTTGTTTTCAACTGTTTTTATTTATTGAGAAAACCAAAAAAGATCAGCATTAAATACAGAAGTATCATATCAGATATAATACAACAGGTATTGTCAGTTTATATGTAGTGATATAATAAATTATAGCGATTTCCCAAAATCATCTTTATATAGTGTAGATTGGTTAGTGGCGATTCTGGGAATCACTTCCATACTTAGGTTATCTAAACATTTTCTTGTTTATTTATAAATATTTGGGAGGGGAAGGATTAGGGAAGAGAAACTTGGAAGAGGGTAAAAGGGAAAGGGGATAACAAAAGCAGGTTCATTTGTGTTGGGTTCTATGTATATATAGATTGATGGTATGATTCTTTTAAAGAGAAGGGGTCTCGCAGTGCAGCCATGTGGCCCAACCAGGATTCCCAGCCCTCAGTTAACCTTTTGTTCCTCTCTCGACGATCCTCCATTCAAGACTCCGCTTTTCTTATTTCTTGTGTAGATAATGTTTTATTATAGGTATATGTGTTTTCAGTATCCCGGTACCACGGGGACCATATCTTTATAAATTTGGTAGGGCATCCACGATTGATTTATATTACTCTGAGTAACAAAAGCATATATTTATCATCGTTTTCCAAGCCATTATCGTGTGTGTGTGTGTGGGGGGGCCATCCATGATAACACTATTGTTCTGCTTGCATAAAATAGTGATTCCCGAAGGAAAATCATTTCGTGAGCATTCCATACATCAGCTTCTGGAATACCCAATATACACAATTTGGGGTTATATTGTACTGGGTATGGTAGAAGGTTAGAGAGGTAGTTTGTGACTTTTTTCCAGAATTTAACTAACCTGGGGAAAGACCATAAGAGATGCCAAAAATCAGCTAGTGAGACATGACATTTGGGGCATTCTGATGATCATGTTGGTGACATGCGTTAGAGTCTGTAAGGGGATAAATATACTTGATGGAGAATATAGAATTGCATCAATTTATTTGGGGCTGCTGGGGATACTAGGAGATGTGATTCTGCCAGATCCTGCCAGTCTTCCGCCATCACCGTGGGTATCAGTGTTTTCCATTTGGTTACAATTTTGTTGGTGGTTTCTGTGATTTGTTCATTTATAAGAGTGACATACAGTTTGGATATTGTGCCTCTTCCTTGTCCTGACTTATTTTGATTACAAGATGTGGTAATACTGGTGTTGTGTCGCTTTGGAATTCGGACAGGAGTGCAAATTTCAATTGAAGGTAGTTGAACCAGAACGAGTCTGGTAAAGAGAATTTATATTTGATATCTCTAAATGGTGGGAGTTTTATGTCCTGTATTATATGGGAGAATAGTGATACTCCTTTTCCTTCCCATATATTGGCTGAGGGGAGAGATCTTAGATTAGGGTAGTGTGGGTCATGCCGAGTGGGGTTTCCTTGGGGATGCTATCATAATTTAAGGCTTTGTTTGCCATTTTCCATGTCTTGTGTTGCTGTATGTGTAATGTGGTGCCTCCTGCGTGGAGTGTGTATATCCGAGTCTTTAGGAAAACCATAGTGTTGGAAATTATGTTTGCAGAAGTCTTTCGGGGTTGTATAGTGTATGAGGGGTTGGGGTGTCTGAGCTCTCTGGATCAGGAATGCACCAGGAAGTAAATTATCTGAGTTTGCCCACTATATGGTATAATATAAATTATAATATAAAGTCTGGCATTGCTAGGCCAGCTAAAGATTTGGGACTTTGTAGAGTTTTTAGTCTTACTCTGGCTCTCCCTGCACCCCAAAGGAAGGTGAGAAGTATAGTTTGTAATGTGTCAAAGAAAGAGTTTGGTATATATATATTAGGCTGTGTTGTAGGGTATACAGTATTTTGGGCAGTAATATTATTTTGAATAGGTTGATTTGGCCAATTAGATTTATTGGGAGTCCCTTCCAGTATATTCTATTAGTGGAGTTAAGTTAAGGGATTCAAATTGCTGTGAATCTCGAGTGATTTGTATACCCAGGTAGTGGAAGTTGTCTTCTATCAGAATAAGTCTTGCAATAGCTCTGGACATCTGGATGTTGGGGTCTAGTGGAAATATGGCTGATTTATGCCAATTTATATATAGGCCTGATAGAGGTCCATATTAAGTGATTATGTCATAGGCCGCCTTGATTGATTGTTGTAAGTTAGCCAGGTATAATATCATGTCATCTGCGTAGAGACTTATCAATGAGTTATGAGCTCCTAGTTGAAATCAAGAGATATATGGGCATGATCTAAGTTTGATGGCTAGGGGCTCTATTGCCAGTGCAAATAGGTATGGCTAAAGGAAACGGAGAGGTGTATGTGCCATTAACACAAATGGCTGCTGTTGGATGAGTGTAAAGGAGGCGAATCCATTTTTGAAATATGGAGCTGAATCCAAAGTGACTTAGACACCACCATAGAAAGGGCCATTCAATAGAGTCAAATGCTTTTCGTGCATCGAGTGAAAGCATAACTCGAGATCCTGTGTTGTCATGGTCTAGTTGCGTGTGAATTAGGGAATTAGTGGATATTAATAGATATAGACTTTCCTGGCATGAATCCAGTTTGGTCTGGGTGAATTATGCTAGTGATTACTCTTTGCAGTCTGTTGGCTAAGATTTTTGCTAGGAGTTTATAGTCAACGTTAGATGAGCCACAGTCTAAGGGGTCTTTGCCCGGTTTGAGTATTAAGGTCAGATGGGCTTCGTACATAGTAGGGGGTAGTGAGTTTTGGTGAAATGCATCATTTAGTGTGTTCAAAAGGAAAGGAAGTATTTGTTCCGTGTATCTATGGTATGTTTCTTTAGGAAGACCGTCTGGTCCGGGGGTTTTGTTTGTGGCCATTTCTCCTAGGGCTTTTTGTAGCTCTTCCATTGTTATCTATGTTTCTAATGATATGAATGACGTAGCCTCTTTATTTGACTGTATGGGGAGAGAGATGTTGCTGAAGAAAGAGGAGAGTACTCTGGGTTGCAGGGAGGTGGGAGCAGTAAAGTTCAGTATAATACTTTGTTAGTCATTGTAGAATATCTGGTGTATCATCAGTTTGCAGAGCCTGTGTTAATTGTGTCTCTTCTAGTGTTTTGGTGTGATTGATGTGTGTGATGGTGTTTTGGAATTGATGTCGGAGAACTGCTTTGATAGCGTTCCATTGAGTCCTGAGTGGTACCGGGTTGTGTTCTAGGGCGAGGTAGTGTTCAGTGTGATCTCTGATAGGGTCCGGATCTGGGAATTATGTAAGCCAAAAGGGATGGAGGCGCCAGGGACGGGGAGACCGGCAGGCTCCAGCATTTCTAACAGAAAGAAGGATAGGAGAATGATCTGATATGCTCCTTGGTAGGTGTGTTATGCTTTGAACTTGTAGGTTGGTTTGTTTATAAATATATAGTCTATCCTTGATAGGCTGTCATGTGTTTTGGAGTGGCAGGTATATTCATGTACTTGTGGTTGTCGGATGCGCCAGATGCGTCAGACCCAATTCGTTTATCAGAGAGTGAAGGGGGCATTTCCAATTGGTTGGGGGGTTTGGGGGGCATTGTTCCTCTGAATTTGTCTATGTCTGTGTCCATTAGAGCATTAAAATCTCCCAAACAGATTGTGTAGGCATGTGGGTACTTGAGGAGAAAGAGGAGTGTCTCTCTAAAGGGCTGTAAAGTGGCTTGTGGTGGGTCATAGATGCCAACTATTGTATATTGTGTGGAGTCAATAGTGAGGGTCCCACAAATATACTTACCTTGTCTGTCCAATTGTACCTCTATTTTTTTGTGTCTTAAGTGTTTGCCTATCATTAAAGAGACTCCTCTGGAGTATGTGGAATGCGTGCTGTGTGCTGCCCATCCTAGCCATGGTCTCTGTGTATAGTGTGTAGTGGATTGTGTTAAATGCGTCTCCTGGAGGCAAATGATATCCGCCTTTAGGGAGTGTAGATATGTGAAGACAGAGAGACATTTGTTGGGGTCTTTGAGGCCTCTTACATTCCATTTAATAAATTTAAGTGTGGACCCCATGGCCGCACCGCAAATTTGTTATACACCAGACATTTATTGCATTACATTTATACAGATATAGAGGATAGTGCAGATGAACAAAATTTAGTACAGATGAACAAAATTTAGCATCCAACGGGGTGCTGAGTAAAGGTGTAGGTCCCTTAAGGGTGTAGTTTCTGCAGAGTTAGAGAGTGGAAAACCATTCTTCTTCCTCCGGCACCATCTTATTCGTTTCAAAACATTAAAATAATAAAGTAACGGTGTTAAACGTTGCTAACTTGTATGGTAAAATCTCACTGGGGGTTTCTATGCTAGGATTCTTGGCTTATTGGGTGATAGCCATCTCTTGAGATAGTATCTGCACTAGTAGAAATTTATATAAACACATCAGACTATATAACAACTCCTAATTCAAGGAAACTTTATCCATAGTATACAGACTTCCTTATTCCAATTTGTTGCTAATTGAGCCATAATAGCAGGGATAGCGGTATAGGATAGAGAGAAAGGGGAGATAAAATGGGGTAATAGTTTGAGAGGCAGAAATTTTAGGACATTTGGATCTACGTGGTCCTGGGTGTTATGTAGTATAGTATAGTTCTGTAAGCTTTGGGTGTTTTCTGGTTGGTAAGAATTCTTTTTCCAGTGATATGTAGTGTGCTTATTCCAAGTCTTTAATGAGTAAATGGTAATGAAAGGGATAGCGGTATAAGGGGAGAGAGGTAGGGGGGGAAGTGATAGTTTCAATAGTAGTGGAATTGAGTATACTGTATAGTTCAGTAGGAGCTTAGTGGTGTTTGTTGGAGTTGCAGGAGCATAGACATAACAGTTTCAACAGTATGCATTTGATTACAACAGGGATAGCTAGATAAAGTTTAGCATTGATAGAGATGAGAGAAAGGGGATAGGTTGAAGGAGTAGATAAAAAATGATTCATGGTATTGTGGAACATAATTATACATTTATTTCCTGAATATTAGCTATTGTAAGAAATCTATAGAGTACAGTATCACCATTTACAATTTGAAGGCACATACACATGTATCTTTCCGTTGACAGTTAACTTGGTAGGCATAGCAATTTAGCGTAGAAGAAGGGGTATAGGCGAAGGAAAGCGGATGAAAATGAAGTTAGATGAAAATACTGGCATTAACTCATATGCAGTAACAACATTTCCTATTTTACATATTATTGGTGTTAGGAGGTAATTCACAGAGGGTGCAATTTACTCATTGAGGGGGAAAGATACCAGAGGGGACCTAGTGTCTTACTATGCAATTTGAGTTACAGGTCCTGGGATGATCTTTGGAACAGTTATAGAGTATCCCTCTGTTATCACTAAAGTTCTGATGAGGGCCCTATAATCTGCCCTGTGCTGGTTAGATCAATGGGTCAACAAAAAAATTGATTGTATATTGATATACTCAGAAGGCAGTTATAGTTCTATTGGCGTTTAGTTCTCTGGGGGTGTCTCCGGGTCAAATGGGCAAATTGTTCAATTTTGCACAGTTTAGTCACATACAGTTCTGGTGAGTGGGTAGGGGCACTGGTCCAGTGAGATTTATATTATGGGGGTGGGAGGTTCAAGGTCAGTGGGTTAACCAGGTATATATGGTATCTTACCCTTTTATTTGGAGTCTAGCCAGGAGGTTCCTTCCATGGGGGTGTCAAAAAATTGGACTCTGCCGTTCGCTATTACCCTCAGATATGCTGGATAGGCCATAGAATATGTAAGACCAGCTGACGCCAGCCTTTTCTTGATTTCAACAAACGTAGCTCTATGTCTCAGGAATAATCAGGAAAAATACGAATTGTAGAGTTGTCGTGGTTTAGGGTGGAGATCGAGCAGGCTCGATGGAGGATCCAATCGCTGTCCCGAGAGTTGAGTAGTCTCGCTATAAGGGGCCTGGGTTGTGCTCCAGGAGCCGGAAATATGGCGGGAACACGGTGGGCCCGTTTGATTGCGGTGACAGGCCTTCTGTGCCAAATTTGGAGCAGATACAGTTTTCAAGGAATTGTGCTGGAGCCTGGGCTTCAGAGTTCTCTGCAAATCCCACGAATCGAAGGTTTTGTCGACGCGATCTATTTTCTAGATCATCAACCTTGTTTCTTGTGGCTTGGAGTTCTTGCTGTAGGCAGTGGCTGCACTGTATCTTCCAGTATTGAGGTCCTTGATTCAGCCGCTCCGACTCGCTGCCTCATCTTTTGAAAATCATGTCTAAGGAGTGAGATGTCCGATCTCGTCTCTTCGATCATGGTAGCAAGTGAGCAGTGCAAGTCTTGGAGTCTTTTCTCCCTGGGAAAGATTAGAGTCTGTACCCAAGACCATTTCCTCTACACGAGGTGGGGATGGCATGGCGGCTTGGGCCTTTGAGGGTCCTTTCCACGTGAACTGTTCAAGCTTTTTAGCGGGTCCGGTTGCTTTGTTCCGCTTGGGTTTAGTCATCTGGTTCTCGGGTTGTTCTAAAACCGGTATGAGTTAGTTTGTGTAAGTTTTAATGCAGTTTATTATCCTCGGTTGCTGGGATGGCACCGGAGCAGCTCTAACACACGTCCTATTCCATGAAGCTCCAAGCTCCCCCCCCAACATATAGTGATTATATCAACAATACTGGTACGTTGTCTAAAGAACATTCTTGTTTTATTCTTACAGAACAATTAGCACATATGGCAGCCAGTCTGCGTAGGCCTGAATCTGGTGCTGTAGGCCTGCCTGGACGACCAGGACCACCAGGACCTCCAGGACAGCCAGGTGATAATGGTGTGCCTGGACATGCTGGCCCAAGAGGACTTCCAGGGCTCAAAGGACCTTCTGGTGAGCTTGGCCTTAAAGGTCCTAAAGGTAAGTAAAGTCATTGTCAACGGAACGATTATATAATCAATCATACACTTGGGGGCATATTTATTTATAGTAGTAAACCTTATAGGATATCAAACATAGTAATACGAATGCTAGTAATTAACACTGGAAAAGCACTAATTTCAGGCTTATTTATAACTACGATATTTAGCACTCATGGTAAATACGATGGTTTTGGTGAAAATGACCCTTATTTTTCTTTTTTCAAGGGTTCACTTAAAATTTGAAAAAATATAAAAACATTTATAGAAATGTAATTATTTTGTTGTTGTTGAGTATAATCACTCAACAATATCATATTCTATCATTTGAGTGAAACATATAAAGGCTACAATGCTCTTCGTATATTCAGACTTTGATTCAACTTCCAAATCAAAATCCAATTATTGATATTCAGGCCATGAAATCAATGTTTCTTCAAAAATGTAATCTGACACATTTACCTGTTTATCTACAATCATTACCATGGTCTAAACATCTTCTTCTTATAAGTGTGCTAAGCCTAGGGACTGCCTTCAAATCTGTGTCATTGCAGTGCAATATAAAGCTGAGCCTATTCTCTCTGACCAATAATAGGCCCTAGATTCACCGGCTTCACCAGGGTTCCTGAAGCAATCTTTTTCTTTGCTAGCTCCAGGGTGCTTCTTCCCATTCATTTCAGGTAGCAGTCATAGTTGTGATATCACAGCCATGACTTACAGCTGCTTCTGCTTCAGAAAAGTTTTTAAAGGGTATGTAAAGAGAAGGCATAAATCTCCAGGATGAAGGCCAGCAAAGAAGGAGAAAATCTCCCTTTACAGACCCCAGTGAGTTTTGAATTTTGGAGTTTTAAGGGATCCATAACTTTTGGATCAATTTCGGGAGGGAGGAGAGGGCGATGAAATGTCCTCTTAACTACAGTGCTACTAAGTTTCCTCTTTTGTTCAAATAAATATTTATAGAACCCAGTTACATCGTGTTACACCAGGCAGGGTTAGCCTGGTGAAACACCGTGTAACTGTGTAATATTTAATAAATTTTAAAGAGTGCTGCACAATCTAGACTTTTTTTCTATTTGGCGTTTGAGGACTGCAGGTAGGCCTCACCTGTGCGTGCAACTTATACACACCCTGATATATGTGGATATGTGGAGTGCTGTTGGTTTACCTTTCTATATATATAAAGTATATTATACTTTATATAGTATACTTTTTTTGAGTATAAAAGAAAGCATATTAATTTGAAAAATGTTTTCTTTGTGGCTTTCTTTAAAAATAGTCTCACAGATCCTGCTGTTCAAGTGAATGTGAGTAACTATTCAATCACTAAAAACAGCAGAATCACACATACACATTTCAACTTTCAAGTGTTAATGCATCATCAGTATTGTACTTTAACTAGCGAAAAGAATCACTCAGGGGTGAGTGTTTGTTGCCAGACAATTTAGAAAGCTTAAAGATGGTATCAGACTGAATGTATTACTTTTCTTTCTTTCTTAATTGCAAACCCTCATTTTTCTAAGAGATCGGAAATGTAATGTTGCTAATTAAATCCCACGTCTGCATTTATTTTTCATTGAATTTTATTTTGTAGAGTGTAGGCAATATTAAATGTGCTTCATTGACCTTATTTAAAGGTTTTGGTTTTACCAGCAAAGCAATAGAAATAAAAGCTCTATATTTATACTTACCTCACATCACTCCACACATGCATTGTACCAAGGGTCAGGACCAAAACTGATGGGTTTTCACCCTGGGTACAATGAATGGAAAAAAGAAAAATTGTCCTTTATGAAAATCTTTAAAATATTGTGAAATCTAGAATTTTAATGAGTAGGTGTGTGTAATTATGCTATTGCCATTTTGTGCTTTGTTTAGGTGATACAGGAGAAAGAGGTGAAAGAGGATTACCGGGAAGAGGTCCAAAGGGATTGCCTGGTTTGCCAGGCCTTCAAGGTAAGAATAAATATATAATACATAAGGCTCTGGGGAGGTGCAGAGGTGCAGTGGCGAGACTCTATATTACAATCACTCAGTGATGTCACTGAGTGACTTCTTGTATTACACTGCCCCTCCCACTGTCTCCACCTCCCTGTATTATTCATTTATATAGGAATCCCTGTTTATTCTTGACAGACAATGTTCGGTCCTTCTTTCTCTTTTCAATAGGAACATTAATTAACTATTTATACATTAAACAGGGATTTCTATATAATTGACTAATACAGGAAGGGGAAGACACAGTGGTAGTGGGCAGGTTTTTCTTTTGGCTGGCCATATGTATTACAAGAAATAATACGCTACCTACAGTGTAATATATGGATTTACTTCACCTTGGAGTTCCATGCCCTGTATAAAAGCACTCGCCTGCAGCCTCATGTTCTATATGGTCATGGAACTCCTCTGTGGCATAATATCCTTATATTACACTGTAGGTAGTGTATTATCCCTTATATATTACACTGTAGGTAGTGTATTATCCCTTATATATTACACTGTAGGTAGCGTATTATCCCTTATAATTACACTGTAGGTAGTGTATTATCCCTTATATATTACACTGTAGGTAGTGTATTATCCCTTATATATTACACTGTAGGTAGTGTATTATCCCTTATATATTACACTGTGGGTAGTGTATTATCCCTTATATATTACACTGTGGGTAGCGTATTATCCCTTATATATTACACTGTAGGTAGTGTATTATCCCTTATATATTACACTGTAGGTAGTGTATTAATCCCTTATATATTACACTGTAGGTAGTGTATTATCCCTTATATATTACACTGTAGGTAGCGAATTATCCCTTATATATTACACTGTAGGTAGCATATTATCCCTTATATATTACACTGTAGGGAGCGTATTAATAGTTTTTCATAAAAACATGTGGGCAATCACAAAGTCTTTCTCATTGAGTATCTTATTGCTGGCTGCACCGCCCTAAGCCAAAAAATACAGTGCTATAGAAAGAATGCCAGAGATACTTGCAGATCGTTGTAGAAAAAGTGACATTTATTCACACATATTATGAGACAAAACAATCAAGGGTGGAGCACTACCCAAAACGTTGTCGTTTTGTCTCATTATCTGTTACAAATAGTTTTCTATGCAGAATTTATTGTTTATATTTAGACAGGGGCTTTGAATGCAACACTCTGGTCATAAACATATGTCATATATGCAGAAATACCAGGAAAAGTGATTGGACCCTTTTTTCAACATTTAAATGAAGCACCAAGCTGGTAACGATCGTTAGTCTATGTTAAAAGCTGTAACAAGCTAGGTATAGACAGCTGAATACATGACGAACAGACATTTTGGCTGACAATTTGTTTGTGTATGAGTAGTCGGATCACTAACAACTCCCAACCAAACGCCCATACATGAAAGAATTTGCCATGCAGTTGGGCGTCACATGTGCTATCGCACATCTGTACTTACCTTTAGTCCTGAGAAATCTGTTTGACAGACATAATAGAAGATTAGTAATTAGAAATGCAGCATTTAAGAAAAAACATTCCCAATATTATTTGATCTATTTATTAAATAAAACACCTATTAGAGGTCTACTCAATACTGTATACTTAGGACAATGGATCTGACATACATTTTTACCTATTTACTCACTTTAACTTGTGTTTGTTTCTGACATATGTTCACAACGTTTCGGGGCTTGTCCCCTTCCTCAGGTGCATACTCACAACACACTCTGTGCAACATTTTATACATACCGTAATGCTCTGTGCATACATTTTTACCATATATGTAATCATGTATTAATATTAATCCAATCATTAAATGAAAAATAATTTATTCCAAATTTACAACTTAGTTCTAACCTTGAGACTTGTATTATCAACATGTTTTATCACTTGCATTGGCTGTTTAGTTGTCTTTTGCAATGCCTGTGCAGTCAGTACAAAAAGTCCCGTTAACCAGTATAAAATTGGTTAGCGTGACTTACATGCTGTTTCATGCTGTTTTCAGCCAGTGGTGCACCGCCCTGTGAGAATCTTACACCATCTGTGTTCATTGTTCACTTGGAAAGTTTGGCTGTTACTTTTGTGGGTTGTTTGTCTTTAATGCCACCACTTTGTTTTTTTTAAAAAGAACTTTCTTCATAATGTGAAGCAGTCTACTTTTGGGGAAAGCTGTGTACATACAGTCCGAGCAAATTTTTCATTTGGCCCGAGATATCAGTGGTACTGTGTGACCACAACCGTCCAGTGTCCAATCGGTTTTCCAGCCAGATCAGATGAAAGGCTGTTTGTACATAAAATCATGACTGACTAACTGGCCGGTTGGATGCATCAAATTGATGGCTAGGCTGAAACATATGCTTGTGTCTACACAACTTAAAAAGAAAGAAGTTATTATGACATACCGTTTTCTTATTTTTTCATGGGACACCCATTACTTCTGTTCTCTAAATACACAGCATCCCTATATTTATTTGCAGTACATGCAATAAGTGAACTAAGGCTAATGTAAACATTTTCTGAAATGTACATTTATTTTTACTACTTTTCTAAATTCACAAAATTTCAGTGAACAAAATTTCTTTACCTTTTTGCAGGTGAACCTGGGAAACCGAGCTATGGGCGGGATGGACGTGATGGAGAAAGAGGCTCACCAGGCCCTGACGGTCAGCCTGGAGTCCCTGGACCACCAGGCTCTTCTGGCCCAGCAGGATACTGTGATCCTTCAGCTTGCAGCCTTCAAGCCATCGCTGGCCAGTCTGCTAAAGATTCCAATATGAAAGGGCCTTGAACTCACTCTTAATATTACTTTACTGCCTGCTGTTATAATGTGACAGAATGGAGTAATTGCAAATGTAGCACAAGGCATTTTTAATGAGCAGGCATTAACTTACTGTATAAACAGGAGCTCAAAGGAAACTACAAACAGAAAAGATGGTGCTTAAAAAATGCTACAAAGAAGTAAAGAAGGAAAATTGTTGTTTTATTGAAATATATAACTCTACTGAGCCACTGCTCCAGTCCCAAGGAAAGAAGAAATGTTTCAATTTTTACCTCAACTTTTAGTGACCAACTAATTCAAGGTGTAAGAAATCCCACTGAGCAGAATTCTGTAAAATAAATTGCTTGTGTACTTTGTTATAAACAAGATACATGGAAGATCAATGAATGGTCCTAATGTTAAGCTCCAAAGAAAACAACCATGAAAATCAATATATTTTTTAACTAAAAGCTGTACTTCAACCACATCAAGCAAAAGAAAAAAGAAAAGCCATTTTAAAAATGTAGTTCCTAATAATCTATTTTGCCTGCGATTAACTAAATTTGCTTGTATCAAAGGGAGGAAAGCTTCCTGTAAAATCCTGTTACACTGAGTGCAATTGTGCTGTAAATCTCTGTAAATGTGCTAGGTGGGTTATTCGGACAATTCATATGCCATGAAAAGGATTTTGGATTAAAACATTAGCATAACATTTCCTTGAATTCTTCGTATGCATTGTCTTTATAAAGCCTGTGCATACTGACCCTTCATTTCTGTGACATCAACATTACAATATGATTACCCAAATAAGAGATTTTTCACTATCCCTCCCAAAGAAATAAAATTGTTTATGAGAATATTTATTTTCATGTGACATCTCTGGATGTAAAAAGGAAGAAATTAAATACTGTTTTGTAACCCTGTGCATGTTTTTCTATGATTGCTTGAAGGAAAGAATTGGCTATTGGGTAGACCATCCAAAGAAACCTTTGCCTGCTTTTTTACAGATTTTTTTCATATTAAAAGCAACACATTTATTTAAAAACTTGATCTAACCTATTTTCCACAAGCTGCATGAGGTTATTTATCAAGCTAAGGATATTAGTGTTAATTACTGTTAAGAGAGGTATTATGAACAGACTGCATGTCTTGTTTTTCCCTAATTTGTTGGAGAGCAATGTATTTTTTTTCGGTGCAGATCAAAACAACGTGTGAACAAGATGAAATCTCAAATCAGTCTATTTCCTATATGCTCTTAAAAACAATCAATGTTTGCATATCTGTAAAGCAGTTCATTATTTTTACTACTACACACTGGAAAGTAGCTATGATTTTTCCAGTAATGACAGAAATATGACAAAATGAGGAATTCACAATTTACCGTACACAAAACAAACACTACCAGTGTATACAAGTGATATGATTTGAGCAACAAAAAGCCATTATTTAATTTATTACAACACAGGCTCTGTGCTTACCAAGCTGGCCAGTATTTGTATTTGTTACACAGTGAGACCCCCGGCAATGTTTAATACTGCACATGCTTTTCTATATTGTAGCTGATTTTTTGCTCAAACCACAAGCTTTTTAAAAATCTGTTTTACAGCATTACAGCACTACGTGCTAAGCCTTTTAAATACATTGCACAGTTTGCAAGGCAAAATGGGACACATTTCCATATGCACAGGGTAGCATTGGTCATCTGATTTTTAAATGGGAATTTGTCCTATTAACAAAGAAATAATCTAGTACTTAAGAAAAGGCTTTACAAAACACAACGCATACTGCTGAAATTGAGTATTTTAAATTAAATGGATACAGAGCCCTCACTATGGAGAGCCTTCAAGCAGAAAAAACAGGTAGATAAGTGTACAGTGAGAGTCAAACATGGGAGTGCTACAAAAGGAGCCATTATATTGCCTCAAAGGTTGCTACCTGCATTAGGGGAGAGAAGGAAACAAAGCTATAGAATTCTTTGGAATATTTTCTGTATCCCACACAAAAAGAGGTTTTTCTGTTAGCAAATGGCTGCAGGTTTGGGGTATATCCTTTTTGTGGGGGATTTGAAATTAGTGCTATTAGCTCCATTTTTTAATGCTAATTACAGTTGCAAAATTCCACATTTTGTAGGGTGTCATAAAAAAGAAACAAGATAAAAGTTACTATGAATACATAAACCAGGTCCTAGTAGGAATAATAGTGAGGTGCACCGCTCCAATACCAGTGTAACCACAATTTAATGCTAGAGGCACACTCAGAAATGAATGTGCGTCCAGTGAATTGATAACATTAAAAATTAATCAAATGCTTGTACTTTCTCAAAATACTCTGAATGTGGTCAATTGTCAGTTACCTGCCCCCAACCCCAACTGATATATTTTCCACTTTATTACCTGCATTACCTACTAAACAGATATTTATGGGTTATTATTGTCCCCATTCTGATGGTGGCCATAAACGCTACAATCCAATCATACAATCCGTGGGTCATCCACTCATGATCCGATGATCTTACGATATTGGGATACCCCGATATCATATGACTGGGATCTAATCGTCTGTGGCCACCATTAGTGGGCCCTTCCTTCCATGCAGTCAATCAAGGCTGTGACAAATTACATCACAGCATACAATTGACTGTTTTTTTTCACCTGTTCCACTTATGCCATGCGCAAGATTTAAAAAGTTAATTGAGCAGAAGGAGACAGATACCTTTGCCAGAATGGAAATAACGTATAATTAAATATCTAGTTACAAACTATAATAACTGTTAAAATAGTAGTTGGGGTTGTAGGCATATAACTGACAAGTCACCAGTTATTTTTGTTTTATAGGGTGGACATGCCCTTTAACATACTGGTCCATCAGCTGTCATCAGTAGTGACACAGCCACAATGTTTAGATTTACATGTATAGCTTGCTAACCATTCCCCAGTGTTTGCCAGTTATTTGAATAGTCTCAGTTTGCCAGCAATTTCACTAATCTGTTTTCCAGCCATTTGATCAGTCTGTATCTATCTATCTATTTCAGTCTATATATCTCCCTTTTTTAAGTGTTTGACTGGCTTAAAAAGCAATTCCACCCCTCAAATAAAGAGATAATAATAAAAGTCTAACCTGAAATGCTGCACAATGTCCTGTTATTCTTCTTTCTGGTTCCAGTAAGTAACTGTCAGTCATGTATATGACAGTTGACAGCCTGAATGCTAATCCTCTAGCTGCCTTCTTTGAGCATGTTCAAGCTCAAAAAGCTAGGAGAGTAGGCAGAAACATTTTGAGAGGCAGAGGGAAGGAGAAGAACATATTACTGCACAACAGGTTAGTCTTATATCTGTCGGATTAAATTATTAGGTTTGGTGGATGATTAACCTATATACAATTTTTCATGAAATTGCCATTTAAGTAAGGCACAATATTTAACAATGAAAATAATTGGTCTTCTGACTTTAAAATATGGACACATGTTTTTTTACACTGGTTTTATTGCCCATCTAAATATGTTCACATTTTATCCTATTCTAATATCGACATAGTGTATAATTGTTATTTGGCCCTTTTTATAATTCTTTTATAGCACTGGTCACTTTGTTTTTGGACACTCCTGTTGAAGAGGAGTCATGTTGAGCACTAGGCTATATAACTGTGCTGATAGGTTACATTCACTACACCTGATGAAGGGGTAAAACCGTGAAACATGATTTTGTGGTTCACTTAGTTAATAAATCTACATTTGGAGTGCAACTTCCTCACTTTGTTTTTTTATATACCGTATTCCTATGCCCCTTGGGGTGGGGGTTGGAGACGTCTGCACCATACCAGGCTAAGTGTGCATTTTGGGCCTTTGTTGATATAGTTGATAAATAAATGTTGCCTGACCAAGTATCTACATAAGTGGGATTATCATGTGCTTATTTGTTGTGCACCATATCGTACGTGTGTATGAGCTTTTACTTGTTTTCACAAATTTGTATCATTTTATCAGATTTACAAACCATAACAATAAACAATAAGTAGGCCAAATATGTAAGGAGGTTTGTAGGCCAAATTTTCAGTGCAATTTTGTTATTCTATAGTGTATATACTGAACAGAATAGCCGGCATTGCCCAGGTTTCATTCAATCAAAATTGTTGGACTTTTTCAGCTGTTTTTGAGAGTGGTGATAACAGAGTGCTGAACTTCCTAAAGTTTGGCTGGATTTCAAATGGAGCGAAATGTTCGGGAAACGGACCCATTAAGTTAATGGTGACAAATAGCTTGGAAAGTTTGGATAAAATAAGGTTAAAATAGCTATGGTACCTTATTGTACCGTATATACTCGAGTATAAACCGAGTTTTTCAGGCTGAAAAATCAGCCTGAAAACTCGGACTCGGTTTTACCGAGTCAGCAGCTTACCTGGGCTTCCGGCAGCCGCGCAATCTTTTTCTGTACTGGCGCGCCGGTCTGACGTCGCTGCCCGCACCAAGCCCGGCGCCGGGCAGTGACGTCAGCCGCGGCACCATTACAGGAATGCGCGCGCGGCTGCCGGAATGCCTGCCAAAATGCCGATACAGGAGAAGAGAGCCCAGAGGGAGAAGAGAGCCCAGAGAAGAGAGCCCACAGGGAAAGAGAAGCCCACAGGGAGAAGAAGCCCACAGTACAAACTGAACTGGGTGGGAGGGGAGGGGGGCTTCAAGATGTTTGGAAACTACAACTCCCAGCATGCTTTATTAGCTGGGAGTTGCAGTTTCCAAACATCTTGAATGCCAAGTGAGGTGGCATTCAAGATGTTGTGAAACTACAACACTCCCAGCTAATAAAGCATGCTGGGAGTTTGTTTTCCAACATCTTGAATGCCAAGTGAGTTGGCATTTCTACCCTCGGTTTATACTACGGGTCAACAACTTTTATTAGGATTTTTAGCTGAAATTGGGTACCTCGGTTTATACTCGGGTCGGTTTATACTCAGTATATACGGTACATGCTCTGGTACCTGGGAAATGGTCTGGGGAACACGTACAAATATGCAGAACTTGAAATAAAGTAGCTTCCTTTACACATGTGCTACTTTCGAGTATTTTCAAATTTTTGAAAATTCAATATTTCTATATTGAAATTTTTTTTCATACATTATTATACAAGAGGAATCATGCCCAGCATGAAGTGGCGACAATTCATTGTTGCAAACCTCAAAAAAGGGAATAATCAAAATTCTTGTTTTATATTATGCATACATAATTATTCTATACTCTTCCATTTTGAAAAATCAGTTGTTCCTAACAGTTATTTCTGCTGATTGGCTGTCGGATGGGTCAAACCTGCTCAGATCTCTACTGAGCAACTGAATCAACTGGGCACTGGGTCAAGGGAAGGCCATAATGGTGTCTATTAGGTCCTGCAAACGGAAGTCGTATTTTGGAAGCATTTATTTATACACAGACAAATGCTGAAAGGGCAGTGTAACATCAATAGGATGGAAAATACTGATCTTTTTCCTTAAAAGTATATTTATTTGCAATGAACCTCCCTTTTAACCTTTAGTTTTGTAATTTGCATCCTATATAGAAAAACAGGCAAAAGGGTAATGCTTCACAGCAGCAGAATCATTAAGTTAGAGTAGGCTCACTCGGTTGTCCCCATTGTTGAGGAATCCGCAGGCTTGGCCCCACTGGACATAGCTCTCACCCCATTGGCTTCTCTCCCTCGAGAATGCATTGTGCAAGGGAAGGTGGACAAAGGGCAACTCTCACAACAGAGATCCATTGAGTTAGAGTAGGCTTAGATTGCCTCGATTGTTGAGGAGCCAGGCAGGCTTGCTCCTCTGAATATACCCCCACACCCATTCTCTCCTTCAGAGTATGCATCATGCAAAGGAAGTGGGCAAAAGGTTAGGGTCACTGCAGTGGGCCACTGTTGATGTTGAGGAGCCAGGCAGCTTGCCTCTCTGGACATACCCCACACCAAATTGGCTTCTCCCCCCCACATTTGGCATCATATAGGAGAAAGCGGACGAAAGGGTAGTGCTTCATACCACTAGAACAATTGAGTTAGAGTAGGCTCACACAGCAGTTTGCCATTATTGTTGAGGAACCAGGCAAGCATTACCCCTCTGGATATACCCACAACACATTGGCTTTTTCCATCGGAGTATCCATCCTGCAAGTTGCAGAAGGTAACACATCACAATCACAAGGCACCTGTCAATCTGTCTTTGATACCCAGGGGGTAGGCACTGCTAAATATGGTTGTCATTGGTGAATTTGGGACATGTGGATGTATCTTTTCCAAATTTTTAAATTTTGCAATTTCATTCGAACTATTAAAGTTTAATTTGAACTTGGGTTTAAGTTCTAGTGGCTTTCACTCGATTCACCAACAGATCCAGCAACAAGGTCAGATTAGATTGCAGCACTCCAGTACCATCATCTGAAATTAATCAAACAACCAACACATACCATGACCCACACACAACCCGCATTCTCTTTGCTGGTGGGTTCCATAACTCAACCTGCAAGCAAGTAGCCAGACTCACAACCCACAAACCTGCAACAGACCCACAACTGCTACGTGATCAGATCTTCATCTGCAGTGACCCGCATCCAAATGTAACAGACCCCCCCCCGTACCTACTACCAGTCATGTCGCATCCTCAACTTTATAACCGAACCTTAACTGCATTATTGTGACTCACAATGAGTGCAGTTAATTTCAATTTGATTGCAATCAGTGCAGCCCTAAAAATTATATTAATACTGGAAGCTGCCTGTAACAATGGGTGTTTGTGAAGTACAGGGCTTAATTTAAGGCTGGGTAAACAACATCGATTTTGTGGCCCAATCGCAATTTTTCCCCAAAATCGGGATGGTTCCGGAGCATCGGGAAACACAGACGATTGGCCATGTTGGTAAATCATGCCGATTGTGCGGTTCTCTATGGGTGAGCTTACAGATCTTATAAGCCTTCTTTCTGTTGATTTAGAATTGCAGGGAGGCACACTCAGGTAACGATTAAGAGTAAACTTTAATTATTAAGTGCTCAACATACAAGCCACACTGTGTATCTGGCTTGTATGTTGAGCACTTAATAAATGAAAGTTAATTTGTCTTCTTCTAGTTGGACTGCCCATAAAGTGGTGGGGAATTAATATATACAGAGAGAAAGCATACATAGAGCTTTTGCTCTTTATTATATTAAATACAAAGATTGCACCTCAAACATTTATTTAAATTATTTTCTGGTGCGGTTCAAAGAGGACTGGCAATTTATGCATTATAAAAGACTGTAAGCTCACATGGTTCCCTGGAAGAGGTCATACTAATAAAGAGAGAAGTGTGTATGGTCTTTCTCTCCCCAGGGATTGCATTTTTCTCACTAGGTTAGGACTGATGCTGGGATACTGCCTTGGAGGGACGTGTCAGCTTAAACATGTTTGTACAAATAAAATAAGTTATCCATTTTAACCTTAAAAAAGAACAAGGCAAATCCTATCTGAACTTATTCTAGCTTTATCGCACAATAACCTTCTAGTCAAAGAAGTTGAACAAACAAAAACACAAACATTTAGTGAAAAAACAAAATAAGAATCCTACCAAATCCTGGTTCGATCAGTGTGTACATGTGTGGACAATCTGGTCCCAAAACATTATATGTTGTTTGCATAATAAACTTTGAATCACTACTAAGTGTGCTCATCCATATTTTTTTCTTGCTGAGTTTCCTTGGCCCTTGGAGTAGAGAGTAAAAGGACTGCACCTATTAAAGGGCATGTCCACCCCCAAAACTATAATCCCCCCACTACTGGCCCCATCAGGTAGTGTAGTTTAATCCTTACCTCACATCCTAGCTCCATAAGGTTCTCCTGTAGTCCCCCCCCAAAGTCCCAAAACTGCCTACCAGGAGGATAGCAGAGTCCATATAGACTCTGCCTCCTACCTGCCTCCGGGAGAAGTTTGGCATGCGTACTGCAGCCCTTCCCCCCCTCCCTCCCCCTCCCTTTCCCTTCCTCTCCGACTCCTCCCCCTAGCGTAAAATCTGTAATATAAAATTCCCCCTGGGCTCCCAGCCCCAACCGCTAGGTTTTTATCTTTAGAAAGCTCCCCAAACTCTTACTACCTCTCCTCTTTCCTCCGCCGAAGGAGCTGCCGCAGCCGCGGCCGTGATTGGCTGCCACTCAGCCAATCACAGATGGGCTGCCGGTCCCGCCCCTCTGCTTGCATTTTCTCGCAAGCAGAGGGCCGGGAGCACGCGGAGGAAAGAGGGGAGTAAGTAGAGTTTGGGGGGCTTTCTAAAAGAACAAATATAGCGGTTGGGGCTGGGAGCCCTTGGGGAATCTTATATAAAAACTTTTTTTTTTGGGTGGACATACCCTTTAATTACCTGACAGACAGCCAACAGCAGTGTGCTGGAGTGCCTTTGGACTGTATTCCAAAAATATAAGTCATTTATTGTGCTATTATTGTGCACATAATAATAGCACAATAATTGCACTTAGGTTTTTGGCAATTCAAGAGCAGTTTTTTTGAGAGGCTCCAACTACTTATATTTCACTTTATGATCATTATGTCTTTGAACAGACATCGGGGCAGCCAGAGAGGATAGAGACTGTGTGGGTATCTTTGGTACCAATTGCTTCCTCAGTGTGTTGTTTGGTTTAAAGCACACAGGAATACAGTGGTTTTTTTTTTTATTCTTCTTAATTTTTCGGAGACCCCTGCTACATATGGGATCACCATGTTCTTTCTCCTGTCTTGCTTTCCCCCTTCACTGGTACTCGTGTTCTTTTCTTTCCTTCTACCCCTTTAGATATCCACAGGTTTTAAGGGCTTCTCTGAGATGTTTAATTGCTTTAGCCTAACAATACAATACAATACAATACAATAACATTTGTATTTTCTCCTAAAGGACTCAAAGCCTTCACCTCTGTGCTAGTGGGAATGTTCTCTGCGCTGTGTTGCAGGGTTCTAATGACACCCAAAGGGTCTTAAGGGTGGTGGGAGTCAAACATCAAATACTGGTCTGTCTGCATTGGTTTTCTGTAAACCTCTTCTTTCAGTTAACCATTCTCCGTGACTTAAATTAAGAATAAAAAAAAAACACTTTATTCCTGTATGCTTAAAACCAAACAGCAGAGGCAGCAATTGGTACATCCGAAAGACCCAATGCCAAAACATAAGAAGAGCTACATCCTATATGCAGTGCAGTGAAGTGAAGTGAACAGCAGCTGCGCCAACGTATGGCCCAGCACAGGAGAGCCAAATCCTTGGGCAAGGACTCTTCCTGCATCTTAAGGAAAAAGGACATACAGTTGAACATTGTAATGTCAACATCTTGGCAAAGGAACAGGACTGGTTCAAGAGAGGTGTCAAGGAGGCCATTTATTTAAAATAAAGAAACCCTGAATAGAGGTGGTGGTGGTGGTGGTGGGTTTCGGCCCCAAGTGTCTGCCATGTACAATGCTGTTTGACACCTTGCTTTAGAAGGTTCCTAACACCTGACTGTCATCCAAAACAACAAAAAAAACAATTCTAATTGTTTTAGCTGAAATTGGGTACCTCGGTTTATACTCGGGTCGGTTTATACTCGAGTATATACGGTACATGCTCTGGTACCTGGGAAATGGTCTGGGGAACACGTACAAATATGCAGAACTTGAAATAAAGTAGCTTCCTTTACACATGTGCTACTTTCGAGAATTTTCAAATTTTTGAAAATTCAATATTTCTATATTGAAATTTTTTTTTCATACATTATTATACAAGAGGAATCATGCCCAGCATGAAGTGGCGACAATTCATTGTTGCAAACCTCAAAAAATGGAAATATCAAAATTCTTGGTTTATATTATGCATACATAATTATTCTATATTCTCTTCCATTTTGAAAAATCAGTTGTTCCTAACAGTTATTTCTGCTGATTGGCTGTCGGATGGGTCAAACCTGCTCAGATCTCTACTGAGCAACTGAATCAACTGGGCACTGGGTCAAGGGCAAGGCCATAATGGTGTCTATTAGGGGTCCTGCAAACAGGAAGTCAGTATTTTGGAAGCATTTATTTATACACAGACAAAATGCTGAAAGGGCAGGTTAACATCAATAGGATGGAAAAATACTGATCTTTTTCCTTAAAAGTATATTTATTTGCAATGAACCTCCCTTTTAACCTTTAGTTTTGTAATTTGCATCCTATATAGAAAAACAGGCAAAAGGGTAATGCTTCACAGCAGCAGAATCATTAAGTTAGAGTAGGCTCACTGCAGGTTGTCCCCATTGTTGAGGAATCCGGCAGGCTTGGCCCCACTGGACATAGCTCTCACCCCATTGGCTTCTCTCCCTCAGAGAATGCATTGTGCAAGGGAAGGTGGACAAAGGGCAACACTTCACAACAGAGATCCATTGAGTTAGAGTAGGCTTAGATTGCCTCGATTGTTGAGGAGCCAGGCAGGCTTGGCTCCTCTGAATATACCCCACACCCCATTCTCTCCTTCAGAGTATGCATCATGCAAAGGAAAGTGGGCAAAAGGTTAGGGTCACTGCAGTGGGCCACTGTTGATGTTGAGGAGCCAGGCAGGCTTGCCTCTCTGGACATACCCCACACCAAATTGGCTTCTCCCCCCCACATTTTTGCATCATATAGGAGAAAGCGGACGAAAGGGTAGTGCTTCATACCACTAGAACAATTGAGTTAGAGTAGGCTCACAGCAGTTTGCCATTATTGTTGAGGAACCAGGCAAGCATTACCCCTCTGGATATACCCAACAACACATTGGCTTTTTCCATCGGAGTATCCATCCTGCAAGTTGGCAGAAGGGTAACACATCACAATCACAAGGCACCTGTCAATCTGTCTTTGATACCCAGGGGGTAGGCACTGCTAAATATTGTTGTCATTGGTGAATTTGGGACATGTGGATGTATCTTTTCCCAAATTTTTTAAATTTTGCAATTTCATTCGAACTATTAAAGTTTAATTTGAACTTGGGTTTAAGTTCTAGTGGCTTTCACTCGATTCACCAACAGATACAGCACAAAGGTCAGATTAGAGTTGCAGCACTCCAGTACCATCATCTGAAATTAATCAAACAACCAACACATAAAACCATGACCCACACACAACCCGCATTCTCTTTGCTGGTGGGTTCCATAACTCAACCTGCAAGCACAGTAGCCAGACTCACAACCCACAAACCTGCAATCAGACCCACAACTGCTACGTGATCAGATCTTCATCTGCAGTGACCCGCATCCAAAATGTAACAGACCCCCAACCCGTACCTACTACCAGTCATGATCAGCATCCTCAACTTTATAACCGAACCTTAACTGCATTTATTGTGACTCACAATGAGTGCAGTTAATTTCAATTTGATTGCAATCAGTGCAGCCCTAAAAATTATATTAATACTGGAGAGCTGCCTGTAACAATGGGTGATTTGTGAAGTACAGGGCTTAATTTAAGGCTGGGTACACACAATCAGATTTTGTGGCCCAATCGCAATATTTCCCCAAAATCTGGGATGGTTCCGGAGCAGTCGGGAAACACAGACGATTGGCCATGTTGGTAAATCATGCCGATTGTGCGGTTCTCTATGGGTGAGCTTACAGATCTTATAAGCCTTCTTTCTAGTTGATTTAGAATATGCAGGGAGGCACACTCAGGTAACGATTAAGAGTAAACTTTAATTTATTAAGTGCTCAACATACAAGCCACACTGTGTATCTGGCTTGTATGTTGAGCACTTAATAAATGAAAGTTTAATTTGCTTCTTTCTAGTTGGACTGCCCATAAAGTGGTGGGGAATTAATATATACAGAGAGAAAGCATACAATAGAGCATTTTGCTCTTTATTATATATAAATACAAAGATATGCAGCTCAAACATTTATTTAAAATTATTTTCTGGTGCGGTTCAAAGGAGGACTGGCAATTTATGCATTACATAAAAGACTGTAAGCTCACATGGTTCCCTGGAAGAGGTCATACTAAATAAAGAGAGAAGTGTGTATGGTCTTTCTCTCCCCAGGGATTGCATTTTTCTCACTAGGTTAGGACTGATGCTGGGATACTGCCTTGGAGGGACGTGTCAGCTTAAACATGTTTGTACAAATAAAATAAAGTTATCCATTTTAACCTTAAAAAAGAAACAAGGCAAATCCTATCTGAACTTATTCTAGCTTTATCGCACAATAACCTTCTAGTCAAAGAAGTTGAACAAACAAAAACACAAACATTTAGTGAAAAAATACAAAATAAGAAATCCTACCAAATCCTGGTTCGATCAGTGTGTACATGTGTGGACAATCTGGTCCCAAAACATTATATGTTGTTTGCATAATAAACTTTGAATCACTACTATAGTGTGCTCATCCATATTTTTTCTTGCTGGAGTTCCTTGGCCCTTGGAGTAGAGAGTAAAAGGACTGCACCTATTAAAGGGCATGTCCACCCCCAAAACTATAATCCCCCCACTACTGGCCCCATCATGTAGTGTAGTTTAATCCTTACCTCACATCCTAGCTCCATAAGGTTCTCCTGTAGTCCCCCCCCAAAGTCCCAAAAACTGCCTACCAGGAGGATAGCAGAGTCCATATAGGACTCTGCCTCCTACCTGGCCTCCGGGAGAAGTTTGGCATGCGTACTGCAGCCCTTCTCCCCCTCCCTCCCCCTCCCTTTCCCTTCCTCTCCCGATTCCCTCCCCCTAGCGTAAAATCTGTAATATATAAGATTCCCCCTGGGCTCCCAGCCCCAACCGCTATGTTTTTATCTTTAGAAAGCTCCCCAAACTCTTACTTACCTCTCCTCTTTCCTCCGCCGCCTCCGCCGAAGGGAGCTGCCGGCAGCCGCGGCCGTGATTGGCTGCCACTCAGCCAATCACAGATGTGGCTGCCGGTCCCGCCCCTCTGCTTGCATTTTCTCGCAAGCAGAGGGCCGGGAGCACGGCGGAGGAAAGAGGGGAGGTAAGTAAGAGTTTGGGGAGCTTTCTTAAGAAACAAATATAGCGGTTGGGGCTGGGCGCCTTGGGGAATCTTATATAAAAACTTTTTTTTTGGGTGGACATACCCTTTAATTACTGACAGACAGCCAAACGCAGTGTGTGCTGGAGTGCCTTTGGACTGTATTCCAAAAATATAAGTGCATTTATTGTGCTATTATGTGCACATAATAATAGCACAATAATGCACTTAGGTTTTTGGCAATTCAAGAGCAGTTTTTTTTGAGAGGCTCCAACTACTATATTTCACTTATGATCATTTGTCTTTGAACAGACATCGGGGAGCAGAGAGGAGATAGAGACGTGTGGGTATTTGGTACCAATTGCTTCCTCAGTGTGTTGTTTGGTTTAAAGCACACAGGAATACAGTGGTTTTTTTTTTATTCTTCTTAATTTTTCGGAGACCCCTGCTACATATGGGATCACCATGTTCTTTCTCCTGTCTTGCTTTCCCCTCACTGGTACTCGTGTTCTTTTCTTTCCTTCTCCCCTTTAGATTCCACAGGTTTTAAGGGCTTCTCTGAGATGTTTAATTGCTTTAGCCTAACAATACAATACAATACAATACAATAACATTTGTATTTTCCTTAAAGGACTCAAAGCCTTCACCTCTGTGCTAGTGGGAAGTTCTCTGCGCTGTGTTGCAGGGTTCTAATGACAACCAAAGGGTCTTAAGGGTGGTGGGAGTGCAAACATCAAATATGGTCTGTCTGCATTGGTTTCTGTAAACTCTTCTTTCAGTTAACCATTCTCCGTGACTTTTAAGAATAAAAAAAAAACAATTTATTCCTGTGCTAAAACCAAACAGCAGAGGCAGCAATTGGTACATCCGAAAGACCCAATGCAAAACATAGAGAGATACATCCTATATGCAGTGCAGTGAAGTGAAGTGAACAGCAGCTGCGCCAACGTATGGCCCAGCACAGGAGAGCCAAATCCTTGGGCAAGGACTCTCCTGCATCTTAAGGAAAAAGGACATACAGTTGAACATTGTGTATGTCAACATCTTGGCAAAGGAACAGGACTGGTTCAAGAGAGGTGTCAAGGAGGCCATTTATAAAATAAAGAAACCTGAATAGAGGTGGTGGTGGTGGTGGTGGGTTTCGGCCCCAAGTGTCTGCCATGTACAATGCTGTTTTGACACCTTGCTTTAGAAGGTTCCTAACACCTGACTGTCATATGCTAATTGGGACTTTCCAGGGTACTCAAAGGGGAAGTTCAGTGCAAATATATATGCTTTTCAGAAAAAAAAAATTTTTTTTCATCCCAATAACCTCATCTGCCCATTCAGCATTTTGTCTGTGTATAAATAAATGCAACCAGAATACTGATCCTGTTTGCAGGACCCCTATTGGAGACCGTTATGGTCCTGCCCTGGACCCAGCGCCTGGGTTGATTCAGTTGCTCAGTAGAGATCTGAGCATTTTTGACCAATCCAACAGCCAATCAGTAGAGATTACTGTTAGGAACATTCCAAGGATGTGGTGCATCCTGGGAAGAAGAAGGACTGTTAAAACCTGAAATGTCCCTCCCTAATGTCAACAAGCAAGGAACAGCAAAGGGTATGAAATCAACTGATTTTTCAAAATGGGAGAGAATATGTAGAAAAACTAAGCATGCATTACACAAACTAACAATTTAACAATTTTAATTGCCAACAGATTCTTGTACAAGTCATTCTAAATTGAGAAAGCCAGTCGGATGACTAGAAAAACGTCTTCAAGAATTAAACTTTAAGCCCAGTTGATTGAATACAACAGATATATCCTTTAACTTAATACTTGGTTAAGGCAAAATACAGTAGTATTACCTTTACTACAAATGCTTTAGTAGATTCAACAGGTTTTGTGATCATGTGAAGGGCTTCATCACTGCTCAGAAACAATTGTAACACAAATTACAAATACAAGAGGGAGCCTCAGTTAGATTTCAATCCATTTTTCCATATTTTAGGAGATGTGGCCAGTGTTGGTCTTATCTGCACAGAACAACTTTTGCTCCCAACCGAAGGAATGGTCTATGAGCACATTTAGTTATTTTTCATAAGTAATTAGTTGAATCTGTTGTATTCAATTAGATCAACTGGACTTGAAATGTAGGGCCATTTATAAAAATCGTTATCGTTAGTAAAATACCGACGTTATGTAATACGACCGGGTTTACGATAACGACCGTTATTTACCGATAACGGTCGTTATTACCGAAACGACCGTTATCGAAATACCGGTCGTTATCGGTAAATAACGCGTTATCGTAAATAACGACCGTTTCCGAAACGACGGTATTTACGTATCGGTAATAACGGTCATTATCGGTAAAAACCGTCGTTATTTTACGATTAACGACGTATTTTACGTAACGATAACGATTTTTTATAAAGGGCCCGTAGTTCTTGAAGACGTTTCGCTAGTCCTCCGACTGGCTTTCTCAATTCAGAATGACTGTACAAGAATCTGTGGCAATTATGTACCCTGGAAAATCCCAATTAGCAATCTAACAGCCAGGTGTTAAGGGTGTGATTAGATAGTGGCTAAGAGGTGTTATAGGAACGCCCAGAGTAAGGTGTTAAAACAGCATTGTACATGGCAGACAGTTGGTGTCGAACCCCCCCACCTCTATTTAGGCTTGGTTTCTTTATTTTCACATAAATGGCCTCTTAAACCCTCTCTTGAAACCAGTCACGTTCCTTCGCCAGTATGTTAACATTACAATCTTCAAAGGTATGTCCTTTATCCTTAAGATGCAGATACACGGGTGAGTCCTGACCGAGGAATTGGCTCTTCTGTGCGGGCCATACGTTGATGCAGTGTGTGTTGGTCTCCCCCACATACAAATCAGAGCATTCTTCACTGCACTGCACTGCATATATGTGTCGCTTTTCTTGTGTTGTTGGTAGGGTCTTTCGGATGTACCAATTGCTGCCTCAGTGTGTGTTCGGTTTAAAGCAGACAGGGATACGATGTTTTTTGAAAATTCTTTTAATTTCTCGGAGACCCCTGTACATATGGATGGACCATGTTCTTCCTCCTGTCTTGCTTTTCCCCTTCACTGTTGGTATTTGTGTTCTTTTCTTTCCTTCTACTTCTTTTGACAAAGGCCCAGTCTGGATATCCACAATTTTTAAGGGCTCCTCTGAGATGTTTCATTTCTTTAGCCTTCGCCTCTGTGCTAGTGGGGATGTTCTCGGCTCTGTGTTGCAGGGTTCTGATGACACCCAGCTTGTGATCACTCTTTCCCAGATGGACACAGGTAGCTGTGAGGCCAGGTTCTGTTCTAGTTGACTAATGTTGTGCATTAAAGCATCGACTGTAAAATGTGTCTGTCGTACCCGTTCACTTAGGAGCTGTGTTTGAGCCTTTCGCAGTATCTGTTTGGCTCTGATGCCTTTAACCGTGGAATCCAGACGTATACTGCATGGTACTAGCCTTTGTTGTCTGCATCGGAGGTTAAATCGCAGGTGGTTTCTGTAGTCTGCCAATTTCCTTGCTGTCTTTTCATATTGCCGTACAAGTTTGAGGGTTTTCTCCCCAAAATGATTAGAAATATGCTTGTGAAGGTTCTCATTCATCCAGGTCATGGTATATCTGTTGTATTCAATTAGATCAACTGGACTTGAAATGTAGTTCTTGAAGACGTTTCGCTAGTCATCCGACTGGCTTTCTCAATTCAGAATGACTTGTATTAAATTCACAAGGGAAGAGGTACAAAACAACAAACTGGCTTTCTTGGACTGCTTGGTAGAAGTTAAGGAAAATGGTAAACTGGAAGTAGAGGTTTACAGAAAACCAACACACACAGATCAGTATTTGATGTTTGACTCCCACCACCCTTTAGATCACAAGCTGGGTGTCATCAGAACCCTGCAACACAGAGCCGAGAACATCCCCACTAGCACAGAGGCGAAGGCTAAAGAAATGAAACATCTCAGAGGAGCCCTTAAAAATTGTGGATATCCAGACTGGGCCTTTGTCAAAAGAAGTAGAGGGAAAGAAAAGAACACGAATACCAACAGTGAAGGGGAAAAGCAAGACAGGAGGAAGAACATGGTCATCCCATATGTAGCAGGGGTCTCCGAGAAATTAAGAAGAATTTTCAAAAAACATCGTATCCCTGTCTGCTTTAAACCGAACAACACACTGAGGCAGCAATTGGTACATCCGAAAGACCCAATACCAAAACACAAGAAAAGCGACATCATATATGCAGTGCAGTGCAGTGAAGAATGCTCTGATTTGTATGTGGGGGAGACCAAACAGCAAACTGCATCAAACGTATGGCCCAGCACAGAAGAGCCAATTCCTCGGGTCAGGACTCAGCCGTGTATCTGCATCTTAAGGATAAAGGACATACCTTTGAAGATTGTAATGTTAACATACTGGCGAAGGAACGTGACTGGTTCAAGAGAGGTGTTAAGGAGGCCATTTATGTGAAAATAAAGAAACCAAGCCTAAATAGAGGTGGGGGGGTTCGACACCAACTGTCTGCCATGTACAATGCTGTTTTAACACCTTACTCTGGGCGTTCCTAAACACCTCTTAGGCCACGATCTAATCACACCCTTAACACCTGGCTGTGATATGCTAATTGGGATTTTCCAGGGTACATAATTGCCACAGATTCTTGTACAAGTCATTCTGAATTGAGAAAGCCAGTCGGATGACTAGCGAAACGTCTTCAAGAACTACATTTCAAGTCCAGTTGATCTAATTGAATACAACAGATATACCATGACCTGGATGAATGAAAACCTTCACAAGCATAATTAGTTGAACTCTACATATGAATACACTATCCCCTTAGAAATGTAATCAGTATGCCTCATGTTACTGGCAATCACAAGGAAATAGATGGATGTCGGGCATCTATAAAAGTTAATGCTCATCCATTAAGTAAATCAACAGTCATTGTTTAATTGAATACATACATACTAAATTGTTGTTAACTTTAACATTGTATAAATACCAGGTAAAATGTTCTTAGTCCCAGATCAGTCTTTAAAAAAAAATTAGCATTTTCAGAAATGGAAATAGAAGCAGACTGCCAAAGTAAAAGGATGGAAAACCTATAAATAATCAGTAAAACAAGCACCATGACAATATTTCTGAATTACTTAATAGTTGAAAGGCATTGTCAGGTCTTCAAATCATTTAAATCCAGACAGCATCTGTTTTTTCTGCATCCCAAGTAATTGAGTTCCCACTAATGTATTTAAAACCACTAGAAAGAGCCTCACTGTGCAGAAGTCCCAGGTGCCTGCTCCAATTTTGTCACTTTTTAAAAAAGTATTTGTTCAAAATTGTTATGACAGCTTTTCAGGTCTAATCAACTATCATCAGGCATTTCAATTTCCCTTGGCCTTTTTTACAATGTTTACAATCAAAACCAGTTAGGAAAAATACGGTACTACTACCAGATGTTACTGCTGGGGGTATAAATCCTTTATTTAAACACATATTTAGACTTCTACTTAAACCACAGACGTTCCACATTAATTTAGATGCAAAGGGCTGTTTTTCTAAAATGTATCACTTTTATTTATGGATCCAAGACTCTATGTTGTTTTCATTTGTTGAACCCACTCCTACCCAAGAGAGTAAAGTAATCTTTTATCCCTTCCTATTTTCTTATCTAAGTATTTATCCTTTCTTCTGCCTCACAGTAGATCTCCGAATTTCACTATAGGTTCATAATGAAAAGGTCTAGCTAAACAGATACATTTCTAGAGTTAATATGAAGATTATAAAAAATACAGAATTTTGTGTATGTTTGTGGGACATTATTTTGCTCTAGTTTACACTCAGTAATATTCCTGTATTAAATCTTTTATTGCTACTGTAGTTTCACTTTTGTTAAAAATTTGACTAAAGATAGACTCTTTCCAACATTCCTCTTTGTGGGATACTGGTGAAGTATAGCTGTTGTTCATTTGCATAGATATTTAGCAATGTCTGCACTAGGGCTTATCCATGACGATAAAGGGTATCTCCACAGGGGAGATTGACTTTGGGTATCTCGGTTTAATTAACAGGAGGTAAAGGAGCTATGGCTGCAGGAGCCAGCAGAGAAGATACAGAACTTACATGATCTCTCGCTCCTCCGCTGATCTTCTGACAGGTCACTAAGCAGTTTGTACTGTATGTGCACTCTCGGCGTATTAGCACATGCCCATACTATATGAAGTCTGCCGGGACCTGTCAGAAGAACAGCAGAGGAGCGTGGGTAAGTTCTATAACTTTGATCCTGGCTCCTGCTGTTTAATTGAAGAATGGGAGGTAAGACTTTGCTCCTTTTACCTCCTGTTCTTCAATTAAACTGACTAAGTAGTGCAAAAAACTTTTTTTATTTTACATCAGGTATCTGTTAAGAAAAAACAGCACAGGCCCTGGAAAAATGGATCTGATCGGAAGTCAATATGGTGGCTTCTCATTTTTTAACCGATATTGGGAATAGAGTGTAATTGATATTTGAGCATCATATCATCTGCAAAATGTTTAGGCAGTAGTAAAATATCAATCATTAATATGGAATGTGGCATAGTGTATGGCCAACATTAGGAAACACAGTTATTACAGTAAAAGCTTTTATATTTGGGATTGCCCCAGTGAAAGTGGGAGCATAAATAAAGCAGGTTTTGTAATTGTTCCAAATATTAACCAAAATGTGTGAAGTATACAGACTGTTTCCGATTAAGACATTATCAGGGAGATTCAATAAAAGTTCTTATTGTTAAAAATGGTGCTAATTTTGCCCCAACCAATCAGATGTTAGCTTTCAGATGTTAAATAACATCTGATTGGTTGGGGCAAAATTAGCACCATTTTTAATGATAAGAGCTTTTATTGAATCTCCCTGTATGTGTATTTAGACATAATAGGGCCGGCCCTGTCCATCTGGATCCTGTCCTATCTCCTGGGATATCTGATAAAAGCGTGGGCTAACACAGTATTTAAAAATCAGTGCTAGATATAGTTTATAAATGAAGCCTAATTCAAATCCAAGCTAAAGCTGAAAGTCGATGGGCAGCAATGGCTTTCAATAACTCCATCCAACAATGGCATCAAGAACTAATGAGGCAGCTGTCAGAAATTCAGCAGTGTGTGGGAGGAATAAAATGTTTCGATCACCAGTTGAGATGAAAGCAAATCAGAAAAGATCTATTTGACACATAGTTCTTAGTTTGTCTTGTATGTCAAGAGTTCTGTTTTTACTCAGAAAAAGTGCATAGAAAAGCCCATAGTTTATGCAGTGTTAACTTCTGAATATATCTTCTACTGGGTTAGGAACAAAGTCAATTTAAACATTAGTACAAGTATATTTCTACATAACAGCATATGTCCTTGCCCATGAATGTTTTAAATCTCTTTGTAAGACTGCTCGCAGAGAGGTTTTAACCTTTTCACAAATTTTTATTGAAAAATACAAAAAAATTGGTTGTTTTTTTGTGAGCAAAATGACAGCTGTGGATATGGTATTAATGTTTCCTTTGGGAGAGTAAAGGAAGCTATAATTTAGATTCTCTCTTAAGGAAAGAACCCTTAAATTATTCACATTAAAATTTGCATTTAATATTACCAACTACTTATAAATTTATAAACATGTTTATACACACCCACTGAAAATATATTGCGAGTCATATTTAAAGGAGAATTAAAGTCCCCAGACAACATTGTTTCAATAGACAGAGCACATTCACAAACAGGCAACAAGTTGTGTCTCACTTCTCCCTTTGCTGTGGCTGCTGGGTGATTTATGTAAGTAACCCGTGGGTTAGCTCCCATAATACACCTTAGCTGGGTAAATCCCCAATTAAGTGTCTGCGTTTATGCACATACTCTATAGTTCTCAATAGATCAAAACAAGAAGTTGCAGCCTTGCCTACTAGAAGCTGACAGCCAATCATATAACAGCACAGAGATCCTCCCTCTCCCTAAACAGGGATTTAAGTTTTATTGTTAGTTAAAGTTATATTATTTGAGGTTGAATAAAGACATATGTCAATCCAGTCCAACCCATCAAGCAATATCCTCATTTCCTGCCTAACTGTTGATCCAGAGGAAGGCAAAAAAAAAAAACCCATGAGGACAGGGGAAAAAATCCTTCCTGTCTCCGAGAGGCAACTGGAAATTTCCCTGGATCAACTCTACTTTATGTATCAATACCAGTAACCAGTTTTCAAACACATTCAATACTCCTGTCCTAACAATGATATAATCCTTTCACACAAAAAAGAAAAGTAACCGTTTAGTGTTTTTCATAGCTAGCATGGATGGAAGAACCAGGAAAGTAGAATGGTCATGCACACCTCTCAGATATGCATAGAAAAGATTTTTTTTATGCTGGTTCTATATGCAGTAGATGTATATTAAAATAGGAGAAAGAAACTGTGCACACCAGTCTTATATATCGACTATTTTATTTAGTCATTAAAGTGAGTAAGTGGATGTATGAAACAGAATATTAACATTCTGGTAAAATTGAAAAGTTTGGTCTAGGCCACAGCAGCGCACGTTTTGCACACATGATTAGTATAGTATAGCATAGTATTTGAGGTTGAATAAAGACATACGTCCATCCAGTCCAGCCCATCTAGCAATATCCTCATTTCCTGCCTAACTGTTGATCCAGAGGAAGGCAAAAAAAAACCCACCAAATTTATGAAGGGGGAAAAAATTCCTTCCTGACTCCAAGTGGCAATCGGAAATTTCCCTGGATCAACTCTACTTTATGTATCAATATCAGTAACTTGCAACATTCCTTGTTTGCAGAAACTCATCAAGCTTTTTTTTGAAACTGACCAATGAACCTGCCATTACAACGTCCACTGGAAGACAGTTCCATAGCTTTACCGTTCTCACAGTGAAAAACCCTTTCCGAGCTTGAAGCCTAAACCTTTTTTCTTCAAGTCTTAAGGGATGTCCTCGTGTCCTTTGACATGTTCTATTGGTGAACAATGCCCCAGATAGTTTATTGTATGGCCCGTTAATGTATTTATACACAGTAATCATATCCCCACGCAAGCGCCTTTTCTCCAGCGTACATAATTGTAACTTTTCCAGTCTCTCTTCATATTCAAGCTCCCCCAATCCCCTTATTAATTTAGTTGCCCTTCTCTGAACCCTTTCCATTTCAAAGATGTCCTTTTTGTACACAGGATTCCAAAATTGCACAGCATATTCCAAATGAGGCCTTACTAATGCTTTGTAAAGAGGGAGAATTACATTTTCCTCCCTTGAATCCATACCTCTCTTTATACAAGACAATACCATGCTGGCTCTGGCTGTTGCCGCCTGGCACTGCTTGCTACCTTTAAGTTTGTTATCCACCAAAACTCCAGGATCCCTTTCCAACAGGGATTCACTTAACACAGAGCGATTTATAGTATAAGTAGCACAAGTATTTTTAAGTCCAAAATGCATCACCTTACATTTATCAACATTGAATTTCATCTGCCACTTAGCAGCCCAATGTGATAATCTATCTAGATCCCCTTGCAACGATTGAACATCCTCTGAAGTTTTTAATGGTCGACAAAGTTTTGTGTCGTCAGCAAACACAGAAACCTTGCTGACAATACCCACTTCCAAATCATTAATAAATAGATTAAATAGAAGCGGCCCCAACACAGAATCCTGTGGCACCCCACTTAGCACTTTAGTCCATAATGATGAAGCCCCATTAACAACTACTCTCTGCATCCTATTCATTAACCAATTTTCTATCCATGTACAAATGTGACTCCCCAGACCAACAGACCTTATCTTATACATTAGTCGCCTATGGGGGACTGTATCAAAAGCCTTTGCAAAATCCAAGTAAACTACATCTACTGCTATACCAGAGTCTAAATTTCTACTTACTTCCTCATAAAAGCCAAGCAAGTTAGTTTGACAAGATCTATTCCTCCTAAATCCATGCTGGTTACTACTTATAATGTCAGTCCTTGAAACCTACTCTAGAACATGTTCCCTTATTAAACTTTCCAGGATCTTCCCCACCACTGAAGTTAAACTTACAGGCCTGTAATTACCCGGCTGTGAACGACTACCCTTTTTGAATATTGGAATAATATCAGCCTTTTTCCAATCCAGAGGCACACCACCGGACATGAGGGAATCAGCAAAAATAAGAAACAATGGCCTAGATAAAACTGAACTTAGCTCCTTAAGTACCCGAGGATGTATTTTATCCGGTCCAGGAGATTTATTAATATTAACCTTATTTATTAATATTAATATTTATTAATATTTATTAATATATTAAGATTGCACATGTAATTTTGGTTAGAATGGAAATCACATGTGATTGCGCATCCATTTCTGTTTTGCATGCACCATGTAGTCTGGTGCAACTTCTTGTTTTCTGAAAGCAAAGCTCTTACCCCTAGCCAGAGATTCTATGTGGAACACTAGTACAGAAGAAACTAGTAGAAAACTTTATCTATTGCTAGGAACATACAGTAATGTATGTATGTATGTATGCATTTTATTTGTTATATAGCTACATATTTCACAATTATTTTTAATAAATTACAATTATTTACTTAATTCACAGAGCTTACAATCTAATCACTTTATGTACACATACAAACTATCAGTATGCCTTTATGATTGTGGGGGAAACCAGAGTGCCTGGAGGAAACACACGCAAGCACAAGGAGAACATACAAACTCCTTGCAGATGTGTCCAAGGGTGGAATCGAACTCAGGACCTCAGCACTGCAAGGCATCAGTGCTAACCACTGAGCTACCGTGCTGCCCCTGGATGGAAACAAAACAAAAGGTCTGGGGATTTGAAGTTGTTATCTTCTGGACTTCTAAAACTAGTGCCTTACTAGGTGCGACACCACTACACAACCAGAAAATCCAGGTATATTTAGAAGTTTTATCTTCTTTCTATTGCTAAGAATACAATAATAATACAAAAATGTCATACATGGTAATGTAATAAATGTCATACAGATGTCTGAAAGCTGCTTGTTACCTGTCAGTGTGAGTTTCTGGTAAATAAACTGAAGGGTACATCAAGTGGAGATGGCCAAACTTCTTAAAGTTTGTTTCGTTTCAGAACCATAGAACTTCAGTAAAAGTTCTTAAGTTCTATAGTTCAAAAACAAACCCATTAAAGTCAACGGGAGTCAAATAGTTTAACAATTTCTAATAAGATACAGTTAAAATATCAATGGTAACTTACTGTAAATGGCTCTGGGACCCGGGAACATGTCCATTAAAACTTGTTTAAACACTTTCGGGGAGATTCAATAAAAGTTCTTATCGTTTAAAATGGTGCTAATTTTGCCCCAACCAATCAGATGTTAGCTTTCAAATGTTAAATAAGATCTGATTGGTTGGGGCAAAATTAGCACCATTTTAAATGATAAGAACTTTTATTGAATAACCCTGTAACTTTTCCCATGATTGGGCAATGGTCGGGCTTCCGCATGGAGTTTTCACTACATTCCAGGGTTACCGAACACTACATTTGAGGGTTATCGCAAATTTGAAGGTTTCCGAATGATACATTTGAGAGTTATGCCGCATTTGAGGATTATCGCTACATTTGAGGGTTATCGCCAAATCACTACATTTAAGAGTTATCGCCTAACCGCCACATTCAAGGGTTACCGCTAAATATGTAGCTCTGCATTGAGTCTAATCCCTTCATTTATAAGTGTTTTATTTGCTATTCACATGAAACCATGTGAGAACACAATTCTTGTTTATATGCAATATTGTCAACTACAGTCATCATCTTTTTAAGAAAATGACTTTTTTTGCCAATAGGCAGATTTGAATATTTATATTGGATAATGTATGCTAATTAAAAAATTTTAAATGTAAAATTTTAAATGACATTCCTGTTGAAGAAGAGGCCTATGTGCTGACATCATCCCCATTTACTGCTTTGTTTGTCCAAGCATTTGCCTAGGCTATGGTCATGCCTGGGTGATGGTCTTTATTTTCATGGATCAGGGTATTTAACAGAGCAGGATGTGTCTAATAATAGTAAGGAGATTTTCTTTTACGTTAGACTACCTTGGTGAAACCATTCTTGTGAATTCTAGAGGATAATTATTGAAGTCTGGTAATTAATTCAGGAATTAGCTTTTTGTGTAGGATGCCTCCTTTGAGTTATGCTAATCAAAAGACTGACAAGCATTGATAATATTGTAAGTCAAACCAAAGTTTTTAGACCTGTCTGGTCTGCTAAACCATTGATTACAATATACTGACCTCCTTTTGGAACATTATTCTGTTACACACAGAGACAGATTAAAATACAAAAGCTTTTAACCAGATAATGTTTGTGCTAGTATGGGTGGCTATACTTGTATAGTAGTGAGTAGAAGTAAAGATTGCTTGTTATAATTTCACTCATTATTTCTAAACAGCACTATGACATCCTATCAATATCATTTCTAATAGTGATAACAACACCTTTGTGTTTTTTTCTTTCAATAAAGATTGTCTTGTCATAACACATAAATGTACATGTATTATCAATAAGTAGTTATAAAGCAAAGAAGGAAACCGTGGTCACCTGCTACAGCTGTGTGGGTCCCACACACAGCTAAAAGATAATAAGGGAACGACCCACCTGATCGGACCCCTAATCATCAACAATAAAATGATATAAATAGCAGGAATAGACAAAAAAATAAGAACTTTAATAGAGGAACGTCCTTGTGCAATCTCAGTATATAGCAGGAATAGACCAAAAAATAAGAACTCGTTTATAATCATTGTATATGGCAATCAATTCATCAAACCAAAACAAGTCTAAAATGACTCTACTGAACAATGTGTATATCTCAGTAAAACATAAAATGCAGATCCCACTGTAAAATATAAAAATAGGAGGAGATATATACATAGTTCAGTAGAGTAATTTTATACTTGTTTTGGTTTGATGTATTGATTGCCATATACAATGATTATAAACGAGTTCTTATTTTTTGGTCTATTCCTGCTATTTATATAATTGTACATGTATTATCATTACAAACCGATTAGCAAAAAAAGTTTAATATCTGCATAAATAATTAACCACAGTCTATTTAAAGCATTAAGTAGGTCTTTACAGGTTGGGTTAATATCAACTGCATGAATCTTATTAAATCTTTCTCTATTAGTCCAAGTAACAAAGTTTGAATAAAGTTATATCCAATATTTCCTGTAATATTTTCAGGTTAGTTTGACAGAAGGGCCAGTGAATGTTTATGTTCTTATGTCTCAGTGTGAAACATGTCTAGGCATTATTCATTTAAATCCAATGGCTTAAGGAAGTGTACCCTAAATAAACAATTGTACTCTTGACAGTCATTGACTATGTTGAAGTCGAAAATCTAACATTATATTCACCAGTTATAGAAAATCTAGCTCTACATGAAAGTATTTCAGATGTATTCAGTGTCTGTGGCTGCTTCATTGTAATGTTATCAGCATGTCTTCCAAATTTAATTCTTTAAAAGGTTAAAGGTAGCATTATTCCATTTCAATTGTCTTCTTTCCATCACAATTATAATAATAATAACCTGGAAGTGGCCTGAAAGATATTCGGATCTTGGTGAATAAAGTATTTTCTGAAATGCAAAGAGATTTCAAAGATCAAAAACCATTTCGCTACAACTGAAATGTGATTTATTCCATTAATATTTAATAAAATATATATAATATGTACAAAGTAAAAAAGCAATATACAATAACAACCCCCCCCCCATAAAAAAATTATTCAAAACCTACCTTGATTAAATTACATCGCATAGCATGGGGTTTCCAAGGATTTGGGGTAATTGCTTCCGGTTTTACACCTCCCCATCATGTTTGTAGGAAAAAAATATTTGCTATCATTAAAACAGATTACTCCAGATGCTCTATCCTTTAGAGATCTGTACTAGATCTCAAACTTGGATTTGGAGATCTGTGTACACCTTATGTCAACACAGTAGTTCAACCCTGTGGATTTTACTAACTTTAAGGCCCATTAGATCCCCAACCCTGTTTGAACTGTTCAAAACTTCTGGAAGACCAAATATTATTATTTGAAAAAATATTTTTGGTTCAGAAGTTGGTTGGGGTCATCAGAATATCTTATATAAAGATTAAGGCCAGAACCACACAAAACTTTTGAACCATTTTACTAGCAAATGTTCTGTCTCTAGGAAAACAATGAGTTCAGCATTATTCTACCAGCAACACTAAAAATGCAAACATGCTGCCTATCCTAAAAGTATGGACTTCAGAATAAATAAATGCACATTTGTTATATCTATCTTTACATTTCTTACAATATCTTAAATTTCAGAAACTTTTAGCTTAAAGGGCAATTTTAATAGCGGGCACAAGATACATATTATATGAAATGGACATTTGATAAAACCAACTTGTTATAGATATCTATAAGCAGGTCAGGCTATAATATTGTATAGTATAGTAACCAACCTGCACTGGATGTGTGCAATCTCATGATTGATTTTAAATGTCAGTGCTTTTATAGTAAAAAAAATATCAGGGTTATTCAATAAATGTTCTTATCGCTATAATGGTGCTAATTTTACCCCAACCAATCAAATGTTAGCTTTCAAATGTATACTTTATACAAAAATATTAATAGGCCATAGGGTAAACTCTCTGGTGCATTGTTCACTAATAGGTCATATCAGAGGACTCATGGACATCCTTTAAGATTGGAAGAAAAGAAGTTTCATCTTCAGGTTAAGGAAAGGTTTCTTAGTGAGAACGGTTAAATTGTGTAACTGCCTTTCAGCAAATGGAGTAATGGCAAGTTCATTGAATATTATATGAATAATTGAATATTATATGAATGATTGTATGTAAGACTGAAACAATGGATCGTGATTATTCTAAAGGGATTTCTGCTGGCTCTTTTGTTGAAGTATTTTTATCAGCTATTTTGTATTGGTTTAATAATAGTTCTGCTTTAATGTTTCAAAGGGTTTTCCTAGTTTTATACAGTATGGTCAGTATTGGCATTATCTGTCTATGTAGCAGCACAATGATGAACAGTAGCTCATCTTTAGCCTCTTTGGTCAATGAGAAACATTATACATTTCACATCGACTCTCCAATATTATTAACCAACTGCCAGCACTGAATCATTATCAGTTGCATATCAGCAACTTCATTTGGCTTCACTACTTGTAGAACAATATGGACTCACAGCGCAGAGAAAAGTATTTAAAATTGGGGACAATGAAATATACTGGACTATATTAGAGATGGAGAAAAAATATGAACTGTCCAAATAGGCTCCGACTTGATAGTAGGAGACCGGTTGGCTGCTCGGTAAGTGGAATTGAGTTGACACACACACACACACACACACCAAAAAAAAAAATCTTTTGCAGAAAGATATAACTTTTACCATTGGGGTTTTCTTTTTATGGATATTGTACTTATTGTATTATTCCACTTTAGTGACAGGACATCCTTTACTTACCCTGACCTCACTATTATCCTGGGAAAATTGAATTGGAATTCTTCGCTCTAATAACGGTTTATCTTTCCTTGTGATGTTAGCTTGGCAATAGCTTATTGTATTTCTCTGGGTCACCACAGAGAATAGTTAGACTGCTGAAAGGCTGAGTCACAATGAATGCAGGATTGCAGTGTAAGCGAAATCCATTTGCAATCAGTTCTATTAACCAAGAGCGTCTTGTAATTATCATGTGACCTGATATCCCTGTTTTCGTAGAGGCTATTTCTAGGAGCTTGTTTCATTAGCTGAACTGAAACGTGCCTTACTTCCACACTGTTGGGAGAGGTTAAATATAGACATACGTCAATGTGGTATAAACCTTTTACCTTACGTTTGATGTCTAAAAGCAATTGAAGTAAGGAAAAAACACTGTGTAAAAGGCACATACAATTTTTAAGACAAGATGCAATATTCTATGTATATTCTGCTATTTTTGTAGTTGAAAGAACAAATGATAGTAGAGATCAGTGTGTGGATGTGTTGCAGTGAATTTAATTAAGCTTGCCCACATTTAAGAAGCACTGCAAATGATCAGTGTATTTGAGTTTCCTCTGCAAAGAAAAGAATGTAGTTAATAAGGTCCACCAGCAGATGGCAATGTTCCCCTGAGAACCGCAAAATGATTTGAAATTCTGTGTAACAATCAAAGGCATTTGCTCTTGTCCTCAAAGGATATCAAGGGCTGATTAAATTGAAACAACTACTTTCTAAAAAAAAAAATGCTGATTTGCAGACATTAATAAATAAGCAGTGCATGTTTCTGTTCCAAACAACCGCTAAGCTGAAAACAGTATGACAACTGAAAAAAGTGTTACTTGTTAGATGAGATCTGAACACAAAATGAACATGTCCTATAATTAATCAAAATAGCTTATGCTAGAAATTATTTTGTGAAACTGCTCCAAGTATCTGTTTCAGGGGCAAATTTTTCAATACATTCATGGAGATGTAATAAAAGTTCTTATTGTTAAAAATGGTGCTAATTGTGCCCCAACCAATCAGATGTTAGCTTTCAAATGTTAAATAAGATCTAATTGGTTGGGGCAAAATTAGCACCATTTTAAACGATAAGAACTTTTATTACATCTCACTGATTGTTTTTAAAAAGTTGGTTTTATTCCTATTGTAAACAATACCAGAATTGCAGAGCAGGCAAAATCTATGTACAAATTGATCAATGCATAAAAGGATTTACCAGCTGTGTTTACTAATTGTTGATCTAAGGTGTTCTAGTTGGACAACTTGTGTGATGGAGCAGGCTAGAATTTCAAAGTGTTGTGGTTTATGTCAAATGGGCTTCCTGTTGTGCTCATCTGAATGTCACTAATAAGGATACTTGTAGACAGCTTGACTTCTGTAGTTGTGTATCACCCCCTGATGATTCTCCTCTGTCACCTGGGCTATATCATGTTGCATGATAAAAAGAATTGACTTCATGTACTCATATAGTGCTGCCAATTAAAATTATTCCAGATAAAGCAGAACTGGTTCCTTATACTGTTGAGTTCTTTCTTGTTTTTTTTTCCCAGGGAAGCAGGATTTTATCAAAAAATTGGAAAATTCATAATAAGTAGTGAAATGGTTGTTAGACTGTCATTAGATGGATGACTTAAAGGAGAACTAAACTTAAATTTTTAAAAACCTAATGTGAAAGCTTTTCTCCCCAGAACACCTATACATTGTAAGATTCTTCTCTAGCAAGTTGCATTTAGTACATGTGAGAAATACATTCTGTAAAGAAGAAGGCTTCCATGTTGTTGCCAGTACAACCCACAGCCCATGTAGTCATCAAAGAGCCACATCCCCTGACCCCAGTATTCACTGTCTCTATGTTTTCTATACAGATGTCTTCACACCGATATGGAATCCCTGATAATACTTTGAAAGCTGCTTGTTACCCTGCAATTTATTTACCAGTCAGTGTGAGTTGCTGGTAAATAAACTGCAGGGTAACCCCTAGTACTCACAGGTTATTTTCATAAATCACCCAATGGCCACAGCAAAGGGAGAGATGAGACACAGCTTGTTGTATGTTTGTGAATGTGCTCTGTCTATTGGGCCAATGTTGTCTGGAGACTTTAGTTCCCCTTTAAAGTTTATCAAAGTGCAACTTTCAATAACCCATTTAGATGTTGTATGAGGCACGAGTTAGACAGTCAGAATTCAGGGTTCATGGTTCTCAGCCTTACAACCTGTGGTCTTTAGGTTGAAATGAATATTGAGTTTATAATAAAGTGGTACACAATTATGATACAAATATATACAATGAAGCAACAAATTAACTGGTTACTAAGCATCTATTTCTTTGCACAAATTTCTGGTTAGAGCCAGCATTTGCTCTACTGTTTATTCAGTATTTCATTTCCAATGCCTTTTATATAGGGTCCAGCACCATCTCAAAAATCAAAATGTCCACTGTTCCCAAAGCCTTTCCAGCATTCAATCAAAGACTTGATACCATTTCTATCAACACAGGATGAGAGTATTTTCCTCATAATAGAGTTTTTAGATTAGTCAGCATTAATGCAGTTTAAATGCAATTGGTTTGTAATCAGTGCAGCCCTGCTAACTACATTTTTTAAGAGCGTTCTACAATCAGCAGGTGATCTGGAAACCCTTCCCCATATGTGTATTGTATTTGTAATTTTATATATAAAGCTCCACTTGGGTACGCAGAGCTTTACATGACAAACAAGGGGATAGGTGCAAGCTATTATACAGATAAAAGGCTTATTACCACCCCCACCCTCCAACAGAAATTTTGACTGATTTTTCAGCATTTTTTCTGCCACCAAGTGCAGCCAAAATTGAGTACAGAGAAAATAATTTTGGTCTCTTTATAAACAGTGTTAAACAAAATACAGAAAAATTATTTCACTGCTTAATAAATGTTGGGTCATGCTAATTTGTAAGTATGGTATATCTGTATTTTAGCAATGTATGAAATGTTGAGTGGATAATAAGCGCTAGTAAAATACTTCATGGTATTCTTTTAGATTAATGTTCTTTTGAAATACTGTACCGTGTGTTGTATTTTTCTCAATTGCAAAATGAAGATACCATGCAAGAAAAGCATGGTATTGTTATGTATTGTTTATAAATATGCATTTGGTGTAACAGATGAAAGAAATTAATTAGTAGAAAGAGAAATCCCTTGTTTATTTAAACATTTTTTCCTGCTAAAAGAGAAAAATGCCTAATAGTTACAGATTCATTTTTTTCAGGTGTAATATGCCTTTTCGTATATCTCCCCTTTTGGGTAAGAATTGTACACATTATGTTAGATATGATGCAGCTTGCTGTGATTTTCTTTATTTACCTTTTGCTTTTTTTACCCCTAGCCCTTTTACAAATACCTCATTTAAATCTAAACTTATCCATCTAACTTTTATAATCATAAACTTGCTAGTAGAAGTCAGCAGAACTTGCTAAAGGCCCCCCCCCCCCCCCCGAGTTTGGGGGCTGGGCCCCTGAGTCCCTCCGTGCAGCCTCTTTAAACAGATCGCACGTAAGAAGAAAACCGGACCCGAACTTCCTGGAAGTTCGGGTCCGGCCTTTTAAACAACTGATCACGCGTAAGTTTTCTTCTTACGCGTGATCGGCTGCATATAGAGGCTGGATTATGGGCTTGTGGCAGGCCCTACTACCGTCCAGGGTGGCGGGGGCGGTAGTTACGTCACTACATACAATACTTTGCTAGCTTGTCTTCTTACTGGCTCCCAATAAACCTGCAGCCATTTTGATCACTGTGTAAGTTTGATGACTAACAATCTGATTCTGATGGCTTAGTGTACAGTGCTGTGAATAACCCATTTTAATTCCATTATTTTCTTAGCTCCTGGGTTGGGGTCAAGTTAGTGTCCGTTATGGTGTTTAACTAACTATATTTGTTCTTTTGAGGGTCAACTTTTGGTAGCAAGTCCAAGAAAGAAATTCTCAACATCCTCCATCAGCAGAACCAACTAATGCTCCAGCCATTAGATCACCAGCTCCACCACCAGGTATGCTATGTTACAGCGTTCATAGTTCATTTCAGCTGATCGTGCTTTAAAAACAGCTGATTACAGATTTTCTTGGGAGTGTGGGTTGTGTGTCAGGGGCCTGGGCCTCTGCAGTTACGCTAAGTACATAGCCAAGATACCAAAGGAGTGGCTTCAGGACAACTCTGTGATTGTCCTTGAGTGACCTAGCCAGAGTCCAGACTTGAATCCAGTTGAACATCTCTGGAGAGATCTTAAAATGGCTGTGCACCGACACTTCCCGTCCAACCTGATGGAACTAGAGAGGTGCTGCAAAGAGAAATGGGCAAAGGATAGGTGTGCCAAGCTTGTTGTATCATATACAAAAAGACTGGAGGCTGTAATTGCTGCCAAAGGTGCATCGACAAAGTATTAAGCAAAGGCAGTGAATACTTATGTACATTTGATTTCTCTTTTTTTTTAAATTGAATTAATTAGCCAAAAACCTCCAATGAACTTTTTTCACATTTCCATTATGGGGTGTTATGTGGAGAATTATGAGAAAAAAAAAAAATTAATACATCTGGAATAACGCTGTAACATAACAAAATGTGGAAAAAGGGATCAGCTGTGAATACTTTTTGGATGCACCGTGCCTTTTTGCTATGCAGTGGTTAAAGAATCATTAAATATTTTGTTAATGAATGCAAAATTGTCTGAACCCAGAAAGTGAATAATAATTTGGTGGATAGGTGTAATGAAAGCCAAAAATCAGAGTCAAGCTGATCAGTTTGCCAAAGCAGGCGTAAGAGACTGATGCTGGATATAGGTGAACTGGAGCTGAGTACAAAAATATCAGAATACTGGAGCTGGATACAGATAGCTTTTTTCAAGCACTACCGGTATCTGTATTTTTACCACCGTCATCAAAAGAACGCAAAATACAAAATTTGTGTAATTTAAAATTACCACATTTGTATTTTGTGAGGTATTTGATATTTTTAAGTAACGTCCTAGAATGTTAAACTCGTACACATGTACGATTGGACACCCAAAAAACACAGCTAAAAGGGAGGGGGGGGGGGGGGATCCTTCCTCACTCCAAACAGCAATCGGAAAGTATCCCTGGATCAACCAGAACTACAGTATATATATTAATACCAGTAATTCTCAATACTTTTTAGTTTTAGAAACTCATCCAGATCACTTTTAAAGCTATGAACTTGCCATTACCACATCTGCTGGAAGACAGTTCCACAGTTTCACCGTTCTCACTGTAAAGAAACCTCTCCTAACCTGAAGATGAAACTTCTTTTCTTCTAATCTCAAAGGTTAAATCTTTAGGGTTAGGTCCCATTATGTGCGTTGTGTTTTCCATGCATTTTGTGAATCTCAATATAATTTAGAATATAATGGAAATTGCAAGAATCAGTTCCCACTATATAATTTACAGTCCGAATCAATGTGGTCCGTTTTTTATACACATTTGGTCACAACTTTTTGGTCCATGTGTGTCAGAATTGCACTTTAATAATAATCTATGGAACGCAAAAAAAAGCAGATACACATGGACAAACTTATTTTTTGCGGGGTTTTTTGTCTTTTCTCCAGTATTTCCTGTGATTTTCCAAAAAATGCACACGGGGACAAATAGACCAGAAACGCGGACACACGGGGACAAAATGCATAGAAAATCCTGCAAATGGACCAGAACATGGCCAAAACGCACTCAATACGGACAAAGTGGGACCTAGACCTTAACAAACGTTATCATGATATAACAATCGATATCCTAAATTTACCCTAGGTAGTGTAAATTTATGCCCGTTGTCATAATTTAGCGCCAATTCCTTATTTAGTGTTCCTAAGGGCTTTTACTCTTCTTACTTTAGAAGCAAAAAGTATACATTTTTTTCTATTCAGGAAATGTTCCTAACATGTAATAATACCATGTGATACCATGTTCCTTTACATCACTGAAAAGCTTCAGTCATTTTAGACTACATTGTTGCAAAATTCCATGTGGCACTGATATTTTGTGTTGAATATGGTCCAATAATGTCAATCATTTCCCAGTTGTTGGAATTGTTGTTGTGTGAAATCTGCAATACTGCGTCTATATGACCATATTTGTATTTATTAATTAGGATAATGCAACACTATGAGGAAGATCCTAAGCATGTTTGTCATAAACTCTTTTCAAAAAATTACTATCCTGACTGTTGAAGATATAAAATGCACATCACTCCCACTACAGCAGGCAAAAAAAATGAAAAAAAATATTAATGGGTATCTCCACTCATAAAAACAACTTTTCTTCTATTGATCTATCATAGAAGGATTTCCATGTACCTGTAATGTCAGCCTCCATGCTTCTCTCCTCTCCAAGTTATTTACCTTTGTAATTCGGAACGTTGTGCAGGACATAGCTCTGCCCATTATGCACTCCCACCCGCAAGTGCACTAGCACTCCATGCGCAGTAAGTCTGGTGCTCAGTCGGGCACAGAAAGGAAATGGGAATGTAAGGGTTACGTTCCCATGGCAACTAGCGATGTGCCGGCACTCATGCGTCTGGGGAACACATGAAAGTTGTTCTGGCGCTGGCTGCTTTACACTCCCAACCCCCTTGCACCAGCTTTTACCTTCACCCCCTGAACACTATCGTGCAGAGGTAGGGAGTGAAGGTTTTTTTTGCAATAAGAGTCATGGCTTGCATGTGACTGATAACATATCCAGCACAAGAATAGACACGCCCACAGGAACGAGTACAATTTTCCTAGGCTGCTGCAGAGACTCAGAGGATAATTTTTATTTAAAATATTTTTTTTTTTTAAGTTTTCATGACTGGAGATACCCTTTAAGACTAGCTGAGAGATGGGTAACATTATTATTACTAACATTGCCCATTTTAAACACAAATTGTGTTACTGTATGTCTGTAAATAGCTCCACTTAAATGTAGATTGCTTAATTTGCTAAAGGACTGTGAAATTTTGGTTTGAAAAAATGATGGTGAGCTGTTAATATAGTTGCCTCCGTTGAGCACGTATAAGCTCCTAAGGATCTTGCATTTATTTAAGGCAGTAATAACCCAGAAAGAGGATGGTGAATTGCAGGGTGAGCATCTCAGTCCTGGAACACCAAAGAGGTAAACTTCCACATAATAAAAAAATACGTAAGGAGGTGCAATATCGTTTTAAAAATCATGCTGAACTTTTATAAATTGCAGGTTGTCTCCCATGCACAGATGGGTTAAGCTAAGAATGAGCTAAGCTGCAATAACTCTGCTCATTTGGCTCACAATATCATGCCAAATTGGCTTATATTTTATCCCTTTCATTTAGTGGCAGCTAGAGATGGCCATACTTTGCAAAAATTCGTTCCATTTTTGGATTTTTAAACTTTTGAAAAAAAATATAAAAAAATCCAAAATCGGACCAATTAAAGTGAATGGGGGCAAAAAAATCCCCAAAAGTTTGATTAAAATAAAAGTATATATATGGCAATGACTTGGCTCTGGGACCTGGGTAATAGTCTGGGGAACATATCCAAATAGCTTAAACACCTTATTTCACAAGCACGATACATTCGAGTTTCTGCATTCCACATATAATTATCCCATATTTGAGGGTTCGCAGATTTGGGGCACCTTCTATATATGAATTGAGGATTCACAAATTCAGTATTTCTCCCATGTATACAGAATCGCGGGTTAACTTCTATGTAAACCTCCTATATACGCTATCGAGGGTTCACGATCATTTCCACTAATTAGATAAATTCCAAAAATCACCAAAGGGATAAGGTTTGTGAGGACATGGTTTTAATAGTGGTGGGGAACTTGCACTTTATTTTTTTTTTTTAAATTTAAGGAGGTGCAATATTGTTTAAAAAAATCATGCTAAACTTTTATAAATTGCAGGTTCAACACCAATTGCCCGCCATGTGATGATGGGTTGAGTTTAGATTGCGAGATCACAAAAACAATCTGAGCTAAGCTGCAATAACTCTACTCACTCGGCTCACAATATCATGCCAAATTGGCTTAAAGGATAAGTATGCTGTACAAGAAAGTTAAGTTTAGTTGGAAGCTGCAGCTTTGAAAAAAACTTTTGCCATTATTTTTTTCTATGCTCCTCCAGAGCCTACCTTTCCTGCATTAAAGTTGCTGACATTTTGAATCTGTATAGTTGAATGTATAGCTCCGCCCTTTCGAGATTTCCTGGTTCCCCCATCTTCATTAGTCGCAAAAGGTAATCTCCGCGCGTGCATGACGTCAGTACATGCACGGACATGTGCGCGTGTGACATCATCTCACCAAGCCATGCTTGTGCACGGCGAGATGTCAGACCACTTTTAATTCCAATTATGCATTTTAGTATGCTGACAATACTACAGTTGTAGGATTGATAACCAACAATGATAGGGAAGAAATTAGAACACTAGTGGCTTGGTGTTTAATAAATAAGTTAATAATTACAAATCCTACAGTGATTATTGACTTTTAATATGTTATTCAGGGACCCCCAAAAGCTAGGTTATGATTTACTTAAAACTTAGGGGAGAAAGCAGAACTAAACTTTAATTTATTTAATCCTAATGTGAAAGCTTTTCTCCTCAGAACACCTATACATTGAAAAGTTCTTCTCTAGTAAGTTGCGTTTAGTATATGTAAGTAATAGATTCAACAAGGAGGCTTCCATGTTGTTGCCAGTACAACTCATAGCACATGTTGGCTTCAAAGAGCCACGCCCCCTGACCCCAGGATTAAGTCTCTATGAATAGAGTTTCTAACTTATGTTTCTAGTGAAAGATAAAGTTTCTAATTGTGCCTGAATTCATTGTTGAGGTGCTGGTGGCGCACTATCAGGGAGATTCAATAAAAGGTCTTATCATGTAAAATGGTGCTAATCTTGCCCCAACCAATCAGATCTTATTTAACATTTGAAAACTAACATGTGATTGGTTGGGGCAAAATTAGCACCATTTTAAACGATAAGAACTTTTATTGAATAACCCTGTATGTATTCACAGCCCAAGAAGTCACATGTTTTATTTATGAAACAATGCAACATAGTTCACTGCCTGAGTTTATTCCTTTTTGTTGTTTGTTGGTTTCCATCGTGTTTCTAGAAAAATATAAACAGGGTTATTCAATAAAAGTTCTTATCGTTTAAAATGGTGCTAATTTTGCCCCAACCAATTAGATCTTATGTAACATTTGAAAGCTAAAATCTGATTGGTTGGGGCAAAATTAGCACCATTTTAAACGATAAGAACTTTTATTGAATAACCCTGAAAGTTTCTATGTATGTGCAAACTTTATATATAGCAGCTCTGTTTTTTATTTACCAACCAGCAATGTAAAATAGTGTTACTCAAATGTACTTGGTGGTGGCGAGCTGCTAAAGTGCTGGGTTTGGATACAAACAGACCATTGGGACACAGGTTCAATCCCCCATTTAATGATATCCCCCCTGTGGCATAGAGGTAGAAAGCTATCTTTTTAGCAAGACACAGTTTAGAAGGTAGCAGGTTCGATTCCTCATACTTACTTTTATTTTTAACTGAAATGTTAATATTCTCTGTCTTACATCCATGTTAGCAAAGAAACAAACCGCAAAGACTATGTTTCTTTTTTGTATGAAAAGCAAAGGATTTTATCATTGTTAGTGACAGGAGCATTTGTAATGTGTTTGCACAAAAACTGCACTAAAATTTGTGTTCTGTGTCAGAGGGAGGGATGATCTCTGAGCTGTAACATAATTGGCTGTTAACTTTAATTGGTGAATTATGGGAGCTGACCCCTAGTCCCCCCAGGTAATTTCCCTAAATTACCCAGCATCCACAGCAAAGGGAGAGGTGAGAAACAGCTTTTTGTATCTTTGTAAAAGTGCACTTCCTATTGGGGCAATGTTGTCTGGAGACTTTGTTTCTCCTTTAATTAATGTTCCCAGCCTGAGTAATACTTACAAGTTCACGATCCGCTACTGATCGTACTAATAGCTGATGCTATGGGCCATATTTATAAAGCTGCGGTATCGCTTTTTAGCGATACCGTGTCTTTAATGATCAGTATCGTAAATTTACGATCGTTAAACCAATCGGAGATTAACGATCCATTTAACGATCATAAATTTACGATACCGATCCTAAATTTATGATACCGATCATAAATCTATGATAACGAAATCGTAGATTTACAATCCCCATAGAATACCATTGTGGTAGTTTATTACCGCATGGTAATCTACGATTGAACATTCGTTCAAGATTGTTACTTACCTTCCCTCTATCCTCCGCCGTACGTCCCGGCCCTCTGCTTGCATGGAACTGCAAGCAGGGGGGCGGGACCGGCAACTGCGTCTATGATTGGCTGAGATGCAGCCAATCACGGACGCGGCTGCCGTCGGGGGAGTTTCTGCAAATAAGATTAATGTGTTTGGGGTTGGGGGAGCAATACCTATAACATATATAAAGGGTTACATGCTAGGTGGGGGGAGAAAGAAACGGATGGGAGAGGGAGGGAGGGAGAGGGAGAGGGGAGGGCTGCTCAGAGCATGCCACAAACCTCTCAGAGGAAGCCTCAGAGGTGGAATCAATTTCCCCCTCTGCTAGGCTCCTGGTGGACAGTTTTTTGGACTTTGGGGAAACTTTACAGGAGAACCATTCGGAGCTGGGATGTAAGGTAAGGATTTTATTACACTACAGAGTGGGGCCAGTAGTGGGGGAAATTATAGTTTTGGGGGTGGACATGCCCTTTAAGGTTATTTCTAATTGGGACACAGGTTTTTGTAATGTTACAATACAAAACTAGAGATGGCCGAACTTTCGAAAGTTCGGTCTGTTTTCGAACTTTTGAACTATATGGAAAGTTCGAAAACGGACCCATTAAAGTCAATGGGAGTCAAATAGTTCAAAAAGTACGAATAATTGCCACAGATTCTTGTACAAGTCATTCTGAATTGAAAAAGCCAGTTGGATGACTAGCGAAACGTCTTCAAGAACTAAACTTCAAGTCCAGTTGATCTAATTGAATACAACAGATACACCATGACCTGGATGAATGAGAACCTTCACAAGCATATGAATGAAATACAATTAAAATATCAATGGTAACTTAGTGTAAATGGATGTGGGACCTGGGAAATGGTCTGGGGAACATGTTCGAATATCCAGGACTTTCGGAAACTCGATTTTACTCTCACACATGCTACATTCGAGCTCTCGCGTTTGAACATTCGATAATTATCCCATGAATGACTTGCGGATTTGAGAATTCGATATTTACTCGCATATAGGTATAATAGACATTTTACTCGGGGATTCGATAATTCTGTATTTACTCTCATATTGTATTTTACTTGCATATTCACACGCCACAAACGTTCCAGGTGGGGAGTCCTGTCTAATCCTGCTATGGCTTCAATAAAGTAATGTATTCTTTATAATATACCATCGTTAACAGTGTGATTTGTGAACACCAGTGTGCGGTGATACCTGTGGTTGGAGAGTGCAGTTTCATGGTTGATAAATGGACAAGCGAAGGGTCTGGGGCAGGCTGCACCTGGACCACGCAGATGGATGGGTGAGTCGTTTTTTGGTTCACATTTTGACCAGCTAAGATCTACCAAATGGCATAGCTTCTTCATTTCCAAATAAGCGGAGGGTGTAGCGAAGGGTCCGGGGCAGAGGCACCCGGACCACTTGTATATAAAAGTAAGCCAGTCTCAAATGTCTGTATGGACCGGAAATAAGAATTTTGGATATTCATGTTGTGTATAGGGAAGTGTTGTGGAGTGCATGCGATCACCATTTTTTTGTCTGTATTGCATGCGCTCTGCTAGGGTCCGATTGTGGAAGCGCAACACCCATATCAATGCAGCTTGGATTACATTTCTAAGGGCTAGGCCACACAAGCACGTTTTTCAGGCGATTGTAATTTTCCAATTGTATTGAAATCACAGTAACGCACCAAAATCTTTCGATTTTGGGTGTGTTGCGATTCATGCAATGTGTCAGCAATTTGGTAACGCATGCGTTTTTGTGCAATCGCATGTGTTTTCATAATGACAATGGACAAATCACAAGCGCAAACGCATGTAAAATCGGGTGCGATTCAGGTGCGTTGCAGTGTGGCCGTGCCCTAAATGTACATTTCAGCCATACACACACTAATCTAAATGGTAGAGTGCAGAAATAAACACATACAGAGACAGTCTTGCAGAAATGCTCACCAATATAAAGGGTTAACAAGTTGCTTCCTAAATACATATGAAAAGGGTTAACACCTTCCCCCACTCTGTTTGAGCAGGAAAACCAGCTAATAATATTCACTGCTATCTCTGATGATTGGCTGGGAAACACTGGCAGATGGGGACTCTGAGTTCAACTGTTACATGCGGCTTAGCATAAGGGGAGTGGTAAACCAACACAAGGTAGCTAGTTAGCATGTGCAGAATAAATTTTTGTACCTGGACCACCAGGAAGAGGCAATACTAGAAGCCAGCTGTGACATCATAGATTGCCAGTACTCAGAAATGGTCTATAAATGATTTCTACAGTAAGAAGCTGAATTCAGAGGTGAGAGACAAATGGTTTTACTAATTGACAGGTATAGAGTCTGTGGAGCTGCCTTTGTATTTTGGGTTTAGTTCTCCTTTAAATGTTGGAAACATCTTACAGTTACAGCTTTACAATATATCCTGACTGGATTTTGAGATCTGCTTCTTTATTTCTGTTATGCTACTATTGGTTTATCTTGATTTAGACACTTTGCCTAGTTATAGGTCTCATTATATTTAGCTTTGCCATCTAAAGCTTCTTAAATACTGTATGCGCGATCGTTGGGTCCAATTTGCCTGGTGGATCATTAATATGGGCCTAACCGAACATCTGTTTCATGGCCATACACGGCACAATTGTAGCCCGAAACAGGCACTCATATACATTGTGCGTTGTGGGTAAGCCTCCTGATCCCACATGTGTAATCCTTTTAAGGACCACTGTGGTATTAAATGGGTGATACCATGAGGTAGCAATATACTGCATGATATCAGTATGTAATATGGTGATAAATGTACGACCATTGAGCAACAGAAGGATGTTATTGTAAACTACCAATTGTTATTGGTAAAAATAGACAACAGTTATAAATGTATAACTGAGCATCTTAGGCTATTTCTGTTTAAAACCTTTATTCCTGTTCATATATGGCCTTATATGTATTACTAGCCTGGGTTTTGGCTACTGACTTGTCTTGACCTTGTACTACCTGCTGTTTTTCCTATGGCCTTCATTTTGAACTGTTCTCACCTGCCCAGTGTAACTAGAAAGGGTAAATGTGCACATCCCTATCCCTACTGTGCTCCTTTTGTGATTTGCCCTTTCCAGCCTGTTGTAGTGGTTATAAACTAGAGAGCTCTTCCAACCTTTTCCCAGTATTTATGGAACCAAATGTGCCACTAGTGAATGTACCCAAAGTGTTAGATTTTTTAGTGGTTTGATTTTTTAGGTTTCAGTTCAGGTTTTTTTTAAGTAAATCATTACTTTAACATTTTGGAAAGGACAGAGAAAGAGGAGGGACAGAGAACTTACTGAGCATGTGCAACTATGTAAAAGTGTTCAAGAAAAAATTTGGTAGGAGGGCTGTTAAATTCAGAAACAAGTGCAGAGTAATTTTTTACATTGTATCTTTCCCATCTATGAGCAACAGAAGGACAACAAAATGCTAAAATTAACTTTAACTAGACTTATTGTTAAATCGCATGTCCACCCCCAAACTAAAATTTAACCCACTACTGGTCCCACCTTACCTTACCTTACATCTCTGCTACTTATGGTTCTCCTGCAGTGTCTGTCCAAATTCCAGGAAACTGAAGAGTAGGAGCTGTCTTCTTGTAAGAAAGGTTTCTGCCTCCTCCTTGTTCTCTGAGAGAACAGTGGCATGCACAGGGTAGTCCTTCCCACCGTCCCTTTTTCCGTCTAGACCATTCCCTGGCCGCCCCTCACCTAGCTTAAAATGTTTTATATATAATATAGGGCATCCATTCCCACCCCCAAATGCTATATTAGATTGCTAAAAAAAGAATCCAAACTATACTTACAACCCTTTGCTCCCATGGCGTTCTCTATTGCCGGTAGTGATTTTCTGAAAGGCAGCCATGGACAGCCATGGCTGCCAGTCCGGCCTATTTGCAAGTTCCGTCAAACAGAGGGCCGGATCAGAGCGCCACAGAAGTGAGGGGCTGTAAGTTTAGTTCTGCCTCTTTTTTCAAGTATCTAATATAGCGTTTGGGGGTGGGGAGGGATGCCCTACATTTTATTAAAAAAATATATGGAGGGTGGAGATACCCTTTAATCACTATATTTTAAAAAGACTTATTTTATCTGCAGTCTGATTTTGAATCATAGAAATTTTTTTTAGGCTCTCCTCGGAATCATGAGAAGCCCAATAAAAGTGACTGGGGTGACATTAAGAGAGTGATCTGGCTCCACAGGAAAGTGAGTAAAAGTAAAGAAACACAATTCAATACTTGATCATAGTCCAAGTCTGACTCAGGAAGTCAGCTCAACTAAATTTAAAGGGTGTCTCCACCAATAAAAAGCACTTAGCTTTTTTCCCTTTATTGAATGGAAATTGGAGGTAATGGAGCTTCGTCTTACCTCCCATTCTTAAACATTTAGATAGTAGCAGGCAGGGAAGACGAAGAACCCCCACGATCACACACCAGCTCTGCTTTTCTGAAGCATGCGCATACATTGTAAAGGCGAGTCAGAGGTCGATTTCCCTTACTGCTCCTGTCTAAATAATTTAAAAATGTGACTACAAGCTGCTGAAAGAAGAAAGTGTTCAAAAAGTTATATTGCTGAAGCATTCCAACAATATGCTGTAACTTCTCACTAGTTTTACCTAAATATGTGATCCAGGGTTCATTTTAAAGATACAAAAGAGAGAAGGCTCGCTTTACAATGTTTAGAGACCACTGTTGCACTTTAATTGTTCTCCATCAGAATGTTAAGTTGTTTGGGCATGCTACAGTAACTTAATCAATATAATGTTCTGGAAAATATTGCTATGTTAAAGTTCTTATCGTTAAAAATGGTGCTGATTTGGCCCCAACAAGATTAGCACAATTTTTAACGATAAGAACTTTCATTGAATCTCCCTGATTGTCTTTTATTAATTACATACATTAATGATGCCGAACATTAGCATATTTGTATAAGGAACAACCGTTTAGGGTGTGCACTATTCCACAATTCACACTGCAGAAAAGTACATTATCTATAATATACTGTATATAAAGTCTTTTTAGATTTTTGTCTTACTGATGCTTTAAAAATATTTTTGAAAAGAGAGTTTTGTCACATTAGTCAAATCCTGCTTTGAAATAAAAGCATTCAGTCAAAATCATCCACAGAGAAAAGGCAGCAGGTTTAAATGTGACTATCTGCGAGGATCTGTGAAGTAGTGCTGAAAGAAGAGACTGTTTGAAAACACAAATATTTTGCCAATTATGGGTATTTTGCTGCTTTTTAAAGCAGGTCAGGAGAACTGCAGGGATTTAAATAAGAAACTGTGGTTGTCAGGTGTTATATATTTCTCTCTTCAAATTTCAAGGAAGAAAACACAATAAAATAATCTGTAATTTAAAGAAAGTGCCCAGTATAAAACAAACACAACATTCCCTGTGATTTTACAAAGTGTATAAAGCCCACAGTGCTGCAGAAGGACAATAAAGTCTTTTTGTTGGTAATGTTTTTATTGTATTGTACAGAAGAAAAGAAAAAGTAATTGTAAATGCCAGACCACGTTTTAGAAATCATCTTGTATATAAAAGAAACAATGGGAAGCACCAGAACAAATGGAAACACAGAGTTTCATGCAATAACTATTGGTGCAACAATAAGATTAACATATCAGTGTCAAACAAGCATACTGATAGAACTTTTACTTACAATTTGACCACACACTTATGTTATAAATGCAATCCAGCATCTCTGCACTTGAAAAGACCCGAATCATCTGACATTCTATTTACAGGACAGTCTAATATATGATTGAAAATTATAGAAAATCTATTTAGACAGTAAGCTCACGGGAGATGCAATATATTTTACCTTCCGCAGTCCCACAATGCAGTATTCACGTGATTTACTGTATGGTATGTTGGGCGGGGGTTACGGCTCCTTTAAAAAAAGTGCGCGCTAAAGAACTAATGCTACAGAAACTAAGAAACTGCATCGGGTGCCTGTGCCGTTACTACAATCAACGCAGGCCACAAAACCCCCACCCCCCCAAAAAAAAAGTTTAATCCATGCTAACCTAATATTACACTAAGAAGCATGGGTTTATTTCCTTTTTAGCCGATAGTGGCTTATATTACATTGCCCTGTATGGGTCCACAATTGTCTGTTATACGATCGAGTGTGAATTTTGACCTGAATATGGCACAGGTGAATTTGGAGCAACATATCTGTCCTACTATTACCCATGATTGTTTGTGAAATAAGTTGGGTGAACAAATTGATTTCCCTGTGTGTGTAAACCTTATTTAAAGCTCCAAGAAACAATACAGTTTATTAATATAGCACTGTACCAGTTTGCTAACAAAAATATTTTTGTGCTGTCCTTACAGTGGCACAAAGTGATTTTAAATAACAAATACATTTTATCTTTAGGATGGCACCAGACACAGCCCTGCACTGGAAGGAAGAAGGGATGAGGCATTTTTATTTGGGCACCGGTCCACCTCACAGTGCCACTGTTTGTGCCAATACAGGCACTCTATGGTCACCATGGGTTAGGATTTGTGCTAAAACCCTAGCTCTATCATTTTGAGCATTCCATCAGTATGTTTACATCAATATGTTTACTACTGTATAACAGGTCAAATACTGCTGCTTCTGCAGCAGGAAGGCATCCCCCCCAATATCCTCTATATATTAAATATATACTTTTATAGCATTTACCTCTATAATTTATACCTTATAACATTTGCCTCTACAAGCTTAAAGGTGATGCTCTCATTGGGTACAGAATCAGTATATAAAAAAAGAGACCATTTTCCAAAGGGAAATGAGATGGCATTCCAGCACTCTTATACTTGTAAGAGTGCTGGAATGTATGTAATGTTCATTAACATATAAAGGAAAAGAGGCTTCCACTGTTGCTGGAATTATTTTAATTTGTTGGTAAATATATGTTTTTGCCTAAAGGAGAACTAAACCCAATTTTTTATAATCTGAATCTGAACCCCCCCCTAAAAACACCAATAAGCTATAAAATCCCACTTCAGTAAATTGTATTATAGTAAATATAAGCCTGTTAAAACTGGATGAAGTATTTATGTGTAAGTGCAGTGACAGACCACACCTCCTGACCTCAGTCACATGCTCCCTTTCTTTATCTGTCCTGTAAAAGGATTGGCTAGAGATTATTAATTGGTGCGACCAACTGTAACAAGTTTGTGCCATAGCTAAGGACTGAGCATGAGCAGAACATAATAGTCGTTGACCAAACTGTGTGATACTAGAATGCTGTGAAGTAAAGCACAAACCATATGTTATTTAGGTAAATTTCCCAGCACCTGTATCAAATTGAGAGGTAAGACACAGATTACTGGTTTTATATCAAGGTGTTCTGCCTTCTGGTTCTACAGTAGCATTATTAAAACATTATTAGATGTATTTCTGGAAATTGTAAAGAGAGGAGGGTTTATAAGTAATATCTTATATTGGGAACCATGTTAAAACACTATTGAAAAGTAAAAAAAAAACTTTTCATTTTTTTAATTGAAAAGTGAAAAATAAAACAATCTATTGTTCACCCAATATAATTTCAAAAATATTTAAAATTGCTGATTTTAATACATGTAGAACAGATCCTTAGAAGTCAGGTAGGATCCCCCCATTCATACTGATTTTTCTTTATCTGTTCGGCAGGGTTTATAGGTAGGCAAAAAAGGTTGGACTACATAGAGATATCTCTTTATTCCACCTCCAATACCATGTACTGTAACTGTAAATATGTACCCTCCTATATGAAAATTCAACAGTATGGCCAAATTATATGGCTATTGCCTTATTTATAATAACATTTTCTATCACCATATAATATAAATTCGCCATTTTAATAATATATTTTCAGAGATTTCTTGTGTTTCAATTCCAGTTAACGCATTTTTTCTTAGCCTGCGATTAATTAAATGTCTTAAAATAAACATGTAGGAGGTAGATTTATGTAAACCAATGTGGAAGCACAAACAAGCTTCTGATATAGCTCAGCATATTGCAAGTAATTCATGCGTTCTGCTTTTAGCAAGTAGTTAAGGAGCTTCAGATATAAACAGCTAGAGCACTTCTGTAAATGCAACCAATAAAATATATTTTAAAATGCTTCATAAATATAAATAAATGCTGTGGTTACAGTAGCCTTCCCTGTATTGTGGGAGTCTCTCCCTCTTAAAAACAGTTGCCTTTTTGAGTTATTTTACATATCTATGCTTCAGAAAATAAAATGATACAATATATTTTTGAAATTATTTTTTAATCATACTGATATATTGTGGCAATTTTACTGGCAAGTTAAAAAGGGTTTTATTTAGGACTTCAATTAACATTGCAACATTTCCTGGCTTACATTCAGCTAACTGGCAGTTCTGATCAGATTCGCATAATAAAGGTGATTTTATGGATAGTTTGATAAAGCACTACAATATTTTATAATCTTTGATCAAATGAGTTTTGGAACAGTTTATTTTAACCTAAATAAATGGGAGCAATATTTGCTGTATCCACAATTGTATTTTTAGTGATTGATCTAAATTTTTTTTTTATAAATATGACATATAAGGTTCTAAATCTACCAGTAAATGAACTGGTATGAACCATACATATTACATATTTATATACAAAATTAATATATATTTGGATGGTTTACACTTACAGCACAGATCCTTGAGGCACAAAATATGGATGGGACAATTTCTTTCTATGAACAGGCATTTGTGATTTTGTGTAAAAATATTTTTCTTAGGTCAAAAGCTCTGTGGAGAGGAGCTGTCAAACTTATCTCCTTCCAGCTATTTTGAGTTATAACTTTCAGAAATACAGCCTGAGAGTGACTGGTTAGTAAAGCTGATAGATCTAGATAGATATGTAACTGAAAGGCTTGCATATTTGGGATTCCTGCAATATGGTAAAAATCTCTCGCCCTTCATATCACTTCCCCAATTGCTTCCAAATCCTTCTCTAGTCAGCCAAATACAAGGGGTTTGTCATCCTTAAGTGGATTGATAGCTTTATGGCAAGGGAGCTCATTCCTTATTTATCTTGTTTCAAAACGTAGAACTTTTTTTGTATCCATGTTTATTATTATGCCTTGGCCTCTAGTCTGTAGTATTTTATGTGTTGTAAAAAATACATAGCGCTGCGCACTCAAGAAGCACTGTATCAATATAAATATGTAACATGGACTAGCGTTGCACAAATGGAAAGATATTAGAAATCACCAAAAAACACACGGAACGCCCATAGACCAAGTGCTTTTACACAAATATGATTATCTCAAGATGATAATTCAACGTTTCAATAAGAAACAACTAAGCACGGTTTATAATGAGTGACTAAAAGGATTAAAAACTCCCTCCCCACACTAATGCAAAAAGCTAGACCAGTGGTTCTCAAACCTATTTAATCTGTGGCACACTTGAAATGCAAACCTTTTTTATAGCACATTTGTTTTATTAATGTTGGATATAATTTTGTAATTACCCATATTTTATATTCTATACAGTATACCGTGTATACTTGAGTATAAACCAACCCGAGTATAAACCAAGGTACCTATTTTTATCTGAAAAAAACAAGTTAACCTGATTGATTCGAGTTTAAACCAAGGGTAGAAAATATGAACAATAATACAAACTTGTAATCAACAAAAGTGATTAGAATATACCATATTATATGGAATATACTATAATAATAGCAAAATCCAGTAACCAACTATTCCTTGGCATTCCAGATGTTTCCAAACTACAACTTGGTTGCTGGGAGTTGTAGTTTCTAAACATCTGGAGTGGTAAGGTTCAACACTAATGCTCCCAACAGTACAATTTGTCATTTGGCCCCCCATAATAAAATTATACAGTTATTACCTACACACCTTAAAGGGTATGTCCATCAAAAAAGTAAGTTTGGTTTCTATCTGATTTACTGAAGTACAGGAGGTAAATGCACTATCTCTTACCTCCCGTACTTCAGTAAATCATACAGGAGAGGAAGAGACACTTACCTGTGGACCTGCTCCAGCGCCAACTTCACTGACAGTCCCACAACGCGTCCTCCCTCCTTTGCACTGTGTGCGCAAAGGACTGGAGATGCGTCGGAGGTGTTGGGGAATTTGACGCTGGAGTGGGTCAGTGAGTAAGTGTCTCCTCCTCTCCTGTAAGATTTACTGAAGAATGGGAGGTAAGAGTTACCTCCTGTACTTCAGTATATCAGATAGAAATTTTTTTGATGGACATACCCTTTAATAGCCCACCCCTAACCCCCCCCCCCAATATGCTACAATATTGATCCTTACTAGCTGAGGGCTGAGATGAGGGCTGACAGGATCATAAGGGTCGCTCCTTGGGTGCTCCTCCATCCTCTTTGTCTGGTGAGGGCTGATGATGTAAGCGGGACTTGCATAACTTACGTGCCCGACGTGCCTGCACCTCCTGACTGCTCCAGTCCCTGTTTTCTGGTCTCCTTTTCTTTGCTGCATTACTATTTAAGGAAGATACATCCTTCTCAAGTGTGGAGAATGATGGTACTTTCAAAACCTAAAAAACTTTGTTTATACTCAAGTATATACAATATATTGTTATCATATTATATTATATTTACGTATAATTATATGTAGTATAATGTAACACTACTATTCCTAACACCAAAATTTTAAAGCACACCTCTGGCTCACACACCAGTATGCTCCGGCAATCCTGAGCTAGACAGCCCTAATATTCTTACAGTAAATAGGATAATATTAAAATATCTCTGCAAGTGCATGTATTATATACATAGGAGTTTTAGTAAAATGTTTATGATGGTAAAAACAAAAAGCCTCCTAACAACATCAAAGTAACCCCACTATGGAAGGTTAGTTACCTTGACAGCATATTTCTGGCGTAAAAGGCTTTTGCATGCCCCAGACAGTGTCAGACTGATCCACAGGGTTACAGGGGAATCCCTCTGTGTGCCCACAGCCCACTCACCCAAGAAAATATTAAATTAAATTAAATGACAGTAATAAATGCATTTTAATAAATAAAAGAAGCCAGTATTAGTAAGATAGATAAGTAAATGTGTGATAATAAAGATATGAAATGTTAGGAGGGTCCCTAAACATGTCCTGGTGGGCCACTGGTCTTGGAAGAGGCCTTTTATTAATTACTTTATATTTAAGGTAGAAGATCTTCTCATAAATGGTTGGGTTGGGGTGCTACTACTGTACTACATGAAAGCTTGGACAACTTATTGAAAAACTACCTGCAAAAGAGGTCGTTTTTGTGAGAGCACTCCAAAGACTAAACTAATTTGATTAATGCACACCTCGAGACCCCATATAATGTTTTAGTACCTGTGCAAAGACATATAAACAAACTTTTTTTGTTTGCTTATTTTCTTCACAGGGTGATACTAAACAAAAACAGAATGCATAATTATCAATCCTGAGAATGGTCTATTATCTATTTCATATAATATAATTGTGCCAAAAAGGAATTCAATTTTATTTTTCAAAATGCACATGTATGAATATATCTGAAAAATTTATTTAATTACAATATGCCTTGCTCTTCACCCATAGTTCAAAGTTTTTAAGTAGTTTTAAGTAAAAAAAAAGACATACACAACACCAGGTACCAAAGGTATAAAGAAACAGAAACTAAAATCACCCTTGCACAACTGCTACATTGTTTCATAATAATGTCTTTAACAGAGAAGAATTCATCAACCTCTAAAGTATTGATGTGAATCAAATTTATATTTGAATGGATTTCCATACTAAAGTGCCTTTGAAATGCTTGAAGAATATTGTTAATCATAATAAATTTCACAGCAATAGAACCAATTGGAGAAGTTCTAATAGTTAAAATAAAATCACAACAGCATACTTGAGTTCTTTGCTTCAATATCTGCTATTCAATAGCTTTTCAAAAATGTGGAGCCTAATTCAAATAAGCAAAGAGAATAAAAAACAAAGTTTACGGAGCCTTCTTATGGTAAATTAGTTTAAAGGGAAACTATAAAATAAAATAACTCCCACCTCTGAATCTGTAATTCTGTAAGAGGTAGGAACAAGTTTACCTACCTCCTGTTCTGCTTTCATTTAAAAGTAATTAGCTTCTAAATGTTTTGCACCTTTTGCAAAAGGTTTCCTCTTCTCTACTCAATAAAAGAAGACCTAAATTAACAAAATTACACTTGCTTATATTATTATCAACAATATTTAATTTAGAACAGAAAACTTCAACCCCTTCCTAGGTGTCTAGAATTCTCCAGCTGTAAGAGCTTTTAAGTACAAAAACAATTTCAGAAAGGAATTACTTTAACAGATCTAAATTGCAATTGGAAAAAAAGAGTTCTTATTCACCAAAAAGTGATTATGCAATCACATTGGAAAAACAGGTTTGTACCAATATCATGCAATCTGTTATCAGCTTTAACTAGCCTACCTCAGTCAGAAAAAAATGAAAGAAAATATCTGATTGGCAGTTATAAGTTGATAGCACACGCAACACTTTAGCCATGAGCTACTACTCTAGCCTTATGAACCCTTAAACCTTGACTATTAAAACTTTTAACATATATGCTAAATTCTAGAAGTTAACACAGTTGAGGTCCAAGGACCACTATGCGGCCTATTTATAAAAGCATGGTTTAATACCCCAGACTTTTTTCCCCATTGTGTTCCTAGCAAAAGATAAAGATTTTACATGCATTAGTGTTAGGATAGGGGTAAGAGCTACACAGGTAAATAATGAAAGAAGCTTTTGGCGACTCCAAGGTTTATGGCAACGTACTAACATACTTGACACAGGCAACTACCCATTTTTATTGTATGTTTGGATGTTTGAATAAAGAGAACCTTTGGATTTCAACTATGTACGTTGCCATAAACCTTGGAGTGCGCCAAAAGCTTCTTTCTTCATTTACCTGTGATATTGGAACCATGTGAGGGGTTCAGGGCAGGCAGCAGCCAGACCACCGATGGGGAGCAGTGAGTTTAGGATCATTATCTAAACTGGTGTACAATAACACATGCATGTGTGAGATGACCTCTGGTTTTGACTTAGCGACTGGCCTGGGGCTATATAATACCTAAAGGTGGGGTGAGCAACTATTAGGATAGTGAAACACATTCTCCAGACACCATGTAATTGATCTGTTTCCAACTATATCTTAGGGGTAAGAGCTATGCTTTTATCAAGACAGAGTACATGTACAAGTTGCAGGTTCAATTCCCCAGACTTACTTTTGCTTTTTTTTTTATACGGTTGATAAAGCAATCAAAAATTAACCGATCATTAAAGGCACGGTATCGCTAAAAAGTGATACCGCACCTTTATGAATATGGCCCATAGTACCCACAAGTTAATTTTATAAATCACCCAACAACCTCAACAAAGTGAGAGGTGAGACACAGATTGATGTATGTTTGGGAATGTGCTCTGTCTATTGGGACAATGCTGTCTGGAGACTTTAGTTAAACAGATTTAATGTAGATGCTGCCTCTCTTCCTGGTTAGGAGGTGAAACATTACTTGCAATAACACCAGATTTTAGAGTGTTAGCATTTTAAAAGTTAAAAACACAAAAGTTTAGGTCTGCTCAGAGTTCTGGTTTCTGTTTTTCAGATGCTTTCAATTTTTTTTTACAAAACAGGAGGTTTCTTACTGCTTATTGCTATACAATACTCCCTTAGTTTTAGATAACTGAACAAAAAAAATGTAAAATTAAACATATCACAAATCCATGAAGTAAATATATGAATGAATTAAAAATCTCAAAATATACACTTTATATACCTACATTTTATATATATATTGTATGTACAATCCTTGCAGTCATGCAAAGTGCATAAAAAACAGCACCATAAAGATATTACTGAAAGTAATAATTTGAAGTAAACAACCAAAAAATAAACCGATACATTATGGAATTTAAAAAAAATATTATATCTAACCCATGCAGTGTTTTTAGTGGCAACCTCTAAAATTATGATTTCCTAGGGAGAAAAAATAAAAAAAAACTAAATTTAAACCCTACTTTTCTTTTACTGGCTTTATGGTAGCATTAAATAATATACTGCACATTTTTAAAGATATCCTTGGCTAGTCATGCATTATTAAAGATTCAATTCTTTGCATTAAAGAAGAAAAGAAGATTTGTCAATGCTACATTTTGTGTACACTTAAAGTACCCTATGAAAGTAAGTATTTTAGAATTCTACATATGGTAACACAATCCCCCCCAAAAATCCCACTATTATCTTTAAATACACAGAGATATGGTTCACACTGTCTAGAAACATAGCCATGTGGTCTGACAGCTTTGTAAGTTTAATGTCTAAACATCACACCATGCCTGAAACCATTAATTTTAGCAGACCAATCAAAAATCTTTATATATTTGTTTGCCTATTAAAGACAAGAGGGGTTTATCAGATGGCCAGATGGTAGATTATGTCATACTTCTCCTATGCTTAAAAGGCGTATCTCTAAATAGTTTTTTTTAACATAATGTAGGGCACCCCTACCCACCCCCAACTGCTATGTTAGATTGCTTAAAAAGGAACCAGAACTCTACTTACAGCCCCTTACAGCCCCTCGCTCCTGCGGCACTCTGATCCAGCCTTCTGTTTGCCAATTGGCTGCTGGAAATGCAGAGTGCTGTGGGAGCGAAGAGCTGTAAGTAGAGTTCTGATTCTTTTTTTAGCAATGTAACATAGCAGTTGGGGGGCAGCCATGGCAGGATCAGGAGAGAGGGAGGGGGGAAAGGGCTCCCCTGCGCATGTCACTATCCTTTCAGAGGACAAGGAGGATGCAGTAACCTTTCCCACAGGAAGACAGCTCATACTCTTCAGTTTGCTGGACTTTGGACAAGCATTGCAGGAGAACCATAAGGAGCAGAGATGTAAGGTAAGGATTTTTTTAAAACTACATACAGGTGCCAGTAATGGGTTGGACATGCCCTTTAAAACAAAAGCGGTGACATGTCCGTTATCTGCCCATAACCCCAACTGCTATTTGTACCTGTATATTACTTGCAATTGTAACCAGAAATGTAATGATAAGTTCCATTCCCCTCTAGCAAAGTTATCTGCCACCCTCCCTTTTTTTATAAGCTTAAGCATATGCAAACTAGGAAGCAGGTGAAACAGCAGTTAACCATTGGCTGTGTTGTCACATCCTTGATTGAGAGAAAGGGCCTTACTCTGCCAGAATGGAGGCAAAAACTATGCTTAAATATCTGGTTAGTAATGCAGATAATGTGCAAGACAATTGACCATTTTTTTTGTTTGTTTTATTTTAAGGGTGGACATGCTCAACTGATCTCTAAACAGGTCTTCATTTCGTTAAATACTAGCAAAAGGAATTCTTTGTGTTGACCCCTAACCATAATTATTCAGTTTCATTAAAATACCCAAACCTGAAGTTAAAAACTTTGTTCTATTAGAACCAAGAAGTTGTTTTATATGGCGGACCCAACATGAACATTGCAAAAACAAAAATGTCTCACCCTTGGAGAACATAATTAGAAAACATCAAAACACTTCAGTAAGAGCAGAAATTGCAATTCTTAAATATTCTTTTAAAGGAAAATATTTACATTTAATATATTCTTGGATAGTAGCAGTTTTAAAGGTAACAACAAATCTAAACATTTTAATTTATTCAGGGTTCCAAAGGGAATTCAAAATTGTATCAAAAGAATATTGTGCTTGTTAAAAAATAAAAAGGCAATCATAAGCAAGTTTTAAAATATAATAATGATTATCAGATTTTCTTCTGTAAAACCTGGAGTAAAATAAATTCTTCTATATAATCCAATAAATTCTTAAATTTGGACTTCCAATCACCACCCATCTCAAGGGACACTAGAATTCCTATTAATGTCAGCAAATGTGCTTTCAACAGGAAAATCTTTAACAAATCTTGCTATCTTCAGCTTTAGAAAAGAGCAGTTTAAATCCCAAGAGCTACATCCTGTATTGAAAATAACAGTGGAAGATACTAGTGGTAAAAAGGTAAATGAAAAGCTTGAATAGTCACTCCATGTACATAGTAACTAATTGTTCTGTAGCTTAAAGTTGCAAAATGAGAATGTTAAAGTATAATGAACACTTTGCATGGGAAGAAAACTTAAGACTTTTGTGGTTTTTAAGGGTCATGTGGCAGACAAACATCACATTTGAAAAAAAATACATCAAAGAGCCCAGGAACCTGGTTTCTAAATGACAACTAGCCATTGAAAGCTAATGGCCTTTAGAAGTTAAAATATAAAATCGAATATATATATATATATATATATATAACATTTGCCTTGAACAATTAACATAACTGTCTACCGAGGGTTTTGTTTTTATAAATAAATTACCTCAAATAATAATAAAGATATTATTCAAACAAATAAATCAGTATCTTCCATATTGTCTCCTAAAATGATTATCATAATATAGGTCTTTATAAATAAAATGATCAATTGTAAAAATTTCTTCATCCAAAAAGTTTTTCATGATAAGGCTGATTTTAGAATCTAAAAGGCTGAGTTTCTGGCAAAATGTATTATAGTGTAACCACAAGTCTATACTCTACATACTAAATGCACAGCCCCATAACCAAAGGAAACAAATAAAAAGCATTAATAATCAACTCAGTTTGCATTACTTTGCATTTCACTTAAAAGACAAAAACAATCATTTGTTTTACACTTATTCAAAAAAGACCCAACGATGTCTTCTTCCTGTTCAGGATATTTTTTTTGCTTTGATAATATATGTTGTAAGTAAAATTGAAAGAATGTTTATGTTACCCACAGTGTAATTTTGTTCAAGTCAAGTGGAAAACCATAAGCAGACAGTTTCCATAAAATGCATTCTCCAGCATGGTGGCAGATGTTTGCTTTTAGATATGGTGAAGACATTTGCTATCTTAAGTAAAGATAACTTCACGTAAATTTATAGACTCCTCTCTGAGTCATCTTAGCGATATTTCTATATGCTGGCAGACAGACCTAAATCACTTCCCATTAAGAGGAGATCGGCCGTGAGATATAGGATAGTAACAATCTACTGGATTACACCTTCCATTGGACCCTGGAGATCCTGAAGGTCCCACTGGTCCTGGAGTTCCTGGTTGACCAGGCATACCTAAAATTGAAAGATGTAATTTTCAGTGTAAAATAATGATTTACTCCTAAATATTATTCAAAGTCATCTATGTGCCATAGATAACACATTAATAAACTGTAAATAGTTAAAAATTGAGGTTGTATTATATTGAATGCCCTATATTGCCATATAAAAATGGGACAAAGAATATTAAGTACAATATATGCAACCCAATGAATCCATAAAGTGATTTATTATTTATAATTTGTTTAAAACCTTAGATGATTGTTTAAAAAGTCAAATATTAGGCAGAAGGTCCTAGAATTGTTAAATAATATATCTAGAGAAATAGTTTCTGTATATGCACCAATGAGGATTAAAATAAAAAAATGTATATGCTGTTAAATTCAATAAATTTTTGATTACATTAACTATAGTTTTTTTTTAAAGAAAAATATAATAAACGCACAGCAAATATGAGTCTAAGGAGATGCAGAGAACCATGGATGAAATGGTAAAAAACCCTGAACATTAAACATATATATCCAATGAGAAACAATTTATACTATACAAAATCAAAGCTGAAAAGTCACATCAATAACTGCAGTTGAAAGCAAATGTGGTAAAAGGTTCTTTACATTAAAAGGGAACTGTGAGGAATGTACAAAGGAAAGCCCTTATTAACATGTAAATGATCCCCCAACGAGGCATCTCCTTACTGTTGATATTTTTTGTTGGAAAGATGAGACGGAGCATGCCTGACACCGTTGAGAGGGTGACCAGAGACGTGATGTCAGATGAGGAAAAGCCAGTGATTTCCAGAATTTCAGGAAACTTCCAAGTAGAAGCATCACTGACAGATTGTTTTAAAGGTCTTTGTGTATTCTTCACAGTTACCCTTTAAGTAGATTAAAACAAATCTGCCTATTTGTCAAAAAAGGGGAAATTGTATATGCCTAAAACAAACACATGAATTCACTGTAAGTGGGCCACTCATAAATGTTTCATTTATACCCCCCACAAACAATTAATCTTTTAGTGGCATCATGTAATGAAGATACAAACAATAAAAATGTAAGTCACTTAAAATGTGTAGGTAAATATCCCTCAGAAAAAAAGCCTGAGATGAGTTTAGAGATCATAATATGCACCAAAATAAAGATATTTCTAAATCCAATTTTATAGTATATATATTCAGCTCTGTAACAGTATGTTCAGATTACCTGAAGGACCTGCTGGACCAGGACTCCCAGGAAGACCAATACCAAATTCACCTCGTTCACCTTTCTGTCCTCTTATTCCTGTTTAGAAAAAAATAACCATGTAATTAGTGGAATATATGTATCTATATTTACAGTGCCGAAACTAAGATAAAACGCTTACAAGTTTATTTCAACAAAAATAAACATATAATAATAATAATAATAAAAAAAAAAATATTAAAGCTTTTAACAAAGCAACACAAGGCAGCAGACAGTGATATAGCTTACTGGTGGAAGACAAGTTAACATCCCTTACATTGGACGCAACACTTGTCAAGATAATAATAATGCTTCTGAAAACTAACAATTCTCAAAAAAATGTAAGTAGAAAAGTATATCTGTGGTATTCAGTTAGATCAACTGGATTTTGACATTTAGTTCTTGGAAATATTATTCTAGTTATCCGACTGGCTTTCTCAATTCAGAATGATTTCTGCATGAATTTGTTGACAATAAATACCCAATTGTCTGCCATGTAAAATGCCGTTTTGACTCCTAACCCTAGGCAGTTTTGATAAAGCCTCTTATTTAGAATGCAATCAAAACCTTGCATTCAGGAGATCCCTAACACCTTGCTGTTGCATGCTGATTGGGACACATTCCAGTGTATTTATTGATTCTTTAACAGATTTTTGTAAAAGTCATTCTGAATTGAGAAAGCCAGTTGGATGACTAGTGAATTGTCTTTAGGAATTAAACTACAAGCCCAGCTGATCTAACCACATACCATGACCTGGATGAATGAGAACCTTCACAAGCAAGTAGAAAAGTAGATACAGGTACATAAAAAAACACCAGTGCTACACTTTCACCCCCTACTCCCATGTTTGAAGGCAAACTGTGCAATTCCAGAACCGGTCTTTGTGGTTAGTGACCAGTGCAAGCTTGGAAGAGATTATAAGGTTAATTCTCCCTGCTGGAAAGGGAAAAGGGCATAGGACACTATTTAATCTAAGAGACTGTTTCTTCTCTCACATCCATACATTTAGGAATGCACAGGGTTATTTAATAAAAGTACTTATCGTTACAAATGGTGTTAATTTTATCCCAACCAATCAGATCTTATTTAACAATTGAAAGCTAACATCTGATTGGGTGGGGCAGAATTAGTACCATAAGAACTTTTATTGAATCCCCCGGACAGTGTTTATTATTGTAATCACAGATAACTCATAAAAAAACCCCAATATGCAATTAAAAAAATGCAATGGTTTTTCAGATTGCCATACATACTAGTAATATAGAATTATTTTTTTGTTGCCCTTTGTTACTGTGTATGGACGCTATATTCTAAAATATATGTTGTTATATGTTCACCCAATAATTTACTGCTAAAAAGTGACCTTCTAATCCCTGCGGCCCACGCACGGAGTCTGTTCAGGTTTAGAAAACTTCTGAACATCAGTAAGCGTTACAGTGATTAAGGCCTCCATGTAAACCTTCTTTATTTCAACATGAAAAAGTAGACTTTAGGGCCTTTGGAGTGCTAGTTTACTGAACAGATGAAAAATGAATGTGAAAGGCAGTGAGTGGCCATGCGGTGCAGTCAATTCGTGTAAGTAGAACTAAAATCTACTCTGGCAGATTCCTGTCAAGCAAAGCCTGCAGCACCACTGTCTTTATTCCCAGCTTTACAGCACACCGTGAAGGGATGATGATTTTGTACTAAAGGACTAAATGCAGGACGTGCACAGCTGTTCAGAATTCTCAGATATAGTAAAATGCAGATTAGGAAGCCATATGCCATACAAGCAGGCTGTATTTAATTAATACAGTAATTTCACATTCCTGGAAATATAGAAATACTTTTGGCAGGCACCTGAATAGCCTTATAAGCAGGAGGCACCGAAATAGGTAAAAAAGAAAGCATTAAACAGGTAAAGTTCAATAAACAGATTTTGTTTTTTTGTGCAAAAATGCTTGAAAGCAATAATTAGTCTATTTGATTAGATCATTTGATTTTCAAGTGTTTAACCGTGCACACATTGTTGTTTTTCTATAAACTGTAATTCAGAGTCACTCGCTCACTTGTCAGCATTACTCATGGTTTATTGTGTGCAGGTGAATCATGCACTGTTTATATCTGGTGTGCACTGGAAAGGTAGGCGATACCATCTACAGTACTAGGAATAAAGACATAGCAGAAGGGAGATCAAGGGCATAATAGGACTTTTATTATGTTGATCATGCCAGTTTAACATCAAGTCAATAATCTTATATACTAACCTAAGTATGCATGGGCACCAGACACATATGCTCGAGCACCGCTTCACAATGTGGGAGGGATGGAGGAGGGTGAGAGTGTGGGGGGAAGGGTGAGCGCGTGAGGTGCGTGCTCCGCGGGTTTTGCTAGTGTAATCTAAAGTGTTGAGATCCTTGAGCGATTATTAGTTATTTCAAAAAATCCTCAAATGAAGAGACATTTACCAAAAATTATATTTTCTCCTACAATAATTGTATTGGAAAAATACTTTAAATAGCAACTTTAAGATATAGCAACAAGCAGCAAAATACTTGCAGGGTTATTCAATAAAAGTTCTTATCGTTTATAATGGTGCTAATTTTGCCCCAACCAATCAGATATCATTTAACATCTGAAATCTAACATCTGATTGGTTGGGGCAAAATTAGCACCATTTTAAACGATAAGAACTTTTATTGAATCTCCCTGATGATTTACAGAGCTCTCTGCATGTAGCAGGAAGAGGAATAAGACAATATGCTAAGAAGTAATGCTGCCATACACTATGGAACTTTCCTCCCAATGTTCCATTGCCTTGCACATTTTTTGTGGTCAACATTAAATGCAGGTGTATGGCCAGAATAACTACAAATGTAGATGACTTTGCTTGTTGTTACAGGCTTTACTGAAATGATTGCTTAAAAGACATCTATACTACATATTGAGGAGGATTGGGGGACAATTGAAATGAGTTCCAGGAATTTGGAAGGCAGGATTGAACATTTTTATCTTTCAATACTTCTTATTAGCAGAGCAGAAGGGTTTGGAAGATCTGTTTGTGGATTTCCATTTTCAGAACTGCTACACTTTCACTCTACTTCAGCCTATTATTTATAATAGCACCATTGGTGACATAATCTGTTAGTGCCAGATAGGACCTCCACAAATGGGTATTTCATTTCAATTTAAGAGTATTTAAAAATAAGAATGCTCAATCCTCTCATACTAAGGTACATTTTAACTTTTACCATTTGAATCAGTGGGCAGTTTCCACATATTATTATATAAAAAACCAGCAGACTGCTCCCTTCCAAAGTTATATAACAGCAGCCCAGGAATATTCCAGTGGCCTTGCTAATCTTTTTTTAACATTATATAAATGCAACAAATCCATTTCTCTTTTGAAAAACCTGGGAGGGAGTAATCATGCTATGTTCTAGTGCAATACTAGTGCAATTAAAATAGATTTGGGTTGGATTATCTCCCATATGTTTTGTTACTACAGTTTTGACTTATTAAGTAGTTATTAGTAGCCAAAATGTACATTGTTACAACATTGATGAAATACATATTTACAGGGAGATTTACCCAGAGCCCCAAGCTCTCTGGGCAAATCTCCCATAGCAGATTTATCAGAGGCTGCGTGACTCTGGGTAAATCTCACCCGCACGTAAGTATTTAATGCCAGCTTACGCGCAAGCAGCTGCACAGCCTCTGGTAAATTGGTTTGCAACGGGTGTGCGAGTGCATCTTCCGGTAAATCGGTTAGCGTGACTTTGATACATTCATCAAATATGTATTATATATAGTAGAGTAAGGTATTATTAAAGCAACAGGAGACTAATACATTTGTTTTAAATGACTGCCATGCAATAAATAAAGGCTTGATAATATACAGTAAATTAATATGTAAGTGTGGGTCTCTGTCTTCTTTAACATTTTTCAGTCAAACTTTGATGTCCCTTAAAATGCCCCATTAAAAAATGTATCACTATATTTCAACATCAAGCCTACAGTAACAGGTAAACCCCACAATGACACACAGATCCAGATTTGGTTCTTACTTATCATTATTATCCCTTCAACCATGACATAATTCTTATCAGTGGGTGATACAACACAAAACATTAACCACCATAGTAGATTAAATGTTTCCTGGCAGTTGTGAGAAAACTGTCTGAATTCTGTCAAGATGCTTTTTTAAATTTTTAAACAAATATGTGCTTAATTCTATCGACTACCGTATATACTCAAGTATAAGCCGACTCGAGTATAAGCCGAGGCACCCATTTTTGACAAAAAAATTAGAAAAGATGATTGACCCGAGTATAAGCCGAGGGTATACAGTTTCCAACCACCTATAGTAGAAAGGTATTGGGGGTTACTGTATGGCATACTGTCCCCCACCCTAATACCTTTCCACTGTAGATGTTTGGAAACTACAACTCCCAGCATGATTGGTTGCTGGGAGTTGTAGTTTCCAACCACTATAGTAAAAAGGTAATGTGGGTGTCTGCATGGCATACTGTCCCCCCAGCCCTCCCCCCAGTACCCCCAGCCCTCCCCCCAGTCCCCCCCAGCTCACTTACCCGTACCTGGTCTTCAGTCTTCCTCTCTCTGCAATCCAGAGGCAGCCGCGAGTCGGCCAGCAGTTCCATTACTGCTTCGCGGCTGCGCGATGACGTCATCCCGCCAGCGTGGTGATGACGTCATCGCGCAACCGGAAGAAATACTGGGAACGCGGCCGGACTCGCGGTGCCTCTGGATTGCAGGTAAGTTCCTTGTGACTCGAGTATAAGCCGAGTCAAGGTTTTTAGGTTAATTTTTAAACCTAAAAACCTCGGCTTATACTCGAGTATATACGGTAATTAAAGCAATAAGTAAGACATGGTTTAATAATTTCAGTAAATTCCTCGGGAATAAGCAGATTAAATATCATTTTTTTTGGAGCTGGAAACCCTATCAGATGCCTTTTATATCTGCAAGTGACCCCTATTTAATCCGTTGATGCTTTTAAAAGCTACAAAACACAACTTTAAATTCTTATCTATATGGTAAGAAAAAAAAAATGAAAGGCTTTTTTCCAGCATTTTGTTTAATTTTTTTGTAACAGAATTTTAAATTTACACAGTCTTGTGTGTATTTTCAACACCTACCTATTTAAATTATATCTGTTACTGACAGTACTTTTGTTAGGTTTGCTAAGAAAAAAATACAATTACAAGCTATTGTCAGAAGTTTTGAAAAATAAGGATTTGATTTTCGCAGTGAGTGTTTAATAATTCAAGAGAATGGGATACAGATAACAAGCAAAACTAGAAGAAAGAGAGCAGGCAAGTGTAGAAAAAGATTAATTTGTTTGGAGCGGAAACACAATTTTCTCCAAGTCTATACTATACATAGGCAGCATTTGCATAGAGAGAAACCATACTGTTTTTTTTTTTTTTTTTTTTAAATCTGACCTTGAGGGGATAAAAACATATTCAGGTTTGTTTATGTACTTTGTCACACTGCTTGCCCACATTTGCTGAGAAAATAACATTTTCACAATGCACAAAATAAAGAAACAAAAGGTAAAAAGGTATAGTAAAATAAAAAAGACATTGATCATAATCTTGCTGTTAGCACTTATGGTCATTCTGCTGCTATATACATATAGTATATGATATACAGAGAAAAAACAAACAGGGTAGGCAAATAATTAGCTTGCCCGCCCTTTCATCAGTGCCGTCATCACCCCCAGGAACCCATAATATCTAATTTTTCAGTCATCAACCCCATCAATGTTCTTTTTGCACTCAATTTCCTATTCACTGCTTTAGTCACCAGTCATTGGCCCCCACAATGTGTATCCTTAAATATAAAAACCTACACAGACATAGAAAAAAAAACAATAATCGATACTCATTCCTGAGCCCCATATGGAGTAATATCTGTGCTTCTGCATATGGTAAATACATAGGAGTTTTAGTTACAAGTTAAATGATATATGATTACAGAACTGAAAAGCCTTCCAACATAGTTGTAGATGTATAAAATATTCCATTCCTAAACATCGTTAGAACCAAAGGAGCAGATGCAAAGGAGCTTGTACAAGCTTGAGGAACGCTGTACATGTATTTTGGTGTAAAGAAACATGTTTTCTGCAAGTATGGACCACCAAACAGCTGCTTCTGGCCAATTAAATCATAATATGCCACCTTTCTATCCACAGAAATAATACATCTTATTTTGCAGTCATCAACCCCATCAAAGCCCCCTTTTGGGCTCAATCAGCTCCCCAATAATTTCCTTTTCCACAATAATTCAGTGAAAAAAATCAAACACATGTGCATTTGTGTATCACAACAAAATAGTCAAAGCTGAACAGAGCTTGGCCTGTAATGTTCAAGACAAGTGGCCCAAAATATACATATAAATAAATAAACCGTTATATCAGCTTTTCCTAATGAAACAAGTCATACATAAAAAAATACAATATTGAACATATTAAAAAGACCTCAAAATCTTTGTAGATCAGTTCTAATTCCGCACACAGAAATCCTGCTGATCTACTAAATCTATTTTTTCACATCAGCCATGGGACATCAATGTGATTATGAAAACATGTCACATGTCCCCGATACCCAATACTGCATATTCAATACCCTTTTTTTAACCTTTAAATCCCTTCACTCTACTGCACCTCCCTACTTATCTTCTCTCTTGGTCCTTTATGTTTCTGGCTGTGCCCTCCGTTCCTCACAAAAAAATCTACTCCACAAACCCCCAACCAACACTGCTTTCTCCCGCCTTAAACCAATCTCTCTTGCTGCTCCCTACCTTTGGGATTCTCCCTTCACTCTACTGCACCTCCCTACTTATCTTCTCTCTTGGTCCTTTATGTTCCTGGCTGTGCCCTCCGTTCCTCACAAGGAAATCTTCTCCACAAACCCCCAACCAACAATGCTTCCTCCCTCCTTAAACCAATCTCTCTTGCTGCTCCCTACCTTTGGAACTCTTTCCCCTCTCACCTCTCACTTTGCCAGGTGACATCCATTAATACTTTTAAATCTTTAAATCTAGACTGTTATCCTACCTTTCTGAACACAAGCACAACAAATGATTGTTAGCCATCACAAGCACTTTGTACCCATATCCCCACTTTGGGACAAAGATCTTCGGGCAGGGATTCCACATTCCTAATGTGTCAAGCCATGCTGCATATCAATTTATCCATAATTTATATATATGTGTTCTTAACAATGTATGAAATGTATTTAATTTTTATTTATCTATATAATTACTTGCACTTATCCCCTTGTTGTATACTCTTATTATTTTATAATGTACAGTGCTGCATACCCAAGTGGGGCTATATAAATAAAATTATACATACTACAACATACAACATGTCTGTAACAGGAAGTTGAAAAAAATTTTATTTAAGAAACACAAGAATACCATGTTTGTAAGCAGATTCACTCTTAAATAAATAACTTTCCAGACAACTTTTTTCTATTACGATTACTTTATTTCACAGTATTGCAGCAAGGGTAAACATTGTGTAGCTTATAAGTTAAATTGACATCAACTACATATTAATTAATATGTTTCTTAATATTTCAGTTTTAGCATTTTAATCACCGTTAGCTACAAAGAGAACAATACTGAAAAGGTACAGAAGAGGTATATTTTGTGCAAATTAGAACGGTCCCTTTTACTGACTACACAGCCAACTGTATACATTTATATGGTATAATTTCTAAGATAGCATGCGTATTTCATTTTTCCTTGTCAAATTATAACACATTCTGTCCATACACATTAGATGGCACAAAGCACCTTCAAAGAATTCATCTTTGTTAGAAAACTCAAAACGCTATCTTTGTTATGGAATACTATAGCTTTACAAACTGTCAATTCTATACAAATTCACCAAACTCACATTGTATGACATTTTTAAAATAATCTAACAAAATGCAGTTCAGAGGTCTTATCGAAAAACTCTACAGTTTGTGATAGAAACCTAGTAAAAGAAAAATAATTTTTAACACACACAGCTGCAAGCGAAATCAGACAAACAACTTCTATTTCAGATTTCAGCATTCTGATTTAAAGATTTTGGAAAAAATAATATTGTTCTTCATATCTACCGATTAGAGAGAATTCAATGTGCAGAGGGGCTAAAAGTGTGCATAGAATGGGAGTGCTTTTGGTTTAGTGGTTCGTAGAACTGATTCAAGTTACTGTTGCAGATCTCAGTATTTTGAACAGATTTAAATCTGAGGGAAGAAATATAAAATCTGCTTAAAATAATATTAAAAGAATGATTGCCTTTTTCCCAATTACCTCAGCTGTATAGACATTTAGGAAATGACAATAAATGTATAAATGAAATGGTATAATTGAAACTATTGCTTTAGTACACTACTTTAAAAAATGTGCAAAATAGCCCAATTAGTTTGCTTTACAGTGACTTTGGCAAATGTTTGCTAAACAAAATCACAAACCAGTCATCAATCAGTATAATGAAATAAGCCATTCAAATATCTATCTTGTTACCTACCAGCTTCGAGTTTTCTTTTGGCATGCAAAACACCTTATTATACACTACATACTATATTGTGAGATTTGATTTACAAATGTCTTTTAGCATTTTGTTAAGATGGGTACATACATTACAGAAGTGGCTACACACAGTTCTGAGTAATTTCCCTTTATAGGAAAGGTCCTTCGGGGCTGCCACACACTTACTGATCATTGTCTGCTCCCTATACTAAAGTACAGGGAGCCGGCAGCGACTTTTAGAAAAAAACTTTTTTGTTATTTTTTTTTTCTTTTCATTTCTTTAACAGATAACCTTTAAAGATGTTTACTGTACCGAAACCTGTATGGCCAGCACTCGAACAAAAATACCAAGATCCATGTACTCTTTAGAGCAGTGTTTCTCAGCCAGGGATCAGGGGACCCCTAGGGGTCCCTAAAAGATTGAATGCGGTCCTCAAGAGATTGACAGGAACTGTATGGATCCACCAATTTTTTCTTTATATTTATTAATGTTCTGTGTGAATTATGTGTTTGGTATATATATATATATATATATGAGCGATAAATAAAAATAAATGGGTTTCCCCCTGCAGTGAATTTGAGGGCATTTTTGAAAAAAATCTATCATTTATATTTATATAAATTGTTTGTTCTGATTATTTGATAACTGAGGAAGAAAATAATAATATATAATGCTTGTGAAGGTTCCCATTCATCCAGTTCATGGTATATCTGTTTGTATTCAGTTAGGTCAACTGGACTTAAAAGGCAAGTCCAGCCCTAAAATGAAAACTTCCATACAGGTAAATCAGCACCCAAAACCCTAAACGGTAATAGTTTGAAATCTGAAATATATAAGTCTAACCTGAAATCCTGCACAATTTCCTGTTTCCCCTGTTTCTGCTTCCTGGTTCTTCCAGTTAACAACTGTCAGTTATAGATTTGACAGTTGACATCACAACCAATGACTAAATGTTAATCTCCTGTCTGCCTCTTCTGAGCATGCCCAGGCTCAATAAATTCTCAGTACAGGTTTCTAAATTGCTTAGTTTCTATGAGACATCCAGAAGCATAGCAGGCATACAGTAATGAATTCACAAGACAAACTATGATATATCAACATATTTTAAAGAGGCCATTCTTTCTAAAATATGTTCTTATGAGGGTGGAGTTGTCCTTTAAAGTTTAGTTATTGAAAACTGAATACAACAGATAATAATATATAATCATTATTTATGTAGGGGTTCCCAGAGACGTGAAAATTGTTTCAAGGGGTCCCTACAGATAAAAAGGTTAAGAAAAACTGCTTTAGAGAGATGCACATTCCCAGTGAAACATGGACTCTGAATACCCTTTTCACATGTTAGTGTGTTTTCAGAAGCCCTTCATGATATTTACTTCAGTATAGAAGTTGTTAGAGGATCTAAAGCAGTGTTTTAATAAACTCTATTGTCTTTTTTGTGCTGCCTAAACTATACTGTGTTTATCACAATTTTTCTCTTACTTACTTACAAATTTTTATGCTTTATGAAATAAATTGTAATCACACTTTCATTAATTGGCAATCAAAACCCCTCAATTATTAGCAGGACATTTTTTAACATCTTGAAAACAAAGAAAAAAATCTCAAACCTTTTTGAATAATGTTGATTTTAAAGTTCATATTTTCTGATGCCTCATATAAAAGGAGAACTAAAATCTTGCCATATCAAAATGTCTCCCTCCTTTTTTTAAGAGGCCATGAACTTTTGCTTCTAGATGAATTAACTGACATTTGCTGCACTCAAATCTTCAGAGGCCTACAACTTCAGTTCAATATAGCAGGGTCTCTAAACATATCACTGTTTATAAAGCTTAGCACTTATTTAATTAAGTATTTATAAAAGTGTTTAGGGTCCTTGTGGTGGGGTTCTATTAGCCCCCCTTTCAGATGCAGGAGCAAAACTGCAGAGCCCCCCCATAAAGTTTCTGGCCAGGCCCCTGAAACACACCCCTCCCCAGCAGGAGACCAGATACTTTATCAAGATAAAGGAGTCGTGTTGATTCTGAAACATTGATCTAATAAAGAATTTGTGATTTAAATCTGCTGTGCGGTGGAACCTGCAATAATATAGTTGAAAAACAGCTGATTATGGTACCAATTGGCAGGCTCTATTAGTTGCCCCCCCCCCCAATTCTGTAGTTACATCGCTGTTCAGGTGATTGTATTAAACAGCTGGTAAAGTGCAAAATTAATATTTTGTGATCCTACCAGTTCCTTTTGTTTTCTTCCATGATTCCTGTTGCAGAGTGATATGATGTCAAAATTTATCATTGTGTGCATGGTAAGTATGATTAAGTGTATGTGTCCATAACCTGGTGCATATGCTGTGTCACTACAAGGCCTGCGTGTGGAGAATCTTAGCACAAAAACAAATGGCATGATGGGATGACTTTATCTCAACCCACTATCTGCCCTAACCCCGTCAGTCTCACCCTATTCTGACCTACACCTTATTTACATAGCCCCACCTACTCCAAAGCTCAAACAGGCTGCACTGTATATTGAATGGGTCCTGCGTGGTCCATGGGCCACGTTTTGTGCAGCCTTTCTATGTCTATGTCTAGAGTGACCCTATTTTATACCAAAAAAACCCACAAGCAACAATAAAACAATAGGTTTAACAATTTCAACAAATTAAAAAACAGTAGAGTGTGTGTTTTTAAAAATGCTTTTCAGGTAAAATCTTTTACACAGCTGTGAAATTTACAATTTTGAAGGAAGGGATGGAAAGTTTTGCAATTTACTGGTTCTTTAATTGACTAGAGAAACAATGTTTAGTTTAGTCAGACCAATATGAAATTTCATTATATCTAATATATAAATACTGATTTAATTTTTAAAAATTAAAGATTTAAAAATAGAACAATTCATATACATAGCATTTCGGGCTTTTCAATTTTTTTGTATTAACATCAGATTCTAAATACATTAGCATCCAGCAAATCCTGCCTGTTAGAATGTTGCTTGTAAAATTCCAGCTAATTCACGGTTAGATCAAAATCACACATATTTATGAAAACACACCATGGAGAGGTGTTTACAGATGTAAGTAAACAAGACGGTTAAAGTTCCTGAGGCAAATATAAAGGACAACTATACACTACTCACACCAACCCACCCCATTCTGGTAACTGCTAGGTCCCCACCCCAGTGGTAACCCTCAATCAGCTGTCAAACTGATTGAGGGTTACTTTTCTCACCAATTTACTCCAGCTCAGCTCTTCCCTCTGTCTGCAAGAAGACTTTTGGAAAAAAGTTCCAACCTTGGGTACATTTAATAGCAAGGAAAAGGGAGAGTTGAGGGAGGGTAAGTATACTTCTCCTTTAAATATATGGATCCACTAGCTAACAGATTATTTTATTTGTAGATATGGCGATGTTAGTTGACTAGATGGTTAAAGAATCATGATTAGTGCAATGTATGCATCTCAAATAGTGTTGCCATACTTAAGTTAATTAACTGAGGCATCAATCTGTATTCTATGTAACATGCAGAGATGCTGCCTTTAATACAATTATTCATTTACGAAAAGGTACAAAAACGTTGAATTCATCTGTAGGTCTCACGCTGGCTTTAGCTTTGAGGCTTGAACCCCTGGTTTATAGTGTACAGTATAAGGTACATCTAGTCCAGTCTCTAGATCCTCAATCTATTTAAGTCTTCATAATTCTGTTTGCTAGTGGTCACTTCACAGTTTTATGTTTCAAGCAGTTTTAGTTTGTACATTTCATTTTTCTTTCCAGTTTTTGCCTTCATACATCTTCACATTGCATTTTCTTGTCTTCATTCCACAATGACTTATTCTGGTCCCAGAGAAGACCAAGCTAACAAAAAAACATAATAAATAGGAACTGCCTAAAAAGTACCTGTTAAAAGGCCAAAGTGATTCATTATACTAAATGTAAATATATAACACTTACAATATATTGTATTATTAACTAAATGATTCAATGTATCATATACATGTAAACAATGTAAATGATTCAATGTATCATATAACATGTAAACAATATCTGAATGACCAAAATCTCATTCAAAATGTTAGATAACAGATTCTACAGAAAGTGGAACAGCAGTAAACTATATAGTGAGCAGCTCGAAACCATGAGGATAGGAGATGACATCATTAACATTTGATATGACAAGTTATACCGGTGATAGGTTAGACAAATAATTAAATTTTTTTCCCCAAATTGTAAGCTCAACCACCTAATACATAATAAGTAATCCAAAAATGTATTATAAAGGTGGACATACTGTAGCTCTCTGTTCCACCCCCCAAAAAATATCCATTGAATATATTTTTCTGCACCCCAGTTATACTCATACATTTTGGATTAGTTTTTTAAGAAGGCAGAAAAACTCAAAGTTAGAATTTTTACTATCTGTTAATTATTTAAAAGCAGCTGATTTAATGTGGGCATATGTCTAATGAAAACATATTCTATATTCTTAAGCAATAGAGCATTTAGTGAAACACAATAAGCATTGCTTGCTAGAATTAGAATTTGAAGTCTTAAATATTGTTTGTTAAATCAAAATTTTTGCTGAATAATTCGAGACACATTGTTTAATGTTTTTGATAATGAGAATCTTGGAAAACAATCTCTTTCTGATTTGTTCTGCTGAAAAGACCTTGATGTAAACAAAACAGTATAACAGCTGAGAGAGCACTCTAATGTGCTTTATTGGGGCCTTATAGCAGCTAACAGCACCCCCATGTAGCAAGAAGCTCATATGCCGCCTGTCAGAGATGCTTCTTGACGCTAGCTATGATTAATAAGGTCCACATGAGTTGTAAAAAGCCCCTATGAAGATATAGCCTAATGGTTATACACAGTATATATCAAATTCACCAATTCATTGTGCAAGGGTGGAGGCAAGAGACAATCATTTCAACAGATAAAAGTGATCATACACAATAGATTACCTTGTGGCCCTGGTGGCCCAGGATCTCCCGGTGGTCCTGGCAATCCATCTTTTCCTTGTGGACCTGGTTTACCATGACTTTGGGCTGCAAGCAAGGCAGCGGGTGACTTAAGCTGCATTAGCATATCACCCATTCTCTCTGTAGGAATGAACACACTAAGTTAGACTCAGTGACATAAATGGACACAGCCCCAGAGAAAAAGTAAAAAAAAAAACCAGTGAAAATAACTAAATCCCTACTTTATATTCAGGGGATGATGGTTAAAAGTCAGCTAAGGCATAGGATTAAAAAAAGAGAAATATGTTTAGGGCACTTTTTTTAATTGATTGTAGTGAAGTTTTTTTTTATGTCCTTACAAACTTAACATTCTGATCTGAATGGCTATTGAAACTACAGAAAGCAATGCTTCTATAGCTGAAGAAGAATTATCAAGTAGCGTTAGAACACTATGTATGGATGCAATAAGAACTACAAATATTTTATTAATGGAGAATCCCCTTGTGCTGGAAAGGAGTTTTATGGAAACAGGTATAATCTAGGTTGCTGCAATAATACAGGGTCCACAGTTGTGTAGATTATAGAAAACAAGTGTGTGGGGTGGCTGCTCATAAAATTGCTCCCCAGTGGTTTTCGCATATACAAGAAAAATTAAAGGGTATGTCCACCAATTTTTCACCAAGTTTAACTAAAGAAGGGGAGGTAAATCCTCTATTTCTTATCTCCTGTTCTTCAGCGCTGGCTTCTCACAGACAGTCTTTGATGTATTCACAGTGTACATGTGCACACAGTGCAAAGGAGCGTGGATGCGTCTCCTGCAAGTTTTACTGAAAAAAAAATTGGTGGACATAATCTTTGAAGAAATAATAAGTTAATACTAGTGAGGAACAAAACTGACGAGTTTCATTCCAACAGTGGTTCCACAGAACCTATTTTTGAAAATCTAAAAGTCTGATTCAAATGGAAATTTTTACTCACAATTTTCGAATATTCAATCACAATTTTAAAGTATTTTATTGGAATTTTTGTAAAATTCTATAAAATACATCCAGATCTGAAATGTATCGTGCATCAAAACTGTGTTTAAAGTACAGGGCACTTTCTGGCATCTAGTGTCTGTAATGTCTTTTTGCATAAATAAACCAACACATACAACTTTTGTCTGCAGCTTCTTCAGGGTTATATTAAATGTGAGGTTTTTTAAAGAAATTGAGGGTTTTGAGGTCAGTTTAACATTAAAATAAGTCCCCCAATGCATGTGAACAAATAATGCTAGTTTTAGCTCTAATTTACAGTAAGTGATTTTAGAACCTTTTATTCTTTTCAATAGAAAACAAGATGGCAGCCAGGACACAAGGTGTAGTGACATCACATCACCTGTGAACCCAGGAAAATCAACGGCAGTGTCAGAGCACTTGTAATATACTAAAAACTGTAGTGAAATATTTTGACAGACAGAAAATAGATGTCAGAAGCTGTATAGAACTTTATATGCACTGTTTTTATGCACTACACACATCAGATATGGATGTATTCATTTGAATTTCAAAGGATAACTAAACCAAATATTCTATATTATAGATTTTCAAAGCATCCCCAAGAAAACCAATAAACTGTACATTTCCACTCCAACAAATGTCATTAAAGTAAATGTAATTTCCGGAAGAACTGGATAAGCTAACTGTGTGCATGTGTACTGTCTGTCCACACCTCCTGAAATCAGTCACATGCTCCCCTGCCTAATATGGACTGTAATAGGACTGGCTAGACTACTAGTAGGCATGCCCTGTTTTAACAAGTTCCTGTAGTAGTTTAGGACTGGGTATGTGTTAAGAACACGATGCTCAGTGAAAATACTGTGCAATACTGGAATGCTGGAAAAAATAGTTGCCCTTTAATTTCAATTCTGAACTGTTGTTGTTTTTATCTTTATTATTTATAGCATTATTTTATTACTCATTTTGACCAGATGTGGTGGTTAGTGCTTTTATAGATTACCACAATGTTCAAGTAATTATATGTTTTTATCTTTTTATTATATGGAGTTTATTGATAGTTTAAACTGGCATTATTTTTTTATTTTATTTACTTTCCTTTTATTTGACAAAAGCACTGGGAAGGAATTTTGTGCATATATAAATAAACACAGGAATTTTATCTGGAAGAAGAGAAATGTAAGGCTTTCCTGTGGGAGAGTTGTCCTTGATGTCAGCATCCTGGTAATACACTTGTCTATCCTGACTGTTCCTTCAATTTTTTCCCTGTTTCCCTCTGTTTGTGGTACTATCTATCCCTTTAAGAGCACCCTAAGATAAAATAGGGTAATGAAAACATAACTAAACACTGTCTTTTATAGTGTATTCGAATGCACATATTATATGGTTTTGTATTGTAAGGTTGTGTGGGTGAGATATTGCAATACATTTGTAAGCTCCTTAGGGGTGTAGCTACCAGTGGAGCATGGGGAGCAACGGCAGGGGGGTCCGGGAGCCAAGGGAGCCACATCTTCTTATTTTTCCTATGACAGATATAGACTCCTCCCAGAAAAAACACTGTGGATGAAGCACGGATAGGGGTTCCATCATTGTTTTGCTGGGGTGGGGTGGGGGGTGCAATGATTCCTAGTTACACCACTGGCCAGATGTAAATGGATATACCGGTAATACTTGTAAAGAAATGCAGAATATGTAGCACTATATGACAAAATAATACAATACATGGCATGGCATCTGTCTGTGATTTTGGAGCAATATAACCAGTAACATTAGAATAAAAAATGTATTTTCTATGGTTTGAGTCAGTTTCATCATTTTTTTTAAAGTCACATGGCAAGAATGACATTACAATGCTCTCTTTTATATAGTTTGTTGGCTGACTGTAGTCAGGTATGAGAGCAATTGATTTCTATTAATTTACTCAAAACCAGTTTTAAGCAACATTCATTAAATCAATGCCTGGAGCAGTAATTACCTGCTATTAAAATGCTTTTAGAGATAACTGTTTAGCACTTGGCTCAGCATTATTGAGTTATTTCTTTAATGTGCTACCAGAGTTGTCAATTAGTTGCACTAAGCAATGATTTTCCATGGCTGCAAAAATGAGTAGCAATTCAAAGCTTTTAAAAATGTCTTTGTATCATAATAACTTGACCAGTTATTTTAATTGACTCTAGAGTTAAAACAGCCAATACGGAAATCATGTTGCTTTTTTAAGCCTTATATTGATGGTGAAGTACAATTGATTTTGCTAAGTTAAGGAAAACATCACCACTTTCAGATTTATACAGTTTAACGTTATCCAGATGTAATGCACATTCTTTCCTGACCCTAACCCACCTTATTGTTAGTATAATATATATATAAATGCTACACCAAAAACAGTGTTAAGCACAGTGTCATCCTATAGTTGGCAATGTTATTTCTGGGACAGAGGTAGAATACATTAAGCTTTGTTTAGACCTTACTCATAACTGTATGTGTGTCTGCACCACTACTTACAACTCTAAAATTTTGTTTTACATTCTGTGGTCTCCTATTTTTTAAAACAAAAGATAAAACTGCCTTCTGTTGTACTTTCAAAATGAGCCCTAAATCATATCTCTAAGAAATGTTTGTAAGAAATTATTGCTGGAAAGGTTCAGCAATATTACTTGCTGCTTGAATGTTTCCTGTTTTCAGCCACGAGACCAGCCTCTGCCTGCATTAATGGCCCTCTACTCTAAACTGTCAATTTTTTTTATTTGTGTGCGGGTAATTTTTGTTTTTCCCAGCATTAAGTCTTAACCGAGCATACTTCTCCCCTGGAGCAGATTGTCAGGTGATAATATGAACATTAATTGCAATATAATTTTTCACAAGCTGCAGCCAGAGATGTGATCCATGGCTTATTTTAAAGAAAAGAATGTCCACCCGCCAAATTAAAGGATAAGTGCACTGTAAAATCAAGTGATGTTCATTTGGAAGCTGCAGCTTTAAAAATACCGTTGCCATATTTTTTTTACCTATGCCCCTCCAGAGCCTAGCTTTGTGCCTTGGAAGTTGCTGTCATCTTGTTACTGGTTTGCTGAATGTTAAGCTCCGCCCCTCTGAGATTTCCTCTGCTTTCTCCTGCTTAAGCCTCAAACAGTAATGCTTGTGAGTTCCGTGCACACGCACATGCACGTAAATCTCAGAGGGGCAGAGCTTAACATTCAGGAAACCAGTAACAAGATGTCAGCAACTTTAAAGGCAAAAAGCCTTTAAAATCCTTTAAAATTTAACCCACTACTAGGTCCATTGTGTAGTCGCTGCTTCTCATGGTTCTCCTGCAGTACTTGTCCAAAGTCCAGGAAAGTGAGGAGTAGGAGCTGTCCTCCTGTCCAAAAGATTTCTGCCTCCTCCTTGTCCTCTGAGAGGACAGTGGCAAGCACAGGGGATTCCTTTCTCCCTCCCTTCCACCATCTGGATCCATCCTTTGCAACCCTTCCACCTAGCATAAATTTCTTTGGATATAATGTAGGTTAACCCTGACCACCCCCAACTGCTATATTAGTTTTGTAAAAAAAGATTTAGAACTGTATTTACAGACTCTCAGCCAATCACAGACGTTGCTGCCGGTCCGTCCCCCTGCTTGCAGTTCCGGTAAGCAGGGAGCCAGATCAGAGCACTGGGAGAATCAAGGCATGTAAGTGCAGTTCTAAAAAAACTAATATAGTGCTTGGGGTGGACAGGGGTAACCTAGATTCTAGCAAAACTTTATATTTAGACTTTACATGCCCTTTAAATATAATAAATGTGAACTGTGAATGCTGATGTTCTGATAAACTGTTGCTTTCCTTTTATACTATGCTAAATTGTCGAGAGGAATTCTGGGAATAACCAATTTTTATGGCATTTTATACAAAGTAAAACCCAGTCCTCACTGGGCCCCCCTGCAGAACTATGAAGGGGCCCCTCTCCGTGCTTCATCCACAGTGGTTTTCTGGCATAGGAAAAATAAATAGATGGGCCCCCTTGGATCCCAAGCCCCACTGTGGTTGCCCCCCTCTGCTCCCCTGGTAGTTATCCCCTGCCATAATGTTATGTAATGCTAACATAGTTCATACATTCAATTTATTTAATGCAAACCATTCCCATGCTTTATTAACAGCTTGAGTTTTCAAGTACCTGTCACATTCTTGTCAGGAACATTATTTTATTGGACCCCCAATCACTAATTTTAAACTGTTTTAAAACTAGAACCTGTCAATTTTACAACAATTTATTGAAATGGAATGTGATGGAAAAAATAAGTGAATTGTAGGATCACTTAAAAAAAACTACCAGGGCAATGTACAAGGTAATTGTGGTAATAAAAAGCTAAAGGAAACTGGTGCGAATGCTGCAACCAATTGAATATACCTATGGTATATAATTAATGGGGAAAGGTTTAGCACTGGGTTACCTTGCCACTATCTATATATCACATTGATAAAGGCTTTCAGTTCATCACACTGTATGATACTTTTTTCCTTACATCATGTGTGATATGTCATTATTTTATATATTCTGTAATAGTTCAGACAGGCAATAAAGTTTCCAATCATTTGTATTTTTGGTCTTTCATAAATCATTCTCTTTTGAATGGGAATACTATATATTTAGGTTGCAAGTCAGAAACAGAAAATGTAAATGACAGGGCTACTATACTGTAGCATACAAAAAGTAGTAGGTGCATCAAATAACTTCCATATTCCGTTTATATTTTGTAGAGAATGATACATGTTCTGTATTGCTTAGATATATTGTTTTCATATTTATTTTCCTTAAAAATGGTTTTAAACTTGAATGACATTTACAGCTAAAGGGTAGCTAATTTGTGCTTAGTTGTTTTTGGCTTTCTGGCCTTTATTTTTCCTTTCAATAGAACTACTGCAGTAGACAGTCAACACATTCAGGCTTATTAAAGTCACAATAACCTAATGTAATAAATATTAGTGCAACTGTAAGTAGGGGTTTTTGTGGTGGTTGTTGGGGTTTTGGAAAGTCACCTGCACAGTCACCGCAAATTGATTTAATATTTGCTTTGCTGTACTTTTTGCAAAGGGAAAGCTATTGAGATGTGCAATTGCAGTATTTAATCAGTGTAGGGAGCACAGTTAATAGTGATTGTTACCTTATTATTGCTAAGGCATACAGTCAATTGCCAATTATATTCAGCTTACTGGCTATTATGGTCAGTGTGTAATTAAAATTACCCAGTGAAAACAAACCAAACTTCCTAAAGCTTGGTTCCTTTATGAACTTAAGAACTTCAGTGAGAGTTTGGAAGTTTGGTAAACTGAACCGATTAAAGTCAATGGGGAGTATAGTTCGAAATGTTGGATTAAGTACTGTTAAAATAGCAATGGTAACTCACTGAAAATGTCTCTGGGTCCTGGGAAATCATCTAGGGAACACATACATATCACCAAAACTAGTTTAAATACTATCTTTCCTCACAATCGGGCAATTGTTGGACTTCTGCATTGAATTTTCGGGGTTACAGAAAATGCTACATTCAAGGTTTACCGAATGCCACATTTGAGGGTTTCCAAAGTCGAACACTACATTCAAGGGTAAACAAATGCTGCATTCAAGGGTTATGCCTGAATTTGAGGGTTACAGACATTGAACACAACATGATGAACTATGTAACCCCGACTCAACAACATATCCCACCTTTAATGTGCAATTAGTATTCAATTTAATTTATTAATTTAAAGTGTATTTGTTAATTACTGTAAATGTGAACTATACTGTTACAACTGTAACATCTACATGTTTAGTTAATACTGTTTCTTTAAGGCATAGAGGCAAGCTGGGAAAAAGGGGCAGTATCAGGAAGTAAGCTAGGGAATAGCATGGGATGAGAAAGTGTGATGTACCTGTTGCTCTGTTTGAATAAATCAAGTTCCCTCTACATTCCAAGTGTTTTCTTGCTCTTGAACAATATAACAAGGGAGACATAACAACTGGCGACGAGGATTAAAGACTTTAACCCTGTGAGTACCAGCATACTTACCATTGTGACTACCTGTACCAGTCTTCCACATACAGGACCCAGTTATACTCACTTGCCTGTCACTGTCCATCTACAGCAGACTGCACAGCTCTCATTCTACTTTCTGCACTGTTCAGTTTAACTCTATCACTGCTGCTTCAAAAGTAAAGTTAATATGGCTGAGCAACTCCACACCTTCCCCAACTTTGATTTGTCTGATACCAATAATCTTGCACAGAACTGGAAAAAATGGCTACTCCGTTTTGACAATTTCCTGGAGGCCATGGCCATCACAGAGGATAAAAGAAAGAAAGCTTTATTACTTCATTATGCTGGTTCTGCTGTTTATGACATTTACTGCACCTTACCTACAGACAGCACTACTGACTACTCAAAATGCTCTAAAGCACTAACTGAATATTTTAATCCTAAGCAAAACATCAGATATGAAAGATACAAGTTCAGAATTGCTAAACAACTACCCCAGGAGACCATGGACTCCTTTGTCACCCGTTTAAGACAATTAGCACAAAGCTGCAATTTTGCTGATGTTGATGATGAAATCACATCACAAATCATTGTATCCTGCACATCATCTAAGCTACGGCGCAAAGCTTTACAAGCAGATTGTTGCTTGCAGGATCTTCTACACATGGCACGGTCCCTGGAAATTTCTGAGACTCAAGCTGCTGCCATAGAGGAGGGCACTGATGCACAGGTGTGCAATCTTGTGCACACTAAACGCAAAACTACAGGCACTGACTGCTCAAAGATGTGCTACAGATGTGGCAAACATTTCCCTCATAATGGTGACTGTCCTGCTCTAGGACGTAAATGTACTAATTGTGGAAAACTGAATCATTTTGCAATTGTATGTAAATCTGCTCCTAAGTCATCCCTACGCACATCAGATACACTGAGCTCAGCACAAGTCAAATACATTCAGCCAAATTCTGGAGATGAGTCACCTACTGTTTGCAGTGACTATGTGTTTATTACATCCACTGCACAAACTGTACATTCCCCCATCATCACAATATCTCTCCTTAACACTGCAGTTGCTTTTACTATTGACACAGGAGCCTCTGTGAACATTATAGACATGTGTACATATTGCCAACTGAATACTAAACCTGCTTTGATACCTGTACAAACCAAAATTTTTCCTTATGGCTCTCAAACTCCTTTGCCGACAATAGGTAAATTTGATTCAGATATTTACTACAAAGATAAAACCTATACTACAACTTTCTTTGTACTACAAGGCTCTGGGGGTTGCCTTCTCAGCTATCACACAGCTTTAACTCTTGGACTCATCAATATAGTTCACACTGTAGCTAACCCAACAGTCTCTGATGTACAAGCACTAGTTGACAAGTACTCCAATCTTTTTGTGGGCCTTGGTAAACTAAAGAATTTTCAAATTCACCTTCACATTGATGAAGACATTCGTCTAATTTCACAGCCACACAGACAAATTCCTTTTCACTTGAGGAAGCAAATTGAAGACGAACTAAAGTCTTTAGAGGAACAAGACATCATTGAAACTGTTTCAGGCCCCACTCCATGGGTTTCTCCCATAGTGGCTGTACCTAAACCCAAAGATCCAAACAAAATAAGAATTTGTGTAGACATGCGTCTTCCAAACACTGCTATACAGAGAGAGAGACACCTCTCTCCAACTCTCAGTGATGTTATTCATCTCCTAAATGGAGCCACCGTGTTCTCTAAACTGGATCTCAATAAGGGTTATCACCAACTGGAACTTAGTCCAGAATCCAGATACATAACTACATTTTCCACACATGTTGGTCTGCGAAGATACAAACGACTAACGTTTGGTGTTTGCTCGGCTGCTGAGATTTTTCAAGAAGCAATAAGAAACATTATTCAACATATTCCTAATGCACTCAATTACAGTGATGACATACTAGTTTTTGGAAAAACACAGAATGACCACAACTCTGCCCTACACGCAGTATTTGAGTGCTTATCATCCCAAGGACTTACACTCAACAAAGACAAATGTGAATTCAACAAATCTACCTTGGAATTCTATGGCCACATATTTTCTGCTGCTGGGATGCAACCTGATCCTAAAAAAGTACAGGCAATAAAATCAACTACAATCCCAAATGATGTTAATGAAGTTCGCTCTTTTCTTGGCATGGCCAGTTACTGCGCTAGGTACATCAAGGACTTCTCCACTATCAGTGCACCTTTGCGAGACCTCACCAAACAAGGATGTGCATTTCAATGGTCATCAGCATGCCAAAAATCATTTGAGACAATCAAAACAGAACTTAATTCTGCCACTATCATGGCTTATTTTGATTCCTGCGCTAAGAACTGAAACTATTGTGGATGCCAGTCCAGTTGGACTCGGAGCTATTCTTGTCCAATATAAACCAGAAAACCCATACCCACAAGCTATTCTTATGCAAGCAGAAGTCTGACAGTTACAGAAAAGAAATATTCTCAGCCAGAAAAAGAAAGTCTAGCAGTTGTCTGGGGATGTGAACACTTCCACTTATTTTTTATGGAGCACCATTTACAATTGTTACTGATCATTTGGCTCTTATACCATATTTGGAAATCCAAGAGCAAAAATGCCTGCTCGAATCGAAAGGTGGGGTTTACGACTACAAGGATATAACTACAAAATAATTCATCGTCCAGGAAAATATACAATCTGTGATTACATTTCACGACATCCCACTACTTCAGATGAGGCCACAAGTCTATTGCAGAAGATATATAACTTTGTTGCTGCCACCGCTGTGCCAAAAGCACTCACATTGGACATGTTTATAGAGGCAACCAAACGGGACAAAACTCTTCTTGCATTAATACACATAATTGAAACCAACAGGTGGCATGAAATCCAGAGAGCTACCTTTCCTGATCCTGAAGTAATCATCACTGAACTAAAGGCATTTGCAGCTGTCAAAGATGAACTTTCCCTTGTAAGGACCATCTCATTCTAAAAGGAACCAAATTAGTAGTACCGAAGGGCCTTCGCCAAACTACTGTAAATATTGCCCATGAAGGACATTGTGGCATTGTTGGCACTAAGAAACTTCTCAGAGAAAAAGTTTGGTTTCCAAACTTGGATCAAATAGTTGAAAAAACTATACAGCACTGTTCCACTTGCCAAGTAGTAACAAATTCTTCCAAACCTGAACCACTCCATATGTCTTCCTTACCCTCAACAGTTTGGGATGAAATTGCTGTGGACATTTATGGTCCTCTACCCGATGGACAATACCTACTTGTTGTTGTAGATGAATATTCAAGATATCCTGATATTTCATTCATTACATCCACATCAGCTACCACTATACTACCTGCGTTGGACAGCATATTTTCAGCATATGGCATACCCCGAGTGGTAAAGACAGACAACGGGCCACCATTTAATGGACATCTGTTTCAACAATTTGCTGCATATCTTGGATTTAAACACAGAAAAATAACTCCTTGCTGGCCACAAGCTAATGGCATTGTAGAACGGTTCATGAGTACTCTAGGTAAGAGAGTTAAGGCTGCTTATCTGGAACAAATTCCACTAAAGCAGGCATTGTACAAATTTTTACGCAATTACCGAAACACTCCTCACTCAACCACTAATGTTCCTCCTGCAAAACTTGTCTTTAACAGGCCAATTCATACACTTCTTCCAGAAATCCCTAGTGCACACAATCCACCACCTAGTGACTCTTCTATTAGAGAAACAGATTCTCAATCCAAACAGAAAATGAAACAATATGCGGACAAAGACGTCATGCTCAGTCCTCCCATGCATGTCTAAATGATAGGGTGGTTGTTTTACAAAAGAGACATAACAAAACAACCTCTGCATACAATCCCAAGCCTTACCATGTCATAGCCAGAAAAGGTAGCATGATTACGGCACAGCGAGATGGACATAGCATAACCCGGAATGCTTCACACTTTAAGGTTCTCCCCAGTCTGAATAACATACCACAGGCACAGACAGGAGTCAGAGAGTCTCCTCAAACATTAGGAGGGCCAGTTCAATCACCTGAATGCATCCATGTACCTGCTGATACTTCAGTATCACCAAGGAGTGGTGGTCAGTCTCCGATTCACGATGAACCATGTTCAAGGAGACGATACCCCTGCCGACCACAAAAACCCCCACCAAGGCTTATTGAGGAAATATAAGCTCTTTCATAATATAAACTGATCTGTATTTTAATATGCCAGTGTTTCATTTATTTTTTCATTACTATTTGTATGTTTTGTGTTTAACCTTTAAAAAAAAAAAAAAAAAAAGAGGGATGATGTAACATCTACATGTTTAGTTAATACTGTTTCTTTAAGGCATAGAGGCAAGCTGGGAAAAAGGGGCAGTATCAGGAAGTAAGCTAGGGAATAGCATGGGATGAGAAAGTGTGATGTACCTGTTGCTCTGTTTGAATAAATCAAGTTCCCTCTACATTCCAAGTGTTTTCTTGCTCTTGAACAATATCACAAGGGAGACATAACAGATATCATCTACACTTACTAGGAAAGCAAACTTTCTTTTGATTGGCCATTAACTCGCACATGCTCAGTAAGTCTCTACCACAATGCAAAGCTAAAGGATGTTACTGTAAAGCATGCATTGCGTCAGGATGTGATGTAGTGCTACAGCAGCTACAAGAAGCACACCTATTGGATAATAAGGACAACAAGGAAATGACAGCAAACTTCCATGCAGAATATTAAACATTTGAGAGGTGTGTCTATAGCTCCCATTTTGACCAGTCCATTCAAACGTGGGGAGATTCTGCATGTTAGTACTTTTTTATTTTTTATTTTATATTCCATTTACACACTGTTACACACTTATATATCTTTATTTTGTACATATTAATACACTATTAAGAGAGAGACAGACAGAGAGAGACAGAGAGACAGACAGACAGAGAGACAGACACAGAGAGAGACAGACAGAGAGAGACAGACAGACAGAGGGAGAGACAGACAGACAGAGGGAGAGACAGAGAGAGACAGACAGACAGAGGGAGAGACAGAGAGAGAGACAGACAGACAGAGAGAGAGACAGACAGAGGGAGAGACATAGAGAGACACACAGAGGAAGAGACAGACAGACAGAGAGAGAGACAGAGAGAGAGACAGACAGACAGAGAGAGAGACAGACAGAGGGAGAGACATAGAGAGACACACAGAGGAAGAGACAGACAGACAGAGAGAGAGACAGAGAGAGAGACAGACAGACAGAGGTAGAGACACTAGGCCTTCAACCCTGGGTTTACTGGCAATCAGCTGTTTACCTAACTTTAAAGTGTATGTATATTGAAAAGATGACTTTGCGTCATCTTAATGTATAAATAAATACATGTAAGAAGCACTTATTCTGTGGTGTGTGTTGCTGCATGCCTTTAACACAAAACTTGTTTTGCTCAGGCTTTGACCAATGACCTGACAATTTTCCTATTTTTTTAGCATACAGCACACCAACTGTCAAACCATTCCAGCAACAGCAAAACTACTTACAGAAATGCTAAAATGTAAGATGTTTCAGATTGGATATCTAATGAAATAGGGGGCAGATCAACAAAAATAAAGGTACAATGATAGTTTCCACTAATGGCCAATTAAAAAAAAACAAACAAATGTTCCAGTGTACATCCCCTTTAAATGGCATGTTCACCCTTAAAACAAAAACTGGTGACTTCCGCAATACCAACTGCTATTTTTACCAGTATATTACATTTGTACCAGGTAGTTAATGATAAGTTATTTTCTATTCTGGTTAGGGTATCTGCCTTCTCCCTTTGTTCAATGAGCTTTTAATAAGCTTGTGCAGTGGAGGCAACAGGGGAAACAACAGTCAATCCTTTATACTGACACTGCCTTAATTGACTGCATGGAGGGAGGAGGTAGCTTACTCTGCCAGAATAGAGGTAATAATCCTATTTAAACATCTGGTTTATAACACATCTAATAATGTGCTAAATATATCAGTTGGGAGTTTTAGTTTGGACCTAGCAGTTTAGGTCCTTATCCTGGGTAGTTTTAATGGGAAGAAGAAGAGGGGAGGGGTGAAGGTTAGTTTAGTTGTCTTTTAAGTGATTAAATTAGTGATTGGTGGAATAGTATTATTGCAGAAAAACGTTATGTGATTGGAATTTACGAAATTAATTAATATGAACAAAAAACACAGTAATCAAATTAGTGTAACTAGTGCGCAATACAGTATATTTTAAAAACTTTTATTACCTAAACCCTGTCCAATAGTAGATCTTGCCATTGGTTTTGATCCTGACACAGTTCTCGATGACTGTAGTGCTATAAACTAAAATAGGGATAATATACGTGCTAAAAACACCAATAATTAGATTTAAATGCTTAATTAGCTACTTAAGGTCCTAATTAGATAGGGAGGCAATCAGGGCAATCCACAACCTTAAAATTACATTTATTTTCCTTTTCAATATTTGAATATACAAAATAAATATCTTTTTCATTTTTTTATGTTTTATGTTCATTAAGTTGGCTGGAATGGTATTCATCTGAAAATGTAAATTTAAAACTCAAATTGAATTTTAATAGCTGTCAATAGACTGCAGCATTTGTATCTTTGAATTTTAACAAATATTTAATAAAAAGACATCAGTGCATTTAATTATTGACTAAATTAACTAAATTGATCAAGTGGATTACACCCCCGAACCTTTGTCTAGTTTAAGGTCTATTTTCTTACCTTCAAAAATTCTTAGAACTTCATGTTTAATGTACGTTTTCATTTCTTCAAATAAAATGTTGTCTGTCTAAAGGGGGTGGGGAAATATTTTAGTAATTTTTACAATTTCACTTCAAATACAAAATATTTGATATTAAACCATTTAAAACATTTGTGATGATAATCTGTAATAAATTATATTACATGCAGTAACGTGACAGGATACAAAGTAAAGTTAAATCATGGAAAACATATAAATGACAGAATAATGTAATACATTCAATATGGAGCTTGACCAGGAAAATATGTATCAACTATTTCAATTACATAGATAAAACCCATGCACATATCCTTAAATACTCTTTAATCTTTTATATACAGTAGAGACTTTATAAATACTAAAGACTATCAGGGAGAAATTCAAGTTCTTATCGTTAAAAATGATACTAATTTTACCCCAATCAGATTTCATTAACATTTGAAAGCTACCGTATATACTCGAGTATAAACCGAGTTTTTCAGGCTGAAAAATCAGCCTGAAAACTCGGACTCGGTTTATACTCGAGTCAACAGCTTACCTGAGCATTCCGGCAGCCGCGCAATCTTTTTCTGTACTGGCGCGCCGGTCTGACGTCGCTGCCCGGCACCAAGCCCGGCGCCGGGCAGTGACGTCAGCCGGCGCACCAGTACAGGAATGCGCGCGCGGCTGCCGGAATGCCTGCCAGAATGCCGATACAGGGAGAAGAGAGCCCAGAGTAAGGAAACTACCAGCCGTACACAAGGAAGCCCTGCAGTTACAACTGAACTATCTACGGAATCTCTACCTATGCTATCGAATCGATCGAGGCGAGCGCGGACGGCGGAGCGAGCGAATGCGCGGCTATGGTGAGCGAGGGTATCGCATAGCTGGGCGAGCGAGCGCGACAGGCGAGGCAGCGAGAAGCGCGCTGCGAGGCGAGCGAGCTAGAGCCGCGACCAGGCGAGCGACGAGTCGAGATCGAAGCGCGAACAGGGCGAGCTAGCTAAGCGCGACCAGGCGAAGCCGCGATCGAGCGATGCGGCTGAGCGAAGGGCGGCGAGGCTGCTGTCGAGAGTAGCGATCCTGACCATTCGAGGCGAGCGAGCAGCGTCGAGCGAGCTATCTATCGAGCGAGCGGCGAATCTCGTGCAGTATATCTAGAGATCGCTGTCACTGAAACTAGTCTATCTATCTACATCGGCGCGTAATTCTCTTTGCATCCCCGAGTATCTATCCGCTCCATCTATCTATCTAACTATATCATACTATCTATCTATCTAATCTCTGCATCTACTATCATCTATCTATCCTCACCATTCTTATCATCTATCTATCTATCATCATCTATCTATCTTTATCTATCTATCTGAATGCCACCCTCACTTGGCATTCAAGATGTTTGGAAACTACAACTCCCAGCTAATAAAGCATGGGGGAGTTGTAGTTTCCAAACATCTTGAATGCCAAGTTTCTTACCCTCGGTTTATACTCGAGTCAACAACTTTTATTAGGATTTTTAGCTAAAATTGGGTACCTCGGTTTATACTCGGGTCGGTTTATACTCGAGTATATACGGTAACATTTGATTGTTTGGGGAAAAATTAGCACAATTTTTAACGATAAGAACTTATATTGAATCTCCCTGTGTGTTTTTCGAAATTCATGCCATCTAGCATAATTAATTGTAGCTTATACATTTTCTTTAGTTTTTTTTTATATAACTTTCTGTTTAACAAAATGTGTTTAAATAATTTATACATATTGCTTTGGAATTCTTCTATGCTCAATAAAATCTGTCGACTCGGTTGCCTTATTTTTCTTTTAAAATGTTCTTTATTTATATATACTGTAGGTCATGCAACACAACTTTCAGTAGAATGTCACCTAGAATTAGCCATTTCATAAGCCTCCAAGCACCATAGATAGATGGTCTTTCTGGTGAAATGTTTCATGTAATAAATCTTGTTAGCAAACACTAGCCTCTTTGAGCTCCCTTTGCCCTTCTAGGTTAACTTGAGAAAAATGAAGACCTTTAAGTTCTTTTGAAAAATGGCTTTTGAGTTATTGCCTGTTTGATGGTTTAGTTCAAGTTTTCGAGAGGGGCATTACAGTTTGGAAAGGGGTGTTGGTTTGAAGAAGAATCAGTTAATTAGCTGGTGCACTCAAAACCACCTTCATTTATTCATGTTTTCCTTTAATCATTTTGGCTGATATTTTAAAAAAGTAGGAATATAGCTAAACAATATATATAAATTTGCCATTTAGCCTTGTTTTCGTGTAAGTAGTATGGCTTTTTGGCTTCAATTCTTCCATGAAGACCTAGGCAGATTTTCATGGACAGTAGATCCAGTGTAGCTGTGTCTCACAGGCTTCTGCCAGTTGATGGCTCTGCTAAACATTCAAAGTGAAGTAAGTATAATGTATCTTTCATCTGCCATAACTGGCCACATCATCTATGTTCCTCAAGTAGCCCATTTCTTTGAGCTTCTTTAACATCTTAAAATCCCTGTTTCCTTTAAAATCTTTGTCTTGGGGAGACCTTGCTGAGGAATGTTCTTTCTTATATATGCCATCATGACGTGGTTAAAAGGTTTTTATATTTTTATGATAAAAGCATTTAATTATTTAAACCCCCAAGTAATTTTCACAAGTTTAAATTATGTTAATAAGAGCCACATAATGTTAAAGATTTTACAACTATGTCATGCTTTGAATAAGTGGAACTGAATTCGTTGATTCGGCACTTGTATTTTCTCGGAAAAGAAAACAAATGTTTCTTTAAACCTATTTACTGCTGCATTTAACAAAGCAATCGTTTTATATTCTGATCTCACACTTTGAAGATGTAATTTACATGAAATCTGCCTCTTGGTGCATTAAATTGGCCGTTGCTTGTCCCCATGTAGATGCACAACAAAAGTTGTCATAGAAACCAATGATAATAGGTAAAGAAAAAAGCAAAGTCTAATGCTATTTTAGAATGATGAAAAATAGATAAATAAATACAACACACAAAAAAGACCAGCACAACCTGTACAGTCACTGCAATGTAGTTAGGATTATTCTTTGTTGATGACTGCTATTATAACAAAAACTGGGCACTCTGATAGCCAAAGGCTGAAATAAAATTATAGTATGTAATTTCTGTAGAAAAAACTATTAATTTATTTTAAGACTTTTATTTTGTAGCTTATTTGTAGAAAACCTACAGGGAAAGTCAATCAGCGAGATTTAATATCCCCAATTTGGGCCTACAATTGAGTTAAACATGCAGTTCCCTATGTTATATCAGGTTAGTGTGTGTTAAACTCCATTATTCTCCTGATAAGAACCCGGAAGGAAGAGGAGTTGCATCTCCCCGTAAATGCGTAAAAATTAGTGCAAAACCCAGGCAGCCCAATGTAATATCGGGTTAATGTGGGTTTTACACTTATTTTAGAGCATTGCATCATTTTATGATACAATTCTCCATTTTTTTACTTTTGGGGTACTGCTTCTTAGCACAAAACTTAATGGGGTATTGTATAGGGCTTTAAACTAGTAGTGCAAAGCACGTTTTAAAATGCATTTCATACGGTATTATTTTATTCTTAACTTTATTGAGACGATTTTCTCAATGTGTAAGCAGTCTATATAAATAAAATGCCACAATTATTTAACTTTAACTGGGTTTAAAAGTTGAAAATAAAGGTTCGAGGAAATTAAAACTAAATAAATTGTTTCCAGATCTTTAACTGAGATGCAAGTCAGTGAGCCAAAAAGATAAAGACAAGTTATTCGTAAAAATTATAAATGCCTTTGCTTTTTTATACAAACAAAAGTAATCTTTGCAGTTTATTTCTTTGCTAGCATGGCAATAAGTCCATTTGTGATTGGTTAATATTTCAATGCTTGCAATTATATAATCACACATTACACAATCATATTTGAATAAAATATTAAAATATGATTGGTTAATGTGTGATCATATGATTGCAGTCATTGAAATATTAACCAATCACAATTGGATTTGAACCTTCAGCAAACCTATATAAAGAGGTGCAAACCCCTGTGGAACTCAGAAGTCATCAGAGTGATGGCAGAAGAAAGAAGAGGGAAGAAAAAAGATTTAGGATCAAAAGATCGGCAACACCGGCGGCATTGATGTCGCCAGCATCAGCACAGTCACTGGTGGGCGCAGTGACATCACCTGGCATTGGCGACATCAGCATAGTTGGTGTTGCCTGCAATCTCAGCGGAGAAGATGCCGGAGACCTGAAAAGGTTCTTTTTATGACCAGGGAAGGCCTGGTTTTGAGCTGTGGGACCCCTAAAGCCCCAAAAGGCACTTGTCAGTGCCACAAGGGCACTTGTAAGTGCTGGGGAGGGGGTCCCGGTTCGAGCTTCCTGACCCCATAAGCCCCAAAAGGAACTTCGAGGATTACTGAAAATGGCCCTTGCAAAATCAGAGGTAGCAAGCATATGTGCAACTTCCATTTTTTCCTGTTCTTCCAGCAGAGAAGTTTTCCCCAGACCATTTCCCAGGTCCCAGAGCTATTTTACAGTAAGTTCATTAAGAATCTTTATCTTTCGCAAGAAACAGAAGCTAGAAACTCTGTGCATAGAGACTGAATCATTGGGTCAGGGGGCATGGCTCTTTGAAGCCAACATGGGCTATGAGTTGTACTGGCAACAACATGGAAACCTTTTTTTGTTACAGAATCTATTACTTGCATGTACTAAATGCAACTTACTAGAGAAGAATCTTTCAATATATAGGTGTTCTGGAGAGAAAAGCTTTCACATTAACATTAAAAAAAGAAAAAAGTTTAGTACTCCATTAATGATGTACTTGTGACTCAGGTAAATTCTGCTTTGAATTTTAACCTACTGTAGTCACAATAAAAGGCCACAAATGTGATATGAAAAAAAAAAGTGAAAGACATATCGCTGGATTTACCGAGAGCTGATATAGCAAACATCCGGTGTTAAATGATACTAGCAAAGGTTTAGCATTACAAAAGACAGGCTGTCTTTTGTGATGCTAAATCTTTGCTAGTGTCATTTATTATTAGAAGTTTGCTATATCAGCTCTCAATTAAATTCAGCGATATGTCTTTCACTATCCATAATGTAAAATTTTACTGTCTATAGGTGCTCCCACTTCCTCTTTCCCATGGTCTTCAAAGAAAATTATGGGTAAAAGGCTTGAGGAGACCCAGTGGTCTAGGTTAGTGGTTCTTAAACTTTTTTAGACCATGTCACACTTGCCAATGCAAAATTTTCTTGTGGCACACCTGTGTTTTTAATGTTTGATTTAATGTTGAAATTACCCATATTTTACCCATACCCATGTAATTACCCTTATTTTATATACTTTACAATGTATTATATATATTGTAAGCAAATTACATTGACTGCATGAAAAATGTATAATGTATGTTTATAACATGTTAAAATGTAAGTTACTGTATACTGTGCCAAAATTTTTACACACTCACACCTCTCTGAAGGAAGGTACACCACTATACCACTGCCCTAGTAGTCTGTTAATTATTAGAGCCCCCACATCTATTTCCAACAGAACTTTACTTAGCACAGAGCCATTTATGTTGTTAGTGGAATTGTTAAACCCCAAATACATCACCTTACATTTATCAACAATGAGTTTCATTTGCCACTGTGCTGCCCATTTTGCTAATTTTTGTAGGTTTTCTTGCAGCATTTGCACATCATTAAAAGCTTCCAAAGCTCTGCATAGTTGAGTGTCATCAGCAAACACAGAGACCTTACTCTAAATTACCACTTTTAAGTCATTTATAAATAGATTAAATAAAAGTGTCTCCAGTATAGAACCCTGAGGCACTCCACTTAGAACTTTAGTCCACATAGATGTAGCTCCATTGACCACTACTCTGTTTGCAATCCAACAATCAATTCTCTATTCATGTACAAATGTTGTTTATTTTCTAGACCAACAGACCTCATTTTATATATTAGTCGTTTGTGTGGCACTGTATCAAAAGCTTTAGCAAAATCCACTGCAAAATCCACTGCTATGCCAGAATCTAAAGTTTTACTCAACTCATTATAGAAACTAAGCAAGTTACTCTATGATGACTATTACATACTGTATAAGTTCTGGAAACAAGACCCAGAATATAATGCTGTAACAAACTTTTTTCCCCCACTACTGATGTTAAAAACAGCTCTATAGTAACTTATGAGGTTGTGAACAACAACCTAGTTTAAATATTGGTATTATATCTCCTTTTTTCCAATCCAGAAGCACATAGCCAGACAAAATTAAATCTGAAAAAAAGAAAAGAAAGAGCGGTAGATAAAACTATATTAAAGGGTATCTCCACTCATTTTTATAAGTTTTATGAATCCAGTTCTATTGAAGAACGGGAGGTAAAGGAGCTGTGCCTTACCTTCCGTTCTTCAATAGAACACACAGGAGCCAGGAGACAAGGTAAGAAACGTACCCCCTGATAGGTCCCGACGGACCTTGTCTTCTATGCGCATGTGCGATCTATGCGCATAGAAGACAAGGTCTTCCTTACATCCTTACCTGAGTGATTGTGTGATTATTTTAATACTGTAGCTTAAAATTAGCTTTCCTAAGGTTAAAAGTATATATCATGATCACTATTCCCTAAGCTTCCCATTACCTCCATCTCTATAATGAGCTCAGTATTATTAGATTACCCAATCCCACAAAGCATCCTTTCCAGTAGGGACTACAATATGCAAAAGAAAATGCCCAAGGTGGTGGCAGCTCCCTACTCTCAAGCTATGTCGGGGTAATTGAAATCCCAACATCAAATATCTCACTCCAGCACACCTGGAATTGCAACTTGCTAGTTCTTTGTAGATGCAATCCTCTTCAGCCCCCTACCCTGAGGATGTGTATACAATAGTAATAGATATGAGGAAGACACTACTTCTTAGTGATTGTGCGAAAAACATAAAAAGTGTCTGGAAACTACTAGTCCTCATGTAGAAAGGGTATGTTTTTAACAATATTGCCTTTGAACTTGTCTACTTTAATCCCCATGTGCATAATTCTTCCCCCACATTTATCTAAAAATTCCAATAGAAGTTGCCCAATAAAATTTTGGAACCCATCCTGCACATATTTCAGTTTATGTAAAAATCACTCACATGAATTACATTGCTTCAAAAACACCCAATATCCATACAATAAGCTAAATATTCTTACAATTAACAGAAAATATGAATAAGACAAATATGATGTTCAGATATTCATGGAAAAATTTTCAGTAATGTGTAAGGCAGAAATTATATGAAGAAGACAAGAGGTTAAAAAAAAACTATCCCTTTAGGGATATATAAGAGCTGAAAGTAAAGAATACTGATCTATACTATCAAAGACCTCAGACTAGTCAAGTAGAATAAATGGGGAATAAATTTTATAGCCTGGAGGCCACTGAACAGCTTTGAAAGATCAGTTTAAATAAAATAAATAATAGAAAGACAGGTTAGAGACTACAATAATGTGAGCTGAGAAAGAGTGCTAAGTGGAAAAAAGGTTTAACTAATAAAATGTCTAAGAAATGGAAAACATGTTTAGGTTCCCTTAACAAAATTCTTATTCTAGAAGGTGAATAAACTTTTCTTTTAAACATCTAAGTGCAATTTTGTTGACAGCCCTGTGAATTATAGTATGATATAATATGCAAATAAAAAGAGCAAGTATGTGTAAGCTTTGCTTAGCAAAGTTTTCTGTATGGTAATTGTTAGTTGGCAGTTCAGCACATACAGTATAAAACAATCACATTGCATTACTAACAGAATTTCACCAAATTTGTATTTTTTTTAACCCTCTTGTTAATTTTTTTTTAACCATAGAATGTTTACTCTTACACAATGATGTACCTGTGGTTGAAATGCATTAATTATGTTCAAATAAATTAACGTTAGAAACAAATCCTGGGCTGTTATTTGTGTCCCACTTCATTGATATTTGTGTATTGTATGGGCTACAAAGCTATCTGCTTCTATAGAAAGGCCCTCTGAATATTTATAGACCCTAGGCAGAAGCCCCTGCTCTGCAAAACTGTAATATATATTTATATAATATTTATAAAGTGGTGATATTGTTAAATTACGATATTTCTCCTTTATCGTGGTCATAAATTACTAATCGGTATCCATGTTTAACTATTTTTACTTTGCTGTAAATTCCCCACTGCAGAGGAAAATATTGATAATAAAATACTGTGTGGTATAGGCCCATTGACTGTTGCAGGTTTTATTTTATCCCACAGCCATAAAATAACTCTGCAGTCATAAATTACCAATAATAATTGGTATTTTAGTTCTAACTCCTGCATTGTAAATTATCTGCTAAATCTGATATTGATCTTTCATCACAGACATTGTTCTTTTAGATTTAAAATATTGTTAGAAATAAAATCTTAGCATGTTTTCTTACCATAAACCTATACAAATTCAAATAAATCTTACTGAGATTCCTGGTGGTCCAGGTGGTCCAGGGTATCCATCTATTCCTGGTACTCCTTGGTATCCTCTTTCTCCACGGGGTCCTAATGGTCCAACAGGACCCATATCTCCCTTTTCTCCAGTCAGTCCAGGCTTTCCTCTTTCTCCTTGTGGACCTTGATCACCTGGTATACCTGGGTCACCCTTTAAAATATGGATATATAATAAATATACATATATGTGAAATTTATCGGTAAAATGGTTACACATATTTTTTTTCACTTGGACAAAATGTATTGTCCTATATCACCTATTTTATGTCAATAAAACACCATTAGCCTTATTTACCCAGATGCGATGGGCTACAATCTTGGCTTAAAGTGCAACTTTAAGAAAAGTTATGAAACTTTAACACCAGCCTCAAGGCTGGTGTTATACTTACACAATGGAAAACCACTAATCACTATATTGAATGAGTGCTCAATGCCCTGAGGTGTCTTTTTAGTATTACAACCCAGATATAGTATTACCGTATATATTCTTGAATATAAGTCGATATTTTCAGGCTTTAAAATTAACCTGAAAACCTAACATCGGCTTATACTCGATTCAAGTCCTAATTTAGATCCAAATACTGCAATTGCGGATTGTAACCAGTAGGTTGCGCTGTGTTGAAAAATCCTTCATCTGCATAGAAAGTTTCATGAGCTTATCTGCCTTTACACTCCTTCCTGCTTTCTGTAGTCAGGCTGCTGGACTCAGCAATATCACTGCTTATCTGGATGCTGTAAATCTGATGGGTCTCCTCAGTTTGGGGCAAAATGGCTGCTAGTTCAATGCAAGTGACAGCTTGAAACTACAACTCTCAGGTCACACTTTTAACTTTTGGGGTCAGAGTGCCCTTTACCATATGGGGGTCAGAGTGCCCTTTACCATATGGGGGTCAGAGCGCCCTTTACTATATGGGGATCAGAGTGCCCTTTACTGTACGGGGGTCAGAGTGCCCTTTACTATATGGGGGTCAGAGTGCCCTTTACTATATGGGGGTCAGTGTGGCCTTTACTATATGGGGGTCAGAGTGCCCTTTACTATATGGGGGTCAGTGTGGCCTTTACTATATGGGGGTCAGAGTGCTCTTTACTATATGGGGGTCAGGAGAATTGTAAATGATGGTAAGCTTATTTAAAAGTTTATGGAACCTTGCCACTCCACATGTTTAGAAACTACAATTCCCAGCAGCTAAAGCATGCTGGGAGTTGTAGTTTTAAAACATCTGGAGTGCCAAGGAATTGGGGATTACTGGTATGACTATTACTGTATGGGATTAATGTTTGAGAATTCTGCTGTCCATTTAAAGGGCATCTTAAGCCACAAAACAATACTAAATCAGAAGGCCCTAGTGGTCATAAGTCGAATCCCTCGACTTATACTCGAGTCAATCAGTTTTTAGTAATTTTTCAGGCAAAAACAGGTACCACAATTTATACTCGAATCGATTTATACTCGAGTATATACGGTACATACAAAAATTGGAAGTGACCAATATTGCATTTTGTTGTGGTGATAAAGAGCAGAAATATTGGATTTGAGCATTTGAGGAGGAAACAGTCCTTACAGAGAACCTATTATTGATGTGTTTTTAGAGTTATGTAGTCCTTAATTATCGCAGATGCAATAGAAGTATTTTTGCTCTACTTGGAAGGCACTTAAATGAAAAAAAAAAAGCATTTGGTTTGAGCCATTTGTATGTTTTATGGTCCACATAGAACATTGTGCACCAGCTCAGGTGATCTATTGCTTAATCTGTCTTTATGGAATGTTACATTTGGTCAACAACATTGTTATTACAGAGCTCAGTTACAGAATGTTTCATAGTTTTATATTTTGAAATTATATCAGAAATTACTGGGAAATTGTCCCTGAATTGCCACCCAGCAGAAAAATAATAGTTAGTTATATATAGTTATATATATAATACCATCCAATAGATACAGCACTCAAATAGGTACAGGACTTCAATTTTTTTAACGCTTTATTGTATCAACATGCTACCTCTGGACAAGTAGCAATACATGCCCACTCGTCTGCTTCCTGACAGTGTATCTTTGTACTGCTTCTGTAGTCTTAATTCAGATCTGACAATTTGTTTACCTATAAAAACCTTGTCTATATGAGACAATGGGGGCTTCTTGGAATTCCTCAATTTCAGGGTCTTGAGTAGATGCCAATGCCTCTTAACTGCTCTACCAACTCTATCACTCCCTATCCCGAAATGTATAATTAGAGGAATTTGTTTTTTGTTCCTCCTAATCCGGCCCATTGCTGTTCTTTGCTTTTTTTGTCTGGCTGCTGTTAATAAGTCAGCCGGAAACCCTATATTTTATAATTTCTTAATCACGCCACTCATCTGTTCCTCCTTCCTCTGAGGGTCAGAAACAATCCTGTCCACCCTTTTAAATTGACCCACAGGGATGGCATGTTTTATATGCCTAGGGTGAAAGCTTTTAAACAAGATTAACTGGTTTCTCTCCATAGTTTTTGTAAATAAACCCATTTGTATCTTATTACTTTTTGTGATTTTAACATCCAAATAGTTGATTCCATTCATATCATAGTTCAAAGTGTATTTAATATCCGGATGTATAGCATTTAATGTGGAAAAGAACTGCTCCAGGGATCCAATGTCACCCCGCCAAAATAAGACATTGTCTATGTATCTCCAACACGCCAGACAATGTCTGGCAAAAGGAAGAGACATATAGACAAAGTCCTCCACAAGCCAAGCCATATGCATTAGCATACAACGGGACAACATTGGATCCCCTGGCAGTACCCCTCTTCTGTAAATAGAACTTCCCATGAAAGGAGAAGTAACTGTTAAACAGAATAAGTTCAAGGCAAAATAGAATTTGTCTCTCATCATAAAGACCACTCTTAGTTAGCAATCTCTCTGTGGCTCCCACTCCCTGAACATGAGGGATGGAAGTGTAAAGGGACGACACATCATATATATATATAAAATGGAGCACTCAACTGAACTAGGTTTCAAAAGTTTAATAAACAAATACACGGTCACATCAATGCGTTTTGGCCAACTGGTGGCTGTCGTCTGTATACCTTTGCAGCTGAGACACACCTCCCTATATTACATAAAACACTTCCCCAATGTCGCCTCATGTGACATCTCATGTGACATCCCCCACCCCCAATGGTAGTAATTTCCAACATAGTTCAATAAATATCTGGCTTATGTGAATAGTACAATATAATACAAAGTAAATGTAACATAATAAAATAGGTTTACATATGGCTACAATTATCCAGTCTATTATCAAATGTATATATTACAGACAGCGCTTTGTGCAGTAAATAATATGCAGTAAAAAAAGTAAAAAATAGCATCCAGTACTGCACCATTTCTGTATTTTATAGTTTACAAAGACAGATACCATATTTCAATTCTAATAGCTTAAAAAGCAATAAACTTATATTCATTTAATACATAAATCTTTCAAATAGCATAATATAAACATGTATATGAATATAATTAGGAAATGTGCAAATCTGCTGAGAATATTGCATAGACTCTACAAGCCCACCTAGGGGTTAGACACACCTGTCCATAATGATTGGGCAAGTCACAACGAGACTATATAAAACAAGATAGTTACTCATTAAGTCCTATGGTGGGTAAGGTGTTTAATCTTTTGATCCATTCTACTTCCCTCTGTAGGAGAACACAATCATGGTCCTTTCCCTCACTTTCCTAGCTTGGTTGAAGTCCAAATTGTTATGTAAGACAATTAGAAATTGCGAGTACATAACTCCTTTTTTGAGAGACATGGGGTGGAAACTACGTGCACGGACGGTGCATGCACATAGAAGACAGAGTCTGACTACGTGGTGGAGGAGCAAGCGATCGGGTAGCTTACCTTCTCTCCTGGCTCCTGCAGGCTTTTTAAATGGGAAGTAAGACACAGCTCCTTTACCTCCCATTCTTCAATAAAACTTAATGGCAATTTTTTCCCCCCCCAGTGGAGATGCTGTACCCTTTAACAGTACCACATTTCCCATCATCCCTTCAATCAGTTAATAAATCCTGAAGTGCCCTGCTATCTCTAAGGCAGGATTTCATGGATCTTACCAATGGTTGCAAATACTGACCCACGTATACCGAGATGGGTTTAAATAGTAATCCACAAGAGGCTACAATAGGCTGTCATGTTTTGTAAGCAAGAAGTTACCATCATTGGGAGTGATCCAACCAGCCTGGAGGGTACAATTGATTAGCCCATCTAAAGATTTCTTAAAGCGGTCTGTAGGGTCACTCTCAAGCTGTTGAGCTCCTTATCAGAAAGCTGGTGAAGCACCTCTTACCTATAGTATGTATAATCCCAAAGAACAATACCTCCACTCCCATTTCCGCTGGGCGGATAACCAATTCAAGGTCCCCCATAAGTGTTTGTATAGCTTCCCCATTTAGCTTTATTTGAACCTTGCAATATTTCTAAATCTCCTTTCACCATATTGTTAAACAATTTTATTGATGGTGCAGTATTAGGAGGGTCCTAAAAACTTTTATTCTTAGAGGGAGTGGGTTCCTTGACTGAATTTCTGAAGACCTCCCTAAACTTTAATTGTCTTTGGAAGTGGTACAGTTCAATTTCAGATGAAAGAGGGGCATAATTAGGTCTGGGAACAAGGGTAAGTCCCTTGCATAGTAATTTATATTCCGCCGATGTAAGGGCATGCTTGCTTAAATTATAGACTACTTCTGTTTTGGGGGCCTGGGTGGACATCCTCCTCTCTTTTCTCTGCCCTCTCCTAGTGAACCTCTTACTCCTCCTCGAGCGAGTAGTAACCCCTAAAAAAGCCCCTTCTTCAGGGAGGTCTGGGTAAAAGTCTTAAGAGATATTTTTTGATCCCTAGACTTAACAGCTAATCCTTGTTTATTATCAGATGTATTCTTCAGAGCTGTCCACTGTCCTGGGGCTCCTTCTAAAATGTCTTGGTCTATGAGAAAGTACATTGGTCTGTTTTCCAGTCAAGCAACCATATACTTTTTTTATCACTGTAATCTAAGTCCACTGTAATTTTTTGTTTTTTAAAAGTCACCAAATCTTTTTTGTAGTTTGTCATTGAACACCAAGTTTATCTAGCCAGTCTACCGCATCTGTTTTGAGGGTTGTTAGGTGTGTCATATAGATATACATACAGTATATCTGTATATGGAAACTATAACATACAGGAATGGGGTAGTATTGGATAGTAATTTTTTAAAGGATAACTGTATTGCCTCAATGCATTTTTTAAAAACTGCTTTCAAAAGAGTTATGGTATGCAGCCCTCCCCATATGTTTTTTTCCTGATTTTGAGCTCTCTGCCTTCAATTAGCCAAGCTGTGAAGGGGGCATAACAATTCTGTCTGCCTGTGACTGTCACTCAAAACTAGCATGTGAGAAAACACTCCTCCACCCATCCTTGATCAGCTTGATTATGTAGGCTGTATCCTAGCAACCGAACAGTTCAAGTTTGTTTGACTGGCAGAGGAGGAGTAGAAAGGTTGTAACAGACTTTCTTTTCAGCCAGTGACAAGTGATATGTCAATCATGGCCCTGGGCCGTCTAGGAGGCGGACTTTTAGCACTCATCTTTGCTGTGTGATATCTAAGGGAAGGCAGCACACTTGTAAATGAGAGTAAGCGATTTCAGCTGCTGGAAGTGTGGACATGTAATGGGGGAGATGTTGTTGTTTTGGGTATTGTTGTCCTTTAACATTTAAGATTTTTTAACTTTTTAATATATGTATAGCACATAGCACTGCTTGAAATAAATACATTTGAAAATATATAATTGTAGCCATATGTAAACCTATTTTATTATTTTAGATTGTAATACTTTGTTACATTGTACTATTACCACCATGGGGGGGGGGGGTATCTCATAAGGGATTTGTTGGAGGAATGTTTTATGTGATATAGGGAGGTGTGTCTCACCTGCAAAGGTATCCTGACGATGGCCACGAGAAACACATTGATGTGCCTGTGTATTTGTGTAAACTTTAGAAACCTAGTCCAGTTGAGTGCTCCGTTCTTCCACTGATATAAAGCAACAACTTTATTTGCAGAGTTTATTTTAAAAACCTGCTCTGTGGGAATGCAATAAATGTATATAATTAGTTGGGTCATACTCAAACATGCAATGATTGTTTCCAGTTTTTCATTAATTATAAATGTTATTTAATGGGTTTTAAAATGATATTAATGTCATTTTGTTTATAAACACCTTTTCCCTTTTCCTGTATTACATCTCCCAGATATTAAGTATACAGGGAGTCACAAGCGGATCTTTGCCTGCAAAAAGTGTTTTATTGCTGTTTACATTGCTACATGCTTTGAACGTGCATGCGTGAGTTACCGCATTGCAGGAATCCAGCAGGTAAGGAGCCTTCATAATGTTCACAGTGTTTTTCAAGTAACTGTAATTTGATATATCTAACTTCTTTATTCAAGTTTGTCCTGTCTGTAAACTTCAATTTCATTGGCAAAAAAAGAGTGATCATTTTATTCTGTTTGTGATAAGGTAAGAGGATATTAGGAGACTACTGTGTACAAAGGATAGCAGAGATATTGCCACTAGGGATACACAAACGCTGCTAATTACACATGCATCAGTGTATTCAGTGGCATGAATTAATGAGTCGTGAATTGGAGCCCAGGGAGTCACTATGCTTTCTAATTTGGAGCATCCATCTCTACCAGCATCATTGTCAATACAGAAAGAAATCAGACACCTCACAAAATACTTTATTTACCCAAAAGGAACAAAATCAAAATAAAACTCAGGGAAATAAAAAACACCTTTGTCCAACTATAGCGAATAATTATAATCTAGACAGATTTAGCCATTTACTTTACTTTACTTTTGCACGTGATATACAATCATATTAATGTGCACTGGTGCTAAAAAGTTCTTTAACTTGTGACTATTTTTCAATTAAAATATAATTTAATTGATCAGAAAATACTTTTGTGGCAGCGAGGCCATTCAATTTCTCGTAATGTATTGAAATGTGTTTTCTAAGTCAGTGGTATGTGAACAATACTTGACAAAAAAGAGGTGAAAAATAATTTTCTGATTAAAACTTTAAAAAGATATTCAGACTTCATTATATTTGCCTGAATAATAGCCCAGAAAATGCAGATGAAACCTGCGTTTCATACATCTATAGGAAATAGGGATATACCATAGTTTTGTCCTGAACCGGCTTTGGGGTCAAAACTATTTAATCTTTGGCAGTTTTGAATATTAATTTTGACAGAGTCAACCAACAGAATTTCAAAATTTCAAGAGCTGAAACCAAACTTCTTCTTTAAAACTTCATAGTTAGTTTGCAGAAGCATACAGTATATTTAAAATAATCTGCCCAACTACTTATTTCTTGTCAAACACCTTCGTAACAGAGTTTGATTGCTGGACAAGTTCCTGTCACAGATTTAAAGGGTATGTCCATCCCCCAAAAAACTATCAGGGAGATTCAATAAAAGTTCTTATTGTTTAAAATGGTGCTAACCAATCAGAACTTATGTAACATTTGAAAGCTAACATCTGATTGGTTGGGGCAAAATTAGCACCATTTTAAATGATAAGAACTTTTATTGAATAACCCCCTATATTAGTAATCAACCCCCCAAAACCCCCACCTCGCAAGGTTTGAAACTTTCTAAGATGCTGCTAACAGTACTTACTAGCCTTGTCTCAGCCAATCACAAGAGCCACTGCCGGTCCGGCCCCTTTTACTTGCTTCCGTGCACAGGGTTAAGTGAAATATATTTACTTTGGGTCATTAAATAGAATTACTATAACATTGATCTAGCAATTTTTTCTGTAAGTTATCTGATTTGTATACAAAACTGATGACTCTCAGTTTAAAATCAAAACACTGAATATTAGAAAATTGAAAATTAGATTGAAAAATTATCACATATTTGAAAATTGCAGGTAGAAGAACACACATTGTAAGGTCAACCATAAACTACTATGTTTTTAAAATAATAATGTTTAATCTTTTTAACAGTTGGGTTTTTTATGAAAGCTGTATTAATTTAGTAGTAGGCTGTCTCATTTACATTCTAGTGAGGGCACACATAGTGGGCACCAAAGTGGGCATATTTTAGCATCATATATTATCATCAGTTGTGTCATTTTACAACTGCGATGCAAGCACTGTAATGCAATTTTGCAACACAACACCTTTATAGATATTCCCTTAAATGTTTTAAATATCTAGACCAGTGGTGGTGAACCTATGGCACATGTGCCAGAGGTGGCACTGAGAGCCCTCAATGTGGGAAGTTGTGCACAGCAGAGTTCACCAGAAATCCAAAAACACACAGCCTGGTCTGCTCCCCTATCTGCAATCCAAAGCTTGAGAAAGTGTAGTGTCTCTTAGTATCAGAGAGAGGTGACATGAACATTGGTCTCTCTCCCTCTCTTGGTTTCTGGAATGGGAGGGGCAAGTGTAGGAATTAAGAAACTGCTGCACATGAGTTCTCTGTCCCATGGCTGCCATAGCATGCTACAGAGGTGAGTAATCTTAAATCACTTAGTTTAATGTACTGTTTTCTCTATCTACTCTGCATAGTTTGAAGTGGAATGGGGGTGTTCTTACTGCCTATATAAACTACTGCTGCCATCAACTAATTTAAACCTCAGTATTCAGGTGAAATTATCATGTAGGCACTATGCAATAAATAAGTGGGTTTTGGGTTGCAATTTGGGCACTCGGCCTCTAAAAGGTTCGCCATCACTGGTCTAGACTTTCCTGGTCTTAATAGTGATTAAAGGGCATCTATAGTGGGAAAATTAACTTTTTATTTTGAGTTCTATAATTCCCCCCAACCCCCAGAGTGTCATCACTTTGTTCAGATTCCCTTTCTGTACTGAGATACACAAGTTAGAAGAATACATGATTGCATTCCTCTACTCCTACTTCTACTGTCAATCAAATCCCTGTGACGTGACCCTCTTCCCTGCTCTGTAATAAACATAGGGGCATATTTATAAAAAATAGAAAATAACGCAAAAAAATTACCGGCGCACATCACGGCTGCGAAAATAGCGCTATCGCCGTATTTATAACGTCGAGCATCATTGCCGCGATATGCATCGTGGCCACAATGTCCTGCGGTAATTTTAAGTCCCTTCGTGGCAATACTGCACTTAGCAATGCGCTAAGTACAGTATCGCCGCGAAGGGACTTAAAATCCCTTCCCGACGCCTCTGCTAAGGGGGCGGGGCATACGCCCACCTCGCCCCCGACCCCCCATGGCTGCGACCCCCGCCGCCGCTTCCCAGCAGCCCCTCCCAACCCCTTCCACGCTCGCGGCGATCTCAGAACAGGAGGCTAGGGTGGTTGCCCCTCCCCAGCAGCCCCTCCAATCCTCCTGCCCCACCGCTGGCAGGGAGGGGAAGGGCCTGCTGGGAGGGGTGGAGGCACCCTCCAGCGGGGCCCTGAGAAGGGCCTTTTGGCGCTTAAGGGGTCCCACAGCTCAAACCGGGACCCCCCTTCCTGGCCCTTGTAAGGGGCCTTGCGGCACTGACAAGTGCCTTTGGTGGGGGTCCCGCAGCTCAAACCGGGACCCCCAGTGAGCGGCTCTTAAAAGAGCCCTTGGGGCAGCGTCTTCTTTCTTCCGGCCCGGCGACACCAGCTCCACTGAGGCCCGCCTACCACCGAGAGGTACCACGGGCGACCTCAACGAGGCCGATGTTGCCGGCGTCTTGATCCGACTGTGACGTCTTCGGGCTGGCGACACCAACCCCACTCAGGTCGCCGATACCAGGCAGGCTCACTACGGCCGCCAGTGAGCCTGCTGGCACCGCCGGCCTCAGCGGAGCCGATGTTGCCAGACGCTTCTTTCTTCTATCTTCAGCCATCTACTGCGATGGAATCTGAGTTTCACAGCGAGTGCACCTCTTTATATAGGTTTTCAGAAACCCTAATCCGTTTCTGATTGGTCAATTTTTTAATGCTTTACATTAACCAATCAGATTCATAAACTTTCCTGAAATCTGATGGTTAATGTAAAGCATGTAAACCAAGCATTAAAAAATTGACCAATCAGAAATGAATTAGGGGTTTCTGCAAACCTATATAAAGAGGGGCACTCCGCTGCGGAACTCAGATGCCATCGCAGTAGATGGCTGAAGATAGAAGAAAGAAGCGGCTGGCAACATCGGCTCTGCTGAGGCCGGCGGTGAGTGGGGTTGGTGTCGCCAGACCGAAGACGCCGCCCAAGGGCTCTTTTAAGAGCCGCACACTGGGAGTCCCAGTTCGAGCTACGGGACCCCCGCCAAAGGCACTTGTCAGTGCTGCAAGGGCCCTTTGAGCTGCGGGACCCCTTAAGCCCCAAAAGGCCCTTCTCAGGGCCCTCCTGGAGGGTGCCTCCACCCCTCCCAGTGGGCCCTACCCCTCCCTGCCAGCGGCGAGGCAGGGGGCATGGAGGGGTTACTGGGGAGGTCGTGACCATCCGCCGCGGCCCCTTCCCAGCAGCCCCATCTAGCCTCCTCTTCCGATATTGGCCAAAGCGGGGAAGGGGTTGGGAGGGGCTGCTGGGAAGCGGCGGCAGGGCTCGCCGCTGCGGGGGGTCGAGGGCGGGGTGGACGTGTCTCCCGTGGGTTGTCTGCCCATCTCCGCCACAGGACGGCTAGTATCGGCTGCTTTCGCCACCTTGAAGGTGGCGAAGCAAAACGGCCCATACTAGCAATGCAAAACAGTTACCGCCGCTTTATAAATAGAAGCGGGGGTAACAGGTATGTATCGGCGCGAAGAGTTAACGCCGCGAAAACTTAACAAGGCTTTATAAATATGCCCCATAGAGTTAACAGCATTAGCAGGGGGAGAGAGGTAGCTTTGATGGCAGAGATAAGATGCACTTGACCCCTTCTTGATAGACTTCACTGATTGATGATGGGTCACAAAGAGAGAGATCAGGACACGGAGAGATCCGTGTCTCCAGACACTTGCTTTCTATTGGCCACTGTGAGTGGGTGTTTTTTTCAGGATGTTTGAACTTTTAATCCCTACTGCACACGATAAGCTTGTCGGTTAGCTGGAGTTGAGACATGGGAGGTAACAGAAGGGAGGGGGAAGGGGGAGTGCTGCAAAGAGATCTGACACCATGGAAAAACAGTCACTGACAGAGATAGGTAGGCAGCACAGAGTACATTGAATTTACTTTGAAATGGGCCAATGTGTTTTTTTCACTATAGATAACCCTTTAAAGCATGGCTTTTTCTGTATTCTATTATTTACATTTGTTGGGTTTAAATGCAACAATTCTATTGAAGATCCAGTAGAATTTATAGTGGATGGAATCTGGTAAGCTGTTTACTGCAGTACATATAAAGAAATTGCAGTACTATCTAGTACAAAAAAAACCCATACCCGTTCTCCTTTTGGGCCTCTGTCACCTGGTCGTCCAGGGGCTCCCTATAAAAAAAAGGATTTAAGAAGCACATTAAGAAAAAAAAATTGAAAATTGCAAACAGAAATGTTATTGTTTTTTCACTGAAGTTATTACAAGCAATAAAATTAAACACGACTCACCAGTGAACCCGGTAATCCATCATTTCCGTTCTTTCCCTAGAAATGATAGATTGAATTTAAGTAGTGAAATTGCATAGCATAGTGCACATGAGCTTTAGATCATCAGTTTCTCTTCTTCATCAAAGTTTGAAGAAGCATACACTGTGTACCTAGAGTGGGTGATTATAGAAGCTATTTATCAAAGTCTGGAAGCTGCAAAAATAATCCAAACAATGTTCTGAAAACAACCAAAACATATTAAATATCTCACATTTTTATCAGTGGCTTGTTACTATGGTTGCAGTCCAACATTCAAACAAGGATTTATTTTAAAAAGCCTATTAGCCTCTACTATGTATTGATCAAGAAACAAAATATAACTACTGCCATATATGAACAAAATTTGCAGAAGCTAGAAAAGTAAGTTATATGTCATAATTAGAGATGTCCGAACTTCGCAAAATCCGGTCCGCTCGAGGATCCGCGAATTTTCGGAAAAAATCGAAAATCCGCGAGCGGACCCATTAAAATAAAAAATATCCTCGAAAATACGAGAAATCCTCGGAATTTTGAAAATTTTCGAAAATACGTATTTTCGAAAATACGAGTAATCCTCGTAATTTCAAAAAATTTCGAAAATATAGATTTTCAAAAATACGAGAAATCCTCGTAATTTCGAAAATTTTTGAAAATACGAGATATCCGCGGTTCGGAAGGTGAAAAATCCTGAAAATCCGAAAAAATCCGCCATTCGCGAACGGGATAAATCCGCGGCGGATCCGGTTCGGATCCGCGAACCCGCCATCCCTAGTCATAATATATACACAGTAATTTTTAAATTATTTTTATACTATTCTAAATTGCATCGTATATAGTGCAGAAGGAGAGTTGTATTGTGTGTGTTTTTGAAAAAATATTCTGTGCCATAGGGATGGGATCTTATTTATTTATTTATTAATTTCTGCTTGTTTTTATTTTTTTGTTAAGACATTGCCATGCAGTTTCCCCAAAAGACTGGAAAAAAGACTGGAAAAAATACAAGAGAGCCCATCCAATAACAAGGGTTATTTAATAAAAATTCTTATTGTTTAAAATGGTGCTAATTTTGCCCCAACCAATCAGATGTTAGCATTTGAAAGCTAACTCTGATTGGTTGGGGCAAACAATATGAACTTTTATTAAATCTCCTTGTATGTGGTTTAATCACCAGAATAAACTAGGTTAGGTAACTGACAGAAGTGCATTACAGAAAATGTTATTAGTTTGTTTAAACATTGCCATTCTCTAAAAATGTTTTATTTGTATTATTTTTTAGTTTTTGCCTCAGTACCCAGACCATCCTTCACTTGGCCTATTGTACATTACTGGGTGTGATGTGGGCAATATCAGGGTGTTGTGTGAAAGTTCATTATGACATTTAAAGCATACTTTATAAATTTGTAGTATAAACTTTAATGCATTTATATATAAATGTACTGTATATTAAACATTAAATTTCCCATATGAATATCATGTCAGATATGGTATTTCTTAGATATTTGAAAATTGCAACTCCCAGCATTGCTCAACAGAATGCAGGGAGTCATAGTTTTCAAAACATCTGGAGGGTCGAAAGTTGGATATTCCTGTTTTAAAGTTTCAGATCAGAGGAAGTAAAAAATATAATGAAAAGTTACTGACACTAACCATGTAAGAAAAATTCTTGAACAATTCAGTGGTTAGCAATAGATCCTAAGTTAGTAGGATGAAACATTGCAGTACTGGGAAATAACCTTTCTCTTGAACATAAACTTTATCATAGCCCTTTGCCACCAAATATACATTCTACAAATTTAAGCAATAACAGATGAAATGCGGTGTAAATTGTTTTTGCAAAAAACTGTATATTCCGCCAAAAATACATTCATCCTTTTATAAGTGAGGCCTCTAATAAGCAGAGTCATTTATAAATATGCATGTACGATAGGGAAAGACAATAAACCACAGACTAAACTGTGACCATAATATATCTGTTGTATTCAATTAGATCAACTGGACTTGAAGTTTAGTTCTTGAAGATGTTTCACTAGTCATCCGACTGGCTTTCTCAATTCAGAATGACTTGTACAAGAATCTTTGGCAATTATGTACCCTGGAAAATCCCAATTAGCTTATCACAGCCAAGTGTTAAGGGCGTGATTGGATAGTGGCTAAGAGGTGTTATAGGAACGCCCAGAGTAAGGTGTCAAAACAGCATTGTACATGGCAGACAGTTGGTGTCGAACTGCCCCACCTCTATTTAGGCTTGGTTTCTTTATTTTCACATAAATGGCCTCCTTAACACCTCTCTTGAACCAGTCACGTTCCTTTGCCAATATGGTAACATTACAATCTTCAAAGGTATGTCCTTTATCCTTAAGATGCAGGTACACGGCTGAGTCCTGACCCGAGGAATTGGCTCTTCTGTGCTGGGCCATACATTTATGCAGTTGCTGTTTGGTCTCCCCCACATACAAATCAGAGCATTCTTCACTGCACTGCACTGTGTATATGATGTCGCTTTTCTTGTTTTCGGTATTGGGTCTTTTGGATGTACCAATTGTTGCCTCAGTGTGTTGTTTGGTTTAAAGCAGACAGGGATACGGTGTTTTTTGAAAATTCTTCTTAATTTCTCAGAGACCCCTGCTACATAAGGGATGACCATGTTCTTTCTCCTTACTCTGGGCATTCCTATAACACCTCTTAGCCACTATCCAATCACGCCCTTAACACTTGGCTGTGATATGCTAATTGGGATTTTCCAGGGTACATAATTGCCAAAGATTCTTTACAAGTCATTTTGAATTGAGAAAGCCAGTCGATGACTAGTGAAACGTCTTCAAGAACTAAACTTCAAGTCCAGTTGATCTAATTGAATACAACAGATATACCATGACCTGGATGAATGAGAACCTTCACAAACTGTGACCATAATGTTTATTATCAAGAGCAAAAATTCATACACAAAACATGTTTCAGGTGGCATGCACTCTTTATTATTATTATTATTATTATTATTATTATTATTATTAATAAGCAAAAGTAATTTATGAATGTACTGTATTAATGAACATGGTACTTAATGGTGCCACACTCATGTCACTAAATTCAAGGATACAATGCTCTTAAAGGGACACTATACTGAAAAAATTACTTTGCCTCATCTTAATCTATAATTGAATACATGTAAGTAGCACTTATTTTGTTTAGGAGCAGTATCCCCCCTCCCTCTTTTATCCACTCCCACTTCCACCCGACCTGACTTTTTCCCCACAAACCAACTGTCAAGCCTGCACACAGCATACAGCATTCCAACTGTCAAAACTGTCATCATTCGAGCTACAGTAAAACTACTCACAGAAGAATAGTTTTTGAGAGCAAGGAACTTGATTGACAGCTGAAATACAAGAGGTTTTAGATTGGATATCTAAAGAAATAGGGGGCAGATCAACAAAAAAATAATACAGTGGTGGTTGGGAAGAATTATTGTTTCAAGTTATGGTCAATTTAAAATAACCCTTTTTTTCAGTATAGATGCCCTTTAAGAAAACTACAACAGTATTAGCCAGATTCACCATTGGCCACAGTGGAAAGAGGAAGTAGAGTCACGCTAACTGATTAAATAGCATTTAGCAGAACTATGAGTCCTTGCTTGTAATTCCCTAACAATTTTCGGCAATTTATGCATGACTTTTTAATGCTGACAGCATTTATTCAAATGTTACACACAGGTTAACCCCATTCAGGATTTACCCAGAGCCTCAAAACTGGTATTAAATCTCCAGAATGGAGATCTTTCCAGAGATTGTGGCTCTGGATAATTCTTACTATATGTCTTGGCAAACTATTTTCTATTCTATTTATAAGGAAGGAATACTTCCTTTTAAAGTTCCTTTATGCCTCTGCACCCTAATTACTTGTAAAATGTGAGCTCTATGGGGTAGAAGCTTACTGCATTGCACTAAATTATTAGCACTATATAATAAAGTAATATGATAAGATATGCCTCCATACTTTAGGGAGCATTAAAGAAAAGATATAGGGTTTATTTTCCTTTAATATTACAGATAGTCAGCGGTATAGGGTATTGAACCTATAATTCGTACCATTCTGTTTACTGCCTTTCTGTCACCTTCAAGTAAACACCAAAAGCATATATCACATCAGGAGATTTGTTGCTGCTATTTGTAGTTGGCTAAAAATAGGATTCATTGTTCCCAGTGGGAACATATTGTTCCCTTTTGAAAACAATGAAACCTATTTCTATTTGGCCCAGAAGCTGCTATTAAACTCATGTTATATTATTAGATTTAAAAGGTAAAAAAGTGTTGCAGTATGTTTATTTTGGACATTTAGAGACACAAACTAAGAACTGATTAATTAAGATTTTATTTCTGTGCTTGAAGCAAATCCCATTGGTTTTGGAAGCTTGACCAGCTCTGTACATCCCAACTGTTCAAATTTACTCAAACCATCAGTTCTGTATTTCTCTGCTGGATAAGAAATCCCAGAAACCTTAGCTATCAACATTTCTGCGTTCAGATTCCCATTGGTAGAAAGGTTGGGGGAGATAAAGAAGCTTATGTTCAGAATCAGCTGTCAATGACACAAGAAAATCTGAAACACGTGTTACCGGTAAGTACAAAAAAAGTCAATAAAATAAAAACTGCTGCAAGGATTATATGCGAGGACTTTTTTGGCACAGTAGGTGAGTGAGTGTACAATGGATTTTATTGTAAAAAGTAACCCTAAAAATCTAAAATCGCTGACTGGTGCAGTAATATACCAACTCTATGCCTGGATTACAATTCTATCTCAATTTAGGGACCAGCTCATCAAATATTTACTGCCTTTCTCTGCTGTAAATTATCCATCACATAGTGGTTTAGCTGCTGTGTATAAGAAACCTGATTGCTAGATTTTCCTTGTGTTACACATCACAAACATTATCTTTGCCATTTTTAGCTGGTTGTGAAGTTTTCTTTTTTCTTTTGTTCTTTGCAATTTTATATCCTAGAATCATATTTTAAGCATATCTATTAAAACTGTATTACTTTGCACCAGCTCACCCAGTCGATCAGAATGCATGTCACTGATCTTATAGGTCCTCAATTTTAAGCTCTTCTATCTTTAAAGGAATGAGTATGACTGCTAGGATGAAAAGATTTGTAGTTGTGTTATATAACAATGTGTTACACCAATGCACCCATCCTGCCACTAGATGGGAGTATTGGATGGATGATAACTATATTCACAAATATTTCACCTATAAAGAGAATGTCTGCAAAGCTAGAACACCGTGGAATCAAAGTTCATTGCAACTTTCTCCTATTAAATCATCAATTGATACGCTTGTGGGCTAAATAAGAACTGTAAGGTCCCTGAGTTTTATGGCTTTCAATAGTTAAGTGCCAGTGACTTCATCACACCAATGTTAAGCTCTCTCCAATTTTGCAGTCTGCAGAATTCACTAAAGATAAACCTGACTTGAAAATGTCTCTTATCCATAAAAATATTCACAACACAGTGATTGCCATTTTAATGCTTTGTCGTTTGTGTTTGCTGGGTGGCAATATTGCAGTTGCATTAAGTCTTTAGTCTTAAAAGGCAAACACAATCCAATTTTTCCCAAGTTACTGAGAATCACGTCCTCGATTTCAAAAATGGATAATTCCATAGGAACCCCTATATACGTACCATCAAATTGCCTATTTTTGGATGCATTGGATGCGTTTACCATGGAAGTGTAATTATGAATTTGGTGCACACTCATGACTATATTTCAGGTTTGCAGCATAATTATTTGTAATGCTGTAGTTTTGCTCTATTATGATCTGCAAAAGTATGAAGGATGTGTTGGTAGGCAAAATATGATATGAGGTGTGGGCATAGTGCCCTCAATAATAAAATCCTATGCATACAAAGGCAGCTAACATACATTTCTAAAGTAAGGGCATCCAACTGAAATAGGTCAGACTTATACTAAAACAAACTGTGATAATTACGGTACTTAAAATAGAAAGGAAACTCCATTACATGTGCAGTATCTATTCAGTATGCAATGCCAATTGTGCTTATTCAACTGCCTATAGCAAGATTTACCAATTACCAATTACATGGGATTTCTGTACAATCCTTATTTATTATAGAGAATCTTTTGGTCTCCCTGTGTAAGGATGTCAACCTCATGCTGTATCCTGTACAACAAAATGACTTGTTCCTGTAGACGTCAAACAAAGAGTTACAACATCCAAACACTGGGTATAGTCTAGTACACTGAGGGTTAAAATGTACACTTGTACATAACAGCCCATTTGAAGTATAAGAATCCCTTTATTACTTTAAATCAGATGGTACAGAGAAATCTCCCTCATGCTTCATTAAGCAAGACTCATTTTAATCATTTGCGTTTAATTATATGAGATGAGAGCTGTAATGCAGCTACAGCATACAGCGTATGCTTGGGAATTTCATTTCAATTGTAAAGATACAATAAAATATATAGTAAATTTTTTTTCTTGAGCGCTGCTGGTTTTGCAAAACGCTTCCTGCATTTAGCATCAAATTAAGGCAGCCTGCCACTTCTGGATAACACTATGATGTGAAGCCTTCGTTGAAATTTTCTGAGTAAATGCACAATGGAATATCGTGACTGCACCAAGAGACAGAGAGGAGATGATGTAACATTGTTCCCATCTGACAGGATGTCTGATGGGATCAAAAGGAGATTAGAAGGAAAACACTGGGATGCAAGCCAAATGCCTAGTCGAAGAGCACCTGCCCTCTGATTGGAAAGGTGCTGCACTATAGCCTCAAGGGAGCCATGTAAATGAATGTCATTGCAGGGAAGGTATCTTAGGTATTGTTTGAGAAAGCAGCAAGTAGACAATTTATCAGTGCTGTAGCTGCAAACCAGTAATACTGATTCATTTTCCTTCTGCAACTCATAGAAAGCATTTGTGAACCTGTTTGTGCTTGGAGAACATGGCCTAATTGAAACGTTCTATTGATCTATGTGCCATGTAATAATGTTTTTCATACTATAAGCGAAGTAAGGAACGTGTCTTCTGGAGGGTGCTGCCTATTAGATTGGAAAGTAAAAACAAATGACCTGTACAGACCAGGATGCTGGGTAATGATGCATGCAAAAATCTTGAACAATTCAGGGGAAACATTTAGAAAATAAACAGGCCAATAATGCACTACACAGAAAAATAATAAACATATACTCAGATTAAAATAATTAGATTATATTATCATTTCATAATGTTTTAAAAGAAAAGAAAATACAAATAAAATGAAAAATGTATGTAATGATATGGAAAATCCTCAGCCTTCCAGTCCCTATACTACAATCTCCACCTTCACATATAGACAAGCCCATGTTTACCGAGAGAATTAAAATACCCCAGAGCAAAGTGTACAGACAGAGGCCCCAGATACCAAAGAGTTAACAGAGCACACAGATTTGCAACACAGCAGGATAAGGCAAAATGCAGTCAGGAGACAGCAGAGGTCAAATACAGTGGTCTGTCAAGCCAAGTCAAGTACATATGAGTGATACGCAAGTATCCCAAGTACAGTCAAGGTAAGTTCAGGCAGCAAACAAGCAACAGTGAGGAATAAGTCGAGTCACATTGGTACAAACTAGAAATTTCACCACAAGCCAAGATAATGATATATTGGGCAAGGAAACATACACCTGAGGCACTTTAAAGTAAAGTGGGAGCCAATAGACGAAAAGACCAAGGTGCAAAAAATGGCAAGCTGGTCCTCCACTGCAACTGAAATAACAACCGGAAAGAGAAGACAGGAGCGGGTTCGGGGGTGTCTGCATAACACTCCACACTGGGCGCATTTAGCTTAAGGCTTCATCCAGAGAAATGGAGACAACAGAGGCATTTGTCGTTCATATACTGATAAAGTTCCGATAAGTATACCTCTAGTAACTTCTGATTTCATGTGGGCTTATCGAGTGAGCTAAGTTTTGGGTATATTGTATATCTGAGCTAGAGTCTGTTCCACTTTATGTGCTATTTGCTGCTTTATATGATTGTTAAATTAATAGATTTATTAGGGAAGGGAAAGGCGTTTTCTGCTGTTTTTAAAAGTACATTTCACCTATTTTGGTCACATTGTTATATATAATAAAGTACAGGATAGTTTATTCACAGTGCACAGTGTCTTTTTCTCTCTTTTCATGTATCAAATGTATTTACCCTAATAGACAGCGCGGACTTCAGATGAAGTTTACCTTAAATGGGAAGTGCACAGGTATATAAATTCATTTTGTATCAGCTGTTTACAAAGAAATAGAAACAGATAGAAAGCAAACTGAAAATGTATGATACCAGTACAGCAAACTGGCAAATCAATGACACTGATATGGCAAACTGAGAATTTCATCATACCGATACAGCAAACTGGCAAATCAATGATACTGATACAGCAAACTGGCAAATCAGTTACACTGTAGAGCAAAGTGTTAATATTGTAATACTGGTGCAGAAAACTGGAAACGTTATATTACCGGTGCAAAAAACTGGGAATTTAATGATACTGTTACAGCAAATTTGGAATTTTACTGGTACAGCATACTGGCAAATAAATGGCATCTACTGCACAGTGAACTGCCAAATAAATGGCACCATCCGTACAGCGAACTGGTAAATTCAATGACACTGGTAAAGCATACTGGGGATTTTCTGATACTAGTACAGCAATGTGAATAAATAACTTACCATAATTTTTTTTTTTATAGAGGTAGTGAGACCCAGGGCAACTGACATTGCATTACACTGGCATAACACTTGGGGGAGCTTGGTCCTAGCTACACTGCTGTTCTTAAGTGTAACTCAGTTTAACGCATATCAAAGTTCCCATTATCTCCTCCTTAAATTGCATTTTTTTGCTCCAAACATTAACACACATTATACATATGGCTGGATTTACTTTACTAGGGGCTGTTGTTGAAGGGTCGGCTTTCAATATCTTCCCCATTTTAATCCCTACTGTTACCACTTTCATTTGCTGCACATCAGGGTAAATTTTGAACAGTTCCATTACCCCAACCCAGTAGTAATGGACATGGTTTGGGTATGTGGCTAGTGTTTAGAGGTGGGGTTAAGGGTGCCACGCTTTTTGTTTGAAGATGAATTTGTAACTCTGTAATATGTGCATTTTTGCTTTATTGTAACCAAAACCTGAACAGTACAGTTTAATATTTTAAACATTTTATACAGTTTAAATAGGATGTTAAGAAGAAATATGTTGGGCTATCTGTTTTAACATTACATTTTGTACAAAAGTCTCCCTATTTGGCATGAATTTATATGGCAGGTGTAAGGGTGTAAGGTTTATCTCCAAACTATGAGTAGGATCACAAAGCTGAAGATTTAATATGTCTCCCATTTAGGGCTAGGCCACACTACTACTATTTTAATGCACAATCCAAATGGGATCCGATCACACATTAAAAAACACACACTAGTGTTGGCCAATTGGTCTGGCCACGCGGGGTGCACTGCCCTGCGTTGTTTATGGAATTGCAGCGAATGGACACAAGCACTAGTGCACTGGAGACAATGAGTAAGTGACCAACCTCTGCATCTCCACCCCTATTTTAGATTCTTAGCAGGAATTTAAATGAGCCAATCAATTTAATTGAACATCTGTGTCTGACCAAATCATAAACAAACCTTCATTTATCCTGGAGCCTGGAGTGAATTGAAGGAGTGCCTCCATATGTTCTTTTAATAAATGTGCTATAACATTGTGTTTTAAATTATACATATAAAACATGAAAAAAAACTTTTTTGTATACTATTTTTCTGTAAAATCTAGTGTTGCCCTTTAATTAGCCTTTTGCTCAGACTGACCATTTTATTCACAAACAATAAACAAGCTTGTCTCATACACACACACACACATGTTACTGGCACCACATGTCGCTAGTGTTTCTAAAACAAGAATTCTGATATCCAAACCACATAGGACTGTAGGGAAGCATAATAGCAGAGGCTAATAGCCATTATAGTAAACATTACCCAAAGGCACTGATCAACTAAATGCTAAACTAGCTTATGCGAATGCTGTTTAACTTTGTAATGCCTGTTTTCCCTTTTCAGCATTTGTACCAAAGCATTGGAATTTTATTTCAAAGGAGCGTATTTGTCTTAATTTGAAAAAATTAGAATGTATTGACTTGAGCCAAGAAAGCAAGCTTCTATGCCATTTTAAGTTAAATGTTGATGTTTTTATAAAACGTGACTCAGACTGATATTTCTGAGACAAATAGCTAGTTTGAAATTGTTAGTGTATGTGGGTGGGCATTATGCCTATGGAGACATTGTAATGTGCTGGCAATATAAAAGCCTAGGTTTAAACTATTAAATACAAGATTCTTCACAGAAGAGTTTTATTATGCTACCTTTTCTAGAAACTATTCTAATAAAAAACATCTGAGAGCAGCTTTTAAAATCCTAATCAAACAAAGATTTCCACACCAGGTAAACAACTAATCCTATATGTTTTTCCCCCGAATATAATATGAAACGTGTTCTTTTAAAGTGCAGTAACAGTCATAGAAACAATACAATTGAAAAGGTCAAAAAAACTGAGTAAACCATAAAATAGTTTTTGGGAAAGACTGATGCCTAAAATCTTGAAGATTAAACTGTTTCATTCTAAAGGTGGCCATAAATATGAACAATAATAGGTAAATCCCGTCTGGGAATGTCGTGATTTACCTATTTTTGTTCATGTGTAGGAGATTTTTCTTTCCCGAGTGCCGATCGGGAAAGATGGAAAATTTCCGTCAGCCGCTATTGGCTCCCTTTACTTGAAGTACAGAAGCCGATGCGATCATGCGGTGTATGGTCCCACAGCCGACCGATCCCCATACCGCGTATAAGGATTGGTCAGGTCCATGTATGCTGTTCCCACAGCACGTGTGCGGACAGATACCAGTGTGATCTGTCGGCACACATGCTGTGGGATCGCATGTGTATGGCCAGCTTTTAAACTAATTAGAAAATGCAGCATCTTGATAAGAAATTGGAAATATCATCAAATACATGTACCTCAATAAAGGCTTTCAATAAATCACACTAAGATCCTTTATACTGTATATTAACGTATGGTTCCATATTCCTGGGGTGATGCCCTGAAGACTCTCTGCTTATGAGCATATGTTTGGAAATATCTTCTTGACAACTGCACTGTACTTACTGCACTGAGAATAAATAGAATTCCAAAACACTGTGCAAACAACATTAAGAAAAAAAGAATGACTTCAATAGATAAGATACAGCTTCTGAAGCTTGGATGACTGTCTCAAGTCCATTGTCAGCTACTTATGACAACAGATAAGTGACTTTCTTCCTCTGTGCCCAAGGCATCCAAATCTGCATTATAAGCTTCATGAACCATTGAAACATTGTGCCTTCAGCATTTCACATGCTGCAGCACCGTGTAAGAATACAGAGTATTACATAGAATGCACGGAGTGCCAAATAAGAGGCCATTCAGTTCTTTTGATGGTCTATCAAAATATGAAATTGCATTTCTAGCAATAAAATAGATAATAACATAATATCTATATATATTATATATATATATATAATATATATAATTATTATATTATATATTACCATCATGTTTACATAAACAAACCACTTATTTCAGGCTGGGTCCCTATAGGGTACCTGATTTTCAGAATGAGTGATGTATAGGGTGTAAAGGCAGGTTGCGGTTTAGATATTGTGTTTTTATAGGTCATTGTTAGTGTGTGGGTTGCAGCACTCCAGAGTCTACTTTTTGAAGTGTGTTTTGATATTAGTATTGTTTTTATATGCTCTATTTATAATAGTAAAGTATCATACATACTAATTTATGCTTAATATGTACGTTTTGCACCATTTGTCAATGGTGTACACAATGCTATGCTGCAGCTATATTTTCAGCCTACATTATCAACCTGGAACACAACAAAACACAACAGAAGATTTACCTTTTCCTAAAATATCTTTGAGTTACTGTAGGGCTCCACTTATTATAGTCTCTCTAGGTATAGGATCATTAACCACTGTGGTGAAATAATGGCCACAGATTTAATGACCCGCATTAGAACTGATGCACTGACATCACGCCATGCAGACTGATGTCAGGTGTGTGCTCTGCAAACGGGACAGTATTTGCATGGCAAAGGGATTTGGCCAATCTCATGGGGCAGAGCTGAAAACGGGAGGAGACAGAAGGAGGAAGACAGAGTAAATGAGTAAAGCTAGGGTATAGGAGGGTGCTAGAAATTTAAAATTTAAATCCTAAGCTATCTAGTAATAGTAAGGATTTAAATTAAGGCTGGAAGAAAAGAAGTTCAGTGTTAAAGTTTGGAAAGGGTGTTTCACTGTGAGAAGGATAAAACTGTTTTCCATTAGACATTGTGATGGTTTCATTTTATAGTTGAATAAGTTTATAAAAACAAAAGCATGTTACTGGTAATGATAAACAAAGTGGAGTTGATCCAGGTAGGATTCCCCCCCCCATACTGTTGTGGTTTTTTTTGCCTCTGGATCAACTGTTTGGCTGGAAATGTGGGTATTGCTGAGTAGGATGGACTAGATGGGTGTATGTCTTTATTCAACCTCAAATATTATTCTATACTATGGCAGCCAAATGCAAAATAAAAAAAGTACAATTGAACATATGCTACAACAATAAACAAAAACTTATTGTAATTTTCTACAGCTTTTCTTCCCTTAGCTTTAAACAAAGGTAAGCGATAACACTTAAAGCTGAAATGCTCAAGAATACTTTTTATTATAGAAAGATTTCAGGGGGTAAGTCCTGTTTCTTTAAGGTGGCCATACATATACCCGATATTACTTACCCGACCGATCGCTTACGCGACGTTCATTCGATCTTGCCGGAACTGCTTTTCCTGATCTTCTATGCGACCGATCCCATTCATTTTGTGATCGCATGCTGGTCGCATAGAAAATTGGGAGAAGCGGTTCCAGCAGGATTCAATGAACGTCGAGTGAGCGATCAGTCGGGTAAGTAATATCAGGTATATGTATAGCCACCTTTATGAAGCCAAATAGCACAATGGATAATCTCACACAAGTCACAATCACATGTTAAGTAGGTAATTTACAGGAAGTGACCGTGTGTGACCGTGTGTATTCCAAATATCTATGATAATACTACATATTTCTATGATCCCAAAACTGTAACCTATATATTTAATCATGCTACTTTCTGCTTAGCCCAATGAACAAGGACCCACTTTACTTAGGCAGGCTAATTGTGCTTTCTTTCTGAGTTTTTATAATTTCTTGGTCGCTCTCATCACTTATTAGTAGTGCATTGTCCTTTGAAATATTACTAAAACAATTAATATTCAAAAACTGCTTAGATGAATACACCTGATAATAATTTTCAATGGAAATTTGGAAAAACATACCTATTATGTTTATGCATTACATTTAAAATGCTCTTGCTGATATTAGTATTAAAAGTCCTGATGATAACATGTGCTGTTACACAGAACAGCTAATCATCTAAGCAACAGCTAGCAGAGCTCCCACACTGCAAATCTAATTCTTTAAAAAGGCAGTCGCTCCTCTATAATTAAAAATATACCATCTACTAAAAATGAACAGGATATTAGAAATCATACCAGACTTTCCTGTCACCTTGAGCTTTTATATGGTCATTGAAGGTTTAGTATCTTAATTATTTACATTTAAGAGAATTTAACATACTTGTAAATAGAGGAATTGGTTTTATACATTTAGAATGTATTGCGTTTGCAATACATTACCAGTCATAAAGAAATGCACCTCTGGTTTACCATATGAAAGTCAGGCATCTGTATGGCAATCAACATCATGAGCCCCTGCACTTCTAGCAACCCCTGATGTAGATCAATTTTCCTACCTGGATTCATCAGATACTATGGTCTATTACAGCCAAGTCTCTTTGCCACACCATTAACCAGGGTCGTGGGAGTGATCTGATCATTAAGCACAGAGAAAGGGGGTAGAGACAGATTTTAAATTACTACTGTCCTTTCTCCTTCACTTTGTTTGCCATAGTTCACAGTTTAGCTATGCTAGCAGTTTTATTTAATGCTGAAAATGTCTTCTATTTACTTATATTTAAACACATATATTTAACAATGTTAAAATCGTTCCTCTTATTGTTGTCGCTTTTATTTTTGATAGGCTGCTAAAATACATTGCTAAGCCCATAGCATTCAGCACAGATAAGTATTTTCAAGGTTAAATGTTTTATTATTTTCAAAGTCTATTTCTCTAATGGCATTTCTGATGTCATTCAACCGATTTCCCATTTGTCCCAGACATCTGAAGCAATTTTAAGAAACTTCATGCCCCACTGGAAATTGTTTCTTACTTGATCTAAAGGGATGCATCATCACATGCATATATTCTAGCAAGCATTGATAGCAATGAAGACTAAAGTCTATAAATCATTATTACAAATGACATGCAATAAGAATCAGTGAATACCATGGAAAAATGCCCTATTGACCTTTAATGTTCTGCAAATTTGATGGCCATAGCTGCACTAAAACCAAACAAAGTCTCAGTGGAATAAAAAACATGCGCCTTTCTTAAAAGGAAACTCTAACGAAGGAAGGGATTATCAGACTACTTACAGGCATACAGCATACAAAGCGGATGGAAGCAAGCATTGAAAAAATGATCTATATGGACTTAATAGGTAACTAGACGGCGGAATAAATGTTGTACAACGACCAGAAAAATCTAGCTACCTTGCTGCTAACAATGCTCATCATAAAGTATCTCACTGATCATCGTATGTATTTTGTTATGAAACATTTGGTTTTCTGTGTTTTTTTTCTTTTTTTCCAATACAGGGTTCTACTATTTTACCTCTCCCATAGTTTATTCTTTCTTAACACTACCTGTCTGTCATTTATCCTTCAGCTTTTGTTCTGCTTCTCCTTTTGATAAGATATTCTCTCATTCCGGATATTTCCTTTTGATAAAATATTCTCTCATTTCGGAATTTTTTTTCTGCCCTTGACAAAGCAGCATTTTTTGCATTCCAGAACTACTAGGGCAATGTAGAGCTGCTTTCGCTCCCTTCTAATCCAATGTACTGTACTAATGCAATTGCATCTCTTAGTAAATTGTGATTGACTCCTATACTTTTTACTAATGTTAATGGCTGCTATTTGCTGGCTTTACATCTCTTGCAGCAGTCCCATGCACATCTCTTCAGAAAATGCCACTCAGGGCCCTGTGAGTAAAAAGCTTAGATAAAAAACTTTCCCCCATCGTTCCTAGATGCGCACATGTACCAGTCACTGTGGGCAATTTGCATTTACATCTGTGTGGGAAACTTATATGTACCAGTCACTGTGGGAACATATATGTACTAGTCACTGTGGGCACCTTACATGCATCAGTCACTATGAGCACCATATATGTACCAGTTACTGTGGGCAATGTGCATTATCAGTCACTGTGGACTACATACATGTACCAGTCATTGTGGGCAACTTATATAAGAAAACGCAATGTCGCTAAAGGTAACACTAAGGCGACACGCAGTTTAACTGCAAATGGTGGTTTATTACATGTGTCAACACAACATGTTTCGAGCCAGTGTGGCTCGAAACATGTGTTGAAACATGTAATAAACCGCCAGTTGCAGTTAAAATGCATGTCGCCTAAGTGTGGCAGGTTTAAAAAGTTTGCCTTAGGGGCCAAAAGGTCTATAACTGCCCCTTAAATTGATTCTTACCCATGTTATATTCTTACAAGCAGGTTAGCAAGATGCAGAATAAAATGATTTCAGAAAAAAATTAAATTAAACAGAAACATAAATAACCAACTGCAATTAGATGCTCTGGTTCTACAAGTGGAAAAAACCCAAATATTTTAAAATAATATTGTAAAATAATAATGGTAACATATACCAGTAAATTTAAGCAACTGACTTAAAGTGAGTTATCATAAAGTGTTTGATTGTCTACCACCTCACTTAAAACCAGCACTGTTTCTTTGAGTGGTAATGTCCTTAAAGGGAATGTCCACCCCCAAAACTAACTTTTTATATGTATTTGGCCCAAATAAATGCTTACAAATAAGCTTTACAGCTTTAAAATCGGTCCAGTGGTTCAAAGGTTACTCACCATTCTTGCTGGAAAAATCCTGCAGCATGGAGAAGAACAGAGATTCACTGAGGCAGGTTACGTCACCTCGCCTCTGTTCTTTTCATGTTCTCGCACATGTCCATTACCATCTTTCAGCGAGTACAGAGGAAGTCGCATCTTTTACAGTACTGACCTCTTGATCCCGCCCTCTTTTTGTAATAAACCAATCGTCAGCCTTACAGGATTGTGTACGGAAGAGACTGGATTCACACGCTTCAGCAGCTGCTCTTATATGTGATTTTTTCGGCTCCGCTCTGCACTGATCGGTCTGTGACTGCTGTGTGATTTCTGGATCGCTATTTCTAAACTTGAATATCATTTACAATAGGTAACGTAAAAAAACGCGGCTATCTGCTCTGTTTACACAGATGCTCCGAGATTGCCATTTCCCTATTGGCTCTCGCATTGGAGAATACGCGTGAGAGGAACAAGATTTTTTTTTTTTACGCAACCAGCGCGTGCGGCCTGCTGTGTATCGCATGAAATATCGGGGAAAGTAAGGGTTTTTTAAAAAAATTAACATGGCATTTCAGGTTGGTGCAACCAAATAAGAAACATATAAAAAGTTTATTTTCTGGGTGGACATACCCTTTAACAGTATCAAGTTCATTATGTGTTTGTGTTCCTCTTTGTAATTAAGAGTTTCTACAAAATTCCACTTCCACACTACCGTCCGGGTCTCCCCACGGTCACGGGGGTGGCAGGGCAGGTAGTTACGCCACTGACAGGCAGCAGACTAAACAGACCAATTAAAGGGAAGCATAATCCTAATAAAAACATAGAATTACTGGTATTTTATTTATGTGTATAAATAAGGAATAAAAAAAATATTTACACCCAAAGCATCACTCCTGCAATTGCTCCTGCAATTCACGATCATCTTTCTCTATTTCCAACAATAACTTTTTTTAAAATAATATTTTGGAATTATATGGAGCCTTGTAACTAAACATTGCTCTTAGAGTTAAATCCTTTTTATAGGAAATATGATGCCAATGGCCTACACATTCTCTGGTAGCAGGGAACCTGCAGAGGTTGCTGCATACAATCAGTAACTCTTTCCTTCAGAAAGGGTGCATCATAGTTTCATTAGGATTTTAGTACAAAAAAAACCAGGATAATGTTTTACACCAAAAAAGAATGCAGGTTTTTTTTGTCCACATTTTCTATAGAATTCATCATTTTCATTTCACATTTACAAAATATACCTTGTTGTTAAATATAAAATGATGAAATATTTTGATAAATTGTGATTGTTTATTAGCATGGTTCAAACAGATAGGTTTGTTCTGAGTTTTTAGATAATGTAAAATGCAAGTATTATGTTCATACCGGTGGTCCAGGTGGGCCTTCTGGTCCTGGAAAACCAATATCTCCTATTGGACCTCTTTCACCCTATAATATAGAACAATACATTTGTTAGAAATCTGCACACAATACATAGCACAAGAGAACAGATAAAATGCCGGAACACTTTATATTGACCTCAAAAAACCTCAGCCAAGTATTTCTACTAGAGCCAAAAATTATAAAATAAAAAAAATTAAAAAGACTAGACTCTATTTTATGTTTCATCGGGGGATCGTAATCAGACACAGCAGCATATCCTTATATTGTATTATTAGTCAATTTCTAACTTCTAATAGAAGTGGCCATTAAAAAGTACAGATGAAGAAGCAGAAGGTAATCTAGTGGAAAGTTAGAAACCTTACTTTGAGCTTTAGAGTCAAATCCATGTGCCCTGTTTCTCTGTAATTCAAAACATTACTTTAAAGTAATAACTAGTATAATTGTACTGCTATACACCAAAATTAGGACAAACTATTCATATTGTCAGTTTAATGACTCTCTAGAGTCTTAGTTAACTTTACAGTGATAATTGGGATTTTGCTTGTAATACCTCTTTATTTTCTATTAAAAGATAATAGAAAATCTGAACCGTTTGCTTGAACGAATAAACAAACAAACAAATGTTTTTGAGAAGCAAAACTACTTTGCTACAAAGAAATGCTTGGGCACAAATAACATACTGGTTATCCATATTAGTCTATAAAAAGAAATTATATATATATTGCAGTATAGCAACGAAGATGTAAAATATTCTGTTCTGTGTCTCTTTGACTCTGTGTCTTGAAGTTGATGGGTTAATTAAAATATAGCAGTTAATATAAATTTTGATTTTCAAGAAGATTTTTCTACAACAAATAGCTATTTATTCATTCCTAATGTTAATTACTTCGCTTAGTTCCATTAACAAGCATCACAATAATGAACATATGGCATCGTTCCCCTGGGTGTCTTCGGTAATACTATAAAAAACATTGTTTCTGTTTTCCTGGGGATTTAAGGTCTCTAATCACCAATCCTTTGGCCTATAGGGATCTGAGCTACTGGAATCTGAAAAGAAATGAGAGACAGTTCCCTAAGCTTTGAAATGCTTTTAGATAAATATACTTACCGATTCCCCAGGATTTCCTGTAGGGCCGGGGGCTCCATTCTTTCCCTGTTAAAATAATAAAAAATTGTTAAATTAATAATTTCTAAAGAAAAATTTAAAAACACGGGACATTGTGTTTTTTATTAGAATGATTCTCGGAAGTGGTTCTTCTTTTGTTACTAAACTGTAATTCTTAGCTTTATGTAATTGACAGCAAAAAAGTGCAAAGTAAATATAAATATTAAAGGAGAATTAAACCTAGACTTTTTTTTACCCTTAATGTATCTCCCCAGAACACCTATACATTGTAAAATACTTCTCTAGTAAGTTGCATTTACATACATGTACTGTAAGAAGTAGATTCTGTAACTAGGTCTTGCTGTAACTTGATCTGTGCCTAACAGAGGCAGGTCTCTGAGTTGTAATAAGATTGTCTGTCAGCTTTTATGGGGAAAGACAATCTGCAGCTTCCTTGTTTTGATCTGCTGTGTTTTAGAGAGCATGTTTTAAAGAGTACACTTAGACTTCTACCAAAACAAATTTGGACTTCCACCAAAACAAAGAGGTGGATTATGGAAGCTGACCACTAGTAGCCACGGGTTAATTTCATAAATCAACCAACAGTCAAGGTAGAGGTGAGACACAGCTTGCTGTATCTTTATGAAAGTGCTCTGTACATTTCTAAGGTTATCCCAATGAAGCAGTGACCCTACACTACAATATAATCCATATGTTCTATTGTTCCTGCAGATGTGTTTTAAAATAAGGAAGACCAGACATTTTTTACATTTAAGTTGCTACCTAATATACAGTACATACTTAAAGATGTTAAATGTTTTTGGGTATGACGAACTTTTTGCCTTTTAGTATGTAAATATATAACAATTATCGCAGTCCGAACACAAAGTAACCTTGATTCCAGCTTTCTTTGTGTATAGGTATTTGGAATTCGTATTGTTCAGTCACTATGTAGTAGTTACACTGTATATATTATGCCCAGATGTAATAAATAAGGAGTTGTAAGTGCTAAACAGCCTGTTCTTGTGTTATCCTACAAGAACACAGCTTATTTTGTCATGTGAAATGTGATACAAACAGAACAATTGGACAAATGTGAAAAAAAGTGAAAAATGTGAAGTGATTTGTCAAATACAACTAAATAAAGCTACAAAATCCCAGCTGTTGGTGAAAATAACAATAGATTTTAGTGCAAATATTATTCAAATATACCTCTCAATAGCCAACGGCTATTTGGCACAAAGATACAAAAGTAATGTCACTATAAACGAAACAAAACATTAACAACACAACAAAGCAAAATTAAGCTTAAATCACATTAAATATATCACCCTTCAGAAACGAAATATTGAATATTTTGTATGAGAAAAGCAATAGAAAGGGGATGGTTCCTATAAAGCAGTGACAAGCTGCTGACAGGGCTAAAAAAAAAAAAAAATTACAGTAAAAGAAGAAATGTTATTTTTATACTCTGTCCAAATGACTGTTAACTTGTGATACTGTAGCTCAACTAGAGTTAAGAATGAGGGATGCATTGTACTAAATGTTACAACACAAAACTGACAGTATAAAGGCTCTACTGTCTATTTACTTTTCAAGGACTTTATGAAGTACAACAGACACTGCTCTTTCAGTCAGAAGAGGGAGCTTTTCTGTGTCCTCATCATATAAGGGCACCATTTACTGTTTATGTGTGTAGTTATTAAATGTTATATATTCACCTCATTAGTGTAATTTGATTTAATAAAATAAGACAGTAACAGGGTTATTCAATAAAAGGTCTTATCGTTAAAAATGGTGCTAACTTTGCCCCAACCAATCAGATGTTAGCTTTCAAATGTTAAATAATATCTGATTGGTTGGGGCAAAATTAGCACCATTTTTAACGATAAGAACTTTCATTGAATCTCCCTGTAAGTGTATCATACATGTTCACATTCCAGTTTCTATACCAGGAAAGGTTGCAGAAATGATTATTTAGCATCAGCCTAATTGTGTCCAACAGAGTTAATGGAAAACTCGTTAAAGAGAACAAATATTAGAGATTTTTGCATGACGATGTGAAGGTTGCAGCCGTTTTGCAGACAGCAATACATTTCATATAGTTAATAAAATGATCCTGTCTGGACTATTTTACATCTTCTATTCATTGTCTGTGAAATGTATAGCCCATTTGTATAACCAATTCTTTTCTGGACAAGAGGTTGGATTTTAATATACAGCTGCAAAGACTCAGGTAAATAGCCTCATTATGCGGATAAACATCAGACAGATTAGTTTCATCCATCATCTACAACCAAACAAGCAGAAAACAAAACAGTGCCATTTCTGCAACATGATGGGATGTAAGGAATCTAAATTCAACTCCTCACCCCCCCCTTAATAAAATGACAAAATCCAATTCAATTACAATTTCATAAGCTTGATTGGGAGAGATAGGATGAGATTACAGTCAAAAACCTATACACATTAGAAACCGCATTTCAATGTTCAATGGCAATAGACAGAAAAGTTTCTTTGCATTTTGTATCTGTGAGGCAAAAGATTATAACGAGTGCATTTGGACAGATGGCATCTGTAGCTGTCACTCTATAGTAAAAGTCAGTGTTTTATGTCCAACATCTGCCTTTTGAAAGCTTGTTAAAGTCAAATGAGACACAGACGACTACCATAGCCTCTCCTATGTTGCTGTTTTCATACTGTGCATTGGAGAGTTTTCAATCACCTTGGTGCTCACCTCCAGAGTTTTATGTACTTTATAGAAAGACAAGCATTGCATAGCATAATACCTTCACATCCTTGCCCTAATGCTGCCTAGGAACTTATAGATAATCACTTTAACTTCTTTCTCAGAGGGAGTATTAAAATCAAAATGCTCACGTATAAATTAAATTCTGATGTTAATGCATTTAGTTCATTCAGTTGGGTCACATACATGATCAGTGCAACTTATTATAGCTTTTGAAGATGATTGTCAGCATTAGGTTATTTTATGTCTGGCCTTTTTCAATGTATACAAAACCCTAACCATATAGAGGCATTCAAAATATCCATAACACACAGCAATAAAGCAGGCAGAGTGTTACAGGAACACTAAACAGATTTTGTGTACTTTTTTAAGTACATAAAATCTGTTTGTATTATTCACAGAGAGGTGAGAACGCTTATTCCATGTGAATAATAGAATGCCCAGAGGACACTGCCGAACTTACCTTACTGGTGCTCCACTCACAGCTTCTTCTGAGCTGACAGCCACGCTGTCCCGACCAAGTGCATATCTTTGGCACATGTGCGCCAATACAAAAGATAGGCACACTATCATGACAGCGCGGTTGCCAGTTCAGAAGCAGCTGCGAGTTGAGCGCCGGTAAGGTAAGTTCGGCAGTGTCCCCTGGGCATTCTATTATTCACAAGGAGGTGGGAATAAGTGTTCTCATCTCCCTGTGAATAATAGAAACAGATGGAATGTACTTAAAAACGCTGATTTAGTGTCCCTTTAAAAGCTGTTTTCAAATTAGTTGATCTTTGAAACTGCAGCATATCTCATATATACAAAATGTCACACACATGTACACTTTCCTTATACATGACAATATCTCATTTCTAGTGCATGTCCTCATCATAGTCCTCATCATATCCCAACTAAACTATAGTAACCCCTTCCTATGTGTCTACTAAAAATTGATTGTCAACACATCAATCCATCTTGACTTTTGCTATAGGTCCTTTGAACCTTGTATGTTCAGTATGCACTGTATGTATCAATGCACAGTAATTGTGAAATGCCACAGAAGATGTTTAAAAAAGTGTTTAAAAAAAATGAAAATTCCTTTTTATATGACATTTTATTATATATTTCTATATTATGTCAAAGATATTTTAATTAGTCATGCAGATTGCCTTTTCCGATATATTTTTAAAGTCATTGTCGATCCTTTGTATTTGCTTGGAAAAAAATATATTTTTTAAGATAATGTCGGAAATGTAGAATTAACTATCCTTTTTCTTAGTACTGCAAAGACACCAAGATTTGAAGTACATGGTAGCATTTATTGTAACCCCCTCTGCCCCCCCCCCCCCCAAAAAAAATAACAGGCATTCACATTGCAGCTAATCTCTCGTGTACCATACAAAAGGAACTTCCCACAAACAAGAGTGAGAAGTGAACTCCGGCAATTCCTGACATTTTGTTTCTTTACCAGTATTACAGTAATAAAAAACCCAGTGACAAAGGAATTCACAAAAAATAGCAGTGGTGATTGCCCCCAGCTGCACCATTTTCTAACATTTATGTGTGTATTTTTCAATGTGGCGTTATTAAATGCTATATATTGCAGCTGTCTGTGGCTCTTATTCTTTTTTCTTATTGTGCAACCCTATTGTTGAAAGATCAAGTTGAAAATAAACACAGGGAAAAAGACAAATGATCAAAACCTCTATTCAGAGATTTCTAGTTACTGATAGCTAGAGAAAGTGCAAAAATAGGCAAAAATGTGGTAAACCAGATGTCACTTAAAAATGTGTATTGTAATAAATTTGTATTGTTTAGTAATTATTACATTTACTATAATGTCTTTAACTAAAACTGAGGTGGACCTTTTAGTTTTATTTTGTTTGTGTTCTCATAAGCGTCCGCCAATAACTGATCTATATATACATGTTCAGCATTATTAACAATTGAATTTATAGTTGACAGAAGTACTCACTGGAATCCCGGTAATTCCTGGTGGGCCAATTTGTCCTCTCTCTCCCTAGGACAAAAAATAGACATGTAATCGTGTTTAGCAATCAAACACATGGTTTATTTATGAAATGGGGAAAGACAAATGATATATTTATGCCTGAAAGAACAGCAGTTTGTCTTGTGCATCCTGCCAATTCTTAGTGAAGAACATAATACATTAGCTAATCCTACTGACATTTCTAATCTCACTTGTTTGAAACCTCTATTATGTCTTTCTTCCATTGGTACGTAAACATTATTGCATGTAGAAACAAGAACCTCAGGGGATGGAAGACTGCACTGCCTTCACTTATTCAAGGAAAGAGACAATTTTACATGGTATATTATAACGGTCTATTACAGCTTTTTAATCCAAATGTGTCTGTCGGTCATTTTAAAGGTTTGTAAAATTGCATTGTGTAGGGAGGAAAACACTTAGAAATCATCTGTCCTAACAGATTGCTTTCAGTAGAAATAAGTATGTATCCATAGTTGGGCATCGTTGAAGTCCACCCTCTGAGGCTGAAACAGCAGAGAAACAAAATAAAATCAATATGTTTGTTCTTCAGAAAGTCAGTAATGAAACGTTCACTAAAGAAAAACAAACTAGTGTCGATCCTTGGCTTTAGGTGAATTCTTTTGAAGAATTGTTGAGCAGTTTTTCATTTTTGTTAAGTTTTCGAAGATAAAGAAGAACACATTAATTTTGTAAAAAAATATTTAGTAAAATGTAATTGAATAAAGCAGGATGATGGTTGAATCTACAATTGTTCAAAACATAGATTTCTACAGGCATGTGATTGTTCACAGATCAGCACACATCAGTTACCAGATTTACCCATAGTTGGAAGTTTATGATTACATTTTATTTCCTTAACATGAAAGTGAAGCATAATAATCTATTCTAATATAATAAATAGCCTTGCACAGTATTGTATTCTAATATAATTACTAGCCTTGGGTTGTACAGTATTCTAATATAATAAATAGCCTTGGACGGTGCGGTATTCTAATGTAATAAATAGCCTTGGGCTTCATGTGTTTGTTAATTAAAGTTGGGGTTTATTCCATTTTTCTTCTTCTTTTATTCCCAGCAACCACAGTGAAGCAAAAGTACCATCTTCCCCACTCACTATTCTAGCCGATGCCAGACAGATCAAGAGGCATCCAATGGACTTTTCTCCTAGGAAGCCACCTCTTTAAGAAAGGGACCACCATTGGAAAATATGAGGTCCTAAAAAAGACTCAGACTGTGTGGCCACAAATGTGATGAAACTACAAAAGCACTATTTGGTGAGGGTAAGGAAGAATTTAAGTACCTGGTTGCAATAGATACGTGTGCCAATTCATCTGGGCAAATTAATGGGAGTACATCAATTAAGACCAGCCAAGCAAAAAATTCTGGTTCCAAATTTATCTTTAGGCAGAAAATTCACCTTATTTCATCGCAGCGTATAGTTCATTTCTCTGTTGAATTGCATGGTGAATTGAATCCCTAACTAAACTATACAGCGCCTGATAAGTTGAGGTGGTAGGTGTGTTCACCATGGTCTAGAATATTAGAATATTAAACAATATTTAATCTTGGAAAGGTTACATTAAATGGTTAGAGAGAAAAAATTAGGGTTTGAAGCAAATTTTCTGGTATGTGTGTTTGCATTTATAATTTATAGTACTGGTTCTAAGAGGCCTTATGCATAATTGCTCTTGTCTCTTTGTCCATTAATAACTTCTGTATTCGATAGAGGCAATGGTGACATCACAAGTGTCCCACCAAATGTGATGTTTCTTTAACCAGACAAGCCACAGTATACCCTGCATTAGTAATGGTAACTAATATAGTTATTTGTATTATTATCTGCTATTTCTAGGACCTGTCATAAGCGTAATCACTTTCTAGTTCTAGGGCAGGGCAGCCAGTGAATTTTTTTCCATTTTGACATAAATTTCACAGCTTTCTTAAGATTATGCTAAACCTTCTCGATTAGCAAGGGATATTTACAACACTATTCTATTCTACTTTCTGATCAAATATTAAGTTGATAAAATTGCTTTAATAAACACTACCAAGTAACTATGACTTCTTTAATTCTCAGGACCCCCCCTTTATTTTTACCGGCTTCCAAGGGAGACCTCTTCTGATGTTTATTTGCATACATTATAGATAAATTCTTATGAACAACTGCAGAGCATTAAATCGCTTCCACTTCTAAGTGTTCCCACATATGTATAATGATGGATTTAGTCTCATGGATAATTGTACCTATCCATCTGTTTTTGCGAAAGTCATCAAGACTTATTTATATGCAGCATCCGTACAAGGCTGTAATATGATTATGGAAATATGGAAATTAGCTTTTTTTCTTTCTTCCTTTTACAAGATAGATTTGCATGCAGTGGATAGACCTACAGTTTGACTGCATCAAAGAGAAAACAAAATGTAATAACAATCAGCATTTACCACCTGAGTGATAAAAGGTTTTCAACAGATGGAGAACATACTTTAAGCAACTGTAAAAAATGATAAAGAAAAGAAAGGCAGAATGAAAACAGTGTTACATGCAGTAAATGATTTCATCATACCTTTTCTCCTGGGAGACCTTCCAAGCCTGGTAATCCCATGGGACCTGCTTCTCCCTACAACAAAGTTCCCATTGAACATAGCTTGGTACAAGTTTAAAAGAAGAAAATACAGCTATTTTTTCATTTTTGCAATGTGTACACACCATTTATTTACACGATTGGTTTATTTATATACCCATCATTTTAAACAAATGAACATTTTATATTATTAGACTTGCTTGAATAGTATTTTAATTATTCTCCTACACATTCAACAATAAAATACATGTAAAGGTTATGGAAAGCAAACTATAATTGCTTCAAGGGATTTTTTTTTCCTGCAACCAAACCTGAAGATGTACAATTTATGGTCCTGCTCAACAACATCTATGAATAATTTTTACATTGGCCCTATAAAAGGGGATAAAACGCACAGAAGATTCACTTTTCTCCAGGACAAATAGGTGTAATAAAAGCCAGCAATAATGCAGTGTTAAAATACTACATAACCTAAAGCGTAGGATAAAAGAACATCAAAGTTCTTTGAATTATGATGGAAACACATGCACCGTCAGACGGTAGATAGAAAAGTCTTTGAGGCATGAATTCATTTTTATCTGTACTTAGCAAAGCAATCGTTAAGGCCTAATTTTTCCTATTTATTTGAACATAGAAATATTGAAAGGTTAAATCAACTCTACAACACTCCTTCTTGTATTCAGGAAATAAAGCAGGATTTTGTAAAGTAGTACATGTACAATTAGGATATTTTTATGAGTGATGACGTTAAGGGTCTTTCAACTCTAATATTCAATGATAAACCTACTAATGTGAGATGTTATCCATACAGTTCTAAATGCAACTAATGGTAAATGGAATATTAAAGGGTATCTAATCTGGAAAAAAATGCCCATTACTGGAAATGTTAATCCTTCCCAACTATCACTGTACCATTTTTTGTTGTTGATCTGCCCCCTATTCCTTTAGATATCCAGTCTGAAACATCTTACATTTTAGCTGTCAATCAAGTGCCTTACAATCATAAACTCTTCTGTTTTGTGCAGTTTTGCTGTAGCTCGAATAGTCACAGTTGGTACGTGAACTGCATGATGGGAATTTCTCACTCCCAGTGCTGCCTTATGGTTATTACTGAGCATGCTTGCCCCCACAGACTGATTAGTCAGGGAGGGGGATACTGAGCAAAACAATACTGGATTGAAGACATGCAGCAACACACACACAAGAGTAAAGTTGGGTAAACACATTAAAAGCCCGATCCCATCGTTATCAACGGGATTGTACTGCAGTTACAATCATTCACCGTTGTTTTCAGGATCACTTAGAACTGGATGAAATTTTCCCTAGTCTGCGGTCATCTCCCTGTACTACAGTATAGGGAGTCAACCGCCACTGAAGGAAATGTGCTGTTCTGAATGTTTTCCCTATACTTTACCTAGAGAGAATGCTCAGGACTGTGTGTAAGGGGGATCTTTGATAAATTACTCATAGAAAAATCTTAAGGCTGGTACACACCATGCAATATTTTGGACTGATAGTTCAGTGTATCCGTCGATCGGGCCGAAAAAATCACATGGGATTTCAGCTATGTCCAACCATCAGAATCGGACCAAAGGATGATTGGACACAGCGGAAAACCACGTCTGATCGTTCAGTCCTCTATGGACCGCACGGTCGTTCATGGTAAAATGACGGCCGCGGCCGACAGTCCTTCCCCCTGCCCACCAGTCAGAAGAGCCAAACAGGTGGAACCAGGTGGAAACTGGTGGAACCATTGCATGGTGTGTACCATGCTTTATAGATTGTCTGTCATCTTTTAAAGATCTGTGCTGTGTGAACCTTCCTTAAGTGTTGGTAACTTATTCATTTATTTTTATTTAGCCCAACTACAGTTTCCAGAAGCATTTTGAGGGATGCTAGGAAATTTACTTGTAAAATGTAAAATAATTTCAAATGCACATTTCTTTTAAAAATTGTAAGTATTACTATAAACAAAGAATTGTGTGTTGATTTATGAAACCATTTTCTACTTTCTTTTTCTTAACTTGTTGTTGCATGAAAAAAGTCTTAATGTGTCATCTTTATATCTATATATGCCTAAAATGCACAAAAAAACCTTAAAAATCTTAACTTCAAAAGGCAGACACCATTGCACTAAAATAAACCTACCAGTGGCTGTAAGACTAGAATAACAGATCATCAAATTGTAAGTGTTCTTTTAATTATTTTTATGCTTTGCTTGCCTGTGTGCTCAATTGCTCAAATTTTTCATTTTAATATTCGGAAAAACCGGGCGCCTCAGAGTCAGTTTTCTAAAGCTGGTAAGAGTATGCCAGATGCTTACACAAAAGAAGGTATTATTCTTACATGGAAAAGAAACAGATAGAGATAGTATCCTTCTGTGGGTAAATTTGCAAACATATTTTAATTAGTAGTACAATACTACAAGAACTATTAAAATATAATATTTATGTATTTATTTATTTTAAAACAACAACTATGTATTAAAGGGATATATATGTTGTATTCAGTTAGATCAACCTTACTTTTAGTCCTAAGTTACTAAGTTTAGTCCTTGAAGATGTTTCGCTAGTCATCCGACTGGCTTTCTCAATTCAGAATAACTTATGTTGGCAATAAATACCCTGGAAAGTCCCAATTAGCTAATATTGCCAACAGATTCTTGTACAAGTTATTATGAATTGAGAAACTTTAAGTCCAGTTGATCTAACTGAATACAACAGATATACCATGAACTGGATGAATGAGAACCTTCACAAGCATATTAAAGGGTAATTATAATAAGGAAAAGAAAGTTTGGTTTAGGTGATTGACAATTTTAGTGGACTATGAACTGTTGGGAAAAAAACATGTGGCCTATGGCTGCCAATTCTCGCCCACTACCCTATGTTCCTTTTTGATTATTGACATTATAACTATTTAAATGTTATGCCATTTATAGCCATGAAAAGGAGGAGGGTCAATAAGTATTAGCAGATTGTTTTTGGCCAACCGTGTTTTTTAACATACAAAACAAAACGCAACAACAACAACACAAAAGATTTTCACAACATATATTCACTAAATAAAAACATACCATGGGTCCTCTGTCACCTTTTGGGCCCTAAAATTAAATAAATAACTATATAAATTTATAAACAACATGCATTCATCAGTCAACTTTTTACTTCTTCGAATATAGTTTAGAACCTAATACAATGAAATTCCACACAGGACTGGTATAGAAGAGATGTATTATGAGATATTGACACATTGCCAGACTTTACAAATAACAGTTTAACTAAATGTATTGCATGTGCAGCAGGTTTTTTGTTGTTTGTTTTTTTCAAAATGTACAATTCAGGGAATTCAGGTAAAGCCCCCCTTTTGGCTACTTTCACACGTGAGGCTGACAGCATACTTTTCTAACATTTGTAGAGCGATGAGAAAACGTTCGCCCATTTTACTGAATGGAAGTGCTGTGTACCTAAAATATGAGCGGATAAGTGGCATTTGTTCAATGTGATGGTTTTCTAGCATTTTAATAAACGCTGCATGAAGAATTTCTTCAGCAGTGGACGATGAGAAAACGCCAAGCTAACGCTTTAAAAAGTTGCACCTCACTAATTAGTCATAAGTCCAACATTCTGAAGGTACATCACACATGAACTCCTTTTCTTCTGGATGTTAATTAGAATAAAAAATAGAAAGGTGTTCAAACGATGAAAAATGCTGGGTGATGCTGGGCAGACAATAAACTCTACAAAAAATGCTGAATGTCAACATGCCGCTCATTTGAATGTAGCCTTAGAAATATTGGACTTTTACTGAAATACCAAGAAATGAAAGTAGTTAATAATAATAAAGCCAAACCTGATATCACAATTCACATCTAATGTATGAAGACTTTTGATTGGGATATCACAGTATCAATCATTTATACAATAAAAAATTTAAAAAAGGGGAAAATGTAAATAAAAAAATGAGAGAAATTATCAATCCCCTAAATTAGTAGCTAACGTGCTTCTAAAAAAAAAAAAAAAATTCCCCAAAATCACGGTGCACATCATTCAAATTATTTCTAAAATGGGCCCAGTGTTTTCAATTTTATGGCATTAAAAGAGATATTGATATCTCTATGAAAACTATTTCCTGCATGCTTAGTGAAACATACATTACAGAACGCTGTAATTGGGGCTCCAAAGGAATTTAGAAGGATTCCTAGAGGAGTTTTTCTGATATCAACCGTTACTGTTTCATTGTAAAATAATGCCCATGCAGTCAATAGACCAATACCACGCAGTAGTAAAATATAGTGTGGTATAGGTAATTTACATTGTGGTAGTAAATTATCACTGCGGTCACAAAAATACACCTACTGTAATAGTATTTTCAACTGCAACAAAGGAGCAGTATAATTATTTAGCAATATTGCTTCTTTATAAATGCCATTCTGTACAATATGCAGTATTTGGTGGGATATTCAGTTAGAGTGTGCAGTATCCACTGTTATTTGGGTCATACTTTTGAGGTGAAACCTTTATCGGCTATCTAATATGATAACCAGAGTAAGATTTCAGAACATACACAGGGAGATTCAATAAATGGTCCTAATTTTGCCCCACCATTCAGATCTTATTTAAAATTTGAAAGATAACATCTGATTGGTTGGGACAAAATTAACACCATTTTAAACAAAAAGAACTTTTAATGAATCTCTCCTCCTTTTTCAAGCTGATAATCCAAGTAAGTTTGGTTTGTAAAAATTATTGATGACTTTAAAACATTAAGTGTTATTAAAACAGTAGTTTGAATTGTAAATTGGAGAGACTTACAGGAGGGCCAGGTGGACCCTGATAGACAGCAGAACCAGCTCCCTGGGGAAATAAATAAATCAAATATACATTTAAAGCAGAAATTGTGTTTTTCTATGAATTTGCACAGCCATATAAGTATTATCACCATACCTGTAGTTTATAGAGACTCCCCATTCCATTTCTTTCAGCAACTGGTATACCCTTAGGGAATAAAAGAAAGAAGACCAAATAAGTAAACATTTAGGCACTAACAAAATGATTATTTGCCAAACAGTGACTAATTGCATGTCATTTATTGAGATTGTGTATAATTATATATAAAATAAGTTGTCATGGAGTATGAGATAAGCTGTTTTGCATGTTTTTCTGTACGTGAATTACTTTTGGTGGGATTATATGTTATTAAATATATTTATAATAGCACATTAAGTATGTTGTACAGTTTTGTGCACCACTGCACAGAAAGGATGTCAGTGAATTGGAAAGGATAGAGAGATGGGCAACTAAACTGATAAGAAAAATGGAAAATGTGACTTATGAAGATCGATTACCAATATTTTCCCTACAAAATATGCATTTGCAAGGGGATATATTAACACTTTACAAATATATTAGAGGTAACTATAGTCAGTTAGCAGGGGACATTTTTTTCTCACAGGGGTGAACAAAAGACAAGAGTCCACTTCTATAAATGTTGTCAAATGATCCCTACTGTGTAATCTCCTCCGCAAAATCTAGACTAAGCGGCGATAAGAGCTGTTTTAGTTTATGCTTCTTATCCCAGCTCAAAGAGCTCAGGACATATGCAGATACCTGTAAGGCTCTAAATAAGAAAGTACAAGTCTCTCTTCTCCTTGATTGACTGCAACACTCACAAGCAGGAACTAAAAGCAGATTGTAATGGGTGTGGCTGTCTTGCCCATGATCAGCTGTTCTAAACAGCTGATAACCGGACCCCCCACAGTCTTAGGGGGTCACAGGGGTTATAGTTACGAACAACTGATTGCAGAAGAGAAGCACCAATTAAATGCTATTGACATTTGAGATGCAAGTTTTACAAAATGAATATTGAGAAACCAACAGTAAATTGAGGAAAACTATTATGGGTTTCTGGTCAGTGGTAGCGATTCATTATTATATTAATATTATTATTATTTTTGAGGTGAACATCTACTTTAGCAACATAAATAATTCTTCACTGTGAGGACAGTAATTTGTGAAATGCTCTTCCTGAAAATGTGGCTGCATCTCTGAACACATTCAAAGGATGGTAACCGTGAAATTTTACCTTTAAAATTATCCTGAAAGTTTCCCCTAGGCTTATACTTGGGTCTGTGCTGATCTGGATGATTGAAGGAGCAGCTGGACAAAAACACGTAGCCCCGGTAAAAGAAAAGCTGTACCATGTAACACACAGAATCATCTGTGTATGGGACTATGTATAGGGCTATGTATGGGACTATCTATGGGACTGTGTATGGGACTTTCTATGGGGCTGTGTATAGGACTTTCTATGGGGCTGTGTATTGGACTTTCTATGGGGCTATTATGTATGGGACTTTCTATGGGACTGTGTATTGGACTTCCTATGTGGCTGTGAATGGGAATTTCTATGGGACCGTGTATTAGACTTTCTATGGGGCTGTGTATGGGACTTTCTATGGGGCTGTGTATGGGACTTTCTATGGGGCTGTGTATGGGACTTTCTATGGGTCTGTGTATTGGACTTCTTAGGGGGCTGTGTATGGGACTTTCTATGGGGCTGTGTATGGGACTTTCCATGGGGCTGTGTATGGGACTTTCTATAGGGCTCTGTATTGGACTATCTATGGGGCTGTGTATGAGGCTTTCTATGGGACTGTCTATGGATTTATCTATGGCACTGTTTATGGGAGAAAGTCAACCCATGGTTTATACTTGAGTCAAGCAGTTTTCCTGGTTTATCAGTTAAAAATAAGTACCTCAGTTTATATTCTGGTCAGTATATACTCAAGTATATACAGTAGATGTTTTCTTGGAAAGACATACTGTATATACAGGGTTACAACTTCTGACTGTTTCCATGTGTGTGGTTGATTATTTAATGGAGGCTGTTTTGGTGTACTGGGGGTATAAACCAGGTGGGTGGAGGAAGCTGTACTTTTTTGGGGATGCTGGGTTTTACATGGAGGGGTTTAACTTTATGGACTTATATTTTGTGACCCATAATAACTATGTAACAGTCACATTTATTTCTATTTTCATTTTACCAGGACAAGAGAAAATTATTCAGCCAATACAATTCTCATATTTGTCTGTTAATACTAATTGTACAGTTTTTACTGTTAAAATATTTTTAGGTAATTAAACAATCAACAACTTTAGTCACACTATACAATTAAAGATGTTGCTATTATGTAAAGAATTCTCAAAAAGAATGCAAGATAAGAAAATCACTGTCACTGTAAAATTGCACAAAAAGAGGTATTAAATATCAAAACTTGGAACTTAATCCTAAACTTATCCCCATTTCATGACTATAAAATGTCACTGTTCAGTGTGAAAATGGGAAACGATAAAGCAAGAGCAGCGTTCTATAAACATACATTCCTCTTATGGTTTTTGAAGCAAGTGGTAAAGGTGGCCCTTGACATGCTTACATGTTTCCTTACTGTTCCCTGCATTGCTGCTGGCAAACTGCTTTTTTTTGCATGATATCCTATAAATTTGCACCCATATGACAGTGTGGATGTCACTAGAGTCTAATAATTGTGTAAATGCAAAAATCTTTTAATGAGTCCTTAAACTCCATGGTGACTATTAATGTACAATGGTGGGGGTAGAATAAACAAGATTATGAAAGTCATGTGACATCAGAAATTTGATTATTTCTGTTAACATAATTAAGCACCATATAATGGTGAATAGGTAACAATGTTTTTGGTAAAATAAAATGCTATTGAAGTTCATTGGAGTTCATTAGAAACACTTGACAAAGGACTCTGTCCAAAACATGTTGTATGTTAAATACATACTCCAGCAATTTCAATTCGAGTTGCGTTAAGTCCTTTAGGGTACCTCAACTTTATATTATACTTATCATTGTCACATGTTCTGGGGTAGAACATTTGAGGACTACACCGAAAGTTCAATTACCATCTAAATGTAAGAGACTAGAGGACATGTTATTATATTATAAATGATCTCTATATTATATTATAAATTATCTCTTAGCATAAATTTCAGATTTACAAGATATTTATAGATTATCAGAGAGATTCAATAAAAGTTCTTATCGTTTAAAATGGTGCTAATTTTGCCCCAACCAATCAGATATTATTTAACATTTGAAAGATAAAATCTGATTGGTTGGGGCAAAATTAGCACCATTTTAAACGATAAGAACTTTTACTGAATAACCCTGTATGTGCATTATACATGTACTGTTGTGTAAAGTATATTTGAAGAATAGAATTTGGTAGCATTTTTTGCCTCCTCTGATGCTGCTGAACTGATTGTTTTTTTACCTAATTTTTTGCCAGTGAACTCTCACTCTCACATTTAAGGAGTCAGCCCTTAAATAATATAACACATAAAGGCTATTTTATATATTGTATATTCAACGCACTCTCAGGGTTTCTTTATCCAAATATTTTATATAATACATTAATACATCACTGTGGAGGTATATATATATATATCTATATATATATATATATATATATATATATAATATATATATATATTATATATTTATCTATATATATTATTGAGCGGCTTACATTGATTGGGGTACATCCACCTTAATAAAGATTTCGCATTTCTTTCCTTTTTTGCCATTCTTTTATAATGCAGATCACGTAAAGCTAGGGATGATTAAATTAAATTTTAGGCGCTGGCAATCTGCCATACCCAGTTCTAGACAACCAGTCATATTCTTTTATAGATATATGAATAAAATGATTAAAATGTTTGGTGATTTATCCTTAAATATTAATATTCACTACACCTGACTTGAAGGATGAATTCAATAAAAAAATTATCTGTATACGGTATTACATTTTTGTTGAAAAATCAGAATGTTGGAATATGTCAGAATACTGTTTGCCAGATAAAATGGCTGAGGTTGACTGGAAAATTCTTTATATGCAGTCTTCTTTTTATCTGTAGTCTAATTTTGTTTAAATTCAATTAATAGTTAACTATTATCCTTTGATAACAATGGAAACATGTTAACTTAGCTTGCTATTATACATGGAAGCATGTATTGGCAGACATTTTCAAGCTCTTTTAAGATTCAAGCACACAAAGCAGCCTCACAGCTGTGCACTGGAAATGTTGCTGGGTGTTGCGAATTTAAGACTCAACTAAGTGCAGCTCTGATCTCTATACCCCAGCACATAGTATCCCAGAACATGTATGTTATAACATCTTAGTGATTATGCTTTATTATTTGATATGGCTGGGGGGGGGGGCTGGAATTGTTGGTACTTTTGTCTGACACTTGTGAAAAAAGCAGCAATGGTATACAATCAAACTTACATAATTATGTATTTACCAGTATCAGCAACCTGGATTAGATGAAACAACTAAACAACTAGACCAGCTACTGGGTCCTAAACTGGGTCCTCAGTTCAATTCCAATAATTTCAATAGACATTATTAATTGTACCATAAATTAAAATTTGCAGCTGGTGAACACCCTTAATGTTTGCAAGGTTAGATCAATGGAATATTTGCCTCATAGCCAAATTGAGGGCTAACCAAGGGCTTGGTCCATCTCTCTAACTGGAGGTTCCAGCACAAATATTAAAGGAGGAGAAGAAACTGTTAGGGTTTATGTATTACATTTCATTGCCAGCTACATTTCTTTTCTTGTAAAGCACTCACAGGGCAAATCTTTGTTCCAGTATTATGGCAGCCCTCTTCAAAGTTGTCACCTCTATTTGTGCTTATCAGTGCAAGCCTCTCCAAGGCATGTTTAAGCTTGAGCTTGTACAGTGTGTGTGTGTGTGTGTGTGTGTGTGTGTGTGTGGGGGGGGGGGGGGGGGGGTGGGAGGACAGCCAGAATCCTGCACCACACACCATAGCCCTCTGATGGGTTTTAGAAAGCCTGGAATAAAGAGGTTGGCTATAGTTTAACAAAACCAAAAGATTTCTAATTATTTTTAGGGTGGATGCTTTTATTAGTATTAAAGCTGAATGAATGTTCACAGCATTGATACTATGAAGAAACCCCCTAACAAACAGATTTCTTAGTGTGCAGGGTAATGGAATTGCCATGTTAAATAACATTGTGTACAAGATTATCTATATTGAACTTTGTGTGGAAATGCTTTATACTTTAGAACAAAACTGATAAAAGCCTATACAGAACTGCAATCTTCTGAGAGTTTCCCTTCACTATGTCCAACATGTCTAGCATAAATAAACTCCGCATACACTGCAAAATGTGCAATGAATACAGACACAGTATGGCTTGGAAAGAAATAAAACATAATTAGTCACGAACAAAGTACATATTTAACCAAGAAATAACAATATGTATGTTTTAAAACACCAGATGTTACTGTAATTTTAATTCAAGGAAAAGGGATGTCTGTGACATTTTTAAACAAGAGCATCTTGTAGTTAACATTGATCCATATTCTGTTAGCTGAGTAAATAATTTTACATTGTTAAAACATCCCAGCCTTTGTGCAAAGAACAAATTGAACATCTAATATTGTTTAACATATCTAAGCAAGCACGTAGACGTAAACTGGGTTGTCTGTCAATGAACTGAATCTGAATTAAACATGGCTTAGAGAATTAAATCTCCTTCCTTGTGTAACAGGCACCTGAACTGGCTTTACTTTTTTAAGCTTTATATTTTGTAATCATGACTGCAATTTCTTTCTAAAATAAATCAGTAAATGAGATCAGCATTCAATATCCTGTTAAGCTGCTGTTCCTTTCATTATTGCATTATGACTGAAACAGGCCTACACACGTTTAACTGTATCACAATGTCACATACTGAATCAAAATATTTCTTGGTTTGATCCTGCAAAAAAATGACCTTAGTTAAAAACAACTTGTGATACAATGGAAATGAGGGCTTTAGCTGTGAGTCACATTTCAGCAAGAGTAACAAGACACAATCATTGGAAAATAAACATTTGGGGCTTATTTAATAATAATTAATAATAATTTAATCTGCAGCAATTAGATTTTTGCTGGTCAACTATAGTTAGAAAACATCTGATTGGTTGTTGCAGATTATACACATGGGTAAAAATGTGCACCTTTTACTAAGGTGCAAATTACTAAAAGCCAATGTAATACCAATATTCAAAAAAGGTAGTCTTTCCCAGCCTGGTAACTATAGACCTGTAAGCCTAACATCAGTGGTAGGGAAGGTGATGGAAACTTTGTTACGGGATCATATACTTGACTTTGTCTCCAGAGCTCATCTTATTAGTAGTAGTCAGCATGGATTTATGAGAAATTGATCATGCCAGACAAATTTAATTGGTTTTTATGAGTAAGAATTTGGATTCAGGAACAGCAGTGGATGTGGTATACTTGGATTTTGTGAAAGCTTTTGATACTGTGCCACATAGACAACTGTTGGCCTTGAAGAAAACATTTGTGCATGGATAGAGAATTGGTTATTGGATCGCAAGCAGAGAGTGGTGGTAAATGGAGCTACATCTATGTGGGCTAAAGTTATAAGCGGAGTGCCTCAGGGTTCTGTACTGGGGCCGCTTCTGTTAAATCTGTTTATAAATGACTTAGAAGGGGGCATTGAGAGCAAAATCTCTGTTTGCTGATGACACTAAACTATGCAGAGCTTTGGAAACTTCAAATGATGTGCAAGTGTTGCAAGCAGACCGAGATAGATTATCAAAACGAGCAGCAGAATGGAAAATAAGATTCAATGTTGATAAATGTAAGGTGATGCATTTGCGATTTGATAAACCCTGTGCCCACTACACTATAAATAACTCTGTGTTAAGTGCATCTGTAATGGAAAAAGATTTGGGGGTCTGGTAGATAACAGACTTAGTTGTAGCAAACAAAGCCAGGTAGCAATGGCTAGAGCTAGCAAGAAATTGTCTTGTATAAAGAAGGGAATAGATTCAAGAGAGAAAGATATTATTCTCCCTCTTTACAAGGCACTGGTAAGGCCTCATTTGGAATATGCAGTGCAGTTTTGGAATCCCATATACAAAAGGGACATCTTGGAAACGGAAGCAGTTCAGAGAAGGGCAACTAAATTAATAAGGGGAATGGAGGGGCTTGAATATGCAGGCAGATTAGACAAGTTAGGGTTGTTTACATTGGAGGAGCGATTTTTGCGTGGGGATATGATAACCTTATACAAATATATTAATGGGCCATACAATGAACTCTCTGGTGCAGTAACAGGTCATACCAGAGGACTCGTATACATCCTTTAAGGTTGGAAGAAAAGAAGTTTCATCTTCAGGTTAGGAAAGGTTTCTTTACAGTGAGAACGGTGAAACTGTGGAACTGACTTCCAGCAGATGTGGTAATGGCAAGTTCATTAAATAGCTTTAAAAAAGGCCTGGATAAGTTTCTAAAACGAAAAAATATTAAGAATTACTGGTATAAATGCATATAGATCTGGTTGATCCAGGGATACTTTTCGATTAACGTTTGGAGTCAGGAAGGAATTTCCCCCCCCCCCTTTTTTTTGCCTTCCTCTGGATCAACTGTTAGGAAAAGAGGGTGAATAGGTTGGACTTTATTGAAGGCATACTGAATGTTTAAAACTTAGAAAGCTGTTTTGTACTTTGTCATCTCTAAAATGAACTTACTGGACCTACAATAGTTATCATGCCTCACTGGAGACATAGCCTAGTTATTTAAATGCTATTATAAACCCCATTATTTTTAATAAAAAAATGTTTAAAATGAAAGTGTTGTTTCTGTCTGCAAGATTACTTAAATTTCAATTTTAATAAATATTCAACGAAAAGTACAAGTTTCTAAAGTTAAATATGTATTATTATTATGCTTATTAAGAACTTGCAATTAAAAAAATAAACAAAGAGCTTGATAATAAAGGCCACTAATGGCCAAAATAATATTTAAACACACATTACCCAATGTAATATGCGTGAGCGTGGGCTTAACTCTTACTTTGCTGGGCCTGTGCCTTTTTCATAAATGGGGTCAGGTACCCAGAACTATTTAGCACCTTTTTAAATGGAGAGGTTAGACCGGTGCTGCCTTACCTTCCAGATTCCTGCAATGTGATGCATTGCAGGAACCCAGAAGGTAAGAAGAGTGCAGAGATACATATTGATAGGGAGATGTAATACCCCAGATTTGGTGATAAAATGGAGTTCACCTCATGCTTCCCGATGTTCCCGTGGGATAAACTCTATTTTTCCAGGGCCTCTTAATGGCACAGGCGCCCGATGGGGGGGTGGGGGGGTGCTGTTACCTCTGTGCTCTTTACCTGTCTCGTTCCCGCGATGCAATAACTCGCACTAAGCGAGTATTGCATAGCAAAACCTCGAAAGGAAGAGGTTTTTCACTTCCCTGTAAATCTTCCTGAAACACCTCCTGATTTTGGTGCAGCTTCCTTCTCATTCTTGTATTAGGTAAGGTTAGAGTTGTATTATAATTATAGAAGATATGTGCATCAATTTGGGATTTATTTGAATGCTAAGGGCCCTATTTATAAAAAATCGTTATCGTTATCGTAAAATACCGATCGTTATCATAAAATAACGACCGGGGTTTTACCGATAACGACCGTTATTTACCGATAACGGTCGTTATTTACCGATAACGACCGTTATTTACCGATAATGACCGTTATCGGTGAATAACGACCGTTATCGGTAAATAACGACCGTTATCGGTAAATAACGATCGTTATCGGTAAATAACGACCGGTATTTACCGATAACGACCGGTATTTAACGATATCGGTAAATAACGGTCGATATCGGTAAATAACGGTCGTTATCGGTAAAAACCCGGTCGTTATTTTACGATAACGATCGGTATTTTACGATAACGATACCGATCTTTTATAAATAGGGCCCTAAATCCTATACAGAAAGAATCTAAATACTTGGATGTACCATTAACTATTTCAGTTAACTGCAAATGTGCAACAAAATTTTGTTATTTCCAGCAGTTAAGCACAATAAAGTCACATGACAAAGAATTCCGAATTTGTGTGATTGTTTAGTTAATGTAAATAACCATACTATACAATACTCTTTGTAGAATTGCAGTACTAACAGTATAGACCAGTATTTTTCAAATGGTGTGCCAGGGCATACTAGTGTGCATTAAAAATCCAAAAATGGCCTCCATAATTTACTAGTGAAAATATTACAAGCAGCCAAACCTTAAATTTTATATCTTCATATATTGATATATTTTGTTACATAATATGAATGTACTTTACCTATATTCAGTAAGATCTCATTTAAATTTTAGACTACACTGTAAAGTGTACTACAGCCTAAAAAAGTTTAAGAATCACTGGTATAGGCAACTCTTTACCATAAGCTGATGGTATTCTTATTTATCATTTCTACAAAATCTGTCACAATTCTGCATGTTTTCCCCTGCATTCGATGCTGCCCTGGTCATATTCTCTTTAATTTACTGAATGCCATTTAAAAGACCTATTATTTATTGTAGTTCTGAGTAGAGAAATAAATTATATGTTCCCTGAATGTATTGTAGGTTTAGGAGGAAAGGTTAACAGCAAATAGATGTCACCACTTTAAAAACACTGTAAAGTACAGTATTAAACTTTTATATGGAAATGAAATAATAACAGAAAATCATCCAACATTCTCTTAGAATATACAAAGCACTCAATTTCACTCATACATTTACTTAAAAATCAAACAGAAAACAGTCACTTTGTGGGAAACTGAAGTGACTTTTATTTACCTTGTCAGCCACTAGGCCTACTAGGCCCACAAGACAGATATGTCAAATAAAATACTAACTGGCTCATCATTTATAGAAACATCAGTTCACCCTGTCTCAGCCCTGAACAAAAACTTTCTGTCATTTTTCTTTCCCCCGATATACAAGAACTCTGCTTTTTTTTATTTTTATTTTACATGTGAAAAGCTACAGGACTAACATTTGTGCTGGTTAATAATATATCTTAGACTTACTATTTAAAATATAATATACTTAAAGAGTATGTACACTGGAAATTTTTTTATTTTAAATTGCCCATTATTGGAAACTATAATTCATCCCAACTATCACTGTACCCACTGTTGATCTGCCCCTATTTCATTAGCTATCCAAGCTGAAACATATTACATTTAAGCATTTCTGTAAGCAGTTTTGCTGTTGCTGGAATGGTTTAACAGTTGTTGTTCTGTATGCAGGTTGGACAGTTGGTATGTGGGAAAATAGTCAGGTCAGCGGTCAGAGCCTGAGTAAAACAAGTATTGTATTAAAGGCATGCAGCAACACACACACCTTAGAGTAAGTGCTACTTACATGTATTTATATATATATCAAGATGACAAAGTTATTTTTTCAGTTTACATACACTTTAATATCCTAATCAATAATATAATTTTTTTTAAAAATTAAGCTTTTAGATAAAACTTTCAGTCATGTACTTACACCATAAGCCATCTATCTATCTATCTATCTATCTATCTATCTATCTATCTATCTATCATCTATCTATCTATCTATCTATCTATCTATCTATCTATCTATCTATCTATCTATCTATCATCTATCATCTATCTATCTATCTATCTATCTATCTATCTATCTATCTATCTATCTATCTATCTAATCTATCTATCTACCTATCTATCTACCCATCTATCTGTCTGTCTGTCTATCCATCCATCCATCCACCCATATGTCTGTCTGTCTATCCATCCATCCATCCATCCATCCATCCATCTATCTATCTATCTATCTATCTATCTATCTATCTATCTATCTATCTATCTATCTATCTGTCTATCTCTTTACTTTTGCTCTATTTCAGCAAAATGGCCAATAGAAAGCTGCTTACCTGCTGTATCTAACTTATTTCATTTGGGCACCCCATAATATGTAGAACAAGTACCTACTGCAGTGGAAATGTGTAATTAAATTCAGACACAGAGACAAGTGTTTATGAAACAATACAATGGTTTAGGTTTTATATTTGCATGCCTCCATTTTTATTTTATTGCTATAAAAACTCAAAAATAAGCAGCATTGTAATAAACATTACATATGCCGCACGAGAAAATTAATAAGTGATGGAAGGGAATGGTTTTATACATTTTGTAAAAAAAAAACACAGCTGCTTATCTCATTTTGTTCACTCTAATTGATTATAAAGAACAGGTCAATCTAGCCATGCAGTAAAGATTTGTCTACAGCTGTCTACATTAGAAGGGAATCAAACAGCACATACGTTTTGATAAAGTCCTGCTTGTGAATTGTTTAAGTTTATTAGACTGTAAAAGGCTTTAATTGATGTGTATTGCATTTGAATCATGTTGCTATGATGCACACATTTAGAGACGCATTCAAATATGCAAGCAAATGACTATACACAAATTACTGCATAGCATATTGCATTCATAAAAGAATTTAAAAAATATGCACACTTTTAAAATATAAAACAGAAATACCTATATTTTCCTAGGATATTGTTGTGTTAACAAAATCTAGAACTCTATCAGAGTGATTATATATTTTCCGCTGTAATTTACCCGACCGTGATCCCGTAAATCCCTGCATCGCGGGATCCCAGTCAGGTAAGTCGTGCGGTTTATGCCTCCATTGAAAAGTTTCATGCTAAATGTTAGCGCATTGGTTGTTTAGCGATATTTTGGAGTTTTGGAAATGGTGCTGGCATCGCTAAATTAGTGTACACCTGGGTTTTACACTTACTTGGCCAAATATTGGGCGATATAGCACTGTCCCCTATGTTTTATCTGATTTATACTTTGTATATTATGTGATAACAATTATTTATTGAAAGCATTAACTTACTGGAGGCCCAGGAGGTCCAGGCGTGCCAGGAGGACCTTCATCACCCTGTGCAGTAGAGATGATACATATAATATTAAAAAATGTAAAATAACACATCAATAATATACCATACTGAAATTGGAGCTTTTATTCATGATTTTTGAGAAACAGGTCATGTTTGAGAAGCAAAGTTGGCTATTTGTTAATTTGTTAAAAACATCAAATACATGTTCAAAACAGTACATTAAATCAGAAATTAAAAAAAATTATTAAAAGTTTTGGTGCATGTCTACAAATAGCCCAATACTTGCTGCTAGCACAATATAGGCATTAAAGAAAGGCTAGAAAATGCTGTTTATTATAATAATTTTTTTGCCTGTTAAATAATTTATGCATCTAAAAACAAGCCAGATACATTTTTAGGTTCAAGTAATTAGGAGTCTGCTGCTTTTCCTCTACTGGCTCCACCTCCCAATATGTGGGTACAGTAAGCCCCTTTCTTTATTTACTTAATTGCTGGCTTAAGATGCAGAGTAAATTATTGAACTACGTAAGAAGAAACTTATAGTGTTAACAATATGCATGTTTGGTGGTTCAGTAAATGACTATACTGTATTTATATGAAAAATATTCATATGCATCTTTCATATGTTTTGACTCACTGGCCGTTTCTCAAGCTACTAGGTGAATGCAATATATTATATACAGGGTTCCAGAAAGTGGGTGATTGATACAGTATGCGTAGTTAAATTTTTTGGTGATTATGATAAATGTCCACAAGTACATAATCCTAGCCTGTTTAATCCTTGAGGGGATGTAATAGCTGGTGCAATAAGAGGTGCAAAATGATTCATTTTGGAAAGTTCATTGATACAAATAACATGACAACATCTACAATGTTTTTTTCAAACTGACCATTACTGGAGACTATAATTCTTGCCATTCACCACTGTACTATTTTTTTGTTGATCCATTTTGTTGATATTTTTTTGTTCCCCTATTTTTTTAGCTATCCAGTCTAAAGCATCTTACATTTGTATATGTATGTATGTATGTATAATTGTATTTATAATGTGCTTCTTGGGTACGCAGCACTGGGGATAAGTACAAGCCATTATACAAATAGATGAAAATTAAATAAAATACAATTTCATACATTGGTTAGTAAAGCATATATATAAATTATGTATAAATTTATATAAGTGTAACATGCTTCGACCCATTAGAATTGAGAGCCCTGTCCTGAAGAGCTTACAATCTAAATGGGAGGGACAACATACAGATACAAGTGGGGGGATGGGTACAAAGTTCTTAAAAGGGCTAGCAATCATTTGTTGTGGTGATGCTCAGAAAGGTAGGATAACGGTCTAGATCTGAAAGCATTAATGGATGACATCAGGTGAAGCGAGATAGGGAGTGAGTTCCAAAGGTAGGGAGCAGCAAGAGAAAATGGTTTGAGGCGGGAGGCAGCAGTGTTTGTTGGGGGTTTGTGGAGAAGATTTCCTTGCGAGGAGCGGAGGGCACGGCCTGGAACATAAGGGACCAAGAGAGAAGATAAGTAGGGAAGTGCAGTAGAGTGAAGGGATTTAAAGGTTAAAAGCAGGGTATTGAATATGATTCTTTGTTTGATGGGAAGCCATAGACTGAAGTATCGGGGTTGCGGGTTCTCTTTTGGAGGGCAGAGAGATGATCCGAGCTGCCGAGTCCAAGTAGTAGACTTGGCTGGACCGGGAGTCCAAGTAGTAGAATGTAACAATAGTCAAGACGGGAGATTATGGATGAGAGCATGCATGAGCATTTTAGTAGTGGAGAGAGAGAAAAAAAGGCGGATCTTGGCAATATTGCGAAGGAGAAAACGTCAGGTGATATTGTTAATGTGATGATGGAAGGAAAGAGTTTAAGGTAGTGGAGCGCCATCCAGAAAGAGATAGAGAGCAGATATATAGAGATTAGGATTTAAACTTCAGGGGTTAGCGTGGGGGAGGACAAGTAAATTTGTGTATCATCAGCATATAAGTGATACTTAAAGCCGAAAAAAAAGGATTATTTCTCCCAGAGAGATAGTGTAGAGGGAGAACAGCAAGGGTCCTAAAACCGAGCCCTGAGGGACCCCCACACTAAGCGGAACAGGAGAGGAAGTCTTATTAGCAAAAAGGACAGAGAAAGATCTGTTAGAGAGATAAGAAGACAACCACGCCGCAGCTTGGTTTCAGATGCCTAGAGAATATAGAATCTGCATAAGAAGGGAGTGGTTCACAGTAAAAAAGGCAGCCAATAGGTAGAGGAGAATGAGGACCGAGAACTGTCCTTTGGTTTTGGCAGCTTGTAGGCCATTTGAGACTTTGCAGAGGGCCATTTCAGTTGAATGACCCGGTCGAAATCCTGATTGCAACAGGTCTAATAAGTTATTAGCATGGGGGTATTTAGTAATGCGAGTTTTGATGCAAATGGTAAAATTATCATAAAATCTTCTGCTGTGTGCAGTGATTACTGAACCAACATCCTTTTTGATGTTATTTATAAGATATGTTATGTAGTTTCTGCACTTTATTTGCACTGCACTTTGTCCAGGTTAGGGTAGTATGGGAAGTATATGGATGTGAATAAACACCTTATCTATTTTTGACCTCTCAAGTGGGTGTGACTGTTTTTTTAAGGAGATCATTTGGCTTGGAGCTCTCTGTAGCCCCGACAGAGGTGATTTTGTAGACACTGTATTCGCCCTAGAACCACTGGAAGTCTGCACTTCCAGACCTATGTAGTGTAGTGATTACTGAGTATGCTTGACCTCAGAGAAAGTCAGGCAAGATGGAAGAATTTGTAGGTTAGGAGAGGGAGAGTATATACTGAACCTGAACAAAACAAGTATTAGAAGATATGCAAAAAACACACCTCATAGTAAGTACTGCTTACATGTATTCAATAATACAGATTGTATTCCAATTTCCCAAATATTTTTATTAAATATTTACAGCAAGTACTCCATGGCATGGCAACAGCCACCCTTATGTATATATGTGTGTATGCATATGTCTCTATACATATAATTATTATTTATTACATTTATTTTTTATTTAAATATATTTATTTATATACTGTACATATGTGCTGAATGGAAGCACCCCCATGTTGATTTAAACATTTATTGGCTTCAATTTTTTTGATGGTTTGCCAAATTTTGGGGCTAGAGTTGGACTAAGGGAAACTTCTCTCTTACTGTTGCTGTCTAAACCTTTGAGAAACTGTAGATCACAAGTGGAAGCATTTATTGATGTATTTTTTTAAATATTAAAAATAGGCAGAGGGCAGATCATTATCATACCTTTTCCCCTTTAAGTCCAGGTGGTCCTGTATGTCCAGGTCTTCCAAAATGCCCCTATTAAAAAAAAAGAAAGAAATTCTTTTTTAAAAACAAATACACAAAACATTGCTTGGAAAGTTATACTTTTTTGAGGTCAACCAAACTTACTGTAGCTAATTCTCACAGCTGCATGCTGTAGATAAGCTCCACAAAGTAAGTAGGTACAATACTGTATGGTTGCTTTTTCACCTTGGCAGATCAAATGTAAAGGCCCTACCTGGTCTATGTTGATACTGTGAAAGGTTCTCTTTGCTGCATGAATTGAGATGTGCATATCATTATCATATTTATTTAGCATAAAATCTGTAAAAGCTTAAGGAAATGTACAGTCAGCTCTAACAGAAGGGAACAAAGTTGTGGCAGTGACACTGTATAATGAATATAATTAGCTATCTACACTTTCAGATTAGATTCATGGGAAGAAAATTGTAAGGTTCACAAATGGTTCTTTGAACTACTTATAAGCTGAAAGCTTTTAATTATCTCCCTTTCTATATTTACGTCTTTATTTTTGCAGCATGTTAGAACAGTAAATCTACATTTGCCACAATACCTTTCAGACTACAGTACATACAGTATATGTTGGAAACACTGTTTAAAATCTTCATACATACAAGGGCCTATAATCTGTTTGACTTCTGAGGAGGCAGCTCTACAAAGTTTAAATAAAAATTTGCAAATCAGAAATATTCTGGGGTGGGAGGGGGTTGAAGCTATTTCACCTGCAGGGTAAGATTGTTAGAACCATCATGATGGCACTTTACAATTACATTATCATACATGTTACATACGAGGATAGTGTATATAAGTCATACATGTTACTTACTACAAGAGTAGTGGTATTCAGTGTGTGGCAAAGTGATATTAATAGCAGTAATGTGATACAAGTCTGATAAGCCAAAGTGTTATCACACGGATAATGCTGTAATTTTTATGAAAGTATAATGAGTAATATGTGCAGTATATATGCAATATGAAATAATTTTATTATTCTTGTATTAGTTATGCTAACTCTCAAACGATTTTTTTTAATCACTTGCAGTGCTTCATGGGCCCCTGGCTAAAGATTTCCTTGGTAAGCCTCAGGAGCCCAGACCAGCACTGTCTTTGAGCACTTAACACCTTACTGCTGTTTTGGATTATGGTGGCATTTGAGGTGGTTGTATCAATATGGCAGTTATTTGTTCCTTTATCATTGGTAAAGCACAGTTAAGGGTAACCTGAAACTTAAAAGTCAAAAATTGTAAGACGTCGTTTAGACAATATTCTGGACATTGCTTAAGTTTACAATGTGACCAGTGGACAATAACTTTGTTGCAAATAGTCAGCATGGTTGGAAAAGACAATTGTTCTGTTATTGCCACAGCAAATTTGCAATATACGAGTTGATTTCTTAATTTTTAAAATTTGCTTAGCAAGTTTAAAGGTATTATGTTATCGATTAGTCTATTAGTTTATGTTACATTTAATTCTCCTATAAAATCCACTTGAGTTCCAAGCTTGTTTAAAAATTATTTTCATCTTTTCTTGAAAAAAGGAATTTACTGTATAAATGAAAATGCAGGTTCAAGGCTTTGAAGAAAAAACTTTAAAGCATTGTTTTCAGTAGCTAATCACTTTGATCTGTTTAGCAACAGTCTATTGCATTATCAGCAGAAAAAAATACAATCATTGATCAACTAATCTGTAAAGAAAGATATTAACTACTGTACCGAGATATCTGACCTTAGGGACACGAAGAAGCATGAGATAAAACTAAAATACAAAGGAAAACAAAGCGATACGAAATAATAATGTTGCTTGGGAAATAAAGAAAATAAAATTTTATTTTAAAAGAAACCATAATAGAGCAGTATTTTAAGGCTGATAAACATGTAAATGTCTAATTTTGCACACTACATTTTAGACTTTCTATACAAATATTTATCCATCTATAGTATCTACAAAAACTCCAGTCTTCATTAAAACGTTAATATTAAATGGCAATAGTGATCAAATGTTTGAAATAAATTTAAGCCAAATTCAGCTGGACTTGTTTAGTAATTAAATATATTTAATGGTTTTCTCAGTTTAACTAATGCTGCCCATACAGTACTGAGGTTTTTAGTAGCTTCAAGATCTGATTGTTGACTTTATTAAATGTCTCTGTCTCAAGACATACCAAAATGCTATTGTTACCATTAATCTTACAATTGTTAAGTCCATCTCAAAAAAGATTTGTCCACTGACGTCACATGAACTTCAGGGGAACGTCAAAGGAACCTCAAAAGATAATTTTATAGTGTATCCTTAAGTGGTGAGATTTTTTAAAATCTTACATTTTGGAAGAAAATAGCCATATAATTAAATTCAGCAAATAAATAATTTTATTTGTTCCCCTGATTTGATTTTTTTTATAGATAAGTTTGAGACTCCACCTTAAGCCTACATTGATTTCCTAGGTGAAATTCCGTGGCATTGCAAAGATAGCACAGTCTCACAACAATCTGTCACCGCAATGAATAAATCAACAAGTCTACTCTAGAACTAGGTATCTAGGGCCCTGTTTATAAAGATTTGTTATGGGCAAAGTCTGATGGCAATGTTCATTTTTGGCAGTGGTGCAAATCTTTGCTGTTGCCTAAAACTGGATATTGGCTAATAATTCAATAACGTCTGGAATCAACATAATAACTTTGGGTAATAACAATCGGTATTGAGGTACTGGCCAGTATGCACTTTTTAGGCATAAATACGTTTGGTGCCACACCCAGAAACAAACATCGGCATTGTAAAATTGGCTTCTTTTAGTGAATATTTTGCGATAACTATAAAGGTTTGTTAGCAGACTTTGCGGATAATGAACCATTATAAATACTGTCTAAATTAAGGTTTATTAGAACCATCAAGCAGTTATTTCTTTTCCCTTGTGTGTGCAAACAACTGCATGAGATGAACGAAACTGGCAAGCTGTTCCGCAAAACCTATTAAAACTTATTTAAAAGTTCGATGGGAATTTGCAGTTTTTTTAATACTGATTTTTAAATGGAATTTTAAAAGTATTGAATGGAATATCCAAAGTTTAGATTCTTCATAGAAAAGTCGAGAGTTTAGAAAAATTTGAAAAATCCGTCAGATCTGCGTTTTTTTCAAAATCGGCAGTTCCGAATCGAAACCAGGTTTGTTTATCACTGGAAATTAGGTGTTTTAGGTCCACTTATTAAGCAAAAAGAAACATGTTTTTATGAGAACAATATGGTCCAGATATGCACTTTTGTTTACACATAGTGATTAGTCAATTGAAATAGTTATACTGTGTGATGGTGGTAATTGATGTAAATGGGTTTTTGATTCTTTGTACTTTTATAAAGAGTATAAAGTGCAACAAAAAGATGTAAAAAAATAAATTACATACAGCTGGATTTACTCAGAGAGAGCACGTTTTTTTGTGTATTTAATATCACAGTTAAAAGACTCATGTTAAATTGTTTGCATTATCTGTGGGATTGTCTTTTCCAAATTCAATGCAGCTGCTGCTATTCCACCTGTTGTAAATAGGTTAGCATCACGTTAAGACCTGAATTTATGTGCTATTTATGTGCTATTTAATATTAGCATGCCCTAAAACCTTAATTATTAGCATGTAATGAGACATGTAATAAAAAATCAAAGAACATTTAAACAAAGCAAATTTTATTATGTATTGCATTTGACTCTGCTCTTTTAGACTCTCAGTTATCTTTATATTTAGAGTTGCCTATATAAAGCAATTTATTGTAGGCAAATCTGATTTTACAAATTGTAAGAATTTAAATCAATTTATGTGGAAAGCAAAAATTGCCAAGAAATGTCATAAGAACTACAGACCATTAGTGCGAGAATAGGGGCATCAGTTATATAAATTGAACTGTTCTCCTTAATTTTACATGGCATTCAGCTACTCCATTGTTACTTAGAATAAATGTAACCTTTTCACTGGCACCTTATTAAATTGAGGTCTTGGGCAGAATGCATATCAAGAATACAAAGCCAGCCATATAGCATTAAAAAGCTGATTTATCATACATCTCTTATTATTTGAATTAAATACATGAAAGGAGAAATTAATTAGCATTCCCTTTAATAATATAATGTTAACAATATTCAGAAATGTGCCAAGTTAATTATCTGGGCCCATTGATCACTTACTGTGCGTTTGATTTTTTTTCCACCCATGAAAAAAAAACCTGTTACTACTACATCTCATTCAAAAGAATCTGACATTGAATCTTAAAACAAACTGTACAATACAGCTGGAAACTTGTAGTAATTAAATGTATAACACGGGTAGCTTTCCACTAAGGTAAGGGAATTTTTAGTCAAAATCATTTATTCTTATCTGCACATTGTAGCTGTATAGACCAGCCATACTGATACATCACTTACTGTAAAATTCAGCAAAAATGAAATCTAAGAACTAATAATAATTTAATTTCTGCTGATATTCTCCATGTAAACCACCAAGTCTGCTATATATTAAACTTAAAGGATGGTTACACACTTTTTTTCACTCACCTTGTATCTTTTAAAGTTTTAATTTGGCTTGTTTGTTTTTTCCTGTAATTTGTAGCTAAGTGTGACAGTGCTTGATTGGGGTTTGAACTAATTAGGGAGCCGGAATGATCTGCTCTGAAGGTTTCATTCACCTTAGGTTAGGTACACTAATGAGAACTGCATTGCACAGAGCTGTGCTAATATCAGGTACCTTCATTGTCCACCCTTTGCAGCTGCGCACTACGTCATTTTTATAATTGTAATATTAAAGGGTATGCAAATGTAATGCAATCTGTGAGAGACTAAGGCAGATTTATAGCAATTTTAGGAGATTCTGGCAAATTGAAAGCATTATTTAGGATACTGTGGTCGGTTAAATGCAATTGTGTGGAGCTTGTGACAGACTGAGTCTGGACAAATATGATATCTACATATTTCAAGACTGTGTAGAAATGCATTAAAGAAATGTAGGAACACCAATTAAAACACATACAGCATGGCTGAATTATTGTTGTTTAATTGCAATAACTGTGCAGCCTTACTAATTACATTTATCAAGCATGTCCCAATAGAATGAATGATCTGGCAATGCAATTGTCACCTTTCCTTTGATTAATATCAATAGCTTTTTTACTGCCCTATTTCAAAACTATTAAGGTTAAAATTAAACCTTCAAGTACATTTATTGATTATTTGCACTGAATAAATGGGGAGGGGGGTTAACATCACCTACGTCATCCACCTCAGAGAAGAAGATTCCTAAAATGTTATCAGCAATCTTTTGTTTTTATTGTTTGTGAAGGTTCTCATTCATCCAGGTCATGGTATATCTGTTGTATTCAATTAGATCAACTGGACTACATTAGATCAAGAACTACATTTCAAGTCCAGTTGATCTAATTGAATACAACAGATATTTTGTTTTTATTCAATTGTGAGGGGAAAACTGTGCCGGAAGGAAATTTCTGCAAGCATGGGAAAAACATACAAACTCTGTGATAATGGTTCCTAGGATACATTTAATGGGCATGCACACCTCCAATATTTCTACATGGAAAAAACGGTCAAACTAGTCATTGACCGTGACATTATCCATCATGGCCATGACTGATGGGTCTTACCAGAAGAGCCAAGAGATAGTATTCTGATGTGGTGGGGATCAGATTCAATGACTCATCGTATTTGCAGTTCTGTGTAGTGTATTAGGGTTTTAGGGTTTAGTTTGTTTTCTACACATATATGAAATATACAGAGGATTCAGCTTTATATATATTGGGTTGGAAAGTAGCAGTATATAGTGAAGCCAGGATGTTGCTTTCTATGTATTTCTGCTACCCGTGGCTAGCAATGATATTTGGTTTCTTAGGTACATTCAATAATTATTTAAGATTTAGAAGAAATTAAGTGTTGGTTTATACTAACCGAAGGTCCAGTAGGGCCAGTCATTCCAGGAAGCCCAGGTAAGCCTTGAATACCCTAAAAGAAAATATAATTTAATTAGTTTATGTTATGTGCCTAAACTATGTGGATCTTCTTACCATGTTAATAATACTAATCTTAATAATGACAAATTATAAACATCCCAGAAATCTTCTTTTTGATTTTGTTTATCATGAAGTTCCAGGAACAAAAGAACATTTAAAACTTGAGTTTGGAAAGAGGTGAAAAAGATGTTAAAAGTATTAACTTTCCTAAAAATATTTTATAGGTGAAATTTTCATTAAAAGTTAAAAGAAAATGCACGCAACCCATTAAAATTTTGAAGACATGGTATAATCTAACAATATATATCATGTTGATTATGTCTACCTTTAAACTATGCTTTTAAACTTCTGGGTGTCAGTGAGCAAAATGTTTTTTGCTGCAAATGTAACAGCTTATCCTTCTTGAAGCTTAAATATGCTTTGGTACTTACTGTAAATGGGTAAATGACATTTAATAAAAAGGTGAATCATTTTAGCAATATTATTACGTATAATGAGGAGGTATTCAAATTAATTTAAAAATCTCAGAATCTATAATTGTGTGGCCACAAAGAGTACAATGTTGAGGTGTGTAAATTATTCACTATTATACACTAGAAAGGAGCCACAGTTATAAATACAAATTTAGCTCTGTAGATTGTAAAAGTATATATAAAAACAATATCTATCGCTCAGATTTACAGAGTAATAATGTGCCATTTACTTACTTTTACCATTTTATGGCCAGAGGGCCCCTCTGGGACCCAGGGACTAAATCAAATGCTAAATCTACTCTAATCACAAAACATTTCCAAAATATCTCATCTTGATTTCATAATTCCTTTGCTGGAAGCTATCCTGCCTTAAGACTGCCTCTGCATTCTCTTTAACACAGTGAAAGTCCTTAAAACCTTTAATACAAAATGGGCAGTTGTATTTGTCATTTTAACATTTAAACTGTTTTCATTGCCCATCAGCCATTGGAATGTTCTTAATTCCATTGGGAACTATTTGTTGATTTCAAAATGAATGCAAAGGTCATATGCTCCTGAAAGGGTAACAATGCAGTTGAAGAGTTGTCAGGTGTGCCAGATTTGACTCTAATGAATAGAAGTTAATTTAACATGCACACAGGAAAGATGTTCTATTAAAAGAATTTTGCATTTCAGAAGACACCATTCCATACTGATTTTAATCACTGCAGTCATGTGTTAATACAAACAAACTAAGAAGCAAAGAAAAATAACAGAATATAAAAAAAGCAGAGTGAAAAAAGTATACTGTATACTAAGGGATTTACCCAGAGCTTCCATGGCTAGGCCTTGGGCTATTCAATATCATGATTGCAGCTCTGTGTAAATCCCAAAAGGGATTTAACACTATGCGTGGCTTTGACTGCCAGCTGGCATTAAAAAGCCATGAAGAAAAGGTTGCGAATAGCCCAGCTACTGTATTTCTGGTCAAAGATGTGTATATGGTAGAGTAATTAAAAGAAGGAGGAATAATGATGGTGCAAAAGAAAGCATTAAACACTGTAGAATTAAGAAAATATTTGGCAATAAGAGGTAATTGGCTCACTGATCTTTTCTACTACTATGAGTAATTATCTAGAATTTTAGGCCCCTCCTGGGGTGGCAGATTTAGCATTTAAGGTTTAAAATTATTTTAAGGGCATGTCTAACCTTAACATAACTTATGTTAATCTACCACCCATACCCCATTTTGAATTATTAAAAAGGTCTAAAGATGTCCATGAAGCAACTTACCTGACCCAGACCCTTGCTGCATGGGTACTGCTCCCTATGCCTGTTGCAAGCTCGTTCCGAGCAAGAACAGCAGCAGTGAGGGGCTTTCTGGTTGCTGCTGTCAGGTAATTGACAGCCGCGACCAGGAAATAGCATGGCAGAGCAGTGAGGGACCTGGCTAGGTAAGTCTCTTCATGGGCATCTTTGGAACTTTTTTAATAATGCGAAAATTGGGTTTGGGGCAAAGATGAACATAAATATAAAAAAATTTTTTATCAGCCATGTGTTACAAATGGCTCCAAGGAGTTCAATAGCAGCCCCTCATTATAGGGAAGTTACAGTATAATAGCTCTTCAAAGTAACAGAAGGTACTGGCGCATGATGGTGCTTGTCTATGTAATGAAGGCAAGCCATTGGTTTGGTGTTGCAGGAGGATAGAACATCCTCCTCCAATTTGGCCATAAACAGGTTGGCGTACGTGTGTTGTCTGTGGGTGACGTCTATCATGTTGAGAATTGATTCTGTGTGTATGCCCTCCTTCTGCAATAAGGTTTTACATGCTGCAATACCATCTTGATGAGGGATATTTGTATATAGGGCCTCCACATCCATTGTGGCCAAAATTGCACTGATAGGAATGGGGCCTAATGCACTGAGTTTATTCAGCAGGTCTGTGGTGTCCTGAATGTAGCTGGGTGTTTTTTTAACTAATGGTTTAAGTATGTTTTCTACCCAGCCTGAGATGTCCTCTGTCAAGGTGCCAATCCCTGAGATAATGGGTCATCCTGGACATCCCTCTTTGTAGATTTTGATGAGTGTATAGAAGCAGCCAACTTTAGGCTCATCTGGAATAAGGGCACTAAATTGGTCTCTAATGGCCTAGACAAGTTATTTATCAAGCTTTTGAGTTCTTTTTTGTATTTGGCTCCGGGGTCCTTCTGCAGTTTGCAGTAGTGTGCAGGGTTGAATAACTGTCTGTGAGCTTCCTGTATGTAGTCCGGTGTATTCATGATAACCACTGCTCCTCCTTTACACTCAAGAAAATCATTGATCATTTTCAGCCAAGCAATACGTTACCATCGTATATGTTCAGACCCAACAGAAAGGAATGAACACCTACAGAAACTCTGCAGTGAGTTCATTAAACAGGGATACAATTCCAAAACAACAGACAAGGAAATCCAAAGGGCCATATCTATTCCCAGGCACAAGCTACTGAAATACAAACAGAAAGCAAACTGCAACCGGGTTCCCCTTGTAGTCACTCACAGTCCACACCTGAAGATCCTACGCCAAATCATAAAAGAACTCCATCCTACACTACAAAGGGATGACAGACTAAAAAACATATTTCCAGTGCCTCCACTCCTGGCATACTGACAGCCCCCTAATTTGAAACACCTACTTGTATACAGCTCCCTAGGCAAAACAACAATCAATGGCACTTCCCCCTGCCAACAACCTAGATGTGACACCTGTGCACACATCCACACAATAGACCAAATATATATGCCACATTGTAAAAAAATCATCAAATTAAAGGATCATTCTCCTGTGGTTCCACCAATGTGGTGTATCTAATAATGTGCATGAAGTGCCCTACAACGGGTTTCTATGTGGGAGAAACAGGACAAACACTGCGCAAATGGATGAACTCTCATAGATTCAAAATCATGCACGGATTAACGGATGCACCTGTGGCAGAGCACTTTTGTATAAGAGGCCACAGTATGAAAGACCTCAAGATCACCATTCTTATGGGCAATTTTCACAATCAAAAACAGCGTAAGAAATGGGAATACAAATTCATTCAGAAATTTAATTCCCTGAATGGGGGACTAAATAGGGACCAATATACACTTATTCCACATTACCACCCAGACTAAACCCACTCACCAGGATACTGCCTTGTACTGTTTGATACATTTCAAAAGACACTTTCCATTTCAAAGTGCACTGTTCTCACATTATTACAGTTATTTACTTGTGCCCATTTCACACCTCAACTACTGTTTTTCCCACTCCCCCCCTCCCTCCCGATTCCTGATACAGATTCTGTTTAATTTGTTTGATGTTTACTGTCCCTATGTGTATATAAGTTTGTGATTTCTCAGTTTCTTTTGTAACATCCAGCCTGATGAAGGGGGCTTAGGACTGCCGAAAGCTTGCTTAATTTTTTTTTATTTAGTTAGCCAATAAAATATATCACAGCTCTACTTCTCTTGTTTTATTCAGTTTCTTTTTCAGCAGTGGCAGAAGGACAAATACAGCTGACAATTAGATAATTTCTGCACCATGTTTATTACAAAGAGATTTGTCATTCTGTACTACATGAAAACGTTTACCTGACCTGATTTACAGCATTTTTTTTCTTTATGGTTAATACAACTTACCATAAATGAACAGTCAAAATTTCAAAAGATAGTGATAACATTTTGAAAATATACCATATTTTACTGCACTAGTTGTAGACAGTCGATTGTTTTCACAGATTTACCGGGAACATATAGATGCATATCAAACTGAATAATAGATGGAAAATTGATGTTAAAGGATCAATCTGGTCCAGGGGAGAGGGCAGCATTTTCTTGCAAGAGAGGACCAGGGAAGTGATAAGGATATATTGACACATTGGTCAAAAAAATCTTAGAATAAGGTTGTTAATCTGTACAAACCAAAGTTTTTTTTAAAATATAATTTAGGCATCAATGTTTATATTGATCCAAATAGAGCCCTAGTGCAGATGCATAGTGGTCTATGACAGTTCATTGTCTTCAGAGGCTAGGTCATTTAAGGCTCACTCACACTAGACATGTTTCTCTGTAATTTTTATGAATGCGTTTTTTCCCCCCGATCTGCAAGGTTATGCATTATTCTATAATAATACAATTTTACTATTCCCACCACTGCACAGCTATGTGAGGATTCATACTGTTAGAAAAAGGTAAGAACATGTAATGCTACTCAGATTCTAGGCAAAAGTAAACATAATACTTTGAGGCAAGCACAATGGCAATGCATATTATATTGTATGCAGAAATATATTATGCATTAGAAACACTTTTGACAATAAAGCATGTATTGGAGAAAACAAACAATATTACCTGATCCCCTTTTTCACCAGGGAGACCTGGGAATCCACGTTCACCTTTGATACCCTACAACATATAAATCAGATAGAGCAGCAATCGTTGTATTTCATTTCAAGCTCTGCTAACTACATTGCTTCAAATGAACAATTTATTTCTAACAGCATGCAGACTTCCTAGAGAATCTGTCATACAGTTTCCATGCACATTAAATCCTTGGACCAAAACATACATTTCATAGTTTCCTGATAACTAATATGAACTAGACATCATCTGCTTTGTAAATAGTAAATGTATGTTAAGTGTTTTTTTAAGGACAGTGACAAACCTAAAATAGATAAATAAGTTAATTCCAAACCAGGTCTAGCCAGACATTGTAAAGGTGATACAATGTAAATCTGACATGAAATAAGGTTTTCTAGATTCATAGCACTGTACACAGATAGGAGCCAGGAGATAGTAGTAAACAATGCATTGAGGTTCATTCATGTGAGTGTAAAATAAGTGATTTATTATCTGCCCATTATTAGCTATGTTAGCTACTAAACTGAAAAAATGCCATTTAAAACACTATTCTATTTTACATGTCTACACAAAGTTAATATCTGTAATGTAGATTCATGCTACTGTCAATGAAGGAAAGTAGCAATGTTCTCTTTCATTAATAACCTAATTTAAACAAAGGAATTTAATTTATTACACTTTTATTACATTAGAATGTTGTGAATTTTGTATTTAAAAGGTCTAACGTTTAAATATGTTATACTCGACCTAGTAGGTGTTCATTTAATCGACATACCTTTGGTCCTTCTTTACCAGGTATTCCAGGAGGGCCCCTTGGACCAGGATCACCCTAAAATATTAATATACAGTAAGCGAATTCCTTTTTCAAAACACAGGAATTAGATCAAGTCTATACGGGAATCTTTTAATGCTTGTGAGAAAACCCAGTCAAACAATTAGACAATTATATGAATCTACAGTCAAATGGAAGTTTAAGTAAAAAAAACTACTACACATTAGTTCAATTCAGTTGTCTCCAAAAATTCAGGTAGTATAAACAAATTTTTAATTTGTGGTTAGGGTTTCTAATTGTGGTTGTGGTGAGCTTACAGTGGTTGGGGTAGATTATTATTTGTTACATAGTATAGGAAGTTGAATAAAGACATAGTACTGTACAGTAGTAATGGAGGTTGAATAAAGACATACTGTATGATCATCTAATCTAACCTTTATAGCCTACTCATTAACCCTACCAGTTGAAAAATTCAACCAGAAAAAAATTCCTCTCTAATCCCAAATGTCAATCAGAAAGGATCCCTGGATCAACAAGAACTATGGGGCAGATTCAATATAGGGCTTTTCCGTCTAAAACCCACATTAACCCGAAGAAATTTCGGGTTAGCGTGGGTTTTAGACGGATTTTAGAGCATAGCGCCATTTCCAAATGTTTTTGGAAATAGCGCCGTGCTATAGATTTAAGACCCCTAACGTTAAGTTTTGCGCTACCTAGTAGCGCACCACTTAACAATAGCTTGTGGGAGGCGTTAAACCCACGCTCTCACCTTAGCCCGATCCCGCGATGCAATAACTGACGTAATCTCGTTTACATCAGTTATTGTATCGCGGGATCGGGCTAAGGTAAGTAACGTGGGGACCAGAATTGGATCTCCCCGTATATGTATTAATACCAATAATTTTCAATATTTTTGAATTTGTGAAACGTATCCAGCCCACTCTTAAGGCTATTTAATGTACTTGCCATTGTCACAACTGCTGCTACAGTTTTACTGTTCTCATGAAGAAACTTTTTCTGAAATGAAGATAAAACTTATTTTCTTCTAATCCTAAAGAATATCCACAAGTCCACTGACCTATTGGCAAACAACACAGCACTACATGGCCCATTAAAATATTTGAATAAAATGATCATATCCCAGAGCAATCACTGCTTCTCCAATGTAAACATCTGTCTTGTCTAATCTGCCTGCATAGTCAAGCCCCTCCATTCCCCTTTTTATTTTAGTTGTCCTTCTCTGAACTCCTTCCATTTCCAAGATGTCATATTTATAAATGGGATTCCAAATCTTGACTGCATATTCTAAATGAAGCCTTGCCAGTACTTTGTAAAGTGGGTGAATAATATTTCCCCCCCCCTTGAATCTATTCCCCTCTTTATACAAGACAATATCTTGATGGCTCTAGCCATTGCTGTCTAAGTCTGTTATCTACAAGAACCCCCATATCTCTTTCCAACAGAGCTACAGTATTTATGGTGTAGGTGGCAGAAGGATTGTTCAACCCCAAATGCATCACCTTATATTTAACAAAATTGAATCTCATCTGACACTCGTCTGAAGTCCATTTTAACAATCACTTTCCTATGATCTTCATTAGTTTGTTTTATTAGCAAACACAGAGATCTTGCCATTAATAACCACTTCTAAGATAATTACAAACAAATTAAAAAGAAGTGGCCCAAGTACAGATTAAAATATGTCCATCTAGTCCTTCCTGACTCCAAAGGGCAATCAGAATTAATATATATAATATATTAATCATTTTATCTTTAGAAAATTATCCAGCCCAATGAACCCACAATAACCACATCTATTGGAAGACAGTTCCACAGTTACATTGTTCTCACTGTAAAGAAACCTCACTAATCTGAAGATTAAACTTCTTTTCTTCTACTCTTTATTGATGGCCACGTATCCTCTGAAATTATCTTTTGGTAAACAATGCACCAGAGAGTTTATTTTATGGCCTATTGTTTTATTTATATATAGTAATTAGTGATGGCCCAGTTCGCGGATCCAAACCCGAATCCACGGTGGATTTACCTCGTTCGCGAATGGCGGATACCAAGGATTTTCCGGTTTTCCACCTTCCGAACTTTTTTTCCGAACCGCGTTTTCGAAAATTACGAGGATTTCTCGTATTTTCGAAAATACATGGAAAAACGTATTTTCGAAAATTTTCAAAATTACGAGGATTTCACGTATTTTCGAAAATGTATGAAAATACATATTTTCGAATTTCACGTATTTTCGAACATGCAGGAAATACGTATTTTCGAAAAATTTCAAAATTACGAGGATTTCTAGTATTTTTGAAAATGAGGGGAAATACGTATTTTTGAAAAATTTCGAAATTACGAAAAATTTCTCGTATTTTCGAGGATTTTTTCATTTTTAATGGGTTTTAATGGGTCCGCTTGCAGATTTTCGAATTTTTAAATTTTTTAAAAAAATTTGCAGATCCTCGAGCGGACCGGATTTTGTGAAGTTCGGACATCTCTAATAGTAATGATATCCCTGTGCAAGTGCCTCTTATCCAGTGAAAACAGTACTAGCCAGCACTAACCAGTCTAATCAGTCTGCATAGTCAAGCTCCTCCACTCTCGTTATTAATTTAGTTGCTCTATTTGGATCCTTTTTGATTTATAAGATGTATTTTTTAAATGCAGTTTCCAAAACTGCACTGCATATTTAAAATCAGGCTTTACCAATGATTTGTAGAGGAAACGAGAATATCAATAGAAAACAATATCTTGCTATTATAGCTATAGTTGTTGCTGCCAGGCACTGTTTGACAGAGCTAAGTCTGTTGTCTACTAGAACCCCAAATCTTTTCCCAACAGAGATTCACTTAGCACAGAGACATTTACGGGGTAGTTGGCAAGAGGATTGCTAAACCTCAAGCGCATCATCTTACATTCATCAGTGTTGACTTTGCTGCTTATTTTCTAAATAACTTATAAAAAGATTAAATTTAAGTGGCCCCAGTGAAACCCTGTGGCACTACAGTTCACAAAAACAAATCTAAATTGACTTGTCTTTGTACACAAACTATCAACTAATTCTCTATACATATACAAATGTGTTTTTCAAGTGCAACAGACCTTAGATTATACATAAGTCCTTTGTTAAACAAGATCTATTACCCATAAATCCTTGCTGATTACAGTCCTAGAGACATGGGGGCAAATTTTAATTAATCAATAACTTTAATAAAATCAATAATTTTAATCAATCAATAACTACCAGCCAAAACTCATTTTGCTTATCAATGCACATTGCCATATATTGTGGCAAAAATCATTTTTTTACATTTATAAAGCTGTGAATTTTTAAATTTGAAATGGCAATAATGCATTAGTGGTTACATTTCTGGCCAGGAAATATTTTCTAGTACTCAATGGATAGTGTCTGTACATAACAATTCCCTATGATAGACTTCCCAATAAAAATAAGTGTTAGGGTGCAGAGTGTTTTTGTTTAAGTACTAAAAATAATTCAAAGATTTCATTTTTTGAGTTTCCAATTTTTGAGTTTTTGGTTTTCATTATTTTACTATAAAGTGAACTGAGGGTCTTATTTCATCATGCACAGAATTGCTCCCTAAGTGTTTAACCACTGTTGTTTTAACTACTATAGACCCCACTTGCTATGTTGCCTAATTTTCAGTTACAGCCCAGGTCTGGTATTGGTAGAAGTTCTGTTGATATTACAAATATAAAACCTAACACAATGAATTTGACACTTATTACTGCCACTGCAAAAATCTTTATAAATATAGTCCAGAATATGATCACATAACACAATTTCAGTATCTTGCCTTTCCCTATTAATACTTTGCTCTCTTACAATCCTTCTTTTTATTTTTTTAATTCCTAAAGAACCCCTTGGAAAGCAGTGCACATCTTTAGTATCTTTGACAGAGAACATTGTATGCTTAATGTAGCTCGTGGCTGTAGTAGAATTTCCAATTATATTACACTGGAGGTCCTTGCCTTTAACTTGGCCCCCTTTAAATTTTTTTAAATTAGCATATTAAAATGTAATTGCTAAAACACTTGTGAATAAACAATATTACAATCCGTATGATTTAGACATGGGGATAACAAGATAAAAAAGTAAACAAGTATATAATAAAAGTGCTTAAATTGAAACCCTAAAATGTAAAGGACGAGATCCTATCCCTGGTAAGCTTACAGATATATAGATTTGGATCTGGCACTTAGCTCAGTGATATACCTTAATAGGTAAGGTGCTAAAATGGGTTAATAGAATTAAATAACGTTAGCAAAGAAGAAAACAGAACCCATAGCACTATATAAAAATGCCTTCATTTACTAATAGGAATATATTAAAACATACTTAAAAACACCCCAGGGACACCCAGCCATTAGCCAAGTACTTATCACTCGGTGGTCTACTGCAGGTTGCCAGTTTGATTTCTACAGTGCATAAACAATTTAGCAGTATGCTTAAATAGTACCAGCAGTAATTGGAGCATACCAGTGCAATCACAAGAGTAAATAGATGATGCATTACCAATAGATTGCTTCCTGTATCTAGGTACAAAATTAGGTGTACAACGTCTAGAACGCTAGATGTTGTACACCTGATTTTGTACCTAGATACAGGAAGCCACCTGTTGGTAATGTATCATCTATTTACTCTTGTGATTGCACTGATATGCTCCAATTACCGCTGGTTAGGGATGGACTTTGGGGCTTAAGGGGTCGAGCTTGAACCGGGACCCCCATCCCCAGCCCTTGGAAGGGCCCTTGCAGCCCTGACAAGGGCCCTTTGGGGCTTAAGGGGTCTTGCAGCTTGAACCGGGAACTCCCATCCCAGGTTCAAGCTGCGGGACCCCCAACAAAGGCACTTATCAGTGCCGCAAGGGCCCTTACAAGGGCTGGGGAGGGGGGGTCCTGGTTCGATTGTGGGACCCCTTAAGCCACAAAGGGCCCTTGTCAGGGCTGCAAGGGCCCTGATAGGCCGAGGAGGGGGTCCCAGTTCCAGCTGCGGGACCCCTTAAGCCCTAAAGGGCTCTTGTAAGGGCCACAAAGGCACTTCTTAGTGCCACAAGGGCCCTAATAGGGCTAGGGAGGGGGGTACCGATTTGAGCTTCTGGACCCCTGAATGTCCGGTCGGGTCTGTCGGACTTTCGGCAATCTGCGAACGGACACTTTTGGGAATCTCCGGCCTGTTTTGTTATAGTATAGTATAGTATTTGAGGTTGAATAAAGACATACGTACATCCAGTCCAATCCATCTAGCAATATCCTCATTTCCTGCCTAACTGTTGATCCAGAGGAAGGCAAAAAACCCCACCAAATTTATGAAGGGGGAAAAACTCCTTCCTGACTCCAAGTGGCAATTGGAAATTTCCCTGGATCAACTCTTTATGAATCAATACCAGTAACTTGCAACATTCCTTGTTTGCAGAAACTCATCCAGCTTTTTTTTTAAACTGACCAATGAACCTGCCATAACAACGTCCACTGGAAGACAGTTCCATAGCTTTACCATTCTCACAGTAAAAAACCCTTTGCGAACTTGAAGCCTAAACCTTTTTTCTTCAAGTCTTAAGGGATGTCCTCGTGTCCTCTGACATGTTCTATTGGTGAACAATGACCCACATAGTTTATTGTATGGCCCGTTAATGTATTTATACACAGTAATCATATCCCCACGCAAGCGTCTTTTCTCCAGCGTACATGATTGTAACTTTTCCGGTCTCTCTTCATATTCAAGCTCCCCCAATCCACTTATTAATTTAGTTACCCTTCTCTGAACCCTTTCCATTTCAAAGATGTCCTTTTTGTACACAGGATTCCAAAATTGCACTGCATATTCCAAATGAGGCCTTACCAATTCTTTGTAAAGAGGGAGAATAACATTTTCCTCCCTTGAATCCATACCTCTCTTTATACAAGACAATACCATGCTAGCTCTGGCTGTTGCTGCCTGGCACTGCTTGCTACCTTTAAGTTTGTTATCCCAACACTCCAAAATCCCTTTCCAACAGAGATTCACTTAACACAGAGCCATTTATAGTATAAGTAGCACAAGGATCTTTAAGTCCAAAATGCATCACCTTACATTTATCAACATTGAATTTCAATGTGACAATCTATCTAGATGCCCCTGCAACGATTGCACATTCTCTGAAGTTTTTAATGGTCGACAAAGTTTTGTCAGCAAACACAGAAACCTTGCTGACAATACCCACTTCCAAATCATTAATAAATAGGTAAAATAGAAGCGGCTCCAACACAGAACCCTGTGGCACCCCACTTAGTACTTTAGTCCATAATGATGAAGCCCCATTTACAACTACTCTCTGCATCCTATTCATTAAACTACATCTACTGCTATGCCAGAGTCTAAATTTCTACTTACTTCCTCATAAAAGCCAAGCAAGTTAGTTTGACAAGATCTATTCCTCCTAAATCCATGCTGGTTACTACTTATAATGTCAGTCCTTGAAACATACTCTAGAACATGTTCCCTTATTAAACTTTCCAGGATCTTCCCCACCACTGAAGTTAAACTTACAGGCCTGTAATTACCCGGCTGTGAACGACTACCCTTTTTGAATATTGGAATAACATCAGCCTTTTTCCAATCCAGAGGCACACCTCCGTACATGAGGGAATTTGCAAAAATAAGAAACAATTGCCTAGATAAAACTGAACTCAGCTCCCTAAGTACCTGAGGATGTATTTTATTTGGTCCAGGAGATTTATTAATATTAACCTTATTTAGATCTTTCTGTACCATTAACCAAAGTGCACTTAAATCTTTTATACCATTATTGCTACTATACTCTATGATATCTGTACTTCTATAGTCTATACAGAGGGGGAAAAAAGTATTCAAGATATTTGTTTTATCGCCATCCTCCGTAGCTAACTTATCCCCATTAATTAATGGTGCCACATTCTCAGTCCTCATCTTCTTACTATTAATATACTTAATAGTTTAAAATCCTTAAACACAGTCCACTTCTGTTCAGTACCTTTACCTGATAATACATTATCCCAGTTGACATTCTGAAGAGCTGCTTTTAACCTGGGAAAATTTTCCTTCCGGAAATTAAAAGTCTTTTTAACCCAGAGCACTTTTCCTTTCGATAACATAGTCCAAACGACACTGTTTCATGGTCGCTATTCCCTAAGCCTCCAGTTACCTTTGCATATGTAATGTGCTTCACGATGTTAGATATTACCAGATCCAACAGAGCTCCTTTTCTAGTAGGAACCTCAACCACCAGAAAATTATCCTGCAGCAAATTCAGGAACTCATCACCTTTTTCTGTGATGGCAGATCCACTACACCCATCAATGTCAAGGTAATTAAAGGATACGTATACTGAAAAAGATGAATGAAGTCCGGTAAGCTCCGCCCCCGAGTTGCTGGACCTCGCTTCCAGCTTATGTCTAAATCTTCAGTGCCAGTTAGGTCCGTGCATGTGCGCCATCCGCTGCGTGCACGAGTGACGTCATGACGTGTGCGACGCGTGTGACGTCATCTCGCTGTGCACGCTTGTATTAGCATCATGACGTCACTCGCGCGAGCGGCGGGTGGTGCACACATGCACGGACCTAACTGGCACTAAAGATTTAGACACAAGCTGGAAACGAGGTCCAGCAACTCTCGGGGGGCGGAGCTTACCAGACTTCATTCATCTTCCAAGATGGCCAGCACTTTCCATGGGCTCAAGTAGGCTCTGAAGGTTAGTTAGGGATTCAGCTACCATTTAAACTGTATTGGTTTTTTCAGTATACTTATCCTTTAAAGTCCCCCATAATGAGCACACTCCCCAAACTTGCAGCCCTTGCCAACTGCATATGAAGTTGACTCACCTCCTCTCTGCTAGCATTTGGCGGCTTATAGCAGACACCAACAATGACATTACCCCCTTTCCTGTTGCCTAATTCCACTCAATTGCTCTACTTTAACATCTATATCACCAGTTATCTCTTCTTTTAAATTTGGCTTCAATTCTTTTTTAACATAAACACATACTCCTCACCCTTTCCTTTTTTCTCTGTCCTGCCTAAACAAGGCATATCCTTCTAAATTTACAGCCCAGTCATGAGAAATGTTCAACCACGTTTCATCATACTTTTCATTCAACGCCATAATTTCTAATTCACCCATTTTGCCAGCCAGGCTTCTCGCATTTGCAAACATACATTTTAGATTATGATCCTGTAATTTATTCGTACACTTTAATACACATGCCTCCCTATCCCCTATGTTAGCCCCACCCCCCTTTCTGCCCGCCACTGGCCTATCTACACCCTGCTTTCCCCCTGGGCTATCTATCCCAGTGAGACTGCTAATACCCTCCCCCCAAACCTAGTTTAAAATCTCCTCCAACCCTCTAGCCATCTTCTCCCCTAAAACATCTGCAACGCCATCAGTGAGGTGCAACCCATCCCTACTAAAGAGCCTGTAGCCGACAGCAAAGTTTGCCCAGTTCTTAATAAACCCAAACCCTTCTTCCTTACACCACCCTCTTAGCCACGCATTAATGCTCCTAAGCTCCCGCTGTCTCCCTGGCTTAGCATGTGGCTGCGGTAGTATTTCTGAAAACACTACCCTTGCTTTAAACTTGGCCCCTAACTCTCGGAAATCATGTTTAAGACCTCACCTCCTCCTCTAACTTTGTCATTGGCACCAATGTGAACCAAGACCGCCGGGTCACACCCAGCCCCACCCAGTAATCCACCCTAGCACCAGGCACACAACACACAGTTCAGCATGTAGGGTCTTGGTGGCAGATTACCCTATCTACCTTCCTTATAATGGAGTCCCCTACCACTACCACCTACCTAGCATTCCTGATCTTTAGTTCCTCCACCCTTGTATCAGAGATGGCAGTCCCCTGGGTGCTCAAGGGACTAGCCCCCTCCATACATGCTAATTCTGAGGTGTCCTCCTCCACTTCATTACCTAAGATGGCAAATCTGTTGGGATGGGCAATCTGGGAAGAAGCCACCCTACCCTTCCGTCCCCCACTTCCCCTAGTAACCCTAACAAAACTACCTCCCCCTCAACCTTCCCTGTCCTACTTCCACCCACCTCTATACTGGCCCCAGCCAGTGCTTGCTGACCCCCCAGATTTGCCAATCCCTGCAATGCTGCAAGCTGCCCCCTTAGACTCTCCACCTCAGCTTCCAAACGGGCAACCCACTCACACCTGACACAGGCATAGGTTCCCTGGAAGGTCTGCTGCAGGTTCCTATACATGTGGCAGGATGCACATTGCATGGTACCGACAAAACTGTCCCTTCTAATACACAACACCAGTACAGTGACGTACACACCTTGTTTAATTGCCCTTCTTGTTTCAATGTCCTTCTTTTTCTAAGGTCCTTAAGAGCAAGTAACACATTCTACTCAACTTTCACTCACAGGAAACTTCCTTTTGTTAGGTCCAAACCATAGGTCGAACCAATGTGAATCCTATTTATCCTATTAACCAATGGAATATATTCCCATTGGTAAATAAAGTAATTTTAATAGAGTGCTATGGGATCTGTTTTCTTCTTTGCTAACATTATTTAACCCTGGAGAGCTTACAGTCTTGTTTGCGTACTTTCTTTGACAAAATGTCTGTGTAGAAACACAGCACTAGCAAAATATATAAGTTACTCAGTGATGCACTGAGAGTTGCTGTCACTCTCTAATGCTATCACTCTAGAAATGTAATAGAGCAATATTGTCTCTTTGTGCATAGACCTAGCTGACTCAAAAGCTGGCATTAGAAGTCCAGCAATAGCTGTTGCAATTGTTATATTTTAATACTTGCTGTGGCTGCATGGCAATAAGAGCCACAATCGTGATATTAATTCTTTAGATATTGTTGAGCGTTTTAAACTAAAAACTAGTACAACGTATTAAGTAAAGATGACATACAACTGACAGGTAATATTAATATACAAAGCTTGTGAATTATGTGGTTATTTTTTCCTCTGAACTTTTTGAAAAGCAAATTATAAAACCTGAAATTTGCTACTCTTGAGGAAAGATTAATTGAATTTCTAACTGTAAAGTTCTCAGCTGCAATGATATACAAGGAATGCTTGTGTATGAATAAGTTAATGTTAGTTAAGCTGCATAGATACAGTACTTCAAAAGTCTGGTAAAATTTACTCCGGGAGATTCAATAAAAGTTCTTATCGTTTAAAATGGTGCTAATTTTGCCCCAACCAATCAGATCTTATTTAACATTTGTAAGCTTACATCTGATTGTTTGGGGCAAAATTAGCACCATTTTAAACAATAAGAACTTTTATTGAATAACCCTGAAGAACTTTTATTATAAACCCTGAATGTATCTCATTCATGCTTCGAGGAAATTAAGTGGAAACAAAATTATTTAATTGGTTTACACTTTATTTCTTATTTCTACATAAATACTGTACATACTATATGTATATACTTTTATAAGTGTAATTGAATTATTACTCATAACTCTCTAAACCTATATTTATTGGTAAACACAACTTGCAAAACTATATCACCAGCCATTTTAATGTTCAAATCAGAGCCTTTTTAAATTTATCCTCTATCAAGTCCTGCATAGTATCTATATGGTACAGCTCTGTTTCTTGTTCTAAAGGTAGAAAATAAACCATTATTTTAAATACAAAGATTAGTAATCAGTATCACTAATAAACAAAACATGACAGTATTCCTTGTTGTCATTCCGGTTCCTTGCATGATTCTCCAGTCATACCTTACACATCCTCAAATGGCATCTCCACCCATTTTAAAAACTTTTAATATATTGCAGGCCATGCCCTCCCACCCCCAACTGCTATAATGGAACTTCTAAAATTGTTTGCAAACTCTACTTACATCTCCTCAATCCTGCGCAGTTCTGGTCCAGATCTCCTGTCTGGCTGAACTACAAGCAGGGGGCCTGAGTGGCAGCCGCGGCTGTAATTGACTAAGAGGCAGCCAATCACAGCCGCGGCTGCTATCAATGCAGAACTACGCTGGAACGAGGATCTGTAAGTAGAGTTTGCAGATGATTTTTTTTTAAATTCTAGAAAGAGATTCTACTACAAATAAGGTAGTGCATACTGATTAGGAAAGCAGAATTGAAAGAAAAACGTTCTTCTCAAATAAGACAAATAGAAGTTTATTGTTGCCTAGACAGTATAAGTCCTATAAACCAGGGTAGTCTGCTGGGAAACATCTTTCATTGCTTCTCAGACTTATTCTGTCTTTTCTTCCCTCTTTTTGGACTTTAGGTTTAACTCCTTGAGATGTATAAGTCAGAGGCAATTAGGATTGTACAGTATGGAAATGTTTATCCAATAAGCTTCACTTATACCCTACAAACAAAGTCTAGTAATGTATATAAAGTACAGTACATTCATTCCAAGTATTTTCATTTTGTGAAATTGCAAGAGCAAAAAAAGTTTAGCTTTTTTTCCATTGATATGAATACAAAATACTGTAAGCAGCCTAGTGTAACCAATTCTCACCCAGAAACATGTCTGAAATGTACTTACTGTATAGCTATTAAGGGTGTTTCTTATTAATATGGGATGGGAATATCACCATTACAGCAGAATTATTTTTATGTTTTATAATGATTAAAAAAAAACAAATATCTTAATCTTACTTTTACTCCCTCATAGCCAGGATCGCCATCGTCTCCCTTCTCTCCTTTAAAGCCTGCAACGCCTGGACCACCAGAATGGCACTGACTACAAACATTCTATGGAGGAACAAAAAGAAAAAAAGGAATATATATAGATCTATCTATATATTTATATCTATCTATCTATCTATCTATCTATCTATATATCTATCTAACTCTATCTATCTATCTATCTATCTATCTATATATCTATCTATCAAATAAACAAGAAATAGCCACACCCACAGCCATGATATAGCAAAGCAAGCACAATTTAAAAGAGTCAAACAGAAATAAGGTATATGTACCTTGTAACATGGATATTCATAATATACCAGCAATATTTCCCAACCCAACCTATGTATTCTCCAAAATAAAGAATATCCCACTCACTACTCTTACATTCTCTATTGTTCAGGATTAATGCTGTAAGGATTTCCCCTTAGGCTAGAATAGGTGACTATCAACCAGAAGGTGTCACGAGTTTACAGGAATAGTAGCATAGTGACATAGTAATTGAGGTTGAAGGAAGACATTTGTCAATTTGTCAATCTAGTCCAACCTTTACACCCTACTCTTATCCCTACCTAAAAGTTGATTAAGGCAACCCCCCCCCCAAAAAAACTGCTAAAAATGAAGGGATACAATCCTCCCTGACTCCAAATGGCAACCAGAAAGTATCCCTGGATAAAACAGAACTACAATATATGTATTAATATCAGTAATTCTTAATATTATTTAGTTTTAGAAACATATGCAGCCCACTTTAAAAGCTATTCAATGAATTTGCTATTACCACATTTGATGGAAGACAGTTTCCTAACTGAAGCTGAAATTTTTCTTCTAGTCTTAAAGGATGTCCCCACGTCCTCTGATATGATCTATTAGTAAACAATTCCCTAGAGAGGCCCATTAATATATTTGTATTAAGTGATCATATCCCTGCGCAAACAACACTTCTCCAATTAAAAATTAGTTGCCCTTCTCTGAACTCCTTCCATTTTCAAGATGTCCCTTTTGTATATGGGATTCCAAAACGGCACTGCATATTCCAAATGAGGCCTTACCAGTGTCTAGTAAAGGAACAGGTCATAATCCCTTTTGACCCCCTAGGTGAAAGTGTATCTTGTCTGCCTATCCACCAGACCTCTCTTCTTTTTAGGGACAACTCTCTATCTCCACCTTACACATTGATACGCAACTGTTCCAATACCATATATTTTAATTCCTCTGCTTTGTGGCCTTTAGTAAGAAAATGGTTGGCTACTGGTTGTGTCGTGATTTTTAGATTAATTGTGTACATATGTTGGGTGATCCTGCACTCCAATGTTGTGTAGTCTCCCCTATGTATATCATATTGCATGGACAAATCAACACATAAGCTTATTTACCCAGACATGCTGGACAACTATATGGAGTTAAAGTCACGCTACTTTACCGCGACTTTAAATCCATATTACTGTCGGATGCGCTAGTTACACAAAAATCACCCCTGCATCTGACACTTTGCGATTCAATATTGTGTTAGTGATAGTTTTAAAAAAAACTACTGGGATTTGCAAATGAGATATTGAATAGCAAAAGGAGCATTTACCCAGAGCGATAGCAGCTCTGGGTAAACGAGCCTGACAGTATTTAAAATTGCATGTAAAATGACCCCTCAACTTGGTCCCCACCTTGTCTGTGTCTGGATATACAAAATTCTTTCCTTTTATAACCGATTTACAATGTATACAACACATACACGGGTACATTTCTACCCTACTTGTGCTCAACCAACTCCCTTTTTCAGTCTTTGTTTCACCAGATCAATGGGGGATTCTGGAATTCCAGGATAGCCCCTCTGTTTAAACTTTTTACACATCTGCGTTATTTTTTTTGATCTTAGGGTAACTCACTAACCTCTGCACCCTCATCAACTAACTTGAAGGAATTGACCATTTAATGTTTGAGAGGTGATGGCTTGTATATAACAGAAGCTGATTTTTATCAGTATCTGATTTCAGATACAAGTGTTATATCCGGGTGTATATCCTTTAAGTATCCGTGAAACCGCCATAGGGTGTCAGTGGACCCCTACCAGAGGACTAACACATCATCTATGTTTTCATTCGAATCATTCGAATAGACGTGCCTGTCCTCCAACCATGCCATAAAGACATTGACATAAGCGGGAGCCACATTCGACCCTATGACGGTCCCACAAAGTTGAAGGTAAAATTCCCCATCAAACATAAAATAATTTTGACCAAGTAATAGATAAGAATATCCAAAAGAACATTATTTGCAGAGAATTCTCCCCATTTCTCAAAGAGCCACTTGGTAGACATTATTCCTGCTATGTGCGGTATAGACGTGTACAAACTGGCCACATCCAAAATGGCCAGTATGACATTGTCATCTTCACCCACATCAACAGTTTTCAACAAATCCAGTGAAATGTATACTATCCTTCACATATAAGGGAGTATGTTTGTGAAGGTTCTCATTCATCCAGTTCATGGTATATCTGTTGTATTGAGTTATTTTAGTTCTTGAAGACGTTTCGTAAGTCATCCGACCAGCTAAAACAATACACTGGCTTTCTTGGACTGCTTGGTAGAGGTCAAGGAGAATGGTAAACTGAGAGGTTTACAGAAAAACAACCGACACAGACCAGTATTTGATGTTTGACTCTTACCACCCTTTAGATCACAAGCTGTATGTCATCAGAACCCTGCAACACAGAACATGGAACATCCCCACTAGCACAGAGGTGATGGCTAAAAATGTTAAATATCTCAGACAAGCCCTTAAAACTTTTGGATATCTGGCCTGGGCCTTTTTCAAAAGGGGTAGAAGGAAAAAAAGAACAGGAAAGAAAAGAATACCAGTGAAGTGGTAAAGCAAGACAGGAGAAAGAACATGGTCATCCCATATGTAGCAAGGGTCTCTGAGAAATTAAAAAATAATTTTTAAAAAACACTGTTTCCCTGTCAGCTATAAACCAAACACACTGAGGCAGCAACTGTCCTTGGATGTACAACACTCAATACCTCTTTAAGTGATTGGGTAATAACATTATTGTTCTCATAATACTTTAAACAATTTTCATTGACATTTTTAATCCTAGCCAGAAGCTCTATCTCAGTTTTACTGTAAACCTCCCTAATAGAAAGTTGTTTCACAATTTTAGCCTTATAGTATTCAGTATCCAGGACCACTATAACCCCTCCCTTGTCTGAGGGAACATTTTATTGGGCAGATTAAAAGGGATTTAAGTACAAACTGGGATTAAACGTAATATGCATAATGTCACACGGGAAGAGCAAAAAGCCCTTGTTAAATTAAAACAGGTTTCCAGGATCACTATCAAACCCTCAGACAAGGGAGGGGGTGATAGTGGATCAATTCCTACAAGCCAGTTGATGAGGGAGCAAAGATTAGTGAGTGACACTAAGATCAAAGAGGTACAATTAACTTAGATGTGTAAAAAGTTTAAACAGGGACTATCCTTCGAAAATAGTGGAAACAGTACAACAGAGAGTAGGAGCCCTAGAGAACGGTGATAGGAGAAAGCCAAAATAGTATAAGAGAATAACATATATTACTGAATTTGACAACCTTAGTGGACATGTTACGGATATAATAAAGAAACATTGGTAGATTTTGGGGTGCTCATATCCTATGATAGAGGAATTCAAGAATCCCCCGTTGATCTCAAATCGGAAGGGGAAATCCATAGCTGCGATGGTGATATCATCCATGTTTGTAACAAGGACAGAGAAAGAGAGTTGGTTAAGCACAAGTAGGTAAAGAATGTACCAATGTATGTGTTGTATACTTCATAAATCGGTTATAAAAGGAAAGACTTTTCTACATCCAGACACAAAGTTGGAGACCAAGTTCAGGGGTAATTTTACATCAATTCTACATATGTTGTTTAAGCATTGATTTGTCCATGCAATATGATATATATAGGCAAGACTACACAAAGGGTGAAGTGAATGTTTACCCAACATATGTATGCAAATAATCTAAAAATCATGACAAGTCACAAGTAGCCAACCATTTTGTTACTAAAGGACACAAAGCAGAAGAATAAAAATATATGGTATAGGAACAGGTGCGTATTAATGTGTGAGGTGGAGATAGAGAGTTGTCCCTAAAAAAAAGAGATGTGTGGTGGATTGACAGACAAGATACACTTTCGCCTAGGGGGCTCGATAGGGACTACAAACTGTTCCTATTCCTGTAAACTTGTTGCACCTTCTAGTTGATAGTCACCTAGTCTAGCCTGAGGGTAAATCCTTACAGCATTGTTTGTATACATTGGGAGTCTTTTTTATTAATTGTGTGATACAGGTGGTAAGGCATGTGACACACTTGAAAAAGGTTCTTGACCCGAAAATTGATGTGTGGTGTCTAAAGGAATAAAGCCAAGCCACTTTTTTCAGCATTCCTTTCTGGAGCCTGAGTTTTTCTCAAATATTTGTTTATAATGATGTTTGAAGTGTTTGAACATTTTGGATAGATGTTCAGTTTGAAAATAAAACCTTTTTCACCATATAGAGTTAACCAGAAAACTTTGTTATTATTGGTAAGGAATGCAATAGTAGAATCCCTATTTGTACAAGATCAACAGCTACAATTTGTGGTTTTGGAATTTTAATTAACAAGGATGCATCAAATAAGCTAAACAAAAAACCTTTTACCACCAGAAAGATGAAACTTTGGATAAAACTTGCAATACCCAAACTAGAACAGGTTGTAAAATGTACTAAAGGTGGGCTGTGAATGTACATTTGCTTTCACATAAAAGTCTGTAAAATATATAGTTTGTTACCTTTAGCACAGCTCCGATGTCACCAAGAAGTGGAAGAGCAATCTAAAATGAAAACAATAACACATTTGACATAAATAAAACACTATATATTAATATTAATTTTTGTTACATTTCAAACTTTATATCTTGTTCTCTAATGCAGTAGCGCTAAGGAGGTTACTTCTCCAAAATAAGCAAGATATATATAAGATATAGTGTATCTTATAGTATGTTATGCCCAGCTAACCCAGATAGGTACATATAAGATGCCCTCAAGCCTAGCTCACACAGATAGGTATATATAAAATGCCCTTTAGTGTCCAGCCCACAGAGACTGGTACATATAAGATGCCCTCCTTCCCAGCTCACAAAGAGAGGTACATATAAGATGCCCTCATGCCCAACTCATTCAGATAGGTACATATAAGATGCCCTCATGCCCAGCCCACATAAAAGCCACCAGGGAGTATTATCTATTTAGTATCATATGCTCTGAGCTTAACCTTTCGCCACATTTTCAGCATTATTAGTGCTACTTTTTGCCATGCAATTTTTGCATTTGATAAAAATTCACCTTTTTAAAGGGTATCTATACTCTAATTTTCTAAAATTATACCTTTAGATACAGCATCCCACTACTGTGGGAATCTGAGCTGTAGATTCTGAGAAATCATAATTTGAAATCGCAGCATTTACAGGAAAAGACCTTTCACTCCAGAAGCAGATATTATAATATGTGTCCTATGTCTAATCTTTTACTAGGATCTCTAGCTGCCTGCCAGCACACTTTCTGCAACAATTAAGAGAAACATGCTTGTGAAGGTTCTCATTCATCCAGGTCATGGTATATCTGTTGTATTCAATTAGATCAACTGGACTTGAAATGTAGTTCTTGAAGATGTTTCGCTAGTCATCTGACTGGCTTTCTCAATTCAGAATGACTTGCTAAGGGCTTGAATTTTGCCATCACCCCTAAAGCCATCCCTGTGGTGGATATTATAGCAGCCACAGAAGCCTCTATCCACAGTAATAAGGTATCACAGAGTGAGGCAGAACAACTTCGCCTTAAGGTATCTGCAGCCTTAGCCAGTGCTAAAACTCCTTCATCTAACCAGAATACACAGGAAAGAAGAGCCTTAACATCCCTCAAGAAAGATTCCAGTATCACCATTCTACCGGCAGATAAAGGAAGATGCACAGTGGTACTCAACACCTCAGACTACCATGATAAGGTGACCATGCTCCTGGCCGATAACAACACATATTTGCTTATATTTTACTTTACCATTGTATTGCGACTTAAAAAGCCTGCCCTTCTTTCTGGATAAATTAAAGCAATTAGTTCAATAACTTGGCCAAATTATTTTAAGCCCAGCAAACACGGTTTGCTTTATTCTGTTGGGTAACTTTTTACCTTCTTAGGAGACGTAATTCTCAAACTTTGTCTTTATATCAGTACTTGCCTTTTATGAGATAAAAGTCCCTGCTGCTCTTTCACTTGCTTTCTTGGGACTAACTCTCCAGCTTTCAGTACTTGAACACATGACCCACTGTGGGTGCAGTACACATTTCCCAGAGGCTTGGTCAAACCCCCCCAAAATATTGCATAGGTTGTCATGTCAGTCCACCTACGTATATATTTTATAGAGTGCCCCTGCGGACTCTATTATGATGGTAAAACCACCAAGTCAATCTGGGAAAGTTCAGGGGATCACTAACTTTGGCAAACATGGTCAAACATGGGGTTTCTTGATGGAATGGGATGGCCATTGACCATATTCCTGGCAAAGGCAGAGATTGCAAGCAACAGCTTCTAAGATTGGAAGCCAGGTGGATCCGAAAGTTGGACACCCTAGCTCCCAGAGGACTGAATGAACAGTTAGTACTGTGCTGTTTTTTGTAGCCATGGGTGGTGTTTTTTGATCCTCCCCTTTAACAACAGAGAGTCCAGACCCTGTGACTGTTGATGATACATATGTTGAGATGTAGAGTATTATGTTAAAGCTACTGGGATCCAGACAATCTGTCTATTGCTATGTGGGAGGGTTATAGCTAACATAGCGTCAGTAGTATGTTCGGTAACTTGTTGCTTAGGTTCTCCTGTGTTTTCTCAACTCTCTGTGTTCTTCAGCAATTAAGGAAGCCAAAAAAAGAGTGTGGGAAGGGGGAAGGTGTGGTTGGAATAGGGTGGATTATTTTAAATTAGATGTGACATTTCTGTGACGCTTGTTCCTAACGACAGCCACAAAATGGCTGAAATGCTAAGAGCCAGCGTTTTGTTTTCGTTTTTATACTTAAGAAGAGCTTGGAGTGCTTTCTGATGAATATACATTTACCTATTGGTGCTGCACCAAGGCATTGCAAAATACGAGCGTGATTGCAATCTTGTGATTATATATATATATATATATATATATATATATATATATATATTTATATATTTATCTTTGATTACTCTCCACATTACCATGCAAATCTTGCCCATATTATCTTGACATAATGTTAGTTCCTTTTTTCTGGGAAGGTAAATAGTATTTAAAAATTTTATTCACCTTAGTGGCATGTAGTGTTAAATAGAAATGTACAGTAAAATGTTCCCAATGGACCACACTACAGATTCCTAGTGGAGGGTGGAAGCATTGCATTGCAGTTTGGTCACACCACTTAAGGTGACAATTTCATTGTGTGTAAGGGTGACCCAGGAAAGTAGTTAGCAGTTAGCTTACACAGCACAAAAATAATTTATTTGGGGGAAATTAAACCTTTTTTTCAAAGGAAAAAAAGGTTCCTGCCCCAGGAACTTTTTATTTTTTAAAAAAGATATTTTTTTATGTGGAATTGTCCTTTAAGGCCATGGAACAACCTAAATAAAGAATAATTGACAAATCTCAGGAATAAAATGGTGCAGGATTTTTAATCACTGAGAAAGCATTAAGGTATTCAGTTGTATCCTCTGCATTGTAATTTTTAAAATTTTGCTAGGCTCATGGTAAATATCTGCTTACTAAAGGTGTCTAATCACCTAAGGATGCATTATAAAGGTGCATCAATAATAAATTAATGTGTATAACAACTAAACACTGCTACGAATAATGCTTTTATTCTATCAGAACTGCTGCTTTATGCAGTAAACAATGAAACAGCATCAATAATGAATTGTTATGTTCTGCTGAAACAAGGTTTACAGTATTAAAGACCAGTAAAACAATAACCTCAAATTTGACCTACATTGCCACTCTGACAGCCATCTCTACACATGTGTAGATACAATCCAGTCCTACCCACTAATGACACATAATGTTGGCATGTGAAGCAATAACATGCATGTAAAATATTTAATAGGCATTGTGCAAATAGTAAATGATTGGCACGTAGACAGCAAGACAAAAAAGCGGGGCCCAATATTGACAGCACTTGGTCACATGCAGAATAAAGTGAATTGTGGAAATAGGATAGTAGAGAGAGGAATTTATATCACAAATAAGTTTAGGTAATTATTTGAGAGAAACATTAAAATATTGGGGGTTATTCGTTGCGGAAATCAGCCCAATGCCAAGAAACCTAATCACATTGAATTAAAGCCTTCTAAAAATATATTAAAGGGTAACTGTAGTCTCAAAACTAGTAAGAATTATATAAAAAGCCTTCCATCGTACCTTCAAAATAAAACCTAAATCACATCTCTAGATAAAATTTGTGAGAAGTTATTGCTGGAATGGTTTAGCAATGTAACTTCCTGGTTGAACACTTCCCGTTTTCAGCCATGTCACCAGCTTGTAGTCCTGTGACCAGCCTCAGCCTGCATTAATAGGCTCCCCTTCTCAACTGTCAATTTTTCCCCAGCAATAAGTCTTAACTGAGCATGCTTCTCGCCTCAGGGCGGAGGGGCGGGGAAGAGGTCAGGCGATGTCACTCAACCTACTGGAAGCAGTAAGTTTGAACATTCACCCCAATTAAATTTCTCACAGGCTTCAGCCAGAGGTGTGATTGTTGGCTCATTTTAAAGGAAATACTGCAGGCTTTCATTTAACCCTAACTTATTTTGACACCACAGTTGCCCTTTAAGTTTGAAGCAACATTGTGCTGATTTTTGCAATAATATTTATAGTCTGCTGTAGAGTGTTCGAAACCCGATTTTGGTTGCAAAGCCTTTGGTGAAAATGTTTTTTTTTGGCTAAGCTATCTTATCACTAGCTATAAGAACACTTGTTGAATGACTCCATTTATTTCAGGGTGGATTTCTGCTTTTAATCTCTTGGGGAATATTTACAAATGTATGGTATTGCAAAATAACAATACCCACTTTATTGTGTGTTATTGTTATTTTACAATGCAAGTGTAAATGCTAGTGTTACACAGATGTAAAATAACTACTGATATAATGTAAATAATAGCGTGGTCATACACTAACTACCAGTATCATTAAATACCCCCTAGGGGCATATTTATAATGGTGCAATAAGTGGCATTAACGTTTCACTAGGCTTTGACGCATATTTTATCATAAAAAATTGCCATTATTGCAATTTAAGCCTTTCTGGCACAGTATTACCACACATTGTAGCATTTAATTTTATGAAAAAGCATGGCAGTATTCATAAATGTGTGTAAAGTGTTTAAAAGCATTAAAAGTAGCCACAATACATTGAATTTTGCTGACTTCCTCCTCCTCTGAGCCCACGAGATTGTACAAATCTCCACCATCTTGCATGTCGCGTGATGTCAATGATCACGGGACATGATGTCAATGCGCATGCGGGTCACGCAGCGTTGCTGCAAGCATGCACATTTGTGACTTCATTGTGCCGCATGCGATGATGTGCGCACGCTTGCAGCAATGCCGCCGGCGACATGCATGCATTGGTGTCATGTCACAGGCGCATTGATCACGCATGTGCATGCAGTGATATGACATGCGCGCTATACAAACGGTTGCAAGCTAACCTGACACAGCAAGATGGTGGAGATTTGCACAACAAATCTATGAGTTGTACTGGCAACAACATGGAATCCTTTTTAATTACAGAATCAATTTCTTACATGTGCTAAACGCAACTTACTAGAGAAGAACTTTTCAATGTATAAGTGTTTTGTGGAGAAAAGCTTTCACATTAGGTTTTTAAAAAATTAAGTTTAGTTCTCCTTAAAGCTTTACTTACAGCGACTCTCTGAAGAATCCTGTTTATTTGAACCATTTATACTATTTCCCTATGCATTCTGTTCTTTGAAGCTTTTAATTTTCTTCAGGAAATGTTATTAGGAAAAAATTATCATTTTCTGTGGAAATCCTCTCATGGTACCTGATTCCATTGTGTAGAATAGTGTCATCATTAAAATCCAGCTAACACTTACAAAAATAAATGATCAAACACTTGAAAGTTCACACAAAAATAAGATCACGGTGATAAAAAAAAACAAACGATATTCATCTGAATGTGAAATTATGCAAGAAATAAAAATGAGATTAGCTTTACAAGCTTTTGATTTGGTTCAGTTCCATTAGCAGAATAGAAAGCTCAGCACTTACAATTTCATTAGGAACATGTATTTAATTAACAACTGCAATCACAATAATAGCAATTAAATTTAAACATTCTACTTTTGTTCACATACTGGGTCACCTGGAGGACCTGGCAATCCCGGCCTTCCGTCTCTGCCTGGGACACCCTGTAATACAAACAAAGGTTATTAGTAAACATCTATTCATGACCTCAGCTGTTCTTTTTTCTGATACCTTGAATGTAGTTTATTTACACAGCTAATTAATAACAAAACTGACTTCTAACCTTGACAAAGCATAAATAATTGAGGACACCGTGGGAAGCAAATCATTCTGATGTATAAATAATGGATGAGCTTTGTTAAAATGTGTTTTTAAAGGGACACATAAACTGCTGTCTGGGCGAACTATAATTTACAGGGAGATAGGAGAGCATATTAGAGTAGAATAAGAGTGGACAGCTGATCTACAGACTGGAGCATCTTATCTCCTATCCTTCCTATAGACACATGTGTGCAGAAGATGGGAGGGAAGTTGCACCAGTTGGAGGAGCAGCTGTCGGTATGCTTGAGTGCATATAATGTGTATATAGCTGCATTGCTCTCCTACCACCCTGTGAATTAGATTGCTCAGACACTATCTTGAAAATAGAAATTTAGTGTCCCTTTAAAACAAGACTGTAGATCTCATGTACTCATGACCTGGGTTGGCTGTGGTTCCCTGGCAAACATGCATTGAACTTTACATGTTCGATGTGGAAAGAAGTTTGTGAACTTCAGTGGCAGCAAATTTTTTATGTTCCCACTGCACAATCTAACACTGCATAGCCATACAATACCAAGCATAGCCTGTACCACATCCTAAAGTGGACCATGGGCCCTTACCAGGGCCATTTTGACAACACAGATGGCGGAAGCACTCAGGGTGCACACATGACAGACTGTCAGTCAGTGTACCCATTGCATTGAAGTCAATGGATATGCATTGCAAAAGTTTTCCCACCACTGATTTCATTTTTTACAGTAGTTTGCACACTTTCGCTCTGGCAGGAAATCATCTGTCACTTACCACCACCTATGTTTTTTTTTAAGGCTTATGCAATTTATGAATAAGATATATTTATTGTAACCGTTTAAATAGGGTAAACGTTCTGGTAAAATGAGAAGTTGTTAAGATAACCATATACTTAGTAATGTTATATTTGTAAAAAAAAAGTCATTTTAATTTCAAAATAGCATTTTGGTACATAGTTACCCTAATACATTTGTAAACTTTGTGTTAGGGACATGCTACTTTTTAGAATGGCTGCCTTACCTATTTCTACTAACATCCCATCTAGATAAGTTGTGGTGGAATGTTATCTTGTAGTTGGCCATTATTGCACTATATGGATTAGCCAGGGACTGTAATGCAACCAAACATTGAGTATGGCAAATGGTTAAAGATACTCTGATGTAGGTGTCTCTTAAACCACTGAATATAATTTGTATGCAGGTTATAACCAATGATTAAGAAAAATAATATTTCCTACACTCACCTCTGCACCTGGAAGTCCTGGTACTCCTGGAAGTCCTCGTGAACCCTATTAGAAAGAGGGATTTTATAGTATGACTTCAGGTATTAGTATTTTTTTTTGAATATTTAAAGGGCATTTTTAAACCCATGCACCAATCCTATATTTTTAATACCTACATTTCTCCCCAGTGCTCCTTGAAGAAGATATTTATTCCACTGTTCCCTCGCCACACTGTGCCACCTCCTTTAGGCTTTGTGACATCACCGTCACAAACTTGACTGACAGCTATCACACTGAAGAGCGGCGAGGGACTGGCAGACTTTAAGGCAAATATCTTCTTCCAGGTGCACTGTGAGAAAGTACAGTAAAAATAGGGTTTTGGGGATTGGGAGGATAAAAGTTTATTAGAGGTGAATATGCCCTTTAATACATAAATATATATATATATATATATATATATATATATATATATATATATATATATCCCCCACTGGATGTACACAGTAATCCTTTTAGAAAGTAAAAGCATTATAACTATAATTGACAACATTTAAAAAAGTAAACTTGCATGCAACCTACTTAGTGTCAATATTCTAAGTTAACTTGTATTGATAAAAAAAAAAAATGAGTCAAAAATATACAATTTTCCTCCAGCTTCCGAGTTTGCTGGAATGTATGAGTCTATTCTACTGCTTTCAATCTAATGCAACCTTTTTAAACTAACCTTGTGTATACCTATCTCTGCTTCTTTGCATTAAGGTCTAAGACTGTCTCTTAAATCACACTATCTCCTCAGTGCAAAATGTTCATGTAATATATTTATTTGCCTTTTTAATACAGCTCATGTCTACTGTACCGACCACTGTGCCAGGGGTTTAGGAACAAAAATAAATAGGACAATATTTGAATATAATGTCTGCAAAAGATAAATGTTTAAATGATGAGATACCATATCCACGTATATACCTTGTACTTTTGTATGGTCATGAAACTCCATGGTGTCATTTAATATGCATATAATATATAATAGAGGGTACAAAATGCATGCAGCATTTTCCTAGTGGCAGATGCTTAAAAACACAGGTAAAATGCCTGCAAAATAAACTTAAGGCAGTTGTATGAACCTAACAATCTGTATCCAGCAGGATGTCCTGTGGTCTACAGGAGAGAAGATAACCTCTGAATGTAAGTCAGGGATGTACATTTACTGCTATGTCACAGTTATAAATATAGAAATGAGCATTTGCAGAGGAAATAAACACATACAGGAAGCATACTTTAATGTGTCTGGAGACTTTAAAAGTGGATGTGAGTTTGGATAAACATTTTGGTGCTGCTTTTATTATGTTACTACCCATGAAAACCCTCTTTAAAAAACCTCCCTTGCACCTGACTGGAGCATATGTTCCGTGCATAATTTACATTTCCTTTGTATTTACCTGTATACCTGGCTCTCCTGATGGACCTCTTGGACCCTGTTAATTCAGGTAAGTTAAAAATATTTAAATTTACACATTATATATACATGAAACAGATATAATACATTGACATGACCCTGGTAGTTACCTAACGCTATGCCTTCTTTCTACTTAACCAGCCCACCCACCCATTTTTTCCCTCCCCTGCTTTCTAATTAACCAGCCCGCCCACTCTAACCATTTTTTCCCTCCCCTGCTTTCTAATTAACCAGCCCGCCCACTCTAACCATTTTTTCCCTGGCCTACTTTCTACTTAACCAGCCTGCCCACTCTAACCACTTTTTCCCTCCCCTGCTTTCTAATTAACTGGCCCACCCACTCTAACCATTTTTTTTCCTTGTCTGCTTTCTAATTAACCAGCCCGCCCACTCTAACCATTTTTTCCCTCGCCTACTTTCTACTTAACCAGCCCACCCACTCTAACCATTTTTTCCCTCGCCTACTTCCTACTCACCAGCCCGCCCACTCTAACCATTTTTTCCCTCGCCTACTTTCTACTTAACCAGCCCGCCCACTCTAACCATTTTTTCCCTCGCCTACTTTCTACTTAACCAGCCCGCCCACTCTAACCATTTTTTCCCTCGCCTACTTTCTACTTAACCAGCCCACCCACTCTATCCATTTTTTCCCTCGCCTACTTTCTACTTAACCAGCCCACCCACTCTAAACATTTTTTCTCTCGCCTACTTTCTACTTAACCAGCCCGCCCACTCTAACCATTTTTTCCTTCGCCCACTTTCTACTTAACCAGCCCACCCCCTCTAACCATTTTTTTACAAGTTTACAAAAAACACATACACTACAGATATTAACAGGGGAAAAAAAATCACAGCCGTTATTATGACGAAAGACATATAACACACTGGTCACCCACCTTGGCGGTTAGCCCAGACAAATATCAGCACTAAACAGCTTCCATTTTATTTTCATTTTCTAGTGGAATGGCAGGAACCTTACTCTAAATGCTGCAACAAATGCCTAACTACAATCCAAAGTAAGCTCTATTTTCTCTATCACTCACTTATCATATTCCCAACCTAAAAAGTATTGCACTTCCTTTTTTTGTAGGATTCTGCAATTTACTTTGCAGGTACCATTTCTGCCAACCTATTCCTCCATCAGGTAATAACTGCTTTGTATTTCTGTCTCTAGACCTGCTAATCTGGCAATACAGCAAGTGCCATTTGCAATTTCTATCCCTTTAACTTGACTGCTGTGCCCACTTCCCGTTTTTTCATTTTTCAAAACCAGCCTATCCTTACTCCCTGGCGGCCCACATGGCCATGAGCACTTAAAACTCCACTGATGTGCTCCCTTCCTGTGCATAGTATTAGTTGAGTTGGGTGCAAAAAAGTAGGGGAAAAGGGAAGGGTCAGATGACAACAAGACAAATTCACTTGCCCTATTTGCATTAAACTACTGATATTTAGGCACTAAAATTAGCTTGAAAGTTTTGTGTAGCACACGATGACAGTGTATATCACTTCATATTATTAGCAACACTATAAAGGTAAACATTGACAAATGTGCTTAAGAAAAAGAAGCATGAATGAAAAACTGTTGTGATATATCATAGGTAGAAAGCTAAAAAAAATATTGTTCTAACCAGGGAAAGTTATCAAGCCCCAAATAATTCAATCAGAGAATACAAATGATGGCAGATGGTATTGTGGGTATTTGGTATTAGCTTATGTTTGTTGAGCAAACAGATGGTTACTTTCTCACAGGTACATATACTGTAAATCAAACACAGAGTTGCCATTCTCTTGAGACAGTAAGTTAATAATGAGAGTCAAGAAAAAAAGCCAAATAGCATTTAATATTAAGCAGCCTAATTTCTTGAATTCTTTTTAGCAACATGTTCATATAGCCACTTACTTGAGGGCCTTCTATGCCAACCCCAGGGGGTCCAGCCTCTCCAGGTAAACCTTGTACACCAGGCAATCCTCTTTCTCCCTGTTAATTGTCTCACATTAGACTACTTGCATGTTTCAGAAATAGGAAAATATGCTTCACATTTAAAGACAAGCTAAATGCGAATATGTGGTACTAAACTGAACAAAAAACAAATTCTTTATTCTGCGATGCACACAGACATATCGCTTAAAGGGCATGTCCAGTATGGGGATACTGGCCCCACTGTGTAGTTTTAAAAAATCCTTACCTTACATCTCTGCTCCTGGTTCTCCTGCAGTGCATTTTCAAAGTCCAGGAAAGTGAAGAGTAGAAGCTGTCAGTAAGTCATCCGGTCTGTGCTTCCTCCCTAACCTCAACAAGGACTGTGACATGCGAAGGGGAGCAACACCCCCCCCCACTCCCTCCCTCTGGATACCATCTCTCTGCTGCATCCCCCTAGCATTAAATTCTGTTTAATATGTGTCATCTATCCCATTCCACCCCCAACTGCTGAGTTATATTTGGAAGAAAATCACTGTTAAGTTACTTACAGACCTTTGGCTGATTGGCTGGCAGCTAGCCAATCACAGACGCAGCTGCCGGTCCTGCTCCACTCTGCCCTTTCCGACTCAGAGAGAGCAGAGCAACAGAGGGTCGAAGGTAATGTAAATAAAGTAACAACCAACAAAAAGATGATTTTCCCAATCTCAATTTCTAAGCTCCATTTATAATAAATTGTGAAACATATTTCAGTGTGAAGATAAAGTATATAAAGTAAATAATATCTCTAAGTGAATTTCTTATTTTATTCAGTACTGTACATTACTATGATACTCATATTTACAGAAAATTCAATGTTTATGCTGCCTTTCCCTTTGTCTCTAAATGAACATCACCTTAGAACCTCTTGGCCCCAGTTCACCAGAAACGCCACTTGGCCCCTGAAGAAGACAAAATGTTCAGAGGTTTTAAGATACCTTAATGAATTTTAACTACAAAGAACACGCATATGTCATAGGTGTTGTAGAATAATATAATAATAAACATTAGGATACAGAATGTAAAATATGATAAAGAAAGAAGGATACAGTATGGTAGCATAATACATTTCAAGCTCTAGTCTTCAAAATAGTATAATTTTATTAAGGGACTTAATGCACTGCGTGTCTCTAATGTTTTTTAAATGCTACCATCAATATCCAAAGCTCTTAAAACATAAACAAGGCAAGTGATTATGACTGTGGGAAAAACAGCCTTTCAAAGAGACCACCTGATAAAAGGATTATGCATGTGGAGAGAATGCACAATGTGATCATTATAATTCGTGTTTGTAAATACGTGTATCTAACAGCAGCAAAGTGCTCTGGGCTATTGGCATTCTGCACTGCAGTATGTCTGGAAGTTGTGGATAGAAAAGCATTATGTGAACTGCAGATGAGCAGATATGCTGTGATTAACAAAGGGGAATGGGGTAGAGCTACGTGAAAGGTGAAAATGCAGCTCTTTAAAATAATTGCTTAGATTCTTAGAAACAAAAATGAATCCAGAATATTATTTTTCCTGCATTAGTTATAAACCCAGTTAATAAACCTGCTTTAGGGGAAAATAAATAATATAAAGGTTTAGAAATATGAGCATGGTCAATTTATCAAAATTACTAAAAGTTGTCATAGGGGGATTTTGTTGTTCCCTTCTGAAATATTTGATTTTCTGTTTCAATTTGAATCAGAAAAAGTGATTAGCATGGGCCTGCATTTCTAATGTTATGTTGTGCCCTAAACAGCTATTATCAGGGGAACGCAGATGACTATGTATACACACAAGCGTGTAGTGTGATTGCTGTGTAACCCATGGCAACCAATCAGCAGCTAGCTGAATCTTCCTTGCCTGGCAAATTCAGAATAATGAATATAAACATTTCTTAAGATTATATGTTACAAACCAATCAAAAGCTTTATGTTTTTTCCATTTATATGACAGGAGAAGTCAAACACATTAGCTGTCTAAGATACATTTATTGTCTTCAATTCTAGAAACAAAACTCATGATTAAAATAATGGATCACTTGTCTTTCTAACTGATCGCTAACCTTTGTTAGTTAGTAAAAACACATCATTACAGCAAGTCATCATTGATACAGACATACTCAACTTTCTTCACCATGGGAGAGAAACGGGATCTGAAATGTGTTACTATGTACCCCGTGTGTATAGGGGGAGCAAAGATGTGACTGAGGATCAAAAGTCAACAGGAAAATGAGTTTAAGCTAAACTATTTCTTTGAACAAATATCCACCCTTTCTTATTTCCAGAGATGTTGGGAAACTGACAATTTTATACCATTGCATTTATACCATAAACCCACACTAAAAGACACAAGAAAATCTGGGAAATTGTGGGAACTTATTATTTGTTTAGGGTCCAAAAAGAGTGGCAGATTCTATCTGGCTAAACTAATACTTAGAAGGACAGTAGCAGCCAAAATCATGATCATAGCCATAGACAGAAAATATTTTTGCCATGCGTCACTTATTGTGGACACATATTTTCTGAATTGTGTTTGGTTTGGTGCATGTCCAGTTGCGTTTGTTCTTTTAATTCATGTTTTTTAATATGAAGAGTTGTGATTTGAGGGACAGCAGGAAAAGACAAATAGATTATCTTAAGTTTCTCGTGGCCCAGGTATCCCAAGTGCTAAAATAAAACAAAGGAAAAGGAAACACTGTTTTTTTCAATGTGGTAAGGTTTTCATTTTAGATTCATTTCTAGTTTGTCTATGTAAAGTTAATATTAATCCATCCAAATAAATTGAAATGGTGATCTTTTGCCCCAAATATTTGTATTTCTTTTTAAACACACACTGTATTATTGTAAATGTATTAAATCACATGGTTTTATGAAGACACAATAGCCCCCTTTAACCTAGATGTTGCTTAATTAAGTGTGGAGGTTCACTTACCGGCTCACCTTTTAAACCAAATCCTGGTGGTCCGGTATCTCCTTTTGGACCGGGAAGACCAGGAGGACCTTCATATCCACCAGCATCCCCCTTTTGAAAAAAAATGTTTTAATTGTGATCTTAATTATATACAGGCACATATTAATTCTCCCTTACATCCACATACCATTATAAACCCTTTTAGTGACCTTCCAGCTAAATCTTTTACTTTTCTTTATTTTTACCATAAAATAAACACCCCTCACTGCAAGAAATAAAATAAAACTATTAAAAGTCACCCCAGAATTATGTGCTTTTTTAAAGATCACTTGGCCTGGGGCCTTGTGCTTTAATGTTGGCAAAAATTATTTTGTGACTTCTAATATCCTTACATTTAACACTAAATATTTAATCCCATATATAAATTGTGATTTTGACAAGAACCAAAATGACTTGGCAAGGAATAGTTGTTTAATTGTTGAAACAATGTAATACGTTTTTTAAAAGGATTTTTGATCCCTCCTTTTAGAAAGGAGGGGTATTAAACTGTGTCCAAAATAGTCAAAATATTTTCAGAATCATTAAATATGAAATCAATATGTTTTCTTAAAACAACACAAACACACATGCATTAATAGAAGAATCATTATTGGAATTGGAAGTTTGCTGTAACAAATATATCATTGAAATACCTTTTCTCCTTTAGCGCCCTGTTTTCCAGGAATGCCATGTTCCCCTGGCAACCCCTGCAAAGGAAAACAGTTTTTTTGTATATGTATATCTAATTAAAGGAAAATACATTTTGTTGTATATATTAAAAAACAATATATAATAAGAATAAAGTAAAATAAATATTCCTGCATACATTATAAGACAACCCAAGATATAAAGATGCTTTGGTGTCTGTGGAAAAACTATTTAGCTCTGATTCTCCTAAAGCTGACCCTTAACACAATGTTCTAAAGAGGATTGTAACTGTCAAGAATTCTCCTGCTATCTGTAAACCTTGCATTTGTAAAAAGTTTTACATGCCAATTTTCATTCTGATACTTTTATTAATTCCCATATGAAGCATTGTCTCTACTTTGTCTCTTTTGCCACTTTAGATTTATTTGTTTGCCTTACATCATTCTTAATCCCCCCTCTATAATATTATCTGTATATCAAACTTAGAAAAACATTTCTTCACTGACCGAACTTGATAATGTAAAGGAAATGTAAATCTAAAGCCTGCTCGTTTGTTTTTGTTGTTGAAAAAAGTTATGTAAGTGTCTGATTTCTACTGTACGTACGGTAGTATAAATAAAATGCATATGTTCATGCATAAAACCCTAAAAGGTAAGGCTTTATAGTGCTATACAGATAAATACATGGAACCGAAAAATTCACATTTTTTAATTGCTTTCAAAATATCTGTATATAAGTGTTCAATTTGTCATTAATATGTCGGACCAAAACAACCAGAACAGTACAAATTATCCAGATTATGGATACTACATATCTTTCAAGTTCTAATTTATTAAACATGCAATGGTTGTACGTGGAGCAGCACTAAAGGTAATACTATGAAAGTATGCTTATTCTTAGACATCCAAAAGCAAAGAATTTATCTGTCATGTTGCTATAAAATAAACAAAATATAACTGAACATAACATTATGCTTTCATGATATTGAATAATATGCTATACTACCGTATTTTTAGTTATACCGAACAATTCTCAGACAGGAATGTCACAGGATTTCATGTTTGGGACCCGGGCCATACACACGAAAAAATTCTTGACTCCTTGTGTTCAATAACGTTCCATTTCTTATTTTTCTACTGTATGTAAATGTTAGCAATTGGCTTTTCATAGGTGAATGGACTTTGGGCCCACCAGGGATCTTTATATAACTGGTAGCACATTTACAGTAATGACACACAAAGCTGTTTATATGACAATCAAAACTTTGAGAAAAAGTCATTTATCCTTCCCACTGTATTTAACAGGAAAAAACAGATGCTATGCAAAATGAGAGCAATGATGTAAACATCCTCATTAAAGGAGAACTAAACAAATAATAAACTTCGTCAAACGCTGCTGGTAAGCATACATGTTTCTGTTTATAATTTAGTTGAAAGAAACCTTCATGTAAAATGAATTATACCTTCATTTCACACTATAAGTAATTGTACACAATGTTAGTATAATAATTCCATAGATCTTGTGTGTAAAGAGACCCTATACTGAATGCAACTGTATAAGTATAACGCTTTAAACCTCCACACGAAAGCTTAGCATGTGGTAAAAAGCAAGCTGCGGTCAACATTGCCGTACTGTACCTTAAAGGGAAACTGTGGTCCAAAAATTACTTTAGGTAAATTGATAGGAATTGCTCCCCAGAGAATTTTTGCAATTTATTTCCATTTTTTTTTGCATAGTTTTGAAGATATTTAAATTTTTGTGTGTGATGTGGCAGCAGCATCACCAGGTCCCCTTCACTTCCTGCTTTGAAACTGTCATTCAATCTGTCCTGTGTCTCCTCCTCTCATTTGCAGTCTCCCTGGTCCATGCCACTCATGGACCCCATGGTCCCTCCAGTTGCAGGCCCCCTATGGCCCATTCTCTTACAGCCCCATGTTGCCCCACCTGCTCACAGGTGCCTAAGCCCTGCCCAGAGTGAGAACTCTGCCTGAAAAGGCTATTTTCACACAGTGAGAGAGAAGGGCTCTTACCCTTACCTTCTCAGTCAGGACTTCACAAAGCAGAGAGGAGGAGGGACTTCCTATCTCCCTCACACACTGAGGGAGTCTAAGGCTGTGCTCACCGGTGGCACTGTGCAGGAGAAGCCTCAGGAATGTCACAAGTCAGCCTCCCACCCATTAACTTTCTGGTCAGTCAGTTCTGTATATCTTGGGCTGTGGAGCACGTAGAGAGGTGGTTGATGGCTCGTTTTAGGTAAGAAACTGGCCTTTCATTTTAACTTAACTTGTTTGGAGACCACAGTCTCCCCCCTTTAAATAATAATAGTAACAGTAAGCATTTGATTCATAAATACTCTATGACTAGAGATGGAATCCGGGCCCGACTCGGACCCGGATCCGACACGGAACCCCTCGGTTCCAAAAATTTGTATGATACATCCGAATCCTGGACTTCAGAGCCTATTTTTTATAATTATCGAACGTTCAAGGAATATCGAAAATAGCCTGTAACGTTCGATTCGGATCTTCAGGATTTTTCCGAGATCCGGGAATCCAAAAACAGAACGAAACTGGTGAGTTTTGGCCATCTCTGTCTATGACAGAACATATCTATACAATGTTGTCCAAATACAATAAAACATGCAGATCCATGATAAATGACCCCTCCACATTATGTCTGATCTGACACCAATTATTTATTTATTTACCTTTATAAATCCGACAAAAGTTTTTGGGTGCAGCTCAAACTGCTTCTATGGCAAATTGCTAAATTCTTTTTCACACTTCAATTTATAAAAGGAATGTATTGGCTGGCCTATACTGTACAACATATATTTTTACAAGTTGTATGCAGGCTGTTTTTAAAGAAACAGATTTAGATGTAACTTCTAAAGTTGCAGGTCCAAGAGTTTAATTATATGAGTAGCTATAATGTGTTCTACAGTGTGTAATATTTCAAAAGTTCAGCCTGAAATGGTATAATTTCCTATTGCTGACCAATTATTGATAGTGCTGACTAATGGGTAATCATAGTAGAAAAATATGTTATAGTAAAAATAGTAAAACATGGAGCTTTTTTTTGTATGCTATTCACACATGGTTGATCATTTTAACAGTAAACACAGACCTTCTCTATAGTAACCTTTTCTGGAATAATTAACACAATAAAAACATACCATCTCTCCCGGAGTTCCATCAATTCCAGGCTCTCCTTTTTGACCCTAAAATAGAAATATAATTACAGTTACAGACTGTGAAAAGTAAAAATATGAAATAAAATAATTATTTGTGCTTCACCCACAGAAATGGAGGGGGTGGGGCTGTCACCCGAGCTATATAACAAAGAAAAGGTTATCAATGCACATTCCCAGGCCCCTGTGTTATCACCCTGTGTTAATGAGGGGGTGAGAGTAAAAGTTACTTTAAAGATGTATTTAAAGATTGGACTTATTTTAAAAGGTATATACAGTAAATATTTTGTCAGAATTTAATACACCAGTTTAATCAGCAGTCCTTCAGCCAAATCTTTTACATGTAAGTAATTTAAGTATAGTACTTAGAATGAAGAGAACTGTAAGTATTACAATGATGTACGTTATTATACCTGCATTCCCGGTAGTCCAGTCATACCAGGTAATCCCGGGTTTCCAGTTTCCCCCTAAAAGTATATTAAAAATCAGTCATATCCATTTCTTTTTTTCAGCTATTTCAGCTATTTTCTTATTCTTACAACACAAACATATTTACAGGCAGATATGTGGTTTAAAAATACCATGTCAAAACCTTGCACTATTCCAACCCAGAATCTCTATTTCTAGCTGAACTGTTTCATGAGATACATTGTTTGGATACAGGGACCAAAGCAATAACTAAGGACTACATTATAAAATTCTAGCATAGCTCATACATTTAGACTGGTCCAAGAAATTCTTACATATAGGGTTTTCCCCTTAGCTAAAATAATGTTCATATTGAACTGCCCGATAACATTGTTTGTTCACTACAGTAGCTGACACACACTTTTAAATACAATAAAACTGTAAATAAGTTCAGGAAAAATCACAAAGGAAGAATCAATTTTTCTACTAAGACACCAGTAAAATGGATTTACTCTTATTTATTATGTAAGGAATTTAAGATCCTTTTTGGGTGTGCATCTCTCTCTCCCTCTTCTGGTTTCTTTTTCTCTGTCTCAGTCCTTTAAATTATCTACTGTATTTAACTGTTACATTTATTATAACCTTTCTTTCCCTTAGCACCAAATTGTCTATGAAAATAACACAACATTTAAAACAAGGATCAGTATTTGCTCTGCCAATTTTAGTAAATGATGGGTAAAGTTAACACCCACATTAAAACATTAGAAAATGAATACATTGCACAGCAGAATAAATACCAAATGAAAGGCTGTACCCAAATGTAAATGGCGATAGAAACGGACAAATAAGTAAATAATAGGATTAATGTTTTCATTTACTAAAATTAAAATTAATTAATAGTTAGGAACAGTTCCATAATGGTAGGAACAGTTCCATAATGGTTGTAAACTTACAGAGTTCTTATCATTAAAAATGGTGCTAATTTTGCCTCAACCAATCAGATATTATTTAACATTTGAAAGCTAACATCTGATTGGTTGGGACAAAATTAGTACCATTTTTAACGATAAGAACTTTTATTGAATCTCTTTAGGTTTTTATCACTTATAGTTGCTTTAATAAAAACTGCCATTTAGTAAAAGAAGTTTAAAGCATAATTATGCTCACATTTTCCCCCTGATCCATGGCTGTACAATACACAGGGTGAGAACCTAATTCCTTATTATACAATAGAGTTTGTATTGACATTAACAATGAGGGGGGAGGGTTGGCTGGTATCATGACCTTTGTAAAGTATACATATTTCTGTATGTATTACATGGAGACATATTAAACACAGGGCCCTATTCAATAACCCGCAGTATTAGAGAATGAGGAGCAATCCAGGTAAGTACAATCAATCTCCTGGCTACCATCAATGCCCCTCTCAATAGCTTGAGATGTACTTCTGACCAGTCTATATTTCCCTGAAGGCATAGAAGGCAAATATCAGGGTATCAAGGAACAGGAACCTGCCTAATTTGAGTCAGTAAGTACACTATTTTACTCCAAAATTATAATACCCTGGGCCAAGCCCATATCAGATGCCAAAAGTCATCCTGTTCGGCATGACATTTGGGACATTCAGCATTATGAATAGGGGAAATGCAAGATAGCCGACCAGGAAAAAATAATGAACTGTATCAGTTTATTGTGGGATTAAACAAGATCTCCCCAATTGTCCTCGACAAGAGTGGGGATTTATTTAAACCATATCTAAATATTAATTTGGAATTTTGTGCCGGTTTTTGTGTCATCAGAATTGCATAGGCCCAAGACACTATTCTCCCTTATCCTTGTAATTGCATAAGGTGTATAATGGGGTGTTTTCAAAGTGTTATCTTGCTGTCTTGAAATTCCATATTAATGTAAAATATCTGTCCAATTAAGTGTATTAAATGTGTATTTATTCCTGTAATTCTTTAAAAGATACAATAGTGTCATTGTCTAAAATCTAAGAAAACTAGCAAACACCTAGCTTGCTAACTCAGTGTAATTGGCATTATGCCACAGTGATGACTCTTTGATGGACCTTTTATATTTAGTATTTTGTTCACATTTTGCCAAATCCTGTGTTGTTGTACGTGCAAAACTGTGCCCTTATTTGTGAGAGTGTTAAGAGTGGACTCAAGGAATGCCAAGGAAATGGCAGGTAGATATGCATGTTGGAAGTCATATAAGAGCAGAGGTGGATTAAATGAGGGGGTGGATAACCCAAGCTAAAAAATATTTTAGCCATCCTGCCAGCTAATAGATATGAAAATCTGGCATCTGTGCTCAATTTAACTCTCCCAGAGGACCATAGAAAGGAGATTAGAAGACTGTTTAATCATTTAAAAAAGATTATTGGGATATATACCATACTGTGTAATATACAGAGCAACTTAATTAAGTTTACCTTTCTTATTAAATTAATTAGTATCTAAATTCTGATTGTATGTGCAAATAGGGAAAATGTATATTTTCATATATAGGAAATAAGCACAATATGCTCTAGTTAACATATAGACCATAAAAAGGCCAAAATTCGGACAAAACATTATAGACTGCCCTGAGAGAGACATTGGTCGTCTTAAAGGTGCGGTTTTTCTATGGCTGCTACCACTAGCAGTTATTTTACTATTTGCAGTTTCTTTGTTGAAAAACGCACTCTTGAAGACTTTAACTCATTTTATTTCTTTTATTTGTGACATGCTTGCATTTCAGGGCATGTCCCCTTCCTCAGGTGCATAATTACAACACACTTGGTGCAATTTTATATACATGTGTCTCCTCTTTTTGGGTGTGGCTTTCAAACAATACAACTTTGATATATTGAACAATACAACTTTGAAATATGAAGTTTTTAAATCACATTTTTGAAGGGGATATTATAAGATTTTAATTACACTTTTAATAGATGTGATGTTCAATATATCAAACTGCATGTATAAGACCATGTCGTCCACATACATACTTAATATACATACTTAATAGGGACATGTAAACAGTCAGGAAATTGTTGATGTTCAGTGGCCCCCTAAAACACAGCCCATTCCAGTTATAGTTCAATAACTGTGTCTGATAGAAAAAAGTACTTTTCTCTATAACCTTTGACTGCCCAGCTTGCTGGGTTTCTGCAACTGGATCAATCGAACTAAAACATAGATTGATTCTGCACACACCTTCAAGTTCTCTCTCTTGCTCTCAAATCAACCTCGTCAAGAACTATTTCAAATAATGTTACGTTCCAAATGAGATAAAAATTAAAAGTATGCAAAATGCAGACCAGCATGGTACGGATGCAATAACAGAAATCAACTAATATAAAAGGCACACAGAGTATATATAATGCCACTGTAGTGAACAAATGTTACTGTAAATATAAATGAGCCTGAATGGATTTTATATTTTTAAAACTCTGCTCACCTCTGAATCAGCAGTATTAATGAGAAAACCTTGTAATTATTGCTTCTTATTTATATATAAGCATTTGTTTTCCTTTAAAACAATAATTTATGGTTTCTTACTTGGTTTCCTATGGATACTTACAGGATTGCCCTTTTCCCCTTTAGAGCCAGTCCCAGCCTGTTTATATAAAACATTTTTAATGTAATCTTAAATGTAAGAAAACAAGTTAAAATAGAAAGTTTGTTCATAGCATGCAAAGGGGGCTATTTTAGGTTTATATTATACCATATGATATGGTACAATATTACATAAGTATATGCTGGTTTTCAGGTAACTGATTTGGAAATAGAGGGTCATTGAGTACACTGAGTTTAAAAAATCCTTAAGTTTAATTTTTTTTATAAATTCATAAACCTTGTAAATGAAAAAATAAAAAACTGCATAATATGAAATATTATTTTAAACCATTACCCTTAATGGATTAAAGTCCAATATCAACATTTTCAAACAATTTCAGCAATGTGGATTGTCTGGGAATTTATGGCACAAAGTGAACAGAGTGAAAAACAGATCAGATTAGCCAAAGTTGGCACTTTTTTTAGCAAGGAGTTAAAGGGCATGTCCACCCCCAAAGCTATAATCCCCCCCACTACTGGCCCCATTGTGTAGTGTAGTTTAATCCTTACCTCACATCCCAGCTCCATATGGTTCTCCTGTAGTCCCCCCAAAGTCCCAAAAACTGCCCACCAGGAGGATAGCAGAGTCCATATAGGACTCTGCCTCCTATCTGGCCTCCGGGAGAAGTTTGGCATGCGTACTGCAGCCCTTCTCCCCCTCCCTCCCCCTCCCTCTCCCTCCCAATTAGGATTCCCTCCCCCTAGTGTAAAAATCTTTTTACATAATATTCCCCCTGTCCCCCCAGCCTCAACCGCTATATTTGTATTATCAGAAAATGCCCAAAACATTACTTACCTTCCCTCTTTCCTCCGCCGCACTGAACTCCCGGCAGCCGCGTCCGTGATTGGCTGCCACTCAGACAATCACAGATGCGACTGCCAGTCCAGCCCCTCTGCTTGCATTTTCTCACAAGCAGAGGGCCTGGCAGTGCGGCGGAGTAAAGAGGGAAGGTAAGTAATGTTTTGAGGAAATTTTCTGATAAAACAAATATAGTGGTTGGGGCTGGGGGGACAGGGGGAATGTTATATAAAATTTTTTTTAGAAGGGTGGAAGGGTGGACATACCCTTTAAAAACTAACATAATTTTTCAGTTATCACTTAAAGTATAATAAAAAAAAACTCTCAAAAGTAACTTAAGAGGCATATAAAATTGTATGAGTGTATGTGTTATAATTCTTTCAATAATATTTGTATTTGGACTCAGCATTCCTATAATTTAAAAAGATGATAGGGCCCATTGAATTCTATAATTTTGATATTAAGCTGCTAATCTGACACACAAAGGGACTATTTGTCCCAACCGAGCGTTCCCTACGGGCGAGCGCTCGTCCGGGACAAATGTCAGTAGCAGCCTTACAGCCTTAGTGGAAAACATTAGTAAGATTTCTTGAGAAGCTATTTAAGTTTAGTTCATATATGTAAAAAATATGTTTGATAACAGGGACTTTTTAATTATGAATTCATTTTTTGTATTACTATAAAAACAGCAACCTTTGTATGTTATTGTAATAATGAAACATGCAGGACAGCATCCACAAGAGCCCATTTTATTTCAAAATAATGATTTTAGAGAAAACTATTTGCCTGTATTAGCTTTGTTCTTGCGTGCTCTGCTGGCTAGGCACTAAACCTTATGGATTTTATGGCATCTACTTCACATGCTGTACAATTGAAAACCTAATTTGCGCTGTTATATAATTACCAATCCTGGCAGGCCGGGCAGTCCTCTTGGACCAAAATCCCCCTACAAATCAAAACAATAGGAAAAAAAATACCCTGAAATTATCTGTACAAAAAAAGGACCATTTACCAAGTGTCCGCAAGCATAAATTTATAAAAGAGAATATAACTAATGTATTCAAGTAGAAATGAAGATGGAATCATAAGCACTGTAATTTCTGTAATGAGGATTTGTTTGCTACACAATGCAAGAATAAACAGAACATTAAATAATAATCAAGAAGCTGCATTGGGGCGATTTATAATCCATTCTAGATATACACAGTGAAATAAAATCAGATATTTAAGTCTGTAAATTAATTTATTCTTCCACTGGCTGTGTATGGTTTTGCAAGTACTTTTCTGTGTAGATTTAAATTCATGGTTTATTTAGTGGCCTTATAGCATTGGGAATAAATTAAACACATGGCTGATCATTCTTATTGAAACATGATCTGAAAAGCTATAGGACAGAACAAGGAAAATAAAAGTGGCAAGAAATAATTTATGGACAGAAAATGTCAAAAAAATTCAAAACAGAAACTCTGGAGGTTATTGGTAATCCTCATAAATTGTGTTATTCTCCCATTAGAGTACAACAATGTGGCAAGTTTTGGGAGTACACTCTAATGGGAGAATAAAGCACTTTTTCATGATAACCAACAACCTCCAGTCTTTTATGAACACAGGCAATCACAGTTTTCCCTAATTAAACCAAATTATTTTTCTCACAAATGTACACATCTTTGTATAGTACAAGCGGAAAAATATTTTGGAAAACAATTGACTATAACTTGCTTACTGTAGTTATTTTAAATAGGATTAGTACTACAAATGCCAAGAAAGATAAAATCCTGTCTAGAAAACAAAAGAGTGGAGTGAATTAAAAGGGTGTGTTCAAGGGTGGAATTGAACTCAGGACTTCATTGCTGCAAGGCATCAGTGCTAACCACGAAGCCACCATGCTGCCCATATAATAATAATAACACCTCCTGCATAAGAATGCATTAAAAATGATAATAGAAATCGTCTATCATATTGTAATACTAAAAAGTAGAAAACATTTTAGTCAGTTTGTCTGGGGGATATGATCAAATGTATTTACCTTATCACCTTTTGTGCCACTGAATCCAATTTGTCCTTGAATGCCCTAATTGAAAAATAGAACATATTTAGGAACCGGAAAAATTATTGTTAGCAAGAAAATATTAGCTGTTTAGTCTGCTTTTATGTAGCCTTGTGTCCATACCATTTCATCTTATTTATGAATTAAATAAAACATGATTATGGCAACTGATATTTTTTTATGTTAACAAATAAAGCAAGAACCCTTATTAACAATTTGGGTACTATGTTATTCTGAAAGCCACCTGCCTTGTTTATAAACAAACGTTTCTTAGTACACAACTTTATCTCATAATAAAAAGTAATTAAAGGGCAACTGTAGTCTTTGAACTTGTAAGGGTTAAAAAAAGCCTGCATTCTTTCCTTTAAAACAAGTACTAGGTCACATCTCTGACTGCAGCATGTGAGAAATTATACTGCAGATAATGTTTAAACTTCCTGACTCCAGTAGTTTGAGTAATGTTCCCTTAACTCAATAACGTATATAACGTATATAATATTACCACTTGTTCACTCTTATGCTGCCTTATGGAGACTCCTAGTGCTGTGTCCAAGCACTTGACAATATGCAATGAAAAAGAAAAAATGGAACCCAGAAGGACTGAAACAATCCAAATATGAAACTGTATTAAATACTAAAAAAACACCATGGTATAAACAAAATTTGGGAATTCAGTTTTATTGAAAAATGGGAGGTAAAGAAGCAGTGTCTTACCTCCCATTCTTCAATAAAATAATCAGGAGCCAGGAGAGAAGGTAAGGAACTTACCTGATCGCTCGCTCCCCCAGCGCCTAGTCTGACATGTCCCGACGGACTCAATAAAACTGAATTCCCAAATTTTGTTTATACCATTGGAGATACCCTTTAAGTTCTTCACCCATAGTAAGAGGGGGGGGGACATAGTTTGTGTATAATTGTCCTTCAAACAAAAGTGAAATGTCTATACAAATCCACAACAAACTTACTTCTTTAGATGTTTTTATTACTTTGTAGAGGAAATACTTGTACAAGGTGAACATCATAATAGGATCTACTGATTTTAAACTACCCTTTTTACACAGAACTCTGTCTGAGTTTTTGTGATTACTAATGGCTGCTTAAGGGCTATAATTTTTTGATTTATTTTTTTTTTAATCAATCAGTTTTTATTGAAAATTTTTCATACAAATTCTCTTATACATAGCTGTATGTAGATTGTATTCAACATATATATCTAACAATATCACATTAAGCTTATTAGCTTTAATAGTAAAATAATATAATATTGAACTTAAAATGAAATTATAGTATAAAGTAGTAATATATAAACAATAATAATAATATATACACAAAATATCTTTAAGTCAGGGTGCGTTCGTAGCTTAGGTTGTGTTCGATTCCAGTCACCAGGATATGTATTGTATCTCAACAACATTCGACCTCCTTTTATTTATATCTTATTATTCATTAAGATAGAGATCTATTATCGGTGTACCAGTATTCCCATTTCTTATCAAATTTATGGAAATTAAGTTGGGATATGGCGTATTGTTTCTCATATTGCATATTTATATTTAGGTTTCTCAGTATCAGTGAGATATTGGGTATTTTAGTGGTCAGCCAGTGTCTTGTAATAAATTGGAGGATAATTATTATGGTGTGGAAGATAATGGTTTTTTGGTTTGGGGGGAATTGTTGTAAGTCTATGAGTAGCAGGACCATTTCTGGGGTAAGTATAATTTTCTTTTGTAGTATCGAGGATAATATGTGTTGGGTTTTATACCATATTCTCCTATTTTTTGATTTATTTTGAAAAACACCGTCCACGATCTAAGATGCTGTGGGTGGTAATGCAATAACTTTTCTTTGTGTTACTTACCAGCCTAAGACCCCCATGATGTACTAAACACTGCAAGATTTAGTCCATCGAGATATCAAGGTCAGTTACAGTAAGCATCATGGTGTGCGTTGGGTTACCACTAGAGATGTCCGAACTTCGCAAAATCCGGTCCGCTCGAGAATCCGCAAATTTTCGAAAAAATCAGAAAATTCGAGAATCCGCGAGCGGACCCGTTAAAATTAAAAATATTCTCGAAATTAGGTGTTTTTTCGTATTTTCGAAAAATTTTCGAAATTATGCGTTCTGTGTATTTTCGAAAATTTTGGAAAATACGAGAAATCTCGTAATTTCAAAAATTTTCGAAAACGTATTTTCCGAAAATACGAGTAGTCCTCATAATTTTGAAAATTTTCGAAAATACGTATTCACGAAAATAAGAGACATCCTCGTATTTTCGAAAATCTTCAAAAACCCGTATTCCCGAAAATACGAAAAATCTAGTAATTTCGAAAATTTTCGAAAATACGAGAAATCCACGGTTCGGAAGTTTGGAAAATCCGTAAAAATCCGCCATTCGCGAACGGGATAAACCCGCAGCGGATCCGGGTTCGAATCCGCAGCGGATTCGGGTTCGGATCCGCGAACCGGCCATCCCTAGTTACCACCTAACATGTTACGTTTTGATGTATATTGCAGCAGGTACACTGTTCAAAGTCCAAAATGTTAGGATTCACAAAAGCTCTACAAAGTGAGTGTAAAACCAATGCTAATCTGATGGTATATCTGGTAATATGGGATTTACTTACTTTTACAAAAATGAAAAATATTTAATTCCTTAGGTTATCTCTTCCCATAAACATGCAATGGGAAGAGATATATTTTCATTAACAAACAACAGAGGTAATCCTGCAGACACCTGTGAGTTAATATGTTTGCAAATTCTGAGTGCGATGGCAGGCCATGGTTGATGGTCGGATAACAGAGAAGAGAACACACCATGCACATCAGTCTTAATCCACCTGTATTTTAATGCTCCATACACAGGGTGTATGAAGCATTAAAATACATACATTTTCTTTAGGTTGCATTTGTAGATTGTATGAAATGATTCAGCTTTGAAGCACCTGTGAATAACATTAATTTGCCACAATACTCTGCATTTAGCTAAACTATTTAAAATGTAAATAGAAGTGAGCCTTGCTTACTAGTACCAGATATGCATTTCAATAACAATCAACAATTTTGATGTTTCTGAATAGTGAACTTTCCAGAAACTGATTTGCTGTAAGTATGAAATTTGCTTGAGTCAGAAACAATGAACAGTTATAATCACTGGACCTATAAATCCAATTACATTTTCTTATAATTACAAAACATAATACACTAAATTGTCTTTATGGGATATGTCATGTTTCTGATAAAGTATTGTTGGCAAAATGTAAGTTCCAACAATAACAGACACATTTTCTACTTTAATGAGGGTTTTTGCAAGATGTCTGATCTACAGTACTTTCTACTTGCTGAATAATGATAGTATTGAAAAAAAGGCATAGTTTACAGCTCACCAAAAACAGACATATCTTATAAACTAAACAGCAGTTGTTAATGAGATGCATGGACCCACCTGTCCTGAAATCTCCACCTACGTGATTAGCTGGAACAGTAGGAAGCATTTCATTAATTCAAGGAAAGCAGGGGGTAGAATGTGTGCATTCATAGGGGGATAGTTAGGGAGATAGAGAGATTTGGGTCTTTCTGGTAGATTTAGTGTTCTCGTTTTTAGTCATGTGATCGGTCTGTGTGCAATGTAGACAGGATGGGTACATTTCAGTTATTTTTATTAATTTATATGTCACATATAGAAAAGTTGCACCTGTTACTATTTCAGGTTTTGTGCCAATTGTGATCTGAAATTAATTATATGATTGTCTCTCCTTATGGTTGCCAATAAACACTAATTAATAATGCAGTCTATACGCATAAATTAGTGCCATCATATAAGATAAATACATATATAGCCTGACTTTAGGGTAAATTCCCTGTACTCCATCCATTATATTTGTTTTTAAACATTATTTTACAGTAATTTAAATGTTGAAACAGACAGTTTTAAATACATGTATTATACAGTTCTAAAACGTAAAGGATTTTTATTGCCCCCCCTTTCCCTTGTTCATAAAAAGGAAATTCTTATTGGAAAGGAATTTATTGGATTTGAAAGAACTATTAACAGACTGATTTAAATTGCAGACTAGCTGTAGTCCCCAGCTCAACATCTAATAAATCTTTCTGCTGAAATATCAGATGCTTGTTAAAGCTATTGTGCAGGTATCAGGTCTTGCTCTGATGTTACAAAATATCAGTCAAGTCATCCATTTAATAGATTCTCCCAATAATTACAGCAAAAAACCCCACAAAATGTACCACCCAGTAGAGGAAAACGTGATGCTTTCAGCAGAAATAAACACAGACCTGCACAAATTTAGCTGCAGAGATTGACGCTCAATTATTTATCTTAAATTTGCCATGATTTGTGCAAGCTCTACATTTATTTAGTGTTTGGTTTAGTTTTGCTGTCTTCATCTAACAAGTCAGCTTTAAGTTATAAAGTGATTATTCAGCAATTCCAGTTAGTGCAGTGGATGCCCAGTGCAGTACAAACAAAGTGAAATAAAGATCCCCTTTCCCACAAATGCTTCCCCCATTTCAAACACATAGGCTTGCAAAAAAATAAATTTTAATCTTTTTAAGTGAAATGTATTACAATAACTTCTGGATTAAAGTTATAGTCTTTCCACCTTGGAATGCATTAGGATAATGAAAACCAGCTAATGCACTTGAAACAGTTATGAAAGAAATAAAATTGTGGCCATAAACATTAAACATTACAAAATACACAAAACCATCTAAATTTCTTTAAAGGGTACAACTAGTAAAAAAATAAACACTATTCATTAACTGATTATTAGTCAGAAATCAAAGTTAATATACACTTGTGCAATTATAACATGAATCTTAGATGGCTCTCTTTGCAGCCTATTTAACATGTGCCGTGAAAACAGCGTAGAACTAATTTCAGCCCCGGCAATATTTACCAATCAAGTGAAGCCATACATTGCTTCTTCACTACACAAAACTTTACTCATAACACTCTCTTAGACATCAATGTTTAAGTCATCATCCTTATAACACTGCACCCTCTTATCTTAATGTGTAAAGCATGCCATAATATTTGTTAAAAGGACAAACACATTTCCTCTGGTTTGTGAGGAAGATGATGATGCCATCCTTTCTTAGATAGTTTCCTATCTGATAATGGATTCAACATTCATTTAACAATGCTTTTTCATTTAATGTGCCTAATACAGTTTTTTTAAAGCCAGACTGCACAATCTCAGATTCTAAATACATAAGCCATTTTTAATCACACATTCTCTTGTTCTAGCAATAAAAGCAGCTCATATATCTAATTTAGAATGAAATATTATAACACCTGGGAAACATAAGGAGTGGTATAAATGGCATTATTAACATTCCATTATCTACTTTCTGTAAATATTGATACCAGTATGAGAGGAACAACAAATCTAAACCACATGACTAGCAGCCTGATACAAAATCGGCTACCTGGTGCAAACTCACCAGCGTCATACATAGAAAGCGGCTCTCGATGAATCGCAAAGTATCTATCACTACCTATTTTGGCACTTTTAATGCCAGCCTTTAGCTGGCATTAAAAGGTGCCTTAATAGAATGCTGCTGTGGTCAAAGTCTGTGTTGGCCACACCACCACCACAGTAGAACAGGAGTGGTGAGCCTCTTGGTGCACCGCCCTGTAGGTTTGTAGGTAAGTATGCCGGGATGTAGATAGATAGAAAGTTAGATAGATATTTCCTATTTATTTCATGAGAGGCTTGTTTTTGAAACTTTTTAAATTGAAGATATTAAGAAAAATTAATTAACGCAGAATTTTGTTTTTTGTTCAGCCTTTCAAAAAAACATATTGTACAATGAACATTTTAATTCCACTATTTTAGATTTATGTTGCAGGACTTAATTTCTCATACAGAGGCTGAATTTATCCCATTATTATATTACTTAGTTTTCTTTGCCGATAAAAACGTAACATTTTTAAAAGTTCAGAACATACATCATCAATTACAAACAATGCATTTTATTTGATGTGTCCTCCAGTTACAAAGATTTAAATTGCTTTACTTTTTCAACAACTCTCCGAATCATCACACACCCATAATGAAGTTGACCTATGTGTCATGCCAATCAATCAAGAGCACTAAGTCATAATCACTGCTGTATTATCTAAAACAGTAGGCCACAAAATGACTGTTGCATATTAATGGCCCTTGTAACAGTATTCATGGGTTCTAAACCTTAAAGTAATAAGAATCTTCTTACAAGAAATCTTAAAATATATACACAAACAGGGAGATTCAATAAAAGTTCTTATTGTTAAAAATTGGTGCTAATTTTGCCCCAACCAATCAGATGTTAGCTTTCAAATGTTAAATAGGATCTGATTGGTTGGGACAAAAATTAGCACCATTTTTAACCAACATTTTTAACAATAAAAACTTATATTGAATCTCCCTGTATATGTTTTCCCTATAAACTTGTAAAAACTTATTTTTTATTCATGTATATTATACCAACAGGATAGAGTTATATATTTTCAGATCATTAATTATAAAAAAGAGTTCTCCTGTCTAGGCCCTATAGAGATTCCAAGTAAACTCTCATATTACTCACATCACATTATTATATATAACATTTGAAATATATCAGTAGTATGCACTGTATTTAAATTAATTTATAAGTTCATAAGAGTTTATAAAGTGGCAAAATGGGTGTGAGTGTTGTAGTGATGTTTTAAACATACAGGCATAAAAAGGTTTCATGTAAGTAAAAGGGCACATGCTAAGTTACAGCATTTTTTAATGCAGATTTTGACCCTTTGTAGAAATATCTCCCTTTTCCAAATGGTATTTTCAAAATGGACTTAACCCTGTCCACTAAGAAAACTTGAAAATCTGCATGCATAAATTTGTATATATCGGTGGACAAAGTGAATGTGATTTAATCCATGTTAGTTATAAGCCCCTGTCTCTACATTTCTACGTTTTGATTTGCTGTGAACAAACATGTGACAACATGCATGCAATAATGATCACAAACCATGATCTGGCTGTAGGAATGTTGGTAGGTAAAACCTGTTTTAAATTACAGTCAAGACAGTGTATGGTCAGCATTACTCCCCCCAAAAAACCCAAATTTACAAAAAGGTATATACAATCTCCCACACCCATGCAGAAAAATATATTATGCTTTGAAAATAAGTTTGAACTATTTCAAACATATGTTTGGTTAAAAAACAAAAAGGCATATCACTAAAATAACACGACACTTACAGTGGAGCATGGTGGAGGCAGCATCACCTTTTTTTAGCTGGAACAGGGGTTTTAGTCAAGGTAAATGAAATAAATTGCCCCAAGTATTAGTCTGCATCTGATATGAAGATGAACTTCACAATATAACCTTTCAATTACCTAAATGTATCTAAATAAACAAAGCAAAAGCTTCAACAAAAGAGCATAAATGATTTAGAATGGGCCAGCTAGAGCTCAAAGGTTGAAAAAAAACACCTGCAGGCTAACCTGAACAAAATTGTGCACAAGAGATTTCCATGGAATGTGAAGTACTATATATAACAAATCAATAGACTGTTATACAAAACAATTTTAGCACTTTACACAATAATGTAACCAGGATTTGGTTTATTGCATTGTTTCTTGTTTGTTTTTTAATTCCTTTTAAAGATGGCAATTTTGCAATAAAGATGATAAAAGTTTAGTCAGGATATGTTTTTTTTTTTTAAATATTAAACAAAACCATGACATTTTGGAGGGGTGTGTAGACAATTTATAGCCTGTGTCTCTAAACATAACTCACAAATAATTTCCCACATATTCACAAATAATTTCCTCTGTGCACCAATGGCAGACTTTTTAGTTAGTGTATTTATTATTGGTGTCCTCAACAATCAAGCCATGACAAGTGGTTAGTTCTCCAATATGTATTACAACTCACCTGCAAAAAAATCTGTGGGAATGTATACGTAAAAGAATTGAAGCTGTTGTGAAGTTAATAGGTGGTCTCAAAAAAGATTGATTTTATTTAGATATCTCTTCAATTAACACCATGAAATCATTCCTATTTTAAAAAAACTTATAGCACTCTTGGGTCTTTTCAACAAAAACTCTTTATTCAAGCTGAGCGCACATGTTCTTAAGGAATAAGAAAAATTAAGATTTATGAAACTTACAATGAACTTGATAGACCCCTATCAATATATATTATCTCCGTAGAAAGAAAGAAAAGGGAAACAGTACACGTTTTATACACTTTGATTAACATTAAGCTTCTTGTAAAGTTATATTAAAAACACAATTATCCAAACACAATAACATACAGAACCATTTTCCTAGTAGCTAATGTAACCCCTTCTGCAGCAATGAAAATTCTTTTAAAAAAGGTAAATTGCCAAATACAGACAAACAACTAACTGATGAGTAAACAAACTTTGCGTGAACCTGGAACAATATTTCTTTGTTTCTCTACCACTATGACCCGTAAACAAGTAAATTAAAACCTTTAAAGAACTATTAGTAATACAGGTAAATGTAGAAAACATTAACAAACATTCAAATAGATGTCCTTTAGAAGAGTATATTAAGCACATTAAAAAAATCTCAGTGATCCCAAATGCATCATTATGCTAGTGTCGAAAAAAGAATATATGACAAAACATGACAAACACAAAAAGAAATTAAATATAAGCAAAACGTAACTGGGCCAGGAACAAACTTACTACATCTTACTAAGAACAAGTTTTATCTACAAAATACTAACTGTGTATACAGTAGCTTGTTTATTTTTAAACTCACCGAACCACCAAACAAAAAATATGTACAACCAACTAAAAATCAAAATTAACTACACAAAATCTTGTATAATCTGGTACAGTCAATAAACATAAAAATCACATCTAGAAACATGCTTTAAAAAACATACAGCAACAAAAAAACAAATAAACACCAAGAAACACATCAGCACACATGAACATAAGCATTGCATTATACAAATCTATAGATTAACCTGAGGAAAAACATTAATATGTTTAATAAATTGATGTGACATAGACATGGTTTTAAAGAACAATAAAGAGAATTTTAATGAAAATGCAGCCTATTCATAAATTTATAAATAACACTATTTGTTCTTAGGAGCAATGTGGTTGATCATTGCTATTCTGTAAAACAGATTCTTACCAAAGACGATAGCTTGTTTGAAATGTAAGTGATGCTGTGGGCCAAATATATTGATGATAGTAGGGGGTTTCAAAAGAATTTGAATCAAAAAAGATACCAGAATGTAGACTGTGTACGATTTAGCTTTCAACAAACATATTTTCATATAGATTTGTAATATAAATCATGCATCATGAGATATGTTTACATGATTTTCCACATTTCTAAATTGATTATCTGGAGAAATTAGGTATACCCAGTTTGTTAAATCCATCCCCCAAAACCCAGTCCTAAACCACCAATATAAACCCCATTGCTTTTGTGTCTTTACATTGATAATTCCCATATAATTACTGTAGAGATGTGCTTCTATTCCCTCCAAATGAATACATTTTCCTAAAATTCTGTCAAAATAAAGCCAATCAAACAAATGTAACAATTTACATCTATCAAAAGACCTCACCTTGAATATGATGTGCAGTACAGGCACCAATTAATAGAAGAGATATCTATGACTTAGAAAGAGAACAGAGATTGACGGTTGAGAGGCTAAATTAAACTTTACTGGCAAACTGGGGCTAGCTGTTCGCTGTGCTGGTTGTGTTGCTGTGCAGGAAAGAATCATCCCAAGTCTAGATTATCCAAAGTATAGATAGCCCAAGTATATTGGAGTTTAACAAGGGAATCTGCTGATCGAATCTGCTGATCTGACATTTTTTAACAAGGAGATCAACACAAATAGATTACAGAAGAAGCTGAGGATCCAATTAACAGGGAGATTCAATAAAAGTTCTTATCATTTAAAATGGTGCTAATTTTGCCCCAACCAATCAGATCTTATTTAACATTTGAAAGCTAACATCTGATTGGATGGGGCAAAATTAGCACCATTTTTAACGATAAGAGCTTTTATTGATCTCCTGTAAGTCTTTATTTCTGCCTATTCTGATTATAAACATTCAGGGAGATTCAATAAAAGGTCTTATCGTTTAAAATGGTGCTAATTTTGCCCCAACCAATCAGATCTTATTTAACATTTGAAAGCTTTCATATGATTGGTTAGAGCAAAATTATCTCCATTTTAAACGATAAGACCTTTTATTCAATAACCCTGATTATGTACTGTAAATAATGTGGCTGGGTCTCACTGTTTTCTGCACCATGTTCCTAAATTGTATTTGTACTCCACCCCTCCTAACCAATCTCCCAACTCTGTTTATATCTCTCTGTCTCTTCTCTCTGCTCCCTCTTACTGCTCCCATACGCTATATCAGCTTCTCGCTAACACTGCTCTTCCCTCTCTTTATACTTATAAATCCTCCTCCCACCTTTTGTCTCAGTGTGTCCTCCTATTTCTATCTGCTGGTGATGTGCTCCCAAATCCTGGTCCATGTAATATCTCGGTCTGCCATCATCTACCCCCTGTCTCACCTTCTCTCACCCCGTCGTGATTCAAACCCCTCCAACCTTCTATCTATTCCTCTGATTCGATCATCTTGTCTGAGGCCTCTCTTGCTATTGGTGGGCTCCGCTTCTCCCATTCGCCTCGCTCCTCTGGTTGTGGTGGGGGAGTTGGTCTTTTACTTTCCTCCTCCTGTCGATTTACAAACATTACCTCCCCACCTGACCTTTCATACTCATCTTTTGAGGCTCATTCAATTTAGCTCTTGCATCCCTTGTTGCTATGGTAGCTCTGCTATGAGAAGCTGCTATGTACAGACCGCCGTCTACAGCATCTCTCTGACTTTGAAACTTGGATTACTTTTTTCCTCTCTGCTGACTGCCCTGTTATTCTGGGGGACTTTAACTGTCACATTGACAACTCCTCCCTCTCCTGGCCCTCTCATTTCTTACACTTAACATCCTCATTCGATCTTCAGCAATGGACTAACGCTAGTAATCACAAGTATGGCCACTTCCTGGACCAAGTGTTTACTAAAAATTTGTCTCATCTTTTCAATCTAACCCCTTCTCGCTTTCGGATCATCATCTTATCACTTTTCAGCTCAACAACCTCTTCTTCCTCCTGTCCCTCCCTCTTGTGTGTCAGTTCTGCACTCGCCTCATCCCTGTCCACTAGTCTCTCTTCCCTTTTGACAGTTGATGTCCCTAACCCGCTTGCTAATTCTTATAACTCTATCCTGACTAACATGATAACTCTTTTGCTCCCTTGCATTCCCTCAAACGAGGAACTTCTAATCATCTCAACCCCGCTTCTTGTTTTAGAAGGAGGTGTATGCGTGCTGCTGAACATGCGTGGAGAAAGTCCCGTACAAAGGCTGACTTTCTCCATTACAAGTTCATGCTGCAGTGTCTCGGCTCTGGGCTCTTGCTGGCAAAACAGAACTATTACCGGAAACTTACAAATAAATAACCACAAATCAAACCCAGGTCGCCTGTTCTCCATCTTCAACTCCCTTCTGCTGACCCTCTCCTTTCTCCGCACTCTCACCCACATATGCCTCCCTTACACCTGAAATTTTCCCTTCTGTCTTGCATGCCCATGTTAAGCCCATACTAAAAAAAGCCCTCGCTAGACTCCACCTCCTGTTTCTCTCTTACCTATAGCCTTTAAACTGGTAGAATGATTAGTCTTCACCAGTATCCCTAACTACCTTCATTCTCATAACCTATTTTATCCTTTGCTATCTGGATTCCATCCTGCGCATTCCACTGGGACGGCCCTGTGTAAGGTTGTGAATGATCTGCAGGTTGCAAAGGCCAATGGTAACTTTTTATTCTTATTCTCCTTGACCTCTCCTCTGTTTTTGACACAGTCAATCATTCCCTACTAATGTAGATACTTCACTCCTTGGGCATTCGAAATGAAGCAGCATCCTGGTTTCTATCCTATCTCTCTAATCAAACTTACTTTGTATCTTATGCTAGCAATACCTCTTCTCCGGTTCCTCTTAGTGTGGGGGTACCGCATGGGTCTGTGTTCTCCCTCTACATTATTTCCTTGGGAGGACTCATTAGCTCTTTGGGCTTCAAGTATCATTTATATGCAGATGTTACACATCCTCCTGGATGTCTCAACACTACCTCAAATTAAATCTATCCAAAACTGAACTGATCATTTCCCCTCCTAAACCTAGTCCTGTCTTTTGCTATTTCTGTTGACAATACTCCCATTTTCCCCATCCAATTGGCATGCTACCTAGGGGTAATTATTGACTCCTCTCTCATTTACTAACCACATTAACTATGTTGCAAAAACCTGACGATTTTCCTTCACAATATAGCAAAAATCTGCAGATTCCTCTCTCCCGACCACGGCTATGCTTATGCATGCTCTTATCCTACCGCCTGGACTATTGCAACCTACTACTTTCTGCTTCTCACCTCTCTCCCCTTCAGTCTATACCTTCAGTCTGCTACACGTATTGTTTCGCTCGCTAATAAACAGGATGCCAAATCTCCTCTGTACCGAACAACAACCTGGCTCCCTGTTAAACAGTGCATTATATACAAAACAATTCACCTAACCTTTAAATCCCTTCACTCTGCTGCTCCTCCTTATATTTCCTCTCTACTGTCCCCATATGTTCCATTCTGTACCCTCCGTTTATCGCAGAACCAGCTCCTGTACAGACCTCCCACACGTACTGCCTCCTTTCGCCTTAAAGGGCATGTCCACCCCCAAAACTATAATCCCCCCAACTACTGACCCCACTTTGTAGTGTAATAAAATCCTTACCTTACATCACAGCTTCAAATGGTTCTCCTGTAATGTCCCCCCAAAGTCCCAAAAACTGGCCACCAGGAGGATAGCAGAGTCCATATAGGACTCGGCCTCCTGTCTCCCCTCCGGGAGAAGTTAGGCATGCGCACTGCAGCCCTTCTCCCTCTCCCTCTCCCTCCCTCTCCCAACCGCTTTGGTCTCCCCCCCTAGAATAAATCCCTTTTAGTATATTATAGCCCATGTTCCCCCTTTTTTTTTTTTTTTTTTTTTTTTTTCAGAAAGTTCCCCGATCATTACTTAACTTACCTTTCTCCTTCGCCGTTTTGAGCTTCTCAGCCATTCACAGACGTGGCTGCCAGTCCCGCCCCCTGCTTGCAGTTCCGTGCAAGCAGAGGGCCGGGACATTGTGGAGAAGGAGAGAGGGAAGGTAAGTAATAATCAGGGGACTTTCTGAGACTATAATTATAGCGGTTGGGGCTGGGGGAACATGGGCTATAATACATTAAAAGTTTCCATAAAGGGTGGACATGCCCTTTAAAACTTTCTCTCTTGTGGCTCCCATCTTCTGGAATTCTATTCCCCTCTCTCTAAGAAACCTTAATTATAGGTTTAAATCTAGCCTTAAACCCTACCTATCTGGTAACCAGCACAATATTTGATTGTTTTATTTGCACTGCATATGTCTCACTCCAGCACTTATACCCATTCCATTGTATCTGTATGTTACCCACCTATTGTAAGCTCTATAGGGCAGGGACTTACTTTCCTTATGTGGCAAAGCTCTAGCACTTATATTTATATAATTTATATATTTATGTACTGAACTATCTATGTATTTATGCCCCTTGTACTACTTTATTGTATTTTGTTGTACTGTACAGCGCTGCGTCCACAAATGGCGCTTTATAAATAAACTATATATACATAGATACATACAAAATCTAACAAATATTTTAGAGGACATTGCAGGCAATTAGCAAGGTGTAAATAGCAAAAGCAAGCAATCACCCCCTCATATTTGAGGAAAGGCATTTTTTTAATTAAACAACATAAATGGACAAATCTGAGGTGTAAATGAAGCTAAGTACTATAAGCAAAACAACTCCTTAATACTGAAAGATTTACACATCACTGTCAAAGTGCTCAGCTTGGGTATTTTAATTAATAGAACCTAAACCTCTAGAAGTCAAATTTCAGCCAGTGTAAAAATCTTCCTATTTTTCACCTGAAGAATACTGCAAAAATAAAACACCTCCAGGTCTATGTACGGAGATCCGTTATCGGCTATTTCCGTCTTAACGTCACGTTAACCCATGTACCAAGGGTTAATGTGACTTTAAGACATAACTAATGGAGGTTGTGGTGGTATGCAAAAACGACTTTAAGACAGAATCTTTAATGCCAGCAGATAGGTGGCATTAAAGATTCAGAATGGGTAAGCCCATCTGAGAGCCGCTATCCACCCAGTGCATTTCCTATAGGAAGCAATAGAGAGTGATAACGGCTCTCCGTGCATAACCTTACTCTTCCATCCTGAAAATGTGCCAAACATGCAAATGCCATATACCTTCACATCTGAAGTCTCTCAGCTAGCTTCCGATTAAATGGAGAATCCTTTTCAAGCTTGGCCTAATGACATTCCATCACTATAGAATTTAGGTTGTGGTTAGTTGAAACACTTGCTAAAGTCCCACAACACTTTCCAAAGCCTCAGATATACCAGATTAAATACTGTATCTATTCACACTCAAAACCTTTGGAACAAGAGTCTTCTGCCATGCAGCATCCACCCTATGGAACTCCCTACCCAATTTAAAAAGGGGGGCTCCATCCAAGGTGGTGTTTAATCCCAGACTGGCAAGTCATCTGTGTAATCTGACATTCACATAAATGTAGATCCCTTCATCTGTGACATAATCCTCCCTGCCACAAAATATTGAGCTGAGTCCATTGGAGACAAGTACATTATAAATATTATTGTTGATGTTTGGGGTTTACAAACCCTGGCTTTTATGAACAGTGTGCTTGAACAGCATTTGAGCTGAGGCAAGTTAGAGCAACACTAATTGTATGTATTTGACAACATACAGTAATGATATACCTCTTGAGATGTAACTTATGAAAATGGTAAATAAAAAATACTTCTGTATAACAATTATATTCTATTTTAATAATATATTAACACACATGGAAAAAAGCATTACAAATGATATTGTACTTTTTATTATTTTAACCATATATAGAAAATCATAATATATTCAGCAACGTTTTACAATGGATAGCAATCCATGGAATGGACCAGAGTTATCAAGTGAATTTGAAATATGCTTAAGGCTTTCAGAAAATGTCTTTAGCAAGCAAATTGAATTGTATATTTATCAAGTAGTATTTGCATTTCAATAGAAGTCCCAGTGAGTGCATCTAAAGCTCACAGGAAACTCATTACAGTTGGTGACTTCTTCTACTGACATGTGCCTTAAACAGTGCAGAAAAATTAATAGTGAAAGTCCTGAATTTTAATAACAATCCCTTATTTTATTATATAAATATATTTATATCTCCATAGGAGATTGCATTGAGTTTTTAGGAGTGGGGTGGGGGTGGGTGGGTATATGATATTATATATAGGAAAGTTATATATATATGTGTGTACAATCTCACTATTACCATTTAAATGACCATCAGTAAATGTATATAAAGAATAGCACTGGCTTATATTAGGTACAACACAAGATATGCAAAATACATAAATTTACTTACAGAGCTGAGATCCCTATTTCAACATGGAATGGTCAAATGGCTGCTTAAACCACGCCCCTGTGTCTGCTCCATGTGAAAGGAAGTGTAATTCAAAAAAAGTTTCTGTCTGCTACACAGGATGTGATGTGTATTATAATGGACATATACCACTTCCAGTCTGCAGGTGGTGTCAGTGAGTAATAAAAGAAAAGACATCCCTGCTCTCTATGGCTAGGAGGAGAGAAAGTGAAAGTAGATTGTGGTGTGTACTTTGGAGAGATATTGACTGCAACACAAGATTCTGTGTATAAGATTCTGTGTATAAGACCCTGTGTATAAGATCCTGTGTATAAGACCCTATATATAAGATCCTGTGTATAAGATCCTGTGTATAAGATCCTGTGCTTTAAAGTATAACTTAATTATTTAGTGCTGAACGACTTTGTTCAGCACTGAATAAATATGACTTTGTTCAGCACTGAATAAATACACATAACGTTTCGGGGGTTTTCCCTGAGGAAGGGGGAAACCCCCAAAACGTTGTGTGTATTTTGGACTTTGTTCAGCACTTAATAAATAAGTTATGCTGTAAAGCACTTTTGGAGTGTGCCTCCCTTTTCAGTATTTTTGCACACAATACACAGGCCTGGTCAATATTGAAAGTGGTGCACCATAGACAGGGACACGCCTGATTACTGCATATATTATGTGGGGAAACTCTTTATGTGCACTGTCTGCTTTGTGCCAGTAACACACTGTGTGCCATGCTACCCATAATCCTTCCATTAAGCAGTGATCTGGTACAAATTGGTGGCAGCAGTGCTGGTAATACCATTTATTCTCCCTGTTTTTATTTTTTCTCTGTTTTAAGCTATGGAGGCTGCTACTGAAAGTATTGATTTAAATCCACCTGTCCTTGTACCTGCAGATGAAATCCCCCAATTAGACTCTACCAGACCCAATTGCCAAACCTATTTTTAAACCTGATCCATTTGATGGGGTAACTAGGTAGTGGACTGATTAGCTAGAACAATTTGAATTGGCAGCCACTATGGTTGGGATGAAGGTGCTCGCTTGCAAGTCCTTAGCCTTTTGCTAAGCCAGGCAGGTATACCAAGGATTTACTGTAATACTGAAATAAAAAGCAGTTATCAGTTATTAAAAATTGCTCTGAAGCTATTTTTTTTCAATTATATCTGTATATAAGAATATATAAAGGATAAATCCATTTCTTTAGGTAAACTGGGAATGAGAAATGTTTGTTTATATGTTAGATTATTAGGGCAATTCTATTATAATAACATGACGCTGTGAGGTACCTTCTGTTATAATATATGCTATAACCTAGCATGTTTAGTTTCAAATACACAGTGTGGCAGGATTGCCTGGGTCTAATCTGAGACTGCAGGATTATCCTATTTGGTTCCTCTGCAAGCTGGTGACGGTCTGAGTAACAGTTCAAAATATACCTGTGTAAAGATTCTATATCCACACATAGCAAAACATACACACACAAAATTTCTATTGTGCACCAACAGGCACACTTTTGCAAGTATATTTTATATTTTTAATAAACATAATTAGAAAAGGCAGGTATTAAACATGATACAATTATATTTACATAAACATTGAGGTAATATATATAGCCACTCAAAATAGCCACCTATCAAGAACTAGTTTGCCTTAAAGTTACAAATATAACTCCACACACAGAGTGATATGAAGTCAAAAACTCCTCTGGTGTGATGAACTAAGTGTAACAAACAGAGACACAAAGTACTCACACTCAGGGACTGTTGGTCCGGGTGCATATGCCACGGACCCTTCGCTTGAGAAACAGCTCCAAACGGAGTTACGTTAGTTACTTCTTAATGGTACAGAAGAAACGTTACACTCCCCCAGCAGGATAGGTGGCTCGGGTGCAACAAGCCCCAAGCCCATCGCTATGGCTCTAATGAAAGCATTCAAAATTAGAACGAGCGTGCACACCATCAAAGGAACCAGGAGTCCAATGTAAGTTAAAACAATCCTTTTATTTCAGCATGATAAAAAATGTTCGGTACAATGACAGAACTTAATCACCTGACGCATTTCATACCGTCATGGTACTTATTCATAGGTAGAACAGACTGGACTGGTATTAAACATGATAAAACAAATATAAACAGTAGCAACACACCTAGATTGGGAAATGTAAATATATACATGTATTTGAATATATATATTTCAAAATGCTGAACAGGAACTATGGATTGCCAAAGTTCAACTACATAGTTAACATTTTTATGTTTTAAAAAAAACAGTAGCACTAACCCTTCCTGATATATTTGATATAGCCATTTGCTCTGACACTACCAAAAGCTCCACTTAAATGTGTCATGTGTTTCTTGGCATGTTAATTAAAGGGCAATTAAACAATACAAAAAGACCCCCCATCATATGAAAGTACCCAGGGAAAGGACCTGAGCCTCTAGGTCCTCAACCCTAGTTTGCTGTACTTATCTCAAACAAAGGCAGCAAAGTTGGTATCATAGTGCAGGCCTTAGCCCAGCTTCCATCTAGTCCTGGACTGACCAAAGGCAAGATGGGATTCTTGCAGAGCTGGTCTTCCCATTAAAGAAGTCCAGACTAGGGAGGGGGCAGGGCCAAAACCATCACAACCAGAACAACATTTGAGATAAGTACACCAAACCCAAGTGTGAGTAGCTAGCTGCTCAAGTCCTTGTCCTGGGTACTTCAAAGGAGGGGCTCAAGAGACCTTAATTCTCCTTTAAGGATGTGCTTTGTGTACAAATAGAGGCTACATAAGATTATTGTAGCCGTGTTAGTCATCTAGTAGTTTTGGAAACCCTATTGAGGTTGGTATGTAAACAAACAAGGATTAGTATATAGGGTGGCTATTCTGATACTATACCGTATGTACTCGAGTATAAGTCGAGGTTTTTAGGCTATAAAAATAGCCTCTAAAGATGCTGCTACTCAGTACCTACGTCCATGCAACGCTTCACACCCACATCCACTCTTCTGGCCCTGGTAATGACATCAGGCGCCAGGAGACAGTGGATGCGGAGCAATGCAGCCGGATTGCAAGTCCTCTCCTCCTTACAAGTCATCCACAAGGCAAGTCCTCTCCACTGATCTTGGGGGTCGTGCAGTGATTGCCACTACAGATGTTTGGAAACTAAAGCATGCTGGGAGTTGTAGTTTCCAAACACCTGGAAAAAAAGAATGGGGGGGGGGGGGTTACTGTGTGGGATTACAATTACTGTGTGTGATTATCATTTAAAAAGTTACTTTAACTTTTAAAGCAATACAGAATTAGGAGGATGGTATCTATTGTTAAAGATTGCCTTCTGATTCTGTATTGTTTTGAGACATTAGTTGTCTTTTAAATGGACAGCAGAATTCCCATACAGTGATCCCATACAGTAACAGACATACTGGATTTGGCGATGCTCCACAGCCCAAGATATAAAGAAATGACTGACTAGAAAGTTAATGGGTGGGAGGCTGATATGTGACATTCGTAAGGCTTCTCCTGCACAGTGCCACCGGCAAGCACAGCCTCAGACTCCCTCAGTGTGTGAGGGAGATGCCACCGGCAAGCACAGCCTCAGACTCCCTCAGTGTGTGAGGGAGACAGGAAGTTCCTCCTCCTCTCTGCTGTGTGAAGTCGTGACAGAGTAGGTAAGGGAATCTACAGCCCTTCTTTCCCACTATGTTAGGACACCATAGTTTCTTCTACACCGAGTACTATATCTTCAATCTTGTTGGTGAAATCCTGAGAGTTCTGGATGTGATGCTTAGAACTTCCCACCAAAGGTCCTAAGATGTTAGCTAGATATTTTGCCACCTTGTATGTTACCGAGTTGATGCTGCTGACTATAGGTCTTAGTGGGGCCCCTTCCTTATGTATCTTTGGGAGTCCATATATGCATGGATGTGCCTCACCAGGGTAGAGGCGATGATACATTGCTCGGTCAATGGCTTTATCCTTTTGAAGCTGTTGTAGTAAGTCTATGACTCTTTTCTTGTAACGGCTGGTGGGATCCCTTGTTAAAGCCTCATATGTGTTGTTATCGGCCAGGAGCATGGTCACCTTATCATGGTAGTCTGAGGTGTTGAGTACCACTGTGCATCTTCCTTTATCTGCCGGTAGAATGGTGATACTGGAATCTTTCTTGAGGGATGTTAAGGCTCTTCTTTCCTGTGTAGTCAGGTTAGATGAAGGAGTTTTAGCACTGGCTAAGGCTGCAGATACCTTAAGGCGAAGTTGTTCTGCCTCACTCTGTGGTACCTTATTATTGTGGATTGAGGCTTCTGTGGCTGCCACCGGCAAGCACAGCCTCAGACTCCCTCAGTGTGTGAGGGAGAGAGGAAGTTCCTCCTCCTCTCTGCTGTGTGAAGTCGTGACAGAGTAGATAAGGGAATCTACAGCCCTTCTTTCCCACTATGTGAAAACAGCCTTTTCAGGCAGTTCTCACTCTGCCTGAAAAGGCTGTTTCCACAGAGCTTTCTGTAGGGGGGGTCTAAGTGGCCCATGGCACCCATGAGTGGTGGGGCTTAGGTGTCCATGGGTGGGCATGGCCTGTGCACCTGCGAGTGGCATGGGCTTAGGCACCCGTGGGTGGGCGGGGCCATGGCACCGGCAAGTGGGTGGGACTTAGGCACCATGAGTGGGAGGGGCTTAGGCAGTAGTTCTAAAGTTTAGAAACTGGTCTATTACTTTAATGGCTTGAGTTTTATGGTGGTGCACATTAGGCAGTTACCACTGAATAAAAATTCAGTGATGGCTAAAGATATTTAATTTATTGTAATAAACCTCATGGAAAAAAACAAGGATTAGTATATAGGGTGGCTATTCTATACATACCGTATGTACTCGAGTATAGTCGAGGTTTTTAGGCTATAAAATAGCCTGAAAATGGCTGACTTAACTCAGTACCTACGCCATGAACGCTTCCACACCACATCACTCTTCTGGCCGCTGAGTAATGACATCAGGCGCCAGGAGACAGTGGATGGGAGGAATGCAGCCGGATTGCAAGTCCTTCTCTTACAAGTCATCCACAAGGCAAGTCCTCTCCACTGATCTTGGGGGTCGTGCAGTGATTGCCACTACAGAGGTTTGAAACTAAAGCATGCTGGGAGTTGTAGTTTCAAACACTGGAAAAGAATGGGGGGGGGGGGGTTACTGTGTGGGATTACAATTACTGTGTGTGATTGTCATTTAAAAAGTTACTTAACTTTTAAAGCAAACCGAATTAGGGGATGGTATCTATTGTTAAAGATTGCCTTCTGATTCTGTATTGTTTTGAGACATAGTTGTCTTTTAAATGGACAGAGAATTCCCATACAGTGATCCCATACAGTAACAGACATACTGGATTTGGCGATGCTCCACAGCCCAAGATATAAAGAAATGACTGACTAGAAAGTTAATGGGTGGGAGGCTGATATGTGACATTCGTAAGGCTTCTTGCACAGTTGCCACCGGCAAGCACAGCCTCAGACTCCCTCAGTGTGTGAGGGAGAAGGAAGTTCCTCCTCCTCTCTGCTGTGTGAAGTCGTGACAGAGTAGGTAAGGGAATCTACAGCCCTTCTTTCCACTATGTGAAAACAGTATATCTGTTGTATTCAATTAGATCAACTGGACTTGAAATGTAGTTCTTGAAGACGTTTCGCTAGTCATCCGACTGGCTTTCTCAATTCAGAATGACTTGTACAAGAATCTGTGGCAATTATGTACCCTGGAAAATCCCAATTAGCATATACAGCCAGGTGTTAGGGTGTGATTAGATAGTGGCTGAGGTGTTATAGGAACGCCCAGAGTAAGGTGTTAAAACAGCATTGTACATGGCAGACAGTTGGTGTCGAACCCCCCCACCTCTATTTAGGCTGGTTTCTTTATTTCACATAAATGGCCTCCTTAACACCTCTCTTGAACCAGTCACGTTCTTCCCAGTATGTTAACATTACAATCTTCAAAGGTATGTCCTTTATCCTTAAGATGCAGATACACGGCTGAGTCCTGACCCGAGGAATTGGCTCTTCGTGCTGGGCCATACGTTGATGCAGTTGCTTGGTGCGTCTCCCCACATAAAATCAGAGCATTCTTCACTGCACTGCACCGCATATATGATGTCGCTTTTCTTGTGTTTTGGTATTGGGTCTTTTGGATGTACCAATTGCTGCCCTCAGTGTGTTGTTCGGTTTAAAGCAGACAGGGATACGAGTTTTTTGAAAATTCTTCTTAATTTCTCGGAGACCCCTGCTACATATGGGTGACCATGTTCTTCCTCCTGTCTTGCTTTTCCCCTTCACTGTTGGTATTTGTGTTCTTTTCTTTCCTTCTACTTCTTTTGACAAAGGCCCAGTCTGGATATCACAAGTTTTAAGGGCTCCTCTGAGATGTTATTTCTTTAGCCTTCGCCTCTGTGCTAGTGGGGATGTTCTCGGCTCTGTGTTGCAGGGTTCTGATGACACCCAGCTTGTGATCTAAAGGGTGGGGGAGTCAAACATCAAATACTGATCTGTGTGTGTTGGTTTTCTGTAACCTCTACTTCCAGTTTACCATTTTCCTTAACTTCTACCAAGCAGTCCAAGAAAGCCAGTTTGTTGTTTTGTACTCTTCCCTTGTGAATTTAATGTTTGGTCACCGCATTAATGTTGTTCTGTGAAAGCTTGTACTTCCTTCTGGTGGATTTTAACCCAGGTGTCATCAACATATCTGAACCAGTGGCTGGGTGCTATGCCCTTAAAGGTATTAAGCGCCTGTGTTTCTACCTCCTCCATGTAAAGGTTGGCCACAATAGGTGAAACTGGAGATCCCATAGCACATCCATGTTTTTGCTTATAGAACTTATCCCTGTATTTGAAATAGGTGGTATTCAGGCACAAGTCCAACAAGGAACACACCTGTTCTGGGTTGAGATCAGTTCTGCTGGTAAGAGTGCTGTCTTGGCCCAGCCGTTTTCTCACCATGTCAACAGCCTCCTTGGTGGGTATACAAGTGAAGAGAGATGTCACATCATAGGAACCATAGTTTCTTCTACACCGAGTACTATATCTTCAATCTTGTTGGTGAAATCCTGAGAGTTCTGGATGTGATGCTTGAACTTCCCACCAAAGGTCCTAGATGTTAGCTAGATATTTTGCCACCTTGTATGTTACAGAGTTGATGCTGCTGACTATAGGTCTTAGTGGGGCCCTCCTTATGTATTTTGGGAGTCCATATATGCATGGATGTGCCTCCCAGGGTAGAGGCGATGATACATTGCCGGTAATGGCTTATCCTTTTGAAGCTGTTGTAGTAGTCTATGACTCTTTTCTTGTAACGGCGGTGGGATCCCTTGTTAAAGCCTCATATGTGTTGTTATCGGCCAGGAGCATGGTCACCTTATCATGGTAGTCTGAGGTGTTGAGTACCACTGTGCATCTTCCTTTATCTGCCGGTGTAGAATGGTGTACTGGAATCTTTCTTGAGGGATGTTAAGGCTCTTCTTTCCTGTGTAGTCAGGTTAGATGAAGGTTTTAGCACTGGCTAAGGCTGCAGAATTAAGGCGAAGTTTGTCTGCCTCACTCTTGTGGTACCTTATTATGTGGATTGAGGCTTCTGTGGGTGCTATAATATCCACCACAGGAATGGCTTTAGGGGGATGAAAATTCAAGCCCTTACCAAGGACTTCCATTTCTGGCTGTAGGTCGGGTCCTGTTAGACAAGTTTCTCACCCATTCCTCCTTGTTGATGAAGTGACACTTCCCTCCTTTTGTATCCAAGGTAGTTGTTCTCCTTTGGGGCTGTTCGGGATGACAGAACAGAGAACTTGTTCTGTTGCCTTTGTTTGCCCTTACAGTGCTGAGAACGCTGTGCTTGTTTGGTGAACCCCATCACTCTTTCCCAGATGGAACACAGGTAGCTGTGAGGCCAGGTTCTGTTCTAGTTGACTAATGTTGTGCATTAAAGCATCGACTGTAAAATGTGTCTGTCGTACCCGTTCACTTAGGAGCTGTGTTTGAGCCTTTTGCAGTATCTGTTTGGCTCTGTGCCTTTAACCGTGGAATCCTGACGTATACTGCATGGTACTAGCCTTTGTTGTCTGCATCGGAGGTTAAATCGCAGGTGGTTTCTGTAGTCTGCCAATTTCCTTGCTGTCTTTCATATTGCCGTACAGTTTGAGGGTTTTTCTCCCCAAAATGATTAGAAATATGCTTGTGAAGGTTCTCATATCAAGGTCATGGTATATCTGTGGATTCAATTAGATCAACTGGACTTGAAATGGAGTTCTTGAATGTGATCTTGAGACTACATGTTGCCATGTACAAGCTGTTTTAACACATTACTCTGGGCGTTCCTAAACACCTCTTAGCACTATCTAATCACACCCTAACACCTGGCTGTGATATGCTAATTGGGATTTTCCAGGGTACATAATTGCCACAAATTCTTGTACAAGTCATTCTGAATTGAGAAAGCCAGTCGGATGACTAGCGAAACGTCTTCAAGAACTACATTTCAAGTCCTGTTGATCTAATTGAATACAACAGATATACCATGACCTGGATGAATGAGAACCTTCACAAGCATATGTGAAAACAGCCTTTTCAGGCAGTTCTCACTCTGCCTGAAAAGGCTGTTTCCACAGAGCTTTCTGTAGGGGGGTCTAAGTGGCCCATGGCACCCATAGGTGGGGGCATAGGTGTTCATGGGTGGGCATTGCCTGTGCACCTGCGAGTGGCCAGGGCTTAGGCACCCGTGGGTGGGCGGGGCCATGGCACCTGTGGGTGGGACTTAGGTACCTGTGGGTGGGCGGGCCATGGCATCCATGAGTGGGCGGGGCTTAGGCAGTAGTTCTAAAGTTTAGAAACTGGTCTATTACTTTAATGGCTTGAGTTTTATGGTGGTGCACATTAGGCAGTTCCCACTGAATAAAAATTCAGTGATGGCTAAAGATATTTAATTTATTGTAATAAACCTCTGAGTAATTTAGTCAACAAATAGATTTAGATGACTTTTTATTCAGTGAGCTACAGTTCATGACATAGGCAACTACTAATATGCTAATTCCAAAAGGAGAAACTGAAGCTTGACAGAGACTTGCATTATAAAACTTGGAACTTGTGCATAAGGCACGCTTAACTTAAAAGTAAATTTCACATTGAAAAGTAACTTGATCACGTTATCCTTTTATACATTTTTTTGCAAAACATTTTAAAGGTGTCTAAGTTAAATACTCAACATTCTTACTGATTTATAGTTTACATTTTAAAGACATGTTGCTGTACATAGTTTCATAGTTATTTTGAAAAAAGATAATAGACCATAAAGTTCAACCCCTCAATGAAAACCCATCATCCCCCACTCAACCAAAGAGTACCGTTTCCTCCACCCAACCAGTTCATTCCCCCAGTAAATCTACACCACGGGCACAACCAATCATACATTCACACGTATGGATAGAGTTATCAACTTAGCGGCCGATATAGCATCCCTCCCTTTGACGGGTATTAAGGATATTCTGTCTGTCCAAGCAATTCATTGCTTAAGATGAAATAGCTTACCCCCCATATGGGGTCTTTGCCAGTTGTATAACAACCAGAGAAGCAGACCCTGCAAATGGGAGGAGAGCCAGGGAGGCCCCATCTTCTTATTGTTTCTATGGCAGATATAGCCTCCTCCCAAAAAAAACACTGTAGATAAAACACAATTGGGGCCCCGTCATAGTTTTGCTGGGGGGCCCAGTGATTCTTAGTTACACCATTGGTCTCCCCTACGAGAAATAAAATATCTAAAATATTTGTAAAGGGTTATCCTATATCCCCTCACAAACAACTCTTTTTTAGGACAAACAAATACTAATTTGATAATCAATCTTCTTAACACGCATTTTCCATTCATCTTATAACTTCAGTTGTTTGTCTATGTACGCTTTTTAATTTGTTGAATCAACTTCTAACAATATTCTTTGAGCTCTTTGAGCTATTAGTAAAGTTCATGTTGTTTTGCCGAAATGCACAACTTCACATTTCTTAAAGGGCTTCTATAGTGGGAAAATGTTTTTTTTTTCTTTCTTTCCATGTGTTCTATAATTCCCCACAACCCCAAGAGTGTCTTCACTTTTTTCAGATTCCCTCTCCCTATAGAAGAATAGTGATTACATTCCTCTACTCCTACTTGAAATGTCAATCAAATCCCTGTGATGATCCCCCTCCCTGCTCTGTAATAAACATAGAGATAAGAGCATTAGCAGGGGGAGAGAGGTAGCTTTGATGGTAGATATAAGGCTGCACTTGACCCCCCTTCTTAATAGCTTTCACTGATTGATGATGGGTCACTAAGTGAGAGATCATAAACTGTACTGATCTCCTTCTTCCGTGTCTCCAGGACAGCTTGCTTTCTATTGGCCACTGTGCATGGGTGTGTTTGTCAGGATGTTGAACTTTTAACTCCTACTGCACACGATAAGCTTGTCGACAAGCCGAAGTTGAGACACGGAGGAGGTAACAGAGGGGAGGGGGAAGGGGGGGGTGCTGCACAGAGATCTGACACCATGGTTAAACAAAGTAACTGACAGAGATAGGATTAAGGCAGCACAGAGTACATGAATTTAACTTTGCAAAGGGGCAATGTGTTTTTTTCACTATAGATGCCCTTTAAGTTTAATCCTCTTTTGCCATTTTGTAGCCCAATTAACCAGCATGGGCATGGGTTTTACACTAATGTGTCCTGTTAGCAGTCAATATAGCATCCCTCCCTTTGACGGTAATTAAAGGGTAACTGTGGTCTCAAATTCTTCCAAACTAGTAATAATTATATAAAAAGCCTTCCATCATACCTTCAAAATAAAACCTAAATCACATCTCTAGATAAAATTTGTGATTATTGTTGGAAAGGTTCAGCAATGTAACTTCCTGGTTGAACTGTTCCTGTTTTTAGCCATGTGACCAGCTTGTAGTCATGTGACCAGCCTGTGTGCATTAATAGGCTACCCTTATCAACTGCCAATTTTTTTCCTCAGGTACTTCCTGATTTCCCCAGCAATAAGACTTAACTACTTAACTGAGCATGCTTCTCCCCCAGGGGAAAAGGGCCGGCAGAGGTCAGGTGGTGTCACTCAACCTACTGGAAGCAGGAAGTTTGAACATTCACCCAAATGTAATTTCTTACAGGCTCCAGCCAGAGATGTGATTGTTGGCTCAGTGTAAAGGAAATACTGCAGGCTTTCATTTAACCCTAACTTGTTTTGAGACCACAGTTGCCCTTTAATTCAAATTAGGAAAATTAACTATGTAGTTCACTTACATGCTGCACTTTTGACAGATTTTCTTTGTATGCAATGATAAACTGCAGCACCATGGTCCTTAGCCTTAGTTCTTACGTACTCTAGCTACATTTTTGACAAGTTCATCTTTTAACAAACCCTCAAATATCCTTCTCACTACAGATGTCAGAGAAAATTGACAACTGGCAAGACAAGTACACTACATACTACATATTAATACTTTGAACATCTGTAAAGTAATTTACGTTTTGGCTGTAGATGTGCTGTAACTTAATTTACTTGCGAAAGAAACTGTTATTGCTTTCAAATAAGACTCACTATATTTTGATAATGAAACAAAATTACCACTGTAGAACAGAGACATTGTACAATGCAGAAAACAAATTAAAATGTATTTTATCAATCTTGTAGATTGATTTTAAATAGCCTGTGAAATTGTAGTTGAAGACTTTTGCTGTTAAGATTTGATACTTTTTTTTTGTGACATTTAGCATAGCTTTTATAAAGGCAGAAGACCAAAACCAAATATCCATTGCTTTGAATTTTATATTAGAAAGTTGAGTGCACAGGAAAAGAATACATTTGTGTGGCATAAAAAAATGAGCAAAACTATAAAATGACATCTCAAAAGTCTTTTTGGAGACACAGTGGGAACACAGTGCCATTTATGTCAGCACACTGAGCAAGGTATATAGATTTCATCAACATATTGTTTCTACAGCTCTTCTAACATATTATTCATGCTGAGCTATCCAAAAATGGACAAAAAAGTACTTCTTTGGTTTCTAACGCTGCAAATGAGAATTAAACTTTTGTATTTTACTTCTGCCATTTACAGACAAATAATAGAGAACAGGGTATTCTGTATTATAGCATGAAAAGACAGAAAATGTAGTAAAAGTTAATAATGATAATACTGCTTAATTTAAGGTCTTATCATATACCCTGTATGAGGACCCTAGTTATACAATGTATTAGAAATAGGGTGATAATAGCATTTTACACATTTCCACAGAATCATTCTGTCATAAATGGCAGTTCACTGTGCATGTGATCTGACCAATCAATCGGTACTCGCTGCCACCACTTTAAGTTATGGCCTTAAAGACGCCCCAAAAACACTCTTGACTCTCACTGACTATGCACACCCCTGTCCTGGCAGCTAAATGGTTAACACTACACCATTCACTCCAGCAACTAACTGGTTAATTAGCATCAGTCCTTCACAAGCAGTCACAGAGTTAATTAGCATTTACACTGCAAAACACTCAACGTTCAACCACATATAAACTTATCAGAGGCTAACTGAGTTCTTTTAGAGCATCAAAGACAAAACTTATTAAATTTTAGATTTAATATTCCAAAAGGTGGACAGTGCATATAATACAAAAATAAAATAAAATGGTGTTATAATAAAAAAAAAAAGTTTGATGAACCGCCCCCCTCCTGGGTATGCATGGGGTGGGAGTGTCTAGGAGTGTCCAGATTTATGACTAGCCAAAAGCATTCATTCCCCCTCAGTTAGGCAGATTCCATGTAAATGTAGATATGTACATTGTATTGGGTTATTGACCACATATTCCTCTCCTGTATTAATTATCAATTCCTCCAATACCAAACATGACCTGTGTGTAATCCATATTTCCCAAGATATTAATAACTCGCCTTGGCAAGGGAATAAGGGCTTCATGTTGGGTATCATTTTTAGGGTCCTTCCTTCCCATTCACAAATATAATATTGGTTTCTGTCTTCCATATTCCAATACCAAAATACATTTATTTTACATGTATGGTTGTCCTTAAAATGACCTCTTAGGGTACCCACCAGACCACTAGCTGAAGAGAATTCCAGATATACGGTTCGGCCCCACATTGTCTGGAAAAGAAGATCTGGTTCCATGCTTCGCTAATCATAATATAAACAATAGGACTGTTCCAGGGTGGAATGGTATTTTTATTGGTCCTTTGCAAGAACTAATACCAATAGTTAACCCATTCTTGCCAAGTCACTACACACTTTCCTGACACATTCTTTTACTAGAATTATTTATAGTGACATCCACTGGCATGTCCTAGCTCAGTGGAGGTTAACCATAGTCGTTAGTAGGAAGCAATCAACAATTAAAGGACAGTCTACATCACAGAGTATTTCATGTAGACAGATGCAAAGTCAGAAATGCCTTTCTCCCAACCCTCTGGAAATACCTGCACCATACATTAGCCAACAACGGGCTGCACTAGCAGTACTTTAGGACATTTTCAGGCCACACATTGTAACTCAATACTATCCTTCTATTGCAGGCCACAAAAATATTTGATTAGGCAGTGTGTTGGGCACCCCTGCCCATGCAATTTTATAATATTGCAATAGGTCAATCATTTGACAACTCAAAATTATACATTTGCCTGTGAGACCAGACAGTAATGCTTCCAATACACTTAGTTCTTACCTTCTTTCAAATTATTGCGACATTTGGAAAATCCTCTATCCCGGATCATTTTGTAACGAACATTACAGGCAAAATGTTGATCACAAACCATGATCCGGCTGCAAAACCTGGTGACATTATTGTCAGATAACACCACTTCTACACCCAAGCGCACTTCTAGGGTTTTTTGCATCTGAACCAAATAGCAATAGGCTGTTTAAGACTTGCTCATTTCAAACTTTACAAGGGGGTGGGGGCGCTGGTTGTCAAAAATATGGATAAATGAGATAGATAGTAAGTGATATAGGCAGATAGGTTGGCTAGCTTTAGGGAGATAAACATTTTAGGGAATTTCAATTTCCTAAAGGTGTTGCACCCTGATTTCCAAGGCCCCTTCCATATGACACACTATTTAGAAATTCTACTAATACTTTGGTGAGCAATTAATACTACGATTTATTGCTCACCAAAGCCAAAATTGATTTTGATAGCAATTAATCCAAAGCAAAAGAAAAAAATTGGTATGTCAGTCTTCACAGAAAAGCAACCCTTTGCTAAATATTTTTGTATTGGCTAGTGAGCAAAAAATAGTTATCCATTTACACTATAGTCAGCTATCAGCACATGAGAGCCTACTATAGTAAGTTCTGAACTTAGACCTGATTAGAGATCACAGTTCAGTACCTTCCACTGGGCCACTAATTAAGCTTTATTTTTGAATAGATCTATCATGCATAAAGAACTAAAAGGCAATCACTGATAGAGTAGGAGCCAAATAAAGAAAGCAAACCTTGAAGTGGTAGCTTGGCTTAAAATAATTTGGCTAAGTTTTTGAGCTGGTTGCTTTGTTCATCCATAGAGAACGACAGGATTTTGAAGAAGTATTTCACAGGGAATAATTCATATATGTAATGTGAATTAAACTGGATGTGCACTAGGTTTCTATTTATAGGCTCCTATATTTATTGGCAAAATAATCTTGTGGCATCACAAAAAGATATTTATATTTTCTGATGTTCAGTTTTTGCTCTTAAGTTAAAAGTATTTTTTTTAAAAAAAAAAGTTTTAAATAAAAGGTTTTTGCTTATTTTTCCCCTTTATCAGACTTGCCAATGCCCAGAACTTAAAAAAATAGATCTAAATGTATGTTATAACTTAGCCCCCTGATTACTGTCAGGGCTACCATAATTGATGCAACCAATAGTAGAGCAGAGATGTGTCTCAATAAGTTATACTTTCCCTTTCAGAAAAAGGCAGAACTCTTGAATGAGGTCTATAGCAATCTAAACTGGGCAACAAAGGCAACTGTGCTGTGGTTACATAACTAAGAAAACAAAAAACTGTAATCCCATCCCCTTAAAGCAATATCAAGGTATTTGATATGTTAAAATGTAGTTGACTTCTGAAGAAAATGGCTCCTATTTGTCTCAGTAATAAAATCTGTCAGTCTCCATGAGCCGTTGTAAAAAACGTTGTGACAGCACATTAAAAAAATATTTAAAAAGTTGCAGTGGTGATGTTTCATACAAATAATAAAAGGTGACACATTTAGTCTAAGTTTTGGTGTTAAGTTTCTGTAACCTCTTATAAAGAACAAATGATGATTTATACATACACTATGAATGTTACGTTAGTAAGCTTGTGAAGGTTCTCATTCATCCAGGTCATGGTATATCTGTTGTATTCAATTAGATCAACTGGACTTGAAATGTGGCTTTGTGTGATGTACATACGCACAGAGGGGGGCATTACGGAGCATCTTCGGGACCAATCAGGCATACATGTATGCTGATTGGAGTCCTCCAAGGACACCGCCAATGCCAGGGAGTTACAGTTACATTTAGCGATGTGCTGCCGCCAATTACTGGGTTTAAAAAAAACTAAAAATCATGCTGACATGCTTCACAAAGGTTGGCATTCATAGAACAGAGCATGTAAACAAGTAGTTTATTATAAACCTTAGAAATGGGTCTCATCAATTTTGCCCCAACAAATCAGATGTTAGCCTTTAAATGTTAAATAAGATCTGATTGGTTGGGGCAAAATCAGCACCATTTTCAATGATAAGAACTTTTATTGAATCTCCCTGATAAAGCATGACAGTTTGTTTAAATATTTAGTTAAAATATACAGTATATATTAGACTTTCTATGCAACGTGTTACCCTGGTGGAGGGAAGGCATAAGAAAATGTTTACTTTAGTGGCAATGTTTAATGTAGTGGCAATGTCCATTATTGAATACAGCTGGAAGAGTCTTGATATTTGGGCATATAAAGTATATAGTGTAATAAATAATTCATAAATCCAATTCCTAATGGATCAATAAAAAGCCAATGATATGGAACAGATAAAACACATTTAATATATTTTTTATGTCTTTCAGGACAAATTTACATTATGCTAATTCTATAAATCAACCTAAAAAATGTCATTTGCTTTAGAAAATCTATATAAAAAAGAAAGGTCTAATTTAATGTTCATATATTTTAATAAAGAACATTTTGAATAACTGTCCTCTCACTCTTGGGCAGCATAACTTTAAGTGTCAATCTATTAAACTAAATTAAAGTTAAGTGTATACAACAAGCGCAGGTTATTTAAACACTGGATGAATATCACTAGGTCATACATAAGTGTTTAATGGCTAGGAACTGATTTATATTTTGTCATAATCTACATTATCTGTTGTCTAAACATATAGTTATTTTGATATGTTTAATGAGGCTAATGCCTTGTTTACAGAATTGGTTTCTTCTCTGTGCCCTTTGTCTTTTCGCTTTTCGGTAACTAGTATCCTTTCAGTAAGTACAGAGTTGGAAATAGTTAACAACTAAGCAATAATATGTTAGTTTTATGCCAAAGGAAAAATAAATTATCTAGTATCCTTTCGGAAAAAAAGTTAACAACTATGTGATTAGTCACTACATATTTTGGGGGAAATGCTTTTGATACATAGAGATAAAAAAAAAATACTGTGATGTTACAGTTATGTTTTATTTCAAAGTCATTAATGATTCAACACAAATATGTTTCTTGCATAAAACATCTAATTCTCCTCTGATATCCTTTCCCAGATCTGAACTTAGTTGGCCCATTCAGAGAATTCTCCAGGCAAACAAATTTTATTCTAGAACTAGGGGTGAAAATTGTTGGAATGATAAGATTAGCCATAAATGGATAAAAATGTGCTATCTATTCAAGAATGTTGATCATATATCTGTGGTATTCAGTTAGATCAACTGGACTTAAGTCTTAGTTCTTGAAGACGTTTTGCTAGTCATCCAACTGGTTTTCTCAATTCAGAATGACTTGTACAAGAATCTGTTGGCAATAAATGTGTCCCAATCAGCATATAACAGCAAGGTGTCAGGGACCTGATTTTGGCTAAAAGGTGTTATCAAAACTGCCCAGGATAATGAATCAAAACAGCATTTCAATCAGGAAGTATTAATCAGATGCAGCACAGCAATTTAGCTGTGCAAGGCTACTGTAGCTTAAAAGGGTACCTATATCCAAAAATTCTATAATAAAAAAAATAATCTATAACTTACTAGGAAGTAGGGGACACAACTCTGGATACAGTGTCCCTTTAAAGTTCTCATTTAATCATTTCCAAAAACTCTGTGGATACACAGAGACATAAAGACAAACAAAACCTTCAAAATGTCAGTTTCCATGTGTCACAAAAATGCGGATAGGTTTTATTCTGCTGTCCTTTTCCTAATTCCTTCAGAATTTTTTTCTCTAGAAATCTAGATTTATGACCTTCTATATTATAAATTTCTACACATTGTTCACATATCTTTTCAATTGTAACACATGCAGACTGTCATGCCTTTCCTTGTAGGTTAAAAAAAACATTCCAATGATTAAGGAGTTGTCAAACTAATGATGCCTATGTCCTATGGATCAAGCTCAATTTTATATGAATACTAAGATTTTTTTTTTTAGCCTTTGCAGCTGTTGTCTGACAGAATGCTACGTTTATTTGCATCTTTGGTTTGACTTTTTTTCCCCTGTTAAATGGGTTTAATTAAAAGCATAACCATAAATGTAGTGACATAAGTGTTGTTTTCTTTTTTGCAAAATAAGATCAAAGCAGAGAAATTTTATTCTAGATATGGTAAATTTGCTTATTGGTAAAGAGAAGTCAAATACATATTTGGTTGTAGTTTCTCTGAATACAGAATTATAGAAACCCACTGTATAACTATAACTATCTAGATAAAGAAACATAGAAACCTATATCTAACTATTGCACTATAGAAATATAGAAACCTACGCCTATAACCCTAAAACTGAGATCTTTCAGTAAATAGAGATGGAATCCGTGTCCAATTGGGACCCGGATCCGACATGGAACTCCCAGGTTCTGAAACCTGAAAGTTCCGTCTGAACTGATTGGAACCAATTGGAACATTAGTATTTCCGAGCTTCGATCAGAAACTAACTTTGAGTTTCCAATTGTACATTTTCAAGGGTTACTGAACATACAAGGCTTCTTTCGGTAGCTCTCGAAAGTAGTTTATGATTGTATTTCAAAGGTTACCGAATATACAAGGCTACTTTCGAGGGTTACTGAAAGTTTACACGTATGTTCTGTCGGATCTGACAGTATCTGTGCTTTATTGTTTCTGTGTGTAGTGCATTTTCCGAACAAACGCAAGGCAGATAAATGTTCCCGCCGGCCTCACGTTCATTCGGAAAAGACCAAAAATTTCCCTCTGCCTTGGCCGTCTCTCTGTACTAAAGTATAGGTGAGTTAGTCTCATTTGTGGGAAAAATGCCACTACTACACACTACTACAGCTACGTGCACATTTTTAGAACATTTCAAGATTCCTGTTCCAAGTAAAATATTTACTAAGAGAAATAAGCTACCAATGAGGTGGCTGCCAACACCCACTCACTAACGGCTGTGGGAACCGATACCTGTGACAGAACTACAGCCTCAGACCAAACTAGACCCAGCTCATCGAGTGAACACCAGGTTGAGGGTTGTCGTCACTTACATATACCACTTACCAGGTATATAAACTACTGCCAAAATCCACTTACCAATGGCCCTGGAAACCAATACCAGCCTTAATGGCTATAAATCTAATATAATACTAAATATCTGTATCACTCAGTGCCACACTCAGGCAGGAATAATACCAGATAATACGACAAATACCAAATACAATGACTATAATATGTATTGTGTCAGAGGACAGGATTCTTACTTCTGTTCTGTTAGAGCACTAGGAGAATAAGCTTAACAATTTTATAGAATATCGTTTAATAAAAGAAAAAACAAAAACGTTGAAATATAGTTTACAAAAAGAATTAATAAAAATACATATATACAAGCAAGGGTAAAATAAATGGATAAAAGGTGAAAATACTCGTGACTGTGTTTTAAAAGTCCAAGTCCTTAAAAGAATAAGTCCATAGATTTATGAAAGAGTTCCTTGGCTCCAAAAAGGTAACTCGCTGTTCTCCCCTTTGATGTTTCATAAGATGATAATCAGGAGCTCCGTTTTATTGTTGTGTGTGTCAATACCCATATCTTGGAAAATAAATGTCTTTTTTTATACCCTAATATTACTGACCCTCATGAATTTACAAATCTAATGAGACCAAACATGACACATCAACAATATGTACATTTTTGTAATGTTTTAAAGTGGGTTTCTAGGATACCCTAAGGCCTAGATTTATGGTGTTTGGGTCCCACGGGATTCTCCCATCCATCAGAATTTTGTATGGTATGAATGGTAGTTGACCCACAAGCCAACTTATGGCAATTATTAAAAACCTGGTTATAATTTCATTAAGAGTTAACACAGAGGTCAAATTGTCCACGTTATCAGACCACCCGCTGGTTTGGAGGCCTCAAGTCTGCAGAGGTGCCACAGAAATCCCTGTCCCCTGCTAGGTTTATGATATCTTAAGCTAAGTACACACCATCCAATAATTGTCCCGATCGACCAACATTTCAGTGTTTTGGTCGGTCGGTCAGTGTTTTGGTCGGTTGCATGGTTCCTGGTGGAGGGCACGACCGACCGCCAACCATTCATCCATCTGAATCGGACAAAGGTACAATCGGACAGGTTGGAAAAACCAGGGCAGATTATGCGGTCCTCTATGGGACCGCATGCTCGGTCGTAGTTATTGTTGAGACGCGGCTGCTATTGTCGCCACCGTCAGTCCTTACTCCTGGCCGACCGGTCGAAAGTCTCGAACAGTCGGTCAGGAGGAAGAATTGGCACGTGTGTACCAGCCTTTAGGAGTAAAGTACAGAATGAAGAGCGGAAATAAATGTACAAGTGTAATTAAACTAATGGAATCCTACTCTTACAAACAGTGTATGATTAATAAATAGATTAGATAGATAGATAGATTTGCTTGCAGCAGGATCCAGATCATGACAACACCTCTAAAACCTCTGCATGTGTTTAGACAAATTAAAACCTGGAAGTTTGAGGGGTGTCAGGGTCGGCTTTGGCTCCTCCCCAGTCTAACTCCTCAGCCAATAGGAGATGACCGGGTGGGGCTTCTGGGTCTGCTTGTCGTCTGGGTCCCCTAGCCAATGGGATGTACAGGTCGCATCCGTGATGACATCATGTGCAAACGCAAGCATGCTCACCGACATTATACCCGGAAGAAGCCCTATAAGTGCTGGTCATACTTAACCCAGTTAGGGTAAATGCTGATCATACTTTGGGCCCTATTTTAAACACGTGGTATTGCAATTTAGCAATACCGCGCATTATCGATAATGTACGACCACGGCTGTTAATTAACGAACATTCGGCCGTAGTAAACTACCGCAATGGTATTCTATAGGGATCGTAAACCTATGATCGGGTTATCTTAGATTTACGATGGTTATCGGTAATTTACGATTGTTATTGTTAATTAAGGATAACGAATTTAAATTAATGATCGCTAAACCAATCAGAAATGAACGATCAGCTTAACAATTGTTTAAACGATTGTTAAAGGTGTGGTATCGCTGAAAACTGATACCGCACCTTTACAAATAGGGCCCTAAGCACTGGATTTCTAGAGTTTGCTTTTATGCTTTATACTGCTGTTCCTGCATTATACCTTATCTCCCTCCTTCCTGCTGTTACTGCATTGTGCCATATCTCTCTACTGCCTGCTGTGCTTTATCCATCTGCTGTTACCACATTGTGTCATATCTTTCTACTGCCTGCTGTGCCTTATCCATCCTGCTGTTCCTGAATTGTGCCAAAGCTCTCTACTGCCTGCTGTGCCACATCCATCTTGCTGTTCCCACATTGTACCAACCCTCTCTATTGCCTGCTTGTGCCATATGCATCCTGCTGTTCCTACATTATGCCATATCTCATATCTTCCTGCTGACTCCAGTACTGTACCATATTCACTTCAGTCTGCAGTACCTATACTGTGCCATACTCCACATCACTTACTTCAGACACTCTTTCCCCAGGCCTGGGCCACCTGTCACTACTACCAGTGCGTTCCCAGGCTCAGAGAAGCAAGTGGACATTGATTTTGCCCCCGAGATCCTAACTGCCAGCCTGAAAAGAGGTAAGATGGTTTTGACCATTGTACTACTACATGTAGAATCTTTATATTTTGATAGGGAACATAATGGAAACAAAAAAATAAAAAAAAGTCTGGGGATTTAAACCTTTGTCCCTGTGGCCTGTGTGCTTCTAAAAAAAGCACTTTAACAGGTGAGGCACCACAACAAACAGAACTGAAAAAAAATGTCTGTAAAATCATCCGTTTTGTATTGCCCCAGGAAGGCTGTATGAAATTCACTCTGTCTAGTAATTAAACTGCAGGGTAACAAACAGCTTTCAAAGTCTTATCTGGGACTTCCTCTGGCTATGGGTTGTACTGGCAACCTGGCAAGTCTTCTTAGTTATGGAATCTATTACTTACATGCACTAAATGCAACTTACTAGAGAAGAATCTTACAATGTATAGGCTTTCTGGGGAGAAAAGCTTGCACATTAGGGGTAAAAGACAAGTATTGTTCTCCTTTTATTTCTTGCCTTTGTTTATTTTTTTTTTATTGTGCAAAACCTTGAATTTGTATAGTTAATGGAAATATTTTATATCTACTGTATCACATACACACACATAATTCCCACTGTGCACCAATGTGCACACTTTTGCTAATTTATTATATATATATATAATATATATATATATATAAATATATATTTGTGCTTTAGTCAGGCACTCACTTCACCAGTATACACTTAGCTTAACACTGAAAAAATATGTGTGAATAAAATATTTTTAAAAAGAGAAGACCTCCTGTGTGCACTGGTCTACTATAATATATATATATATATATATATATATATATATATTATAATATATAATATATATATAATATATATATATATATATGATACACTTATGCAAATAAAAACTCTATACTGTAAAACATAGTTGCCATTCTCATGTAATTTGGTACAAGAAAATGTTCATTAGCTGTTAAAGATGGGGTCCTAACTTGGTTTGACTGTGAAAGAAAAACATACAGATACCAATACTTATTCATAGTTCTTTGATGTTCAGTGGATAGAAAGCTTGAACAAAGAGAAGCTATCTAACATTGATCTATATTCCATAACAAGAAATGCTCTTGAGTAAACAAACATTTTTAGTGTTACTATTCTGCAGGCTTTGTCAGGTTACTTCCAAGCTGAAATCAGTCTGAAATTCACACTGATGATTCATACTTGGCTTTGGTAAATTGGTTTATACCACAAGGAATGGAAATAAGTAAGCAAATAAGGTACAATAACCTCTCTGGCAGTCACATTCGCAATATTTGCAAAGATGTATTTAGCAATGACAGTAATTAAAATATATTTTTTTAACATTACTGCTCATTAATAGCTCACAAAAAATCTTTTATTTACTTTTACATCTCCACATACTGTATATTCTTGTGAGTATAAAATGTTTATAATATAGTATAGTGTATAGTATCGTATAGTATAGTATAGTATAGTATTTGAGGTTGAATAAAGACATACGTCCATCCAGTTCAACCTACTCAGAATTACCCACATTTCCTGCCTAACTGTTTTTCCAGAGGAAGGCAAAAAAACCCCACCAGGATTATAAAAGGGATTATGAAAAATTCATGGATCAACTCTACAATGTTTCAACTGCTCAATATCACCAAGTGATCGACTGCTAAAAACAAAATGCTGATGGAGCCATGTATGTCCTTTCTGGTTGGCTGTATATGGCATTTAAACCCTGTACACATGGCGGCTCGCGTCAGCGTCGTTCATTGATCTGGCAGGACAGCTCAGAATCGCTACAGATGCTACACATGGATTAATTGTCCTTTACACATTGCCCTTCCCAAAAACAAAAACTTTGAACAATAAATATATTTTCCACATGTTTATCCCAATGTAATCCTGCAATCACCCCACCTACATACACACACCACCGCTCAGTCTATCAAGGTAAATAAATACTTGCAGGGTAAATAAATGTAGCATTGCAAAAGGCAACAATAAATCAATGTTAGTTTGAGTGGAATCCCCTAAGAGGTATTGTGGTATCTGCCTATATACACCCTGATTCCAATTGCAGATAATTCTAAAAAAAAAAAAAAAAAAGATGGAAAAAAATATAAGCATACTATGATTTATAGAGCTACATTAGTTGCCCCAGTGAATCAAGCCTAGATTTTAAAAATAAAACTCAATCAAATTTTTTTTGTTCAATTATAAAATATTTCTTGTGGCTCTTCCATAAAATATGTATAGGCTGCTGTTTTGAAACAACAGAAAGAGATGTATTTCATATGACTCACATTATCACTCTGCCCAAACAGAAATAGTGAAGTCAGTCATTATTTACTAGGCTACCAGAATTATATAGAGTTTCCAAACAGATATAAACCTTTTAAAGCAATCATTTCTTTTGAGAAGTGTTGATTTAAAAACACTTGTTTTGTAGATCTACTCAAGATCTACATTCAACTTTTAGAAAAAAGGAATCCATCTTTTCCCACATTAATATTGTAATCTTTTGGTGGGCCTTAAACACACCTTCCCTTAAATACGTTATTTCCTATTGTAAATCTGTAGCACATTATTTCTTATCTTAAAGGCTATTAATTGATTTCAGTTAAAAAAAAGAGTTCTAGAACAAGGAACAGAGTATGGAAAAGGAAAAAAGAATTAATTGTAACACAAGAAAGCAATTTGTTTTAGAAATATTGGAATAATCAATAGATGTGGTGGGAGTTTGCTGCTTGTGCTTAATACATTTCATGATGAAATGCATTTTAGAAGCTACTTATTAAGTTTAATTCAAGAAAATATTAGGGGAGGTCTAATAAATAGCGCTAGCCGCCTAATCATCTAACATTTACACTACACAATGTAATATCAGGTGAGCATGGTATTTTTCACTTTTTTTGCGGGATCTGTGTGTTTCCACAAAGTTTAGGAAATAGAACCACACACTTGATTCAAAAGATGTTTGCTTTATTGCTACTATGTAGAGTGAAACTTTACTCCATATAACCCAGAGCATGTAAGTGGCACTACTCCTGTCACTTTCCCCCACATGTGAAACTACCACAGAAACAAGCACAGCAAGGCAAAATTGATTAGATTCTATATATAATAAGTATATTGTCCTGTTACATCTCTTTACATGCTGGGAACACACAGTAATGATAAAGCTCCAATACCGTCGGATCCGACGGTATAAGGGCTTAATTGGTAATGTGTCTACCTTCGTTTTCCGAACGAGCGCGCAGACGCCGAACGATCGGGTCAGCTGAACGCTTGTTCAGAAAAGAGGGAAATACAGAGTCCTGAACGTTCTCCCTATGCTCTGCATAGGAGGAGCGCTCGGGGCTGAGTGTAGCCCAATTGTTTGAAAAATGACAGACAGGATCTTGCAGATCCTGTCTGTCATCTTTCAACATCTTTCAGGTGTGTACCTAGCTTAACACCAAAAGCTTTAAGGTTCGTACACAAGTGCGATTGCGGGTCCTAACCGCGACGCACGATGTGTATGAACGTTCGTTTCGGCCAATAATTGGCCCATGTGTAAGGCCTTTATTGGCCGAAATGGACGTTTGGTCGGGGATCGCCGAAAGATCGACTTGGCGGATCCCCGAACGACCGTCCGTTTCGGCCGATAAAGGCCCTACACACGGCCCAATTATCGGCCGAAACGAACGTTCATACACATCGCTCGTCGTGGGTTGGGACCCGCGATCACACGTGTGTACGAACCTTTTCATACATTTACCTAGGAGGAAAAAGTGATAATGAAAAAGTGAATTGCCCATTGTTAGATGACTGTAATAATATGTTACCTTATCTTATCAGTTTGTGAGATACTGCTGCACAGTGTTACCCAGTGGGTAAAAATATGCATCTACTTAACTTTATTTATATGGTAAATGAAGAGTGGGAATAAAATAGCAAGCTGTTCTTAGTAGATAACTGATTTATATTATTACAGCAACATAATTTTTAACCTTCATTATTACGCAGCAGAATGTTTTAAAGTAACTGCCTTAACAGATCAAAAAGGTGAATCGGATCACATAAAAAATTTTTTGTAAGTATTCAAAGTGTGAATAAGAATGTCTGGCTGTTCTCAATAGGAAAACAGGAATATAATAAAGAAACAGAAGAGTCTGTGGCACTCACAAAAAGTGTTTAAATAAAATCCCTTTATTGACTCAAAAAACATGGGAGGATAGTAGTAAAAACACATAAAAACACCCACAATGCAAACAATGGCCCCTCCCCCCCAAAGCAAAAGGTAGCAGCATATTACTAGATGCATATGTAGACTCTGAAGTAGCTCCAAAGGTCAAATAATATTTCTAAAGTGGATATGGTAAGTAAGCTATCAAAAAGCAAGGTAAGTATGTGGGACTATGGTAACACAGACATCCCAGCGGCTCCAACATTCAGTGCGTCTCACACCTGCAGCGTGGCTGCATCCACGCCTCCACAATGAATCAAAAGGTAAGTCAAGCAGGGAGACTCTCACAGCTATTTTGCTTGCAAAAAACACAAGTTTAATTCATGCTGCTACAAACACAACATGTTTTGAACGCTTATGTGTTCTTTTTCACTTGAAAAAGAATGCACACAGAGCTACCTTAGAACCCTGAGACATCTTCTGGTTGATGCATTAGAGACTTTGGCTATTACTACTGTGGAGGCAGCTTTTCTATGTGGAACAACTAAGAATAGCCACTTTTTACTTACTTCCAAAAATTCACAAGATCAGTATATAATATTCAAAGATTCAAATTCAAAAGATCAGACCCATAATTTCTGGGATTGGCAGTCTTTGTGAAAATCTCTTCTCATTCATTAATGCTACATTACAACCTTTTGTCTTAGGACTTAACTCTTCATCAGAGATTCGGATGATTTTATTGCAAAAGTTATTAATACTTCTGTAGATGAGGGCTGTCTTCTTATTACATGTGACGTTGAATCTTTGTACAGTAATAAAGACCATGCACATGGCTTGTGAGTATTTTCTTGACATGGTTAATTTGAGAGAGAGGGCCAGACATCATAAGATCATACATATCTGTTGTATTCAATTAGATCAACTGGACATGAAATGTAGTTCTTGAAGACGTTTCGCTAGTCATCCGACTGGCTTTCTCAATTCAGAATGACTTGTACAAGAATCTGTGGCAATTATGTACCCTGGAAAATCCCAATTAGCATATCACAGCCAGGTGTTAAGGGTGTGATTAGATAGTGGCTAAGAGGTGTTATAGGAACGCCCAGAGTAAGGTGTTAAAACAGCATTGTACATGGCAGACAGTTGGTGTCGAACCCCCCCACCTCTATTTAGGCTTGGTTTCTTTATTTTCACATAAATGGCCTCCTTAACACCTCTCTTGAACCAGTCACGTTCCTTCACCAGTATGTTAACATTACAATCTTCAAAGGTATGTCCTTTATCCTTAAGATGCAGATACGCGGCTGAGTCCTGACCCGAGGAATTGGCTCTTCTGTGCTGGGCCATACGTTGATGCAGTTGCTGTTTGGTCTCCCCCACATACAAATCAGAGCATTCTTCACTGCACTGCACTGCATATATGATGTCGCTTTTCTTGTGTTTAGGTATTGGGTCTTTCGGATGTACCAATTGCTGCCTCAGTGTGTTGTTCGGTTTAAAGCAGACAGGGATACGATGTTTTTTGAAAAAACACCTCTGACTACCATGATAAGGTGACCATGCTCCTGGCCGATAACAACACATATGAGGCTTTAACAAGGGATCCCACCAGCCGTTACAAGAAAAGGCATAGACTTACTACAACAGCTTCAAAAGGATAAAGCCATTGACCGAGCAATGTATCATCCGCCTACCCGGTGAGGCACATGCATGCATATATGGACTCCCAAAGATACATAAGGAAGGGGCCCCCCTAAGACCTATAGTCACAGCATCATAACTCTGTAACATACAAGGTGGCAAAATATCTAGCTAACATCTTAGGACCTTTGGTGGAAGTTCTAAGCATCACATCCAGAACTCTCAGGATTTCACACCAACAAGATTGAAGATATAGTACTCGGTGTAGAAGAAACTATGGTGTCCTATGATGTGACATCTCTCTTCACCTGTATACCCCCCAAGGAGGCTGTTGATGGTGAGAAAACGGCTGGGCCAAGACAGCACTCTTACCAGCAGAACTGATCTCAACCCAGAACAGGTGTGTTCCTTGTTGGACTTGTGCCTGAATACCACCTATTTCAAATACAGGGATAAGTTCTATAAGCAAAAACATGGATGTGCTATGGGATCTCCAGTTTCACCTATTGTGGCCAACCTTTACATGGAGGAGGTAGAAACACAGGCGCTTAATACCTTTAAGGGCATAGCACCCAGCCACTGGTTCAGATATGTTGATGACACCTGGGTTAAAATCCACCAGAAGGAGTACAAGCTTTCACAGAACACATTAATGCGGTGGACCAAAACATTAAATTCACAAGGGAAGAGGTACAAAACAACAAACTGGCTTTCTTGGACTGCTTGGTAGAAGTTAAGGAAAATGGTAAACTGGAAGTAGAGGTTTACAGAAAACCAACACACACACAGATCAGTATTTGATTTTTTGACTCCCACCACCCTTTAGATCACAAGCTGGGTGTCATCAGAACCCTGCAACACAGAGCCGAGAACATCCCCACTAGCACAGAGGCGAAGGCTAAAGAAATGAAACATCTCAAGGAGCCCTTAAAACTTGTGGATATCCAGACTGGGCCTTTGTCAAAAGAAGTAGAAGGAAAGAAAAGAACACGAATACCAACAGTGAAGGGGAAAAGCAGACGAGAAAGAACATGGTCTCCCATATGTAGCAGGGTCTCCGAAAATTAAGAAGAATTTTCAAAAAACATCGTATCCCTGTCTGCTTTAAAACCGACAACACACTGAGGCAGCAATTGGTACATCCGAAAGACCCAATACCTAAACACAAGAAAAGCGACATCATATATGCAGTGCAGTGCAGTGAAGAATGCTCTGATTTGTATGTGGGGGAGACCAAACAGCAACTGCATCAACGTATGGCCCAGCACAGAAGCCAATTCCTCGGGTCGGACTCAGCCGTGTATCTGCATCTTAAGGATAAGGACATACCTTTGAAGATTGTAATGTTAACATCTGGCGAAGGAACGTGACTGTTCAAGAGAGGTGTTAAGGAGGCCATTTATGTGAAAATAAAGAAACCAAGCCTAAATAGAGGTGGGGGGTTCGACACCAACTGTCTGCCATGTACAATGCTGTTTTAACACCTTACTCTGGGCGTTCCTATAACCCCTCTTAGCCACTATCTAATCACCCTTAACACTGGCTGTGATATGCTAATTGGGATTTCCCAGGGTACATAATTGCCACAGATTCTTGTCAAGTCATTCTGAATTGAGAAAGCAAGTCGGATGACTAGCGAAACGTCTTCAAGAACTACATTTCATGTCCAGTTGATCTAATTGAATACAACAGATATACCATGACCTGGATGATGAAGACCTTCACAACATATAAGATCATACAGTTTATACGATACATATTTACCCACAAATATTTTGTTTTTGATTCCAAATTCTATTTACAACGACGTGGGACGGGATGGGTGCTAAATGCACGCCGTCCTACGCAAATCTCTTTTGGGGTGGTGGGAAAGAGAATTTATTTTTACTGAACAGATGAGTCATTTTACACTACATGTAGAGTTGTGGCTCTGCTACATAGATGACATTTTCATCTTGTGGCAGGGCCCCAAGTCCTTAGCTGAAGATGTTATTAAGGCACTTATATGAATAAACTCAATATTCTACTAGTCATCACATTTCCGATCGCTTTAAAATTACCCACAAAAGAGGGAATTACTTTGGTTACAACAAAATTTACTAGGAGATTTACTGAGAAGGGCTACCTAAAAACTCCTGCAGAGACACAAAAAATGGGCAGGCAAATTCGAAGATTAGCTACTAACCCCTAAAATAGGAAACAAGATACTCACCTGAGATATATTACTACTTATAGTAAGTAAATGCCAGAAATAAGGAGATGTTACAAAAGAACAGGCACATTTTGATTTCTGACCATAGATTATCTCCATTTAATACAGAGAACCCTCTGATTACTAGTAAATGGAGTAGAAACCTTAGAGATATACTGAGTTCCAGTCATTTTACTTTGTAGCTGAGTACTGGATTAAAGACATGCTGCAACAGACGCCTAAGAGTATGTGTTGTTCTAATGTATTAATTATAGATGAAGGTGAAGCAAAATATTTTTTTTTCAGCATACATACCCTTTGAACATAACAGGATTCTGATACTTGCGTTCTTTCGGGGAGATCCAATATCAAGTGGCTGCTCCTTACCTTACGTCCGATCCGCGATCGATCATAACTGACGTAATCTCATTTACGTCAGTTATTGTATGTGGGATCGGGCTAAGGTGAGTAACGCGGCACTAGATATTGGATCTCCCCGAAGAACGCAAGTATCAGAATCCGTTATGTTCAAAGGGTATGTATGCTGAAAAAAAATATTTTGCTTCCCCTTCATCTATAATTAAATACATTAGAACAACACATACTCTTAGGCGTCTGTTGCTGCATGTCTTTAATCCAGTACTTGTTTTAATTATGCTCAATTTCCCCCCCCTATCCTAACCAACTCCTTCCATCTCAACTGACTTTCTTTGTGATGAGCATGCTCAGTAATCACTATGAGCCAGCAATGGAAGTTAAAGTGCATATCCACCCCAAAACTAAAATCTAACCCACTACTACTGGCCCCAATGGTAGTGTTAAAAAAACTCTTACCTTACACCTCAGTTCCTCTCATGGTTCTCCTGCAGTGCCAGTCCAAAGTTTAGAAAAGTGAAAAGTAGGATTTATATCTGTTGATTCAATTAGATCAACTGGACTTGAAATGTAGTTCTTGAAGATGTTTCGCTAGTCATCGACTGGCTTTCTCAATTCAGAAGGACTTGCTAAGGGCTTGAATTTTGCCATCACCCCTAAAGCCATCCCTGTGGTGGATATTATAGCACCACAGAACCTCTATCCACAGTAATAAGGTATCACAGAGTGAGGCAGAACAACTTCGCCTTAAGGTATCTGCAGCCTTAGCCAGTGCTAAAACTCCTTCATCTAACCAGAATACACAGAAAGAAGAGCCTTAACATCCCTCAAGAAAGATTCCAGTATCACAGTACATCACATTTCGGCAGATAAAGGAAGATGCACAGTGGTACTCACACCATCAGACTACCATGATAAGGTGACCATGCTCCTGGCCGATAACAACACATATGAGGCTTTAACAAGGGATCCCACCAGCCGTTACAAGAAAAGAGTCATAGACTTACTACAACAGCTTCAAAAGGATAAAGCCATTGACCGAGCAATGTATCATCGCCTCTACCCTGGTGAGGCACATCCATGCATATATGGACTCCCAAAGATACATAAGGAAGGGGCCCCACTAAGACCTATAGTCAGCAGCATCAACTCTGTAACATACAAGGTGGCAAAATATCTAGCTAACATCTTAGGACCTTTGGTGGGAAGTTCTAAGCATCACATCCAGAACTCTCAGGATTTCACCAACAAGATTGAAGATATAGTACTCGGTGTAGAAGAAACTATGGTGTCCTATGATGTGACATCTCTCTTCACCTGTATACCCACCAAGGAGGCTGTTGACATGGTGAGAAAACGGCTGGGCCAAGACAGCACTCTTACCAGCAGAACTGATCTCAACCCAGAACAGGTGTGTTCCTTGTTGGACTTGTGCCTGAATACCACCTATTTCAAATACAGGGATAAGTTCTATAAGCAAAAACATGGATGTGCTATGGGATCTCCAGTTTCACCTATTGTGGCCAACCTTTACATGGAGGAGGTAGAAACACAGGCGCTTAATACCTTTAAGGGCATAGCACCCAGCCACTGGTTCAGATATGTTGATGACACCTGGGTTAAAATCCACCAGAAGGAAGTACAAGCTTTCACAGAACACATTAATGCGGTGGACCAAAACATTAAATTCACAAGGGAAGAGGTACAAAACAACAAACTGGCTTTCTTGGACTGCTTGGTAGAAGTTAAGGAAAATGGTAAACTGGAAGTAGAGGTTTACAGAAAACCAACACACACAGATCAGTATTTGATGTTTGACTCCCACCACCCTTTAGATCACAAGCTGGGTGTCATCAGAACCCTGCAACACAGAGCCGAGAACATCCCTACTAGCACAGAGGCGAAGGCTAAAGAAATGAAACATCTCAGAGGAGCCCTTAAAACTTGTGGATATCCAGACTGGGCCTTTGTCAAAAGAAGTAGAAGGAAAGAAAAGAACACGAATACCAACAGTGAAGGGGAAAAGCAAGACAGGAGGAAGAACATGGTCATCCCATATGTAGCAGGGGTCTCCGAGAAATTAAGAAGAATTTTCAAAAAACATCGTATCCCTGTCTGCTTTAAACCGAACAACACACTGAGGCAGCAATTGGTACATCCGAAAGACCCAATACCAAAACACAAGAAAAGCGACATCATATATGCAGTGCAGTGCAGTGAAGAGAATGCTCTGATTTGTATGTGGGGGAGACAACAGCAACTGCATCAACGTATGGCCCAGCACAGAAGCCAATTCCTCGGGTCGGACTCAGCCGTGTATCTGCATCTTAAGGATAAGGACATACCTTTGAAGATTGTAATGTTAACATACCTGGCGAAGGAACGTGACTGTTCAAGAGAGGTGTTAAGGAGGCCATTTATGTGAAAATAAAGAAACCAAGCCTAAATAGAGGTGGGGGGGTTCGACACCAACTGTCTGCCATTACAATGCTGTTTTAACACCTTACTCTGGGCGTTCCTATAACCCTCTTAGCCACTATCTATCACCCTTACACCTGGCTGTGATATGCTAATTGGGATTTCCCAGGGTACAATAATTGCCACGATTCTGTACAAGTCATTCTGAATTGAGAAAGCCAAGTCGGATGACTAGCGAAACGTCTTCAAGAACTACATTTCATGTCCAGTTGATCTAATTGAATACAACAGATATACCATGACCTGGATGAATGAAGACCTTCACAAGCATATAAGATCATACAGTTTATACGATACATATTTACCCACAAATATTTTGTTTTTGATTCCAAATTCTATTTACAACGACGTGGGACGGTGATGGGTGCTAAATGCACGCCGTCCTACGCAAATCTCTTTTTGGGGTGGTGGGAAAGAGAATTTATTTTTACTGAACAGATGAGTCATTTTACACTACATGTAGAGTTGTGCTCTGCTACATAGATGACATTTTCATCTTGTGGCAGGGCCCCAAGTCCTTAGCTGAAGATGTTATTAAGGCACTTATATGAATAAACTCAATATTCTACTAGTCATCACATTTCCGATCAGCTTTAAAATTACCCACAAAAGAGGGAATTACTTGGTTACAACAAAATTTACTAGGAGATTTACTGAGAAGGGCTACCTAAGATAACTCCTGCAGAGACACAAAAAATGGGCAGGCAAATTCGAAGACTTAGCTCTACTAACCCCTAAAATAGGAAACAAGATACTCACCTGAGATATATTACTACTTATAGTAATAAATGCCAGAAATAAGGAGATGTTACAAAAGAACAGGCACATTTTGATTTCTGACCATAGATTATCTCCATTTAATACAGAGAACCCTCTGATTACTAGTAAATGGAGTAGAAACCTTAGAGATATACTGAGTTCCAGTCATTTTACTTTGTAGCTGAGTACTGGATTAAAGACATGCAGCAAACAGACGCCTAAGAGTATGTGTTGTTCTAATGTATTAATTATAGATGAAGGTGAAGCAAAATATTTTTTTTTCAGCATACATACCCTTTGAACATAACAGGATTCTGATACTTGCGTTCTTTCGGGGAGATCCAATATCAAGTGCTGCTCCTTACCTTAGTCCGATCCCGCGATGCAATAACTGACGTAATCTCATTTACGTCAGTTATTGTATTGTGGGATCGGGCTAAGGTGAGTAACGCGGCACTAGATATTGGATCTCCCCGAAAGAACGCAAGTATCAGAATCCTGTTAGTTCAAAGGGTATGTATGCTGAAAAAAAATATTTTGCTTCACCCTTCATCTATATTAAATACATTAGAACAACACATACTCTTAGGCGTCTGTTGCTGCATGTCTTTAATCCAGTACTTGTTTATTATGCTCAATTTCCCCCCCCTATCCTAACCAACTCCTTCCATCTCAACTGACTTTCTTTGTGATGAGCATGCTCAGTAATCACTATGAGCCAGCAATGGAAGTTAAAGTGCATATCCACCCCAAAACTAAAATCTAACCCACTACTCGGCCCAATGGTAGTGTTAAAAAACACTCTTACCTTACACCTCAGTTCCTCATGGTTCTCCTGCAGTGCAGTCCAAAGTTTTAGAAAAGTGAAAAGTAGAGATTTATATCTGTTGTATTCAATTAGATCAACTGGACTTGAAATGTAGTTCTTGAAGATGTTTCGCTAGTCATCTGACTGGCTTTCTCAATTCAGAAGACTTGCTAAGGGCTTGAATTTTGCCATCACCCCCTAAGCCATCCCTGTGGTGTGATATATAGCAGCCACAGAACCTCTATCCACAGTAATAAGGTATCACAGAGTGAGGCAGAACAACTTCGCCTTAAGGTATCTGCAGCCTTAGCCAGTGCTAAAACTCCTTCATCTAACAGAATACACAGAAAGAAGAGCCTTAACATCCCTCAAGAAAGATTCCAGTATCACCATTATCTATCACTCGGCAGATAAAGGAAGATGCACAGTGGTACTCACACCTCAGACTACCATGATAAGGTGACCATCTCCGGCCGATAACAACATAATGAGGCTTTAACAAGGGATCCCACCAGCCGTTACAAGAAAAGAGTCATAGACTTACTACAACAGCTTCAAAGGATAAAGCCATTGACCGAGCAATGTATCATCGCCTCTACCCTGGTGAGGCACATCACATATATGGACTCCCAAAGATACATAAGGAAGGGGCCCACTAAGACCTATAGTCACAGCATCAACTCTGTAACATACAAGGTGGCAAAATATCTAGCTAACATCTTAGGACCTTTGGTGGGAAGTTCTAAGCATCACATCCAGAACTCTCAGATTTCACCAACAAGATTGAAGATATAGTACTCGGTGTAGAAGAAACTATGGTGTCCTATGATGTGACATCTCTCTTCACCTGTATACCCACCAGGAGGCTGTTGACATGGTGAGAAAACGGCTGGCCAAGACAGCACTCTTACCAGCAGAACTGATCTCAACCCAGAACAGGTGTGTTCCTTGTTGGACTTGTGCCTGAATACCACCTATTTCAAATACAGGGATAAGTTCTATAAGCAAAAACATGATGTGCTATGGGATCTCCAGTTTTCACCTATTGTGGCCAACCTTTACATGGGGGAGGTAGAAACACAGGCGCTTAATACCTTTAAGCGCATAGCACCCAGCCACTGGTTCAGATATGTTGATGACACCTGGGTTAAAATCCACCAGAAGGAAGTACAAGCTTTCACAGAACACATTAATGCGGTGGACCAAAACATTAAATTCACAAGGGAAGAGGTACAAACAACAAACTGGCTTTCTTGGACTGCTTGGTAGAAGTTAAGGAAAATGGTAAACTGGAAGTAGGGTTTACAGAAAACCAACACACACAGATCAGTATTTGATGTTTGACTCCCACCACCCTTTAGATCACAAGCTGGGTGTCATCAGAACCCTGCAACACAGAGCCGAGAACATCCCCACTAGCACAGAGGCGAAGGCTAAAGAAATGAAACTCTCAGAGGAGCCCTTAAAACTGTGGATATCCAGACTGGGCCTTTGTCAAAAGAAGTAGAAGGAAAAAAGAACACGAATACCAACAGTGAAGGGAAAAGCAAGACAGGAGAAAGAACATGGTCATCCCATATGTAGCAGGGGTCTCCGAGAAATTAAGAAGAATTTTCAAAAAACATCGTATCCCTGTCTGCTTTAAACCGAACAACACACTGAGGCAGCAATTGGTACATCCGAAAGACCAATACCTAAACACAAGAAAAGCGACATCATATATGCAGTGCAGTGCAGTGAAGAATGCTCTGATTTGTATGTGGGAGACCAAACAGCAACTGCATCAACGTATGGCCCAGCACAGAAGAGCCAATTCCTCGGTCAGGACTCAGCCGTGTATCTGCATCTTAAGGATAAAGGACATACCTTTGAAGATTGTAATGTTAACATACTGGCGAAGAACGTGACTGGTTCAAGAGAGTGTTAAGGAGGCCATTTATGTGAAAATAAAGAAACCAAGCCTAAATAGAGGTGGGGGGGTTCGACACCAACTGTCTGCCATGTAACATGCTGTTTTAAACACCTTACTCTGGGCGTTCCTATACACCTCTTAGCCACTATCTAATCACACCCTTAACACCTGGCTGTGATATGCTAATTGGGATTTTCCAGGGTACATAATTGCCACAGATTCTTGTACAAGTCATTCTGAATTGAGAAAGCCAGTCGGATGACTAGCGAAACGTCTTCAGAACTACATTTCATGTCCAGTTGATCTAATTGAATACAACAGATATACCATGACCTGGATGAATGAGAACCTTCACAAGCATATAAGATCATACAGTTTATACGATACATATTTACCCACAAATATTTTGTTTTTGATTCCAAATTCTATTTACAACGACGTGGGACGGTGATGGGTGCTAAATGCACGCCGTCCTACGCAAATCTCTTTTTGGGGTGGTGGGAAAGAGAATTTATTTTTACTGAACAGATGAGTCATTTTACACTACATGTAGAGTTGTGGCTCTGCTACATAGATGACATTTTCATCTTGTGGCAGGGCCCCAAGTCCTTAGCTGAAGATGTTATTAAGGCACTTAATATGAATAACTCAATATTCTACTTAGTCATCACATTTCCGATCCTTTAAAAATTACCCACAAAAAAGAGGAATTACTTTGGTTACAACAAAATTTACTAGGAGATTTACTGAGAAGGGCTACCCTAAGAAACTCCTGCAGAGACACAAAAAATGGGCAGGCAAATTCGAAGACTTAGCTACTAACCCCTAAAAATAGGAAACAAGATACTCACCTGAGATATATTACTACTTATAGTAAGTAAATGCCAAAATAAGGGAGAGTGTTACAAAAGAACAGGCACATTTTGATTTCTGACCATAGATTATCTCCATTTAATACAGAGAACCCTCTGATTACTAGTAAAGAGAGTAGAAACCTTAGAGATATACTGAGTTCCAGTCATTTTACTTTGTAGCTGAGTACTGGATTAAAGACATGCATGCAACAGACGCCTAAGAGTATGTGTTGTTCTAATGTATTTAATTATAAGATGAAGGTGAAGCAAAATATTTTTTTTTCAGCATACATACCCTTTGAACATAACAGGATTCTGATACTTGCGTTCTTTCGGGGAGATCCAATATCAAGTGCTGCTCCTTACACTTGTCCGATCCCGCGATGCAATACTGACGTAATCTCATTTACGTCAGTTTTGTTTGTGGGATCGGGTCAAGGTGAGTAACGCGGCACTAGATATTGGATCTCCCCGAAAGAACGCAGTATCAGAACCTGTTATGTTCAAAGGGATTGTATGCTGAAAAAAAAATATTTTGCTTCACCTTCATCTATTTAAATACATTAGAACAACACATACTCTTAGGCGTCTGTTGCTGCATGTCTTTAATCCAGTACTTGTTTAATTATGCTCAATTTCCCCCCCTATCCTAACCAACTCCTTCCATCTCAACTGACTTTCTTTGTGATGAGCATGCTCAGTAATCACTATGAGCCAGCAATGGAAGTTAAAGTGCATATCCACCCCAAAACTAAAATCTAACCCACTACTGGCCCCAATGCGTAGTGTTAAAAAACATCTTACCTTACACCTCAGTTCCTCATGGTTCTCCTGCAGTGCCAGTCCAAAGTTTAGAAAAGTGAAAAGTAGGAGTTATATCTGTTGTATTCAATTAGATCACTGGACTTGAAAATGTAGTTCTTGAAGAGTTTCCTAGTCATCGACTGGCTTTTCTCATTCAGAATGATGCTAAGGGCTTGAATTTTGCCATCACCCTAAAGCCATCCCTGTGGTGGATTTATAGCAGCCACAGAAGCCCTATCCACAGTAATAAGGTACACAGAGTGAGGCAGAACAACTTCGCCTTAAGGTATCTGCAGCCTTAGCCAGTGCTAAAACTCCTTCATCTAACCAGAATACACAGGAAAGAAAGCCTTAACATCCCTCAAGAAAGATTCAGTATCACCATTCTACCGGCAGATAAAGGAAGATGCACAGTGGTACTCAACACCTCAGACTACCATGATAAGGTGACCATGCTCCTGGCCGATAACAACACATATGAGGCTTACAAGGGATCCCACCAGCCGTTACAAGAAAAAGTCATAGACTTACTACAACACTTCAAAAGGATAACCATGACCGAGCAATGTATCATCGCCTCTACCCTGGTGAGGCACATCCATGCATATGGACCCCAAAGAAATAAAAAGCACTACCAATAGTCAGCAGCATCAACTCTGTAACATACAGGTGGCAAAATATCTAGCTAACATCTTGACCTTTGGTGGGAAGTTCTAACATCACATCACATCCAGAACTCTCAGGAGTTACCAACAAGATTGAAGATATAGTACTCGGTGTAGAAAAACTATGGTGTCCTATGATGTGACATCTCTCTTCACTTGTATACCCACCGAGGAGGCTGTTGACATGGTGAGAAAACGGCTGGGCCAAGACAGCACTCTTACCAGCAGAACTGATCTCAACCCAGACAGGTGTGTTCCTTGTTGGACTTGTGCCTGAATACCACCTATTTCAAATACAGGGATAAGTTCTATAAGCAAAAACATGGATGTGCTATGGGATCTCCAGTTTCACCCATTGTGGCCAACCTTTACTGGAGGAGGTAGTAGAACCGGGCGCTTAATACCTTTAAGGGCATAGCACCCAGCCAGGTTCAGATATGTTGATGACACGTGGTTAAAATCC